>OX596196.1:1263978-2463978 GCA_951394245.1 Cyclophora punctaria
TTCATGTTACTATTTATTGCATTGAGTTTAAATATAAACGTGAGTACATTTACGATAATTAAGTATGTGTTTTTTGTTTTAAGGGTTCCGTACTTAAAGGGTAAAAACGGGACCCTATTACTGAGACTTCGCTGTCCGTCCGTCTGTCACCAGGCTGTATCTCAAGAACGGTTATAGCTAGGCAGTTGAAATTTTCACAGAAGATGTATTTCTATTGCCGCTATGACAAAAAATACTAAAAATGAAATAAAACAAATATTCAAGGAGGGCTCCCATACAACAAACATGATTTTTTGCCGTTTTTTAAAGTACGGAACCCTCCATGCGCGCGTCCGACTTGCACTTGTTTCATTATTGGTTTATGAAATAGTATATCACACTGAATGTTAAAATAATAAACTTAAAATACTACAAGAGCAATGTGTAAATCCTATTAGAAATAAACACAGCATGCAATTAAAACTCTGATCTTATTTACGAACTACTTATAAAAACAGAAAATAAACTTAAATAAATTATATGTAAAATATGTTTCAATTTAAATGTTTAAGTCCCGTCTAGATATTTATACAAGAAAAGACTATTCAGATTTCATTTTAATCAGCACAGCTCGCTGAATAATCAATCATGTAATTATTATAATATAAATAGCAATAAGCTGAAACGTGCATTGCTGTACATATATTAGTAGGCGTTATTAAGTATTTCGGAGAATAATTTGGGGGCGAATTTCAGATTTGCATAGTCCGGGATAGCCGTAAATCAACTAGAGCTACCATAGAATAGCATATCACAACGAAATTAAAACCTCTTTACTTGATAGAAGTCTATAATAATTATCTTTGTTTCTTCTGTAAATGTCGAACTGACAAAATCACATTATTGTCCCAAATTTTCAAGTTTATAGTAAAATATGTAATAAAAATATTATAGTGTTATTTAAGAAAAAAAATATTTATTTGATAAATTATTGCAATGTAGCCGATCCTGGGTCTTCACTGATGCCTCGTCAAGCGGTATTGGAAAATAATTATGCTTTATTCATCTTCTGGCTGATAGTGTGCATTGTTTATACGACCTTGCTTTCTATGACCACACTGCTTGTCATATTGGTATCGTAAGTACAGATTAATTAGTTATGTGAATGCTTCACTAATTATTTCCTTTCCATGAGTGTTATACAAAGAAAATCCAGTTTAAAGATATTAAACTACGGACATTATTGTACTTTGGGGCTATGATAGATTGTAATTATAACTATAAATGATCAGTGCAGCCAGTTCACGTATATTGCACCGAAAATTATTCAAACATCGAAAATTTTTTGCTTATTATAAATCCTACCTCCATGACCTCTTCTATAAACCAAAAATATGTAAACATGTGATCACAGTTTGACAGTTGTTAACTGTCAAAAAAGTAGATGGAGCTGTCAAATTACGAAATTTGAATTTTTGTTTGAGATCAAATCAACCGTTGTAAACTTGTGTTGTAATGAATTTGAATTGAAATAGTAAATATTTGTAATGAAAAGTGATGATTAGTTCGTTATTTTAATAGTGATTAGTGTCTTAATGTGGTTTTAAGTTAGTTTATGAATTATAAGTATGGATGAGACGCAACAGAGTCGAGCTTCAGATGCTGCGGCGACGTGAGTAGAACAAAGCTGTTTTTGGATAAAAAAAACTAATAATAAAGACTTAATTTATGTTTTATACATTTATCTAGATCTACTTATATCTGTTACTTTTTCGGTCTGCCTTTACAGGCAACGTCTGGTTCTGTTTATGAATATAAATAGTATTTTCTCATGGTTTATTACAGGTATTGCTTTGTTTAGTGTACTTTGAAATTATCCTAATTTAATAATATTTATACCCGCGTTGTGCTGACCCTGTGGGAATTTAAGCGTGAAAAGTAGAAAATCTGTTCAGTACATTTTGAAACAATCAATTACATACAGAAAGACATATTTTGGGGACTTTGTTTTATAATATTCTAGCAGCGCCCCGCGGTTTTGTCCGCGTTTTGCCCGTTCCTGTGGGAATTACGGGAATTTTTATACATATAAACCTTCTCCTTGAATCACTCTATCTATTGAAAAAAACCGCGTCAAAATCTGTTGTGTAGTTTTAAAGATCTACGCATACATAGGATAGAAGATATAGGGATAGAAGACAGACAGCGGAAAACAACTTTATTTTTACAATGCATTGTCACATTCCACTTCTTCTTCACCGAGTGGATGGTCACCCTGACCAATCCTGGTGTCAGAGTTATTGAGCCGCCAAAGGCCTCTGACATGGCTCACCGTTCTTGAGATACAGCCTGGTAACAGACGGACGGACACCAAGTCTCAGTAATAGGGTCCCGTTTTTACCCTTTGGGTACGGAACCCTAACAATAGACAGAACTTCATCGACAAGAACCCTGCTCTTATGTAGAATGTCTTCTTCTTCTATACTATATAGAAGAAGAAGACATTCTCTCACTGTTCTCTCATTGATGGTGTTTCAGCCGCAAGCGTCGGTCATCGATTCTGAAGTCGCAGCGCGCGCCTCGCAAGCCGTTCTCAGAGCTGGAGTTCACTGTGGCCACACCCACTGACACTGCCAAGAGCCGCCGCGTCAGCTTTTCGAAGAGGACTGGGGTCGCGTTAGTATACAAACATACATACACAAACATACACAAAACTGTATTTTATCTTGAATGTCCTAAAATGTGGACCAATGTTGTGAAAAAGGTTTAGTGATTTTATTTCATTCTTACCTTATCTCTAAACATTATTCCTCTTCAGTAGTTGTCGTCTTCGGCTGGAAAATTTACGGCATTAGTCCATATTTTAGGATAATCAAGAAAAAAATTAGTATACTCTTTTTATTGTCCATTTTGAAGCCTTATAAATAGTGTTTGTTTGCACCAATCAAGCAATGCAGTGATCAACTTAAAAATGGTTCTGTTGTTGTGGTCTAGTGGAATGTGCACTCACCTGCCAAGACTGAGGTCCCGGTTCGATTCCCGGTTTAGCTAAAACATGTTTCTCACTTTTCAAACATGGCTCGGGTTTGAGATCACCAAGCCGCAGTAGGCAAGCGTGGTGATTACGTCTTATCCTCCTCACTGTACTGATATCTTCAGTGAGACGAGAGTCTAATACTTTTTCTTTTTTTTCCTTTTATTACATTTTACTAACTATACAATTACAGTGAATTCGCAACAAACGAGGCTACGACGACATGGAAGAACTTCTACGAGGAGCACAACATGTCATTGGAGTCTCCAGGCAACGACCCCGGGAACTCGTCCAAGCCCGTCGGCCATATTGGAAAGAGGATCTTCGACCAGCAGTTCCAGGAAATGGAGGCCATAGACTTTGTGAGCAGCCATAACCCGGGCATAAACATCACTTCCTCTATAAACTTCGATCACCAGATAGCCTCATTTGAAACCACGGGTGATGTGAAACTACCCGCACCGCACAACAGGTTTGAAGTCAGTCTGTTGACTAACAGTCAGACTAAGGTGTTCGATGATTTGGCGGCAGTATCTAATCTGGAGCTGACGGGTATAGACGTCAATTTCTCCAACGTGCAGATGCTGAAAGATGATTTAGATGAAATTCAGAAAGATTATGCTCAAGCGAATGAGTTTCAGAATAATGTTATTTGTCACGGACCTATAGGTGATAGGCAAATTATGTCAGAGTATATTGAAGTAGATTTGAACATGACTCATGTCAAGATAGCCAATGACATGTCGGATATGTCTATAACAGATACGATACATAGTCCCAAAGTGCAAGATGTCTCTAAAAGCGCTTCTATTGATAAAAAAGTGATTCCTAAAGATTTGGTAGTCGATAAAGAGAATATTGCTGTGAATCCCTACACAGCCCCCAAAGAAACCGAAAATTTTGCGGTTAACGATGAATTGGATAAAGTACTAGTTTTTGATGGGAAGAGATTGACGTTACAGACAGAGAACAAAGAAAATAATGCCCCAAAGACTATTGAAGAAAAGTCAATAGACAATCCAAAGACAAAACCGGTTCTAGAGAAGAGTCAAAGGAAAGCTATCGTTCTTAATATGAATGATGATTTGCCTAACTTTTTCGATGATTTGAACTCTAACTCTTCCGGTTACGTCAGTGTTGCCGACCTCAAACGCAACACAATGATGGATAGCGATATGTCAATTACAAAGCCGTTTAATTTTGATCCTCAATTCAATGATATTACCCAAAATGATACAGCAACACCTAACGACAAAATACATACACACATGTATGATAATGGCGACATATCGATAACGCAGGCCGTACCAACTAACATAATAGATAAAACACTGAAGAACGAAACAGCTTGTGACATATCCATGACACAAGCTGTTCCTACCAACATTATAATGCAAGAAAAACGTAAAACAATCGCATCTGACAGCGAAGACAGTAACATTTCTATGACATTGGCATTACCATCCAAAATAATAGCTGAAAATCTACCCGCAGTAGTACAAAATGATGCTGTTAATCTACGTAGGTCTTCAGTCGACAGCAAGACAGCTTGCGATGCAGACGTGTCCATTACTCAAATTGGAAATTATAATACAATTAAAGGTGAGGAAAAACGTCGTACAGTGGTGTTTGACAGAGATTCAGCCGATATATCAGTCACACAAGCTGTTCCATCGCATGTGATATTAGAAACAGCTTCTAATTCAGATATTTCTTTAACTCCAGCTGGAGCCACTAATATATTGTCCAAAGATCTTATTAATAGTATTTTAGGGTCGGAAATTGGGGGTAATCTATCTATGACCGAAGCTGTCCCTTCAGCTCAGATTTTAAATATTATAAGTGAAGCTTCCGTTGAAACTCAACCTAAAGATAAAAGACGAACGGTTGTCTTTGATAACGATGAGGCTGAAATATCTATGACCCAAGCTATATCAGCTAATATAATTACTGACCGTCAAAATGATATGCTCGAGAAACAGGACTTGTCATACAAGCTACATCAAACACAAGCATATAAAACAGAAGAAAACAAAAGACGGACGATAGTCTTTGATAACAAAGATGCAGATTTGTCTATCACTCAAGCTATACCAACGAACATACACCAAAAGGACCAGATCGAATGCTATCACTTAGAATTGGACTACAGATCAAAAAAGGCATCTAAATCATCGAGCGGAGACAATGTAGAAGACAAAAGACGCACAATAGTTTTCGATGACAGTAGCAATGATATTTCTATGACGCAAGCTTTACCCATAAATATATTTTCGAAGGGAAACTCAGATTCAGAAAACTTCTCATATCAACAATCGTTGAATTCTTTACAAACCATAAGCACACATGAGTCTAAAAATTCCATCAACAAAAGAAGAACGGTTGTCTTTGACAATGAAGACGCTGATATATCTATGACCCAAGCTGTGCCCACAGAATTCTTTCAGGATAATATGGTAAAAGATAACCTCTCTGTTACCAATGAAAATGGCGAATACAATAAATCTGAGACTGAATTACAAATAACAGAAAATACACCTACAATAGAAGTTGACCAAACCATAAACAAAATAGAAGAAAACACACGTAAAGAAGTCCTTGAAAATGAAGCTGACATATCAATGACAGAAGCACCAACAAATCAAAGTTCAAAATCCAGAAACAAGAGTATAACCATCGCCTACGATAACGATACAGACGTCTCTATGACCAGATTGATAAATGATGTCATAGACAGCATAAAAATAGATTCAGAAACTGAAAAAAAACTAGACATAAACAATACAAGCAAGAATTTAAATATAGAATCAGATAAGAAAGTAACTGACACGTGTGGAGATGGAGATAGCCCATCTAAAGACAAAGTTGTACTAACCAGTCTACTCAGGGATGTAGATAGAGTATCTATGAACTATAAATCCGAAGACACTCTGAGTCCTACTCCTTCACCAAAAAATAAGAGCAATATTGAAGCTGCGGATGTGATAGACACAGAGGAACCAATGGCTGTCGAAAATTATAGCGAGTCCATAAAACAGGCTGAAGTGAAAGAAACCGCAGTCCGAGGCATAATACACATACAATCAATTAACACTACTATACATGATGTAAAAAGATCTGATATTGTAGAAAATGTAACAAAATCCAATCCCATTCCTAAGGACATATCTTTATCTGTAATACAAAGTGATGCAATGAATAAATTAATAGGTGATATAGATGCTAAAACAGTTGACAATACAAACGGAAACCAATTATTAATGTATCAGATGGCAAAAGGAAGCGAGAACGCCACTCAACCAATGCGGAACCAGGGAATCATACAAAATTATGTTATGGAAGTCGGCAGAGAAGTAGTCGCCACAGATATATCACCCATGACCCTGAAAGAGGAAATAGAATATGAACTAACTAATATTGATGATGACGCTCTAAGTATGACAAGTAAAACTGGACAAAGCGTGTACAACAAAAGCAGTGTCAACTCTATAACAAAACAAAGCATAAACAACGAAAGCAGTGTCAACAGTATCCCAAAACACTGCATGGAAATAGACAGTGGCAACTCTTTACTAAAACAAACCATGGACAAAAATGACAGTGGCAACTCTGTAGCAAATTCAACGGGATCAAATGTGACACAAAAGGTTGAACAGATGGAGCGCTCGCAAAGCGTGCAAAGTAGTAAAGCTTTCCAAGAAATGCATGCTTTTAGGGCGGAAACGGAGAGTTGCGAGTCGAACAGTAAAAATATGATCGACACCGCGGTCAGCAGCCAAAACTCGTTAAAAGGCTCTGGAACTAACTCTATGGTCGAAACAGTTCACTCTAACAGCTCCTATTGCACCCACGAGATCGACGTTGAATGCACAGCTGATCTAGCTACGAAAGTATCCGACTCAAAGGTCATCAGTTCAGTGCTGAGCGATCTCCTAGATATGTCCAAAACATCCCTAGGAGATGTCGTGTCTGATAAGAATTCGAAGAAATCTGAAATTTCGTTACCTTTAGTGAAAAAGGTAGAAATATCTGATGATAGATTGTTCTATATCACTAGAGATAGCGATTCTGAAGACCCAAAAGACCGCGCCAAATTTGATAGGAAAAGATTTGGCAAGGAGTCGGTAGGTACTATCACTACAGTAGATACAACAGACGATGAGCTTAACGATAGTCTTATATTGTTAGAGGAAAAGCCACCGAAATCAAAACTCAATTTGAGAACTAACACATCCGAAGACCAGTTGGACTCTAAAAGATACACCCCTAGGAAATCAATTCTTAAAAATGATATGACTAGAATGTTCAAGGCGGCAAATGATACCAGTGAACTACTAGATATGATCTCAGAATTTACAGACAAACAGAAGCCTCCTCCAGAGTTATATAGATCCAAAAATCGACCCGTGTCATCAAGCGAAGACGACTATCCTAGCACAATGAAGACGGGAAGGAAATCAGCTTTGGATAGTATGTTTGAAAAAGAACCTAGACTTTCAAGTATAGACCCCAAAAGACTGTCTATAGTTGTAAGTAGAGAAGATGTATTGAGTAACTTGTCTATGGTTAGCCAAGCGTTGCAAAAAGGCAGAACGGGTTTCGAAACAGACAGTACTAATTTCAACGACCAACTAATGTCAAATAGTCCGCCAACGAAAGCGGTTCAAATGAGCAATGATGTGGTTAAAACGTTACAATTCGAAGACGAACCGAGCGATTTCAGCACAAATTCTCCGTTAAAGAAAACCGCTTTCGGCGAAACATCTTACATGAAAGAGAATAAACTTAACGTCATCCCGACCTATTTGAAAGACGTTTCCGACGGCTTGAAGCAGTTGATTGGAGATCTAGTCAAGCCAAACGCTGATACGCTGCCGTTTGAAAATTCCCCATTCACCAATGGAACAGTGGCTAGGACACATTCCACTTGCAGCACTCAGATTCAAACTAATTTGGTTACATCAAGCCAAATAGACTTAGTCGACGACGCCTATTCCGCCTATTCGAGCACCCACGTGTCTTTTGGTGCTAGAAACCGTAGCGATGAGCCAAGAATACTGAGAAAAAGTTTCCTCAGTGAGCCAAGAATAGATGAGAAACGGGGCTTAGTATTCGATTGTTTAAACCCTCTTAACAACATTCTCATACCGGCCATAAACTCGAGTGAAGCACACAAGTATGACCCGATAAAAATAAGAGAGTCTTCGTCCGGAGTGTCTAGCGATCCAACGTTGGAATCCAAAGAACATAACGAAATGATAGTTCAATGCTCTGGCGTAAGCAAAGTTATACTATTACCTCAAAGAGACTCTATTGACAAAGGCATAGAGACTAAATTAAGCAACGTTACTGACATCGAAGTTAACACGGTAATAGTTATGAAGGGAAATAAGGAGTTACTTCAAGTTAGTTCGTCCTTAACGTTAGTAGAGGATTCTCACGATAAGGATGAGAAGGAGTCCAAGTTCATTACATACGCGGATTATAAAGAGGCGGACAAAATGGATATGATAACTGAATCGGAAGATGACAAGCTTACCAAAGGGAAAACAGTAAAACCTCACAAGCGTAACTACAGTCCATCTAAACCCGGCACACATAAGAATTATATATTATCCAATCTTGATGTTACTCCAAAACCCGCCAACAAAATGAAAAAGCTGTCTTCCAGCCCTGTTTACAGAACGCACACACTAACGCCAGATATGAAAGGGCCTAAATCGAAGAAGGTCGTTAGAAGACCGAAGTTGGGATTGAATACGACCGTACAGCAACTCATGTCCTACTACAACTATGACAGCGCAAACACAATGCACTTAGACCAAGAAATTAAAGAAATTATATACAAAAAATTGTTGTCAGACGCTGAACCCAAATCTGTTGATGAAAAATCTCGTGATGCTAAATTTGATATGCCAGACGCGATAATGGATGAAGAATCTTTCGAAGGTAAACTGAACGCTAAATCGCCAGACGCTAGACTCTACTCTAAATCTTTGGATGCAAAATCGCCCGATGCTAAAGATTATTCAAAATCTTTGAATGCAAAATCGTACGATACAAAAATGGATGAAATTTTCGCGAATGAAAAATCTTCTGTAACCAATATGTGTGGTCAAATTTTTGATGCAAAATCGTACGATGCAAAAATGAAAGGTTTGGATGCGAAACCTAAGAGTGATAATGGCATGATGAATACTACGAGTTTAGAGGCAGTGAATTCGTTTACTAGTAGCAAGAATTTGGGCCGGTCCGAGTGCCTGCAGCCGTGGGTGAAGTCATCGATGTTGGAGTGGACGACACCCTCGATCGAGAAGATGAGCAGCGACATTTCAGAATGCGGATCCACCGGCAACGTCGTCGCGAAGATCGACATGATGCCGTTCATGGGGTGAGCTATAAACTATTATATATTCACTAGCAGCGCCTCGCGGTGCCCGTTCCCGTGGGAATTACGCACTGACCTCTATTATATACACACTGGACTGGCTGTTACCATACAAATGACAGCTAATTTTGTGTGGCAATTTTAAGCGCCCCTGCGAGTGTCCCGAGAACTAATGTTGACGTTCACTGCAAGCAACTGCAAGCAAATAGTACCCCTATTTGCTGAACGTCAAAATTTATTTTAATCACAGTTGACTTAAGTCATAACTAATTTTAGTTCCATGGACTTTCGTATCTGCCTACAGTGGCCTACAGCGCCAAAATGGCGAAAATTTTATCCCGTAATTCCCGCGGGAACGGGTACTACGTGGGTGGAACCGCGGGGCGCAGCTAGTACTATATAGTGAAACCATGTTTTGCAAATTGAAGTGAGTCAAAAGCAAAACACGGTATTAGTTTAACATGTTGTCTACACAGGAGTCAGGAGTGCGAATGGGAGTCGACCAGCATCGACCTGTGGTCGTTCAAGCTGCTGCACGGGCGGCTGCGGCTGGTGGTGCGGCTCGAGCACCGGCACGACAACTCGACGCGGACGTGCGTGCGCGCCGACACGCCCGTGCTCTACGTCGGCCTCGAAGTGCTAGAGTCTGGTCAGTGTTTTGGGCTATTTGAGCGTTATACGACCAAATTGTAAAAACAGTGGAAGCGTGCGGGGCCCATAACCTTTAATAATCGCTTTAATTACAGAGAACAACTAAACTTTTTTATTATTATTTTTTCTTTTAAAGTTTGACTGTGTTTTGTTTGTAATTCTTGTTTTATTCTATTAAGCATGTCATATTTTTACTTGTAGTGTAACAGCCTCCGTGGTATTGTGGTTTGAGCGCCCGGCTCACGATCCGGAGGTTCCGGGTTCCCTTACTCCCAAATAAAAAACGCACAAGGTTTTATCTTAGTCTCATTCGCGAATCCTATCCACCGGAGTTGAGCTCCAAGCCAAGATTCTTCATTCAATCCGGGTCAAACAGGCTCCGGGTTATCAGGAACTCGCTGTTCCTACTGCTGTCATTATGATGAACGTCGCAAATTCTAACCAAATTTCTGGATTTCTGAATGGATGGTGACTCAATAACTGGGCCAAGTAACTAATGTAACTATTCGAAAATAATTAAATTGGAACCGTAACTATTGGTTTTACAGAGAAGAACAGTCCACTGGGCATCGTGTGCGTGCGCTACGCGGAGCACGCGCTGCGGTACGAGATCGAGCAGTGGCACGGCGCGGGGCGCGGCTCGGCGCGGCGCGTGCCCGCGCTGCTGCGGCGCGGCGCGCGCGTGGCGCGCCTCGCCGCGCGCTGGGCGAGGGCCATGCACGACGCGCGCCTGCGCCTCGCCTACTCCGTGCGCGACGACGGCCTGCTGGCGCTCAAGGTGCTTACTATCAATAATATTAAAATTAATCGCTGAATCTGTTGCTGAGCGCATAACTTCAGAACGACTGCACCGAATTGGATGATTATTTTTTTAATGTGTTCCTTATTGTCAGGACAAGGTTTTTATATAAGAAAAATAAGAAATAAATATCTCAAAATTCCCACGGGAACGGGGGCGGGTGAAACCGCGGGGCACAGCTAGTACTAAATAAATATACCTGGACCAACTCACACGCGGTTAATTAAATCCAAAGTAAGCTCTAAGCTTGTCTCATGGAATCTAATTCACTGATACTACTACTTATACATCTATACTTCTATACTATAATATAATATAATATAATAATAATATTATAAAGAGGAATGGTTTGATTTTTTGTTTGTTTGTTTGTTTCGAATAGGCTCTGAAACTACTGCACCGAATTAAAAAATTCTTTCACCATTCGAAAGCTACACTATCCCTGAGTGACATAGGCTATATTTATTCCCGAAATTCCCACGGGAACGGGCACAACGCGGGTATATGTAACCCAAGGTATGAAAAACATGCCTAAAAAAATTGGTTATTGGCGTGCGCTACTAAATCTATTGATGATACACAAAAACAATGTTCTACACAATCAAAGTACATATCATTGCGAACAAATAAGTTCGCGAGGGCATATGTCTAACTATTATAGTTAAGACACAATAACCGTTTTAAGTTAAAATTAATTAGTTAAAAAAGGAGTGTAATTTTAAGTTGATGATATTCATATGATGATATGAATCTACATCAAAATAAATGGCTCTACAATCAAGGTTAATTATGTTTCTTTGTGTACCTCTTTAAATTATTAAAATCGGACAGTTAGTTTCAGAGTTATGATGAGAAATATCACTACATAGTATAAAATAAAGTCGTCTCTGTTTCGTGTCTGTTTGTCTGTATGCTTAAATCTTTAAAATTACGCAACGGATTTTGATGCGGTTTTTTTGTAATAGGTAGAGTGATTCAAGAGGAAGGTTTTAAGCTATTGCATAGCTTCTATCGCGGGCCTTGAGCGCGGGGACCGAATCCAAAAATTCCGTAACGAAAAAACCTCACGCTCCCCACTCCGACGGGCAAGGAGGTGTGGCTTGAAGGCCGTGCATCGTCTAACGTCGTTTCAGTTCGGCAGTCTTCGACACGGCGTTGTGTGCGATTGTGCGTTGGGGGTGACAGAGAGAGATGAGACGGGGGGTGAGAGAGGGGGGTGAGAGAGAGGGGTGAGAGAGAGGGGTGAGAGAGAGGGGTGAGAGAGAGGGGTGAGAGAGAGGGGTGAGAGAGAGGGGTGAGAGAGAGGGGTGGGAGAGAAGGGTGGGAGAGAGGGGTGAGAGAGAGGGGTGAGAGAGAGGGGTGAGAGAGAGGGGTGAGAGAGAGGGGTGAGAGAGAGGGGTGAGAGAGAGGGGTGAGAGAGCGGGGTGAGAGAGGGGGGTGAGAGAGGGGGGTGAGGGAGAGGGGTGAGGGAGAGTGGTGAGGGAGAGGGGTGAGAGAGAGGGGTGAGAGAGAGGGGTGAGAGAGAGGGGTGAGAGAGAGGGGTGAGAGAGGGTTTGAGAGAGGGGGTGAGAGAGGGGTGAGAGAGAGCGGTGAGAGGGATGAGAGAGAGGGGTGAGAGATGAGACGGGGGGAGAGAGAGGGGGTGAGAGAGGGGAGTCAGGGAGAGGGGTGAGAGAAAGGGGTGAGAGAGAGGGGTGAGAGAGAGGGGTGAGAGAGAGGGGTGAGTGAGAGGGGTGAGAGAGAGGGGTGAGAGAGAGGGGTGAGAGAGGGGGGTGAGAGAGAGGGGTGAGAGAGAGGGGTGAGAGAGAGAGAGAGAGGAGGCGTGAGGGGTGAGAGAGAGAGGAGGCGGGATGGGTGAGAAAGAGAGGAGGCGGGAGGGGTGAGAGAGAGAGGAGGCGGGAGGGGTGAGAGAGAGAGAGAGAGGAGTCGGGAGGGGTGAGTGAGAGAGAGGAGTCGGGAGGGGTGAGTGAGAGAGAGATGTCGGGAGGGGTGAGAAAGAGAGGAGGCGGGAGGGGTGAGAGAGAGGAGGCGGGAGGGGTGAGAGAGAGGAGGCGGGAGGGGTGAGAGAGAGGAGGCGGGAGGGGTGAGAGAGAGGAGGTGGGTGGGGTGAGAGAGAAGAGATATCAATCAAATATATCAAATATAATTGCATAAGTTGATACAAAATGCTATGCAATAGCTTCACCGCGGCAGTCCCCGAGTGCCACACGTCTTTTTTTATGTAAAAAAATTCCCCAAATTCCCACGGGAACGGCCACAACGGGGGTAAAACCGCGGGGCGCTGCTAACAAAATAGTAATGCTCGATGGCGGGTCTCTTATGGCTACTTACTGTTTCGTGCGGTCAAAGCGCGCGGGGATATACCTACCTACGAACTACGAACGACGAAGACGTGCTATGTAGGTATTATCCCGAATTCTTCCTCACATGAAATCTTGATTGTGTATACATATATACGGGTTGGTATCTATAGGACTTCGTCTCGATATGACTAGGTAGCCATACGACATAATCGTAGTTTGACTAAATCTCGATTGGACTCGATCTCGATTGGACTTGATCGTTATTTGACCAGATCTTTGTATGACTAGATAGCGTTATGACTACTCAGTGTATTGTTTTGTGGGAGTACAGTTGTGTTCAATATGATGATATGTAATATTTTATTTCTCTGGCTCAGACGACTACTACTTTCAACTACAGGGTCTACTCGGCCCGCGGGCTTAGACGACTACTACAAAAAAAAAAACCTAACCTACCGAATAGTACGTAAAAACAATTTTCTTCACTGATTTGTAACCAGTTACGTAAAAACAATTTTCTTACTATTCGGTAGGTTAGGGTTATTTTTTTTTTGTATCAGTTACAAAAAAAAATAACCCTAACCTACCGAATATAATAACTCGCGGGACGATTTTTATGTGGGATCAGATGACCATGAAGGCAAATAATCCAATCGTGTTAATACTTTTTGATACAATTGTACGTCATATAAATATGTGGTCAATCTGATAAATAGTCATACAAAGATCTGGTCAAATAACGATCAAGTCCAATCGAGATCGAGTCCAATCGAGATTTAGTCAAACTACGATTATGTCGTATGGCTACCTAGTCATATCGAGACGAAGTCCTATAGATACCAACCCATATATACTCGCGCGAGACATGTAATATTTTATCCCCAATTTCCCACTTGAAATTTTGAATGTGTATATTCCTGCGGGAGACACGCAATGTTTTATCCCGATTTTCCTACATGAAATCTTGATTACCCGAAGCGAAGCGAGGGCGGGTCGCTAGTACACAAATACTTTATAAGAATATTTAATTGACACCCAGACGTCGTCAACAACTATGTCTGCACATATTGTTGACTCCGGGCGGGAATCGAACCCGCAACCCCCGACACAGTAAGCGCTCTCACTGCCACTGTGCCAACGGGCTTGTCAAATGTATTATGTACTATACCTCAAGACCCCTAGCCCTCCACTTCTGATCGCCAGGTGGCATCGCGCTGCGCTCCGTGTGACATATGTATTAATAACCGCTAGTAGGTTGACACTACAGGTGACACCCCAATAACCCCACCATTGACTAGGTCCCCAACACTGCTCTCCGGTCGATGTGAGAGCTCACTCTCCATATCGAGATGTGTATGACTGCCAGTGGGTTGACACCACTGGTGACAACTCTAACCCCCACCCCTGACTAGGACCCCAACATTGCTCTCCGCTCTGTGTGAGAGCTCACTCTCCATATCGAGATGTGTATGACTGCCAGTGGGTTGACACCACTGGTGACAACTCTAACCCCCACCCCTGACTAGGACTCCAACATTGCTCTCCGCTCTGTGTGAGAGCTCACTCTCCATGTCGAGATGTGTATGACTGCCAGTGGGTTGACACCACTGGTGACACCTTGTAGAGGTGTAATATTAAGTATGTACTCGCATTTATCTGTATTAATAGGAATCTTATTACTAGAATATAGTCAGTATTAATCCAGCATTCATCCGTTTCATTTGTGTACTCCCCCGCTCCCTACATGGCGACCCTGCCTGAGGAGTCGACCGGGCTGACGCCGCGATTTTGATATCTTTGTCACATTAGCATTCTAACAAATGGAAACACTTCGGTTTTGTTGTGTCTTGGACTCACTCGTGAAAGTCGTGAATCGAGATAATTTTATCAAAAATGGGAAAATCGCAGTCTAAAGAAGACACCATTATCGTCCAAAATGCGGCCGGGGGTAATAACAACTCCAGTTTAGACGAGTTTCGAGACCACCTATCCACGACGACCGCGATCCTGATCAGTATCCTGCTAATTTTACTTGTTGGCATGGGATGTTTCGCGTATCGGCTCTACAAGAAATGCCATAAAAAGTGGATAACCAGAGAGATTAACCGCACAGCGATAAGGAGGTCGCTTTTTCGCCGGCAGCAGCACCCGGGGGCTCCAGAAGCACCAAAATTATATCCAGACATCGTGTGAGCGTGTTAAAGTAATCGGTTAACCAGTGAAATGCAAGTGAGATAATAAAATTTAAGTGTGTAATCGTCTTATATAATAATAATATCAGTGCTATAATTCGCCGTGAGTCGCGCGCTTCGTGACGAATGACGCATCCTAAAAATATGCAGCGCGTTACCATATACGATAACTGAACTTTGGACCTAAGTGCATACTTCAACAATTGTCTTTGAATGAAAGCTAAATTTAGATTAACTAATTATTTGTTATGTATTACAGGTATTTACTGTTTTGAATTACGTTACTATGTCGGTAAGTTATGGATATTTTTTTAACCTTATATGATGAGTTAAAAAGGATTAAAGTTTATTTAATAAAAATCGGTTCTAGCAGACGAGTAGGAAAAGTGTTAGAAAATAAGTTAATTGATGCAAATGTAATTTATGAACGATATGAAAATTGTTTACTACAGTTTAAAAAAAAGGTCAGTGAGAAGTATTTTAACAGTGAAGATACATTATTAATAGAAAGTTACTGTCGAAAGATTGTACAATTATATGAAGATATTTTATTATTGTGTCAGAGTGGTAGTTGTTCATCAAAAATGAATACCTTTGATTTAAAAACGGCCTTAAGCCTTTTACCTATTATGACTAATGAAGAACCTAACACTAAGCAATTGATAGATAATATTGAATATTATGACTCATTATTAAAAGAACATTCTTGTAAGCAGAATTTAATTAATTTTGTCCTTAAAAGTCGATTGTCCCAAGAAGCAAAGTTGAAATTAAAATCAAAATATGATACTGTTAAAGAGTTGATTTGTGACATGCAAAATTCTCTGTTATGTAAGAAAGGTGCAACCGCTATATCAGATAAATTGAATAAAATTAGACAGAATAACTTATCAATTGTTGATTACGGGAAAGAGATCACGGATTTATTTGTTAATCTTACGGTTTCTCAGGCTAATGGTAATGATGAAGCATATACAATATTAAAACCGATTAATGAAAAAACTGCTATTAAACGATTTACCGATGGCTTACGAAACCGTAGGCTTAGCACTATTTTAACAGCGAGAAAATACAGCTCCTTGAAGGACGCCATCCAGGACGCCCAGGATGAGGAGGTGTCCTCAGCTGCTACGTCTGGAGAAATCATGGGTATGTACACTAATAAAACTTATTATAATAATAGATCAAGCAGCAACAGAGGTCAACGCGGAGGTAGAAATAATTTTAATTCGTTCAGAGGTCGAGCAAGAGCACAAGGACGTGGTACAACCCCAACACGAGGTCAGTGGTACCGTGGACGGAGCAACTTTAACTCAAGACAACAAAGAGGTAACTTTTATCGTTCTAATAGAGGAAATCAAAGGATAAGAGATGAACGTAATATAAATATTATGAATGACATCCAAGAAAATACTACTGAACCGGATAGTACTCAGTTTTTTCGAGACTAATAATGAAAACACAATTTTATCTAGCGATAGTCACTGTTATATATCTTTACATTCATCAAAACATTCTAAGAAAACATATTCATTTCTATTAGATTCTGGGGCATCTTTATCGGCTTACAAATATAAACATGTAGTCGAACAGAACATTCCAATCCATAAAGGGAGTGTAACTGTAAACGGACTAGGAGGCAAAGTCCAAGCAATTGGATATGTTTTTATGCCTTTACTTTTAGGAGATGAGATGATTAGTCACAAGTTTTATGTTTTTAATAACTTGCCAGTACAATCAAATGGAATTCTAGGTCGTGATTTCCTTAATGAATATAAAGCACAATTAGACTTCGGTAAAAATAGTGTAACTTTACAAACATTTAGTACTTGTTGTCAATTACCAATCATTAATGCATGTGATATTACTTTAGGAATTGATGCTAGGAGTGAATCGATACATTTTATTGAAACAAACTTTAAAGAAGACTGTGTCGTTTTTTCACAAGAATTAATTGATGGAGTTTTTATAGCGAATTCTATTGCCACGCCAAAAAACGGGCGTATACCTATTAGAATACTTAATATTACTGATAAAAATGTATCAATAAATAAAATTAATCCAACTATCGAACGATTGAGTAACTACAGCCTTTGTACATTCAATAAAACAAACAAAGATGCTGATCGAGTAAAATCATTATTTTCGGAATTGCAACTTAATCATTTAAATAAAGAAGAACGAAAAAATATAGAAAATATTTGTGCTAAATATGCAGATATATTCTATTTACCAGGTGATACATTAAGTACTACAGATTTGTATACACATACGATAAATCTAAAACAAAATACAAGTCCAGTGTTTTCAAAACAATATAGGTTACCAGTTTCTCAGAAACCTGAAATAAAAAGTCAAATAGATAAAATGTTAGCAGAAGGAATAATAGAACCTAGTAAGAGCGACTGGTCTAGCCCTATTTTATTAGTACCTAAGAAATCAAGTTCAACTAAAAAATGGCGATTAGTGATTGACTACAGAAAACTTAATAATTGTATCGAAGATGACAAGT
The DNA here is from genome assembly GCA_951394245.1 of Cyclophora punctaria. Classification (NCBI taxonomy): domain Eukaryota; kingdom Metazoa; phylum Arthropoda; class Insecta; order Lepidoptera; family Geometridae; genus Cyclophora; species Cyclophora punctaria. The sequence continues at coordinate 1,281,837 of OX596196.1, forward strand.
ACCCATTGCCAGATATTACTGAAACTTTAGAATCATTATCAGGTAGCATTTATTTCACTCATTTAGATTTACATCAAGGATATTACAATATTAATTTGGATAAAAAAAGTAGAAAATACACAGCATTTTGTTCAGGCCAATACCAAATGACCCGCATGCCTATGGGGTTAAAGACAAGTCCTAGTTCATTTTCTAGAATGATTTCAATAGCTATGGCAGGTCTTAACTTTGAGAAATGTTTAATATATCTTGATGATTTGATTGTTTTTGGTAGAAATCTGGATTCTCATAATAAAAACTTGCAAGATGTATTTGAAAGACTTCGCTCAGTAAATTTAAAATTAAATCCGTCAAAATGCGATTTCCTAAGAAAAGATATTCTATATCTTGGTCACGTAATATCTAAGGAGGGTATTGCACCAGATCCCAATAAAATTCATGTAGTTAAAAATTATCCAATTCCAAAAAATGCGGACGAAGTGAAACGATTTGTAGCTTTTACTAATTATTATAGAAAATTTATACCAAAATTTGCTGAAATCGCATATCCTTTGAATAACTTAAGTAGAAAAAACGTAGTTTTTGAATGGAGTATTGAATGTCAGAACGCATTTGACAATTTGAAACAACTTTTAACATCACCTCCAGTATTACAATATCCAGATTTCGCACCAGAAAATCAATTCATTATTCAGACCGATGCTTCAAATTACGCTATCGGTGCAATTTTAGCAAACGGAAATGGTCAACCAGTAGCATACGCAAGTAGATCATTAAACAAAGGGGAAAAGAACTATCCAGTCATTGAGAAGGAATTACTAGCTATAGTTTGGGCTGTAAAGTATTTCAGACCGTATTTGTTTGGAAGACCATTTAAGATCACTACCGATCATAAGCCTCTTGTATATTTATTTAATATGAAAGACCCTTCAAGTAGACTAATGAAGTTTAGAATTGCTTTAGAAGAATATAACTTTGAAGTAAATTATATTAAGGGTTCTAACAATGCAGCTGCAGATGCTTTGTCTAGAATCACTATTGATGACTTAAAAGAAATGCACAAACATGTAGTTAGTGTAATGACGAGAGCACAAGCAAAAATAAAGAATAATTCGGAGACTTCAGTTGATATGGTAGACACTGATTTGAGGCCTGCGCAACCCAAAATCGTGAATACTCATATTAAACCGAAGGAATCTGTAGAATTAAAATTCTTAAATAAAAAAGAATTAGAAGTATTAATTAAGAGTAAGAGTATTACTAAAGAGAATAAAATATTGTGTTACGTAAAAGAAAAAAGAATAATATACGTAAAAATTCTAAACTCTCAATCACAAATGACGCGAGACGAATTTGTGAGGGAATTAGATAAATTTTGTACGGAATTGAATATAGAAGAAATTTTTATAATGAAGAATAAAGATAATGAAATATTCATAAAGAAATTAGTAGAAGAGTTAAAAAGACATGTCGATAGAACCGGTCTACGAATTTGTATTTTAAATAATATTAAAAGAATTGATAACAAAGATGATAGACGTGTCATCATAAACGATTTCCATCTATTACCTAGTAGTGGCCATGCTGGTATTAGAAGGATGTCAAACAATATAAAGAAATATTATTATTGGCCGGGTATTGAGAAAGACGTTAAAGATTTTATAAAACGATGTGACAAATGTCAAAAACAAAAGTACTCGTTACCAACAAGAGAACCAATGGTTATAACAAGTACAGCAAATACTGCATTTGAAAAGATTTATTTAGATTTAGTTGGTCCATTAGACGAGGACGTCAGTAACAATAGCTATATCCTAACATTACAATGCGAACTCACCAAATACGTTGAAGCGTATCCATTAATTTCTAAAAAATCTGAAGAAGTAGCAAATAGTTTAGTAAATAATTTTATTCTTAGATATGGTGTGCCAAAAGAGATTGCAACAGATAGAGGAAAGGAGTTTCTTTCGGAGGTTTTTCAAAAGGTATGTAAACTATTAGATATAAAACAACTTAATTCAACAGCTTACCACCACCAGTCCATCGGAGCGTTGGAGGTTACACATAAAAATCTGAATGCATTCTTACGCATACAAACTGAGAATCATCCAGAAATGTGGAGTAAGTGGCTTCCATTTTGGTGTTTTGCATATAATACGACAGTGCATACGGAGACTAAATTTACGCCTTTCGAATTGGTATTCGGTAAGAAGTGTTCTCTGCCTAGTAATTTAATAAATGATTTAGAACCTCTCTATAATTTTGACGATTATCCATGTGGATTGAAATATCGGTTGCAACTTTCTCAAAGAGAAGCAAAGAATAATTTGACAAAAAGTAAAATTGTTAGAAAAACTAAGTATGATAAAAGTGTTAACCCTACAGAATATAAGGAAAATGACTTAATTTTAATTAAAAATGAAACATGTAAAAACAAGTTTGATAGAATATATCTAGGTCCTTTTAAAGTTGTAAGAGATGAATCACCAAATGTAAGAATTATAAATGAAAAGGGTAAGGTAGACGTGGTTCATAAAAACCGAACTAAATTGTATCATGTAGCTTTGTAGAATTAAAACAAAAAAAAAACATGTATAATCAATTTTTTTTTTTAAATAAGGTTGGTGATGTAGAGGTGTAATATTAAGTATGTACTCGCATTTATCTGTATTAATAGGAATCTTATTACTAGAATATAGTCAGTATTAATCCAGCATTCATCCGTTTCATTTGTGTACTCCCCCGCTCCCTACAACCTCTAACCCCACCCCTCGCCAGGTGGCCAACATCCCGCTGCGCTCGGTGTGGGAGCTGACGTTCCGTATCGAGATGTGCGAGGCGGAGGGCGGGCCGGTGCCGCTGGCGGGCCCGGTGCGCGCGGCGCGCGTGGTGGCGGACCGCGACGTGGGCGACGACGAGCTGCGCGCCGTCACCGCCGCCGTGCCGCGCGACTGGGGCCACGTGCCGCGCACCGTCTGGTCAGTGCTGCACACACCGCACTACACTGCACACACTGCACTACACTGCACACACCGCACTACACTGCACACACTGCACTACACTGCACACACCGCACTACACTGCACACACCGCACTACACTGCACACACCACACTACACTGCACACACTGCACACACTGCACTACACTGCACACACCGCACTACACTGCACACACCGCACTACACTGCACACACCACACTACACTGCACACACTGCACTACACTGCACACACTGCACTACACTGCACACACCGCACTATACTGCACACACTGCACTACACTGCACACACTGCACTACACTGCACACACCGCACTACACTGCACACACTGCACTACACTGCACACACTACACACACCGCACTACACTGCACACACCGCACTACACTGCACACACCGCACTACACTGCACACACCGCTCTACACTGCAACACCGCACTACACTGCACACACCGCACTACACTACACACACCGCACTACACTGCACACACTGCACTACACTACACACACCGCACTACACTGCACACACCGCACTACACTGCACACACTGCACACACCGCACTACACTGCACACACCGCTCTACACTGCAACACCGCTCTACACTGCAACACCGCACTACACTACACACACCGCACTACACTGCACACACCGCACTACACTGCACACACCGCTCTACACTGCAACACCGCACTACACTGCACACACCGCTCTACACTGCAACACCGCACTACACTGCACACACCGCACTACACTACACACACCGCACTACACTGCACACACTGCACTACACTGCACACACTACACTACACACACTGCACTACACTACACACACTACACACACCGCACTACACTGCACACACCGCACTTGTCTATAAATGGTCTTCTGTGACCACGGTTCCTGTAAAGGGGCCGAAACGTCAGATAAAATGAAAAGCGAATTGTATCCGTAAACGTAGTGTCTACAAAATATTTTCTTATGTTTTCAGGCGCGTGTTCAAGTACATGAAGAATCTGAAGAACGAGTCCGCGGCTGATCTCGGCTTTTAAACGACTGACATTTAGTTATAGTAAACAAAGATGGCGTCACTCCTGCGACTGACATTCTGTCAGTCATTATGTATTATAATTGTAAAAATACAACATATTTCAACCAAGGAAGCGACAACCTAACGTTTCAAGATACAGTTTAAAAACAACCGGCCATCGTTTTAAATTGTGTTCTATTTGGTGCAAAATAAGACACAATTTTTAAAGAAAATCTAATTAAAATGGCCGATTTACAAAGACAATTTGTTCTGTAGAAGCTTTTCGTCTAGCACAAGAGGTCAAGGCATAATAAATACTGTGGGCTTTATTCATATTCAGCATCATACCTATCGAATGGTTTGTCCCATTCCGACAAACGCCATTTTCCTAAGAGGAAAAGAGACAAAACATTTCATAACAGTGTTATAGTTCACAGTATTTATCATATGTCTTGTTGCCACAGTGACAATAGGGTATTTCATTGATATTAAAAGTGCACAATTTGAGAGATGAATTCAGTAAAATTGCTAAAAAATAATTAAAAAATAAAGTAATTATAAGCTCTGAAAAATTCTCTCCTGTCCCTTTCTTGCAAAACGATTTTGTGTATGCGACGTCTATGGCGCTACAAGCTTGTGACGTCACAGTGCTAGTAGTGCCGTCTCTGTCTAATCAGCAAATTTGACCGCCTGTAACTCTGGAAATAATAGCGATATCAAAAAACGGATTTTAGTCTCTTAACATGTGATAAAACGATGAATTAATAGAAGGAATAAAAACGCGGTGAAATACCCTATTGTACTTGAAAGGCTCGTTAGACACAACCGTCTCTACTTTGCTATGCCATTTCTGATATAATGTGTAGACTCTGTAGATCATAGTATAGTCTATAGCGAATTTAATGCACCGGTCGCGAGCTATACATATACGACTTGAATAAATATGTCATCTTGAATGTATGAATGAAACTTACGCTGATTTTGTATATTGTTTTACGTTTTCACCCTTATATACAATAAATTATCTAATTTAATAAATTAAATAACGCACACTGTGTCATTATTATTTTTAAAGTAAAAAGTTAAGTTAAGGGTGCTTTTCCACCAGAAATGTGATATGCTATGGATGATATCCACCAATCATATTCATTGGTGCACATTGCTTAGCACTGGTGGAAACGGAATATATCTACACTAATATTATAAAGAGGAAAACTTTGTTTGGTTGTAATAAATAGGCTCAAAAACTACTGGACCGTTTTTAAAATTTCTAAAGCTACATTATCCACGAGTAACATAGGCTATTTTTCATCCCGAAATTCCCACAGGAATGGACACAACGCGGGTAAAACCGCGGGGCGGTGCTAGTGTTTTTATATGGAAGGATGCGTGCTATGGATGTATGCTATGGGCCATCGCCCGCATCTTGCACAGCTGCTTTGCGGGGGCGCATCTTCGGAGCACATCTTCTTCGCACAGCTACCTATAGTATTGGTGGAAACAGTCAAATATTTTCTTAGCGTAGATTTCACATCTTCGCAGCATAGCTGCATAGCACATCTCTGGTGGAAAAGCACCCTTAGCCTGTAATGTCACACAGCTGAACAGCCATTAACAGCCTCCGTGGCCTTGTGGTTTGAACGCTCGGCTCACGATCCAGAGGTTCCGGGTTTGATTCCCGATGGGGATAATATCTCACAAAAATCTCTGTGAGACTGCCCTCAGTTTGGTTAGGGCATTGCAGGCTGAATCACCTGATTGCCCGAAAAGTAAGACGATTCCGTGTTTCGGAGGGCACGTTAAGCCGTCAGCCCCGGTTACTTCCTACGGATAGTAGTCGTTACATGAGCCATATTAGAGGCCTTTGGCGGCTCAATAACTCTGACACCAGGATTGATGTGGTTGACCATCCACTCAATGAAGAAGACTGCTGAAAGGCCTCTCATCTCATCTCACTGAAGATATCAGTACAGTGCACAGGTTCAATTTAGTGCCAGTAAAGAAGAAGAAGAATTGAACGCACTCGTAATGATATAAAAAGGTCGTAAGTATCAAATGAAGGATTTTTTTTTATAAACAAACTTACACATTTTACCTCTTTATAATATGTATTAGTATAGAAAAAAACTAATGTGACCTTTGGTCGATCAGGTCACTCCAATCAATGCATATTATATTTCGCGGGGCTTTTTACTAAGACTGATATCTTTACTCGCTATAACCTGTTTCGAGGTCAATAAATAGGGAGCTAGGTTATGAATTTACCCGAAATTTGGGGTAATTTTAGATAACATTTAGTAGTATAACAATATTAACTGCCAACATATCTTGAATTGATACTACCTACGTTCACGGATACACTTCGATTTTATTTAACACTAGCTGTGCCCCGCGGCTTCACCCGCAGCGCCCCGTTCCCGTGGTAATTTTGAAATTTTTATTCCTTATTTATAAAAACCTTGTCCTGACAATAAGGAACACATTAAAAAAAAAAATCATCCAATTTGGTGCAGTCGTTCTGAAGTTATGCGCTTAGCAACACATTTTGCGATTCATTTTTATATTATAGATTTTTATCTGACGTTTCGGCTCCTTTACAGGAACCGTGGTTACAGGAGACTTACCGCCTTTTTCATAAAGTCTTTTGTCTCTATGTAAAATAGCGTATGGTATGTCATGGTGGTGTCATGGTCATATGACATGGTCTAACTGGTCTGTTTAGAAGGCACGTTAAATTGTCGGTCCCGGTTGTTTAAATTGGCAGACCATGTCAGATCTTTAGGCGGTCTAAAAATGTATACCACAGGATTGGCTATTAACGTACTCGTAACTATGTATAGCAATTCGGTGGTGGTATTTCTATCTGAGCGCTACCGTGCTTCGTGAATCGTCAGACCATGTCGTCTTTAGGCGGTCTAAAAACGCCGATATCATGGTTGGCCACTAACTCAAACTTACTTTTAGTTGGGGAGAATGTGTACAATAACCTGGTATCACCATATTGTGGTTTTCCTCATAAGTATTCTTGTATTGTTCAGTGATCGCTCGACTCGGAGTGTGGCAACATTATGAGACCTATATTATGTATATTGTGATTTAATGATTATATTAGTGATTAACCGTAATTATAAGTGATTAAATAGTGATTAGTTAGAATGATTGGGAATATATATTGTGTTTTGTTATTTTTTGGTAAGTAGGTACATACTTACGTGTTTTGTTTTTGTGATGATTTTGTTACAATCAATTATGTATCATAATTATAGGATACATGATGCGTTTATTTAGGTATCCTACTAGCCGCGCCCCGCGGTTTCACCCGCGTTGTACCAGTTCCCGCGGGAATTTCGGGATAAAATGTATCCCATGTTATTCTGATGTATCTACACTAATATTCTAAAGAGGAAAACTTTGTAATGAATAGGCTCAAAAACTACTGAACCGTTTTTAAAAATTCTTTCACCATTCGAAAGCTACATTATCCACGAGTAACATAGGCTATTTTTCATCCCGAAATTCCCACAGGAATGGACACAACGCAGGTAAAACTGCGAGGCGCTGCTAGTCTATCTATATAGATATACTATGCTAATATAATAAGGCTGCTGAGTTTGTTTTTATTTGTTTGTTTGAACGAGCTGAACTCGGAAACTATCAATCGGATATGAATAATTCTTTTTGTAATTGATAGCCACATTCAACGGGAAGGTTTAGGCTTCTTCTTATCCCAAAACTCCCAAGGGAAAGTGTACAATGAAGGTAAAACCGCGGGGCGCGGCGAGTATTTCTATAAGCCAACTTTCAGCGGTCCAAGGTTTAACCCGCGTTCCCGTGGGAATTTCGGGATGAAAATAGGAGCTTATGTATATTTGTATTCAATAAAAGATTTTTTATCTAATAAGATGTTCATTTTAATGAGTTTTTTGTATCTATTTAAATGTATAGATTCGGAGATGGCCTCCTACATGAATAAACAAGAAAAATGAGAAAAAAATAATATACTTACCTATACAGAATAGGTACTTAAGTAATTACATCTTAATCTTGGAAAAACGTTAGTCTTGATACTTACTCTCTGTGGCACTTAAGGGCATTGGTTTCCGTTTTCGTAAGTCACTCACATACACATACCGTTATTTCTTAAAAGTCGAGCTCATTATTTACTTTGGGTAGGTACCTACTTTTTCTCTTGAGACGTCATGGGGAAACCCACAATATAAGGAAGTTTATTTACCAACTAACCGCGCCCCGCGGTTTCACCCGCGTTATACCCGTTCCCGCGGGAATGTCGGGAGAAAAAGTAGCCTATGTCCTTTCTCAGGCACTGGACTAACTGTGTACCAAATTTCATTTAAATCGGTTCAGTAGTTTTGGCGTGAAAGCGTAACAGACAGACAGAGTTACTTCCGCATTCATAATATTAGTTAGGATCAGTCATCGTTTGTGTAGTAACAGCCTCCGTGGTCTTGTGGTTTGAGCGCCCGGCTCAAGACCCGGAGGTTCCGGTTTCGATTCCCGGTGGGGATATCTCTCAAAAATCTCTTTGTGAGACTTTCCTCAGTTTGGTTAGGGCATTGCAGACTGAATCACCTGATTGCTTGAAAAGTAAGATGTTTCCTTGCTTCGGAGGCACGTTAAGCCGTCGGTCCCGGTTACTCTCTACGGATAGTAGTCGTTACTTGAGCCATGTCAGAGGCCTTTGGCGGCTCAATAACTCTGACACCAGGATTGGTCAGGGTGACCGTCCGCTCGATGAAGAAGAAAAAGCGTTTGTATTTGATTACGGAATTTTGCAATACAAATAATGAAGTACCTATTTATTTGCTAAAAACAGTACGGGTGGTAGTTTCAACATAGTTGGCCTTAATGAGACATCACTACATAGTATAAAACAAAGTCGCTTTCCGCTGTCTGTCCCTATGTATGCTTAGATCTTTAAAACTACGCAACGGATTTTGACGCGGTTTTATAAATAGACTAGCAGCGCCCCGCGGTTTTACCCGCGTTGTACCCGTTCCCGTAGGAATTTCGGGATGAAAAATAGCCTATAACCTTCCCGTTGAATGTGGCTATCTATTACAAAAAGAATTATTCAAATCGGTTCAGTAGTTTCTGAGATTAGCGCGTTTAAACAAACAAACAAACAAACAAAACAAACTCATCAGCTTTATAATATTAGTATAGATAGGCTGATTCAAGAGGAAGGTTTATATGTATAAAAATTTCCAAAATTCTGACGGGAACGGGCACAACGCGGGTAAAACCGCGGGGTGTTGCTAGTGCAAATATAGTTTTAAGCAATCGAGTTTTAACAATTTAAAAATGTATATAATTAAATTTCAAGTATCTATTAACAAAGTATCTACTTAATTGAAAGTTGAGATATTTTTAAGGGATCATAATGGGCCGAAACTGCGTGCGCCCGCCGCGTGCCCCCGCGACGGTTCACTTTTGTATGAAACCGCGACGGGCGCACGCTTAATGCACTTTCGGCTCTACTAGGGCCCTAATAATAATAAAAGCTCGTACGAGTTACTTAACCAGTGTTATAATTGTATTTATTGAAAGTTAGGGCATTTGATAATAATGTTTTAATATTTCAGCCATAGCGTCCCCCGCCGTGCCTTCTAAGAAAATAAACTCATGCAGGTGAGTCATTATTTATTATGCATAGGTATTTATATCATACCAGCAGCGCCCCGCGGTTTTACCCGCGTTGTGCCCGTTCCCATGGGAATTTCGGGATGAAAAGTAGCCTATGTCCTTTCTCAGGCTCTGGACTAACTGTGTACCAAATCTCATTCAAATCGGTTCAGTAGTTTTGGCGTGAAAGCGTAATACACAGACAGACAGTTACTTTCGCATTTATAATATTAGTTAGGATTATAATTCCACTTTAATAGTAGTTTATGCAACTGTCATATAAAGAAGGGTATTAAAACACGAGTGTGAGTTTATGAAACGAGCGCAGCGAGTTTCATAATAGTAACGAGTGTTTTAATACCCGTGTTATATGCAGTTGCATACACTACTTTATCTTCACTAATGCAATTAATCAAACAAAATTTTAAAAACAAAACACATTGCGAAACATTAAATTCACGCGTACGTGTATTGTCACAGTGAACTTGCCGCCATTAAAATCTAACCAATGAGAGCGCAGCTGCGCGCGCAGGGCCGCAGGGCGCGCGCCGCGCAGGCCGCGATGTTATAATGAGATTTTACGATATCGATGTGGATATTATAACATCATGTGCAATTGCTTAAATTGAGTGTTTTAGTTGTCTGCGCTATAACAGTAGTAATTATAAGTCAAGTATTGGAAACATAACTAGAATGTTACAACATTAGTGTAGATAAAAGCGTTTATAATATGTAATAAAAAATACCCTTTATGCACTACGATACGAGACTTAGCGACGAGGGCAAGTTGTTTCAGCTTAGGGTGTTACTACACCAATCGATCGATCATCGATCGATGCTAGTTGGTCGAATAAGAGTTCCAAATTCAGTCGATCGATTTGAACCCCTATTCTGACCGTTTTTTTCTCGATTGCAGTTGGAACGAGTTCATGTGCGGGGACGGGTCGTGCGTCGTGTTCGAGCGGGTGTGTGACGGAGCGCCGGACTGTGTCGACCTCTCGGATGAGCGGCGTTGTGGCGAGGGCGAGTGAGTTTAGCGGTTAATTAATAGATACAGCCGGAGTTACATTACGAAACTAGTGGCATGAAATTTATAAAGCCGGATTTACATTACGAAACTAGTGGCATGAAATTTATAAAGCCGGATTTACATTACGAAACTAGTGGCATGAAATTAGTTTTACAACTCTAATTTCACCAGTAATTTCACGTGTAAACGTTCAGTTTTAGTATGCATGCATTACTTTCGTGAAACTAAAGTAGGTTTGCTTTCAGAATCGGGGTGCCGGACCAGTCTCCTGTGTTGAATCGAAACAAAAGACAGACAAAATGTCGGTGAGTTATTGTAGCTTGTCTTTTACTTCCTACTCATATTATAAATATATTAAAAAGGCAATAAATATATTTTTTATTTTATTTTTATTTTGTTTATAAGATAAATAAATCCTATTATAGTAGGTATCATAAATGCAAAAGTTTGTGAGGATATATGTATGTTTGTTACTCTTTCACGAAAAAACTACTGGATGGGTTTAGATGAAACTTTACAGTTTACAGTAATATAGGTTAGACATCAGAATAACGCATGGAATACATTTTACCCCGGAATTCCCGCGGGAACGGCTACAAAGTGGGTAAACCCGTGGGGCACAGCACATCTAGTATGGAATAGAAGAAAATTTGCATAAATTAAGATTTATATTAAGTTAACATTTTTCATTGCAGTAAGTTCGAGTGGGGCTGCCGCGACGGGTCGTGCATCGCTTTCGACGGCAAGTGCGACGGCAAGACGGACTGCCCGGATGGCAGCGACGAGACGCACGCCGTGTGCCGGAAAATGAGGTGACAATATATTAACATAAAACGGATCGTCAATCGACCAATGAGCTGTGCGGAGCTCAAATGACCAATCACAACGCGTTATGAAAGATTTTGAAAGTGTCAATGCGTTGCTTGACATTGCCAATGCGCTGTGATTGATAAATCAGGCTCCGCTCCGGTCCAAAGAAAATGCACCAATAGCGGCCATATTGTTCTTTACTTGACATTTCTTTGCTTACAAAGTCCTACTAATATTATCGATGCGAATGTTTGTGAGGATGGATGTATGGATGTATGTTTGTTAACTCTTTCAAGCAAAAACTACTGAAGGGATTTGGACGAAACTTTACAGTAATATAGGTAATACAATCCTCAGTAATACATTCTGTTACATTTGACACATGTCATTATTCAATCCGTCACATTTGACAGGTGTCAATCGAACTGGTTCCGGTGCACGTACGGCGCGTGCGTGGACGGCACGGCGCCGTGCAACAACGTGCAGGAGTGCGCGGACAACTCGGACGAGCTGCTGCCGCGGTGCCGGAACGAGACGGAGGATATCCGGTGAGTGGGAGTGACGGAGTTGTTTGGTGAGGGGTTGAGTAGGGACGTTAGTAGTTGACTTCAGTTCCCAATGCAATGGACGGGATAAAAAGGAATTTCTTTTCTTTTAATATTATCATGGGCGCCGACAAGATACGGGAGTTCAACAAGTTTGAACAGCAAAAATCTGAGAGCGCACGTCAATAAGTTGGATCGCATAGAATTTTAGCTGTCATATACGTAATGACTCAAAACTTCAGTGATTAACGACAATATCCTTTAATTCTACTCTTCAGGTCCACATTCCGCTGCGACAACGGCCAACTAATAGCCGCCGAGTCCCACTGCGACGGCAAGGCTCAATGCACGGACGGGTCTGACGAAACAGTACGTGCGTGCGCCGCCAAGACGTGTCCCGCGTACCTGTTCCAGTGCGCGTACGGCGCCTGCGTCGACAGCGGGGCTGACTGCAACGGGGTAAGACACGACACGATACGATAAGATAAGATAGTAAGTGACTAGGAGCTTTGTGACAGTGAGCCAAGACACGATAAGACGTCCCTCCTGTACCTGTTCCGGTGCGCACGGCTGACGCCACGCCGACTATAACTGGGCAAGAGAGACAGTCTTCAATGTCTACCAAAACGTCAGAAAAAAATTAAAATATTTTTTGTAAATAAAAGCATAGTGTATGCAATACACACGCCAAGATACATTATGTGGTTGTAATGTTCAGGTACGAGACTGTGCCGACGGCTCGGACGAGGCAGATGACCTGTGCGGACGACAGTCCAGCGTCGCCGCGCCCGCCGCCAGCACGCCGCCCGCACCGTGAGTAGTTTGTTTTAAACAATTATCATTTTAATGGGTTCTTTTAAAAACCGTAACTTTCCGTCATTTTAATTATTTAGGTTTTCGAACGCACATTCATCACTTCTCTTAGAGATAGTGACGTGTTTAGCCACCCAGCAAAACGGTTTGTTCATTCATTCAAAGCGATAGCGATTCAAGTGCGATATTTTTATTGTACGAATTTAATCACAAACCTAAACTAAACTGCTTTGATCTTGAGACGCCATCTAAGAGGTCATGGTACGACTGCAGTAATGTATCATCAGAAGGGCACCTGTATATTCAATAACCTAAATAACCTTCTACCCATTTCCCCCCAGCGGGTCGGTGCCCGACAAATGCGTGGTCCCTCCGTTCCCGGCGCACGGCACGTTCCTGTCAGACGGCGTGCTGACGCCGGGAGACGTGCGGGACAACTTCGTGCTCAACATCAGCTGCGAGGCGGGGTACGCCGTCAGTAACGGGGTGAATGAACCCATCTGGTGTATTAACGGGAAGTGGCTCGGAGAGACGCAGGATTGTGTGCGTGAGTATCTACGAGTATATCCTACTAATATTATAAATGCGAAAGTTTGGAAGGATTTATGTATGTATGTTTGTTATTCTTTCACGCAAAAACTACTGAACGGATTTTGATGAAACTTTAAACTAATAAAGGTTATACATCTGAATAACAGATTTGATGCTTTTTATCCCAAAATTCTCGCGGGAACGGGTACAACGGGTGACACCGCGGGGCATTTATAATAATAGTATAGAAGCATAGATTATTTCCATTTTTTTTAATCGGAGCAAATACATGTAACATCAAACTAATTTTACATCTATATCTCTTAAGACAACATACTATTTATTTACGATTAATCAAACTCTAACTACTGCATCTGTCCACAGGAGCATGCCGCCTCATCCAGAACCCCTCAGTATCATACAAATGTCGTCTCATCGACGACTTCACGGCTCCTTTCCAGCCATGTCCTCCTTACGTGCCGCAGACGATGTTCGTCCAGCCCGAATGCCGTCCCGGATACTTCACATCCGGCAGTCTCGCTTACATGCGATGCAGCGACGGCAACTTCGAGTATTCACCGTATTGCACTGAAGGTTCGACCAAAACAGGCTCTAGAATTACTATACTTATAACAGACAATATAGATATTTACATAGACGACGTAATTTATGATGCTGACGTATCTAAATTAAAAAATCCGGTTTCTAATGTCAGTTTTGACGTTAACGCGAAGTTTGACAGTGGAGGCGTCAGTAGTGTAAGTATTACCAGCGGTAGCAATTTTGAGGTTGGTAGCAAATTGAGTGTTAGAGCGAAAACTGCTGAGAGTAATAGTTTTATAGATGTTAAAGCGTTAAATGCTGATAATAGCAGTTTTGAGGTTGATAATACGATTGATAGTATAAAAGGTAATACTATTAATAAAACTGGAGAAAACACTAATGAATCTGATACTAAAAATATTACAGTTAAAAATAATAGTTCTGTAAAAGATATCAATTATAAAGGTAATACAATTATTAATATAACTGAAGAAAACTCTAATGAGTCTGATAGTAAACATATATTAATTAATTACAGTAGTTCTAAAAATGATAGTAATGATTTAAGCTCCATTCTTTCTATGCCCAGTGATGATACAAAATCAATGAGTATTAAGCCATGGTTCCTAGGTGACAGTTCCGGCAGTAATGCCATAGATATTCGTTAGTACTACAGAGTAGGTAAAGAAAATATATTTCATTGTTTTTACAAATAATGTATGAATAACTTTGGTTTATATATTATTACATAGATACATACATACTTATTTAGTTTTAAACTTAATACTCAAACTAAGGGATGCATGTATAGATGCATAGCATCCGTGCATAGCATCCGTGCATAGCATCCGTGCATAGCACGGTACATATTTTAATATATTAGATTGATTTTTGTATATTTTACACGGTTAGTTCAACTTATACCTCTCAAACACGATCTCTATTCAATTAAGAGGTGCATGCATAGATAGCATTTGAGCTTAGCATTCGTGCATAGCACGGTGCATTTTTTTATATTTTTTACAACTTTTGCTTTTTATATACGAGTATACAGGGTGAGTCAAACTTGGAAATTACTCTAAATACTGAAGATGAAACATATAATAAAATTCTTAATGTTTAAAAAGATTATTGAACTTAAATTTTATTGGCTATAAGTGAAATAACTCGATAGATTTATAAGTATTTTTATAGACTCACCCTGTTTAAGAAATTATATTATATGGATGGGTAGATTTACAAAATATATTACAATAAATACCTCTGTATTTTGTAGTTGTAGTGGGCACGGTTATTCCTAGTTATATACTGGTACCAGTTACTAAATATTCTTGCCAAAATCCTTGTACAACAAGGAGCAGTAACAAATATCGTCCGAAGTATTCATTTTAACTTTAAGTTATTTAAAAAAAGGGCGGGTTGTTTTAAATGGTTTGTTATCGTAAGATACGTTCGTTAACATTAACACATCTATTTTACTATTCATTGAAACGTACGTTGACTAAAAACATAAATGTATAAAAGGAGAGCCAAGTTCAATACAAAAATGCTTGGCTATGGGCTTCGCCGCAAAAAGAATGGAGATCTAAATGAGTGCCAAGTTCTAGGTAAAATCCCAATATGTATTTATAGGAACAAAATAACATTATGAACAAGTATTAAACTCTATTTCTTCTCTTTATTGGATACCTATCACAATTGCTGTTATTTAAAATGTCAGATTAAACTGGGTTAGATTTGACTACTTTCTTACGTCGTTGAGACTGTCATCTTGTGTTAACTTTTACTGGTGTGTGACCGTAAGCTGGAGCAGCCCGCTCTAAGTTATATAATATTATAAGGATGGTTACTTTTGTTAATAAAAGGTGTTTTTTACAAAATTGTTTCATTTTACAAATCCTTTCTCCCATCCTCGTAATATTATAGTTCTTGGATTAATGAGGGTTTTCTGAAATGACACCCACTAGGCGGCAGCACTGAGACGTGAGGTGCAGACATCTGTCAAAAGTGTCATTTTGGTGCAAACCCCCAGTGTCAGACGTCATTGCCAACAACTATGTCTGCACATATTGATTCTGGGCGAGAATCGTACCTGCCACCCCGGTACAGTAAGCGCTCTAACATGCCACTGTGCCAACTGCCAACGGACTTGGGCTTGCTGTCGTATCCTACTTATATTATAAACTAGCAGCGCCCGGTGGTTTTACCCGCGTTGTGCCCGTTCCCGTAAGAATTAGTTGAATGTGGCTATCCATTACTAAAATATTTTTTCAAATCGGAACAGTAGTTCTTGAGATTAGCGCGTTCAAACAAACAAACTCTGCAGTTTTATAATATTAGTATAGATGTGAAAGATTGTGAGGATGGATGTATGTTACTCTTTCACGCAAAAACTACTGGACGGATTCGGATTAAACTTTACAATAACATAGATTATACATCAAAACAACACATGGGATACATTTCATCCCGAAATTCCCTTGGGAAAGGGTACAACGTTACTATCTTTATGAACCTGGTCGCAGAGTGCGGGTCGGTGGTGTCTCAGGGCGACGTGCTGGCGGTGGGCGGGCGGCCGGCGCGGCGCGGCGAGTTCCCGTGGCACGTGGCGGTCTACGACAAGCGGTACCAGCCCGTCAAGCAGATATGCGGCGGCAGCCTCGTGAGCCGGGCGCTCGTCATATCAGGTAGGGGGATGTGGGGAGTTTGTTGTACTGTTGTACCTGCGTTGTACCGGTACCCGCGAGAATTTCGGCATTTTTATTAAGTACTAGCTGTGTGCCCCGCGGTTTCACCCGCAGCGCCCCCGTTCCCGTGGGAATTTTGAGATTTTTATTCCAAGTTTTCATTGTTTTTAAAATGTATTCTGCTATTCAGGGCGGAGACAAATCCAACGAAACAAAAACCATGAAAATTGATCCAGCCGATCTCGAGTTATAAGTGTTGTAACAAACCCGTCTTTGTTTTATATACTCGTATATAGATAGATTTATTATCTTATTCATGACCAAGATAAATGAAATAAAAAAGGAATCATTAAAATCGGTCCAGCCGTACTCGAGTTGGTAACTAACACGTCATTCTTGTATTATGCAAATGTCAAAACATTTTGGGCCTTATCCATATTATTATACTAACAGCATTTTAGCCATCAAATGGTTAGTCCCTTTCCGACATACGCTATTTTCCAAAGAGCAAAAGAGACAAAACACTTTAAAACATTGTTTAACTTATAGAGCGTTTACGAATAAAGCGATTTATCTATAACTTTTTAATTCCAGCGGCGCATTGCTTCTACAACGACTCCACGACCAAACTGGAGCCGGCCAGCACGTTCATGGTCGCCGCCGGCAAGATATACAAGGGCATCAACTCGACGGCTGACAGTGACAGTGTGCAGAAGACGGAGGTTAATTTACCTCCTTAGTAAATAGGTTTCATATAAATAAACCCCCTTTGAAGCAGTTTTTCGACAAAGTAAATATACTTTGTCGACAAACTGCTTCAAAGGGGGTTTATATAAATATACTTTGTCGACAAACTGCTTCAAAGGGGGTTTATTTATATGAAACCTATTTTTTACCGAAATAATATTTGAAATCGACTCAGAGATATCGGCATAAAAACCTTTCATTCAAATTGAGAACACTGGGGTATTTTTAGGGTTCCGTAGCAAAAGAGTAAAAACGAGACTCTGTTACTCAGATTTCGCTGTCCGTCTGTCACCAGGCTGTATCTCAAGATCGGTGATAGCTAGACAGTTGAAATTTTTACAGATGATGTAGGTATTTCTATTGCTGCTACAATAAATACTAAAAATAAACTAAAACAAATAATTAAGGGTACTATACAATAAACTAGTTTTTTTTTTAAACTACGGATCCCTCCGTGTCCGACTCGCACTTGGCCGGTTTATTAATTAAAGATTTGGCTTGGTCTTGCTACTCGTTGTATATTATGGCCTTATAACGACGCAATGCCAAAAAAGTAAAGGAATTGTAAGTTTTTGGCATTATAGGTTTAGATCAGCCGATTTGGCAGCATGATTTTTGATCGTAGTCGATTCGATGCGGTAGAAAAAAATGGCATCATAATTTTCGATCTTAGCCGATTTCAGTAGGAAGAAAAAAGAACGTTTGGCATTATGATTGTTGGTCTTAGCCGATTCCAGCAGGATTTAAAAAAAAGTTTGGCATTATGATTGTTGGTCTTAGCTGATTCCAGCAGGATTAAAAAAAAAAAGTTTGGCATTATAATTGTTGGTCTTAGCCGATTCCAGCAGGATTTAAAAAAAAAGTTTGGCATTATGATTGTTGGTCTTAGCCGATTCCAGCAGGATAAAAAAAAAGTTTGGCATTATAGCCGATTCCAGTCGGAACGAAAGAAAAAGGTTTGGCATTAAGCAAAAAAAGAAATAAATTTTTAACTATAGCGTAGCGTAGTAACGAAGGAAAAGAACCTTTAGCGTTAAAAATAAATGAATACTAATATTTTACATCTCGTGCCTCAACGAGATGGATCTGTATCCCAAGCCTTTCGAAAATACTAGGCTTGGACTCCGAGGAGATACACTATATTTAAATCAATTAAATCTAATTTTTGTCGACCCCTTTCAGATAGCCAAGATCTTCATAACGCAGCGTTACCGCGGCATCCACACGAACTTCCAAGAGGACATCGCGCTGCTTACCGTCGCCACGCGCTTCGAGTACTCGCTGTACGTGCAGCCCGTGTGTCTCGACTTCAAGACCAGCTTCGAGCACAGCCAACTCGATTTGGGAGAGGTCGGCAAGGTATATACTCCTTTATTTATATAGCAGTGCCCCTTATTTGGCGGCTCAATAACTCTGACACCAGGATTGGTCAGGTTGACCATCCACTCGATGAAGAAGTGCCCCGTGGTTTTACGAGCGTTATGCCCGTTCCCGTGGGAATTTCGGGATGGAAAATAACTGATAACCTTCCCGTTGAATGTGGCTATCTATTACAAAAAGCATAATTGAGATCGGGCTAGTAGTTTCTGAGATTAACGCGTTCAAAGTAAAAATCGATCCGGCCACTTCAACTGTCTGATAAAGTTATTCTTGTAGCAGTATAGTTTTCATTTTAACATTTGACATTTTGTGGTAACCAACCCGCTCAATCTTCCCAAGTGTGTGAACATGGCATATATGTATTTTAACTGTCATTTTCTCCTCTAGGTGGCAGGCTGGGGCTACACATCCGCCGAGGACAACCGCGGCTCGTCCGAGCTCCGTGTTGTAGACTTGCCATACGTCGACATTAAGACCTGTCAGAACATAGCCGATCCCAGCTTCCTGCCTTTTCTGACCAGTGACAAGATTTGTGCTGGCAAGACTGATGGTAATTAAAAAATCCAGGCTGATTTTTTAAAATTTAAGTTTTCTATTCTATAATACAATCTATACTAATATTATAAAGCTGAAGAGTTTGTTTTGTTTGTTTGTTTGTTTAAACGCGCTAATCTCAGAAACTACTGAACCGATTTGAATAATTCTTTTTGTAATAGATAGCCACATTCAACGGGAAGGTTATAGGCTATTTTTCATCCCGAAATTCCTACGGGAACGGGTACAACGCGGGTAAAACCGCGGGGC
This sequence comes from Cyclophora punctaria, assembly GCA_951394245.1. Classification (NCBI taxonomy): domain Eukaryota; kingdom Metazoa; phylum Arthropoda; class Insecta; order Lepidoptera; family Geometridae; genus Cyclophora; species Cyclophora punctaria. Next base: position 1,301,392 of record OX596196.1, read on the forward strand.
GCTGCTAGTAGAAAATATAAAAAAGAGACTTTTCGTGCTCTATCTATGCGTTGTCGTTTGTCAATATCGTGGGTTAAAAACTTGTTAAAAAAGGTCTTTAAATACAACGAGGTATTATTTTATAAATATTTAAGCACAGAGGTTTAAGGGTACTACTCCGAGTTGATAAGAACGATTTCTGCATTCAAGGACCTGAATCATCAAATCGATAGAAAATACATTGAGTGTCGCAAATATTCGTTTTTTTCGTGTGGAATAAATTCCGTACGTACGGATCTCTATATTTATCGCGGGTAAAAAAACTAGTGCCATTTTAAATTCAAATCTCGAATCTAATTTCAGGCACAGTAGCGCTCTGCAAAGGCGACAGCGGCGGAGGTCTGACGTTCTCCTACAAAATGTACAAACTCGAGAAAGCGCGGTACTACCTCCGTGGCATCACGTCCGCCGCGCCTAGAGCTAACGATTTGTCTTCTTGTAACATCTACACTATTATAGCGTTCACATCTGTATCGTACCATGAAAACTTTATTAATGAGGTTAGGAGAAAATATGCATAACAAAAAGCAAAGGATGATGTTACGCCGGAATGTCTATCAAGAAATAGCTACCAACTTGCATATCTCCGAAAATCAAGATCCAAATTTTTCGAGATAGAGATAGCTTAGTATGTATATGAAACTTAGGAAATATACTAGCCGCGTCCCACAGTGTACCCGTTCCCGCGGGAATTTCGGGATAAAATGTATCCCAAATGTTAATCTGATGTATACCCTATATCACTGTAAAGTTTCATCCAAATCCGTTCTGTAGTTTTTGCGTGAGAGTAAAAAATATACATACCTACATCCTCACAAACTTTCGCATTTATAATATTAGTAGATTTTTTAATTGCATAATTCCATTCTTGCCATGCTTCCTTCCGTACATTGTTTATTAGACTTTGTGGTCAAATCATCTTATGAAGCAAAGACTTGGAAAGTTATAGCTCAATTTTATATTATGAAGCTGTGCATAATAAAATGGTGTATGAGATAATTCTTTATATGTATTATTATTTATTATTCCTTTGGTCAAAGATTTTCAAAAGGAGGTGTAGGTAGGTGCTTAATGTATATTAATAATTTTGTAATAAAAAGCTTGTGAATTGAAAATTGAATCGCTCTTCCGTGATCGCACTTCCAGGCATTTGTCTTGATTGTGATCGTTTTCCACGAAAATGGCGAAATCTCAACTTATCTATTTCAAACATCTTGTCTTGACTGCCCATAAAAATATTACGGCTTTGAATCAGGTAAATTAATTGCCTGCTTGTATTTCATATTGCTTCGGCACGTTCGGCACACATAAATTAATATAATAATACCTCCATGGTCAACCTAATAATGGTCATACATCCATGGTATTAACAATTAACATGCAAGATAAAAATGTACAATCGTACTGTCATACAATATTGGATCTGTCAGTTTGACAGCAAATGTCAAAAACGGCTGTCGGCTGGCCTTTACCTACTATCGCAATATTTTTAAATAATTTACTTTTTATTAAAAATAATGAAGTTATACTAATTATGTGTAAATATTTGTTTATAAAATGAATGAACCTGTCGTTGATAGCCACTCTGAGCCGAAGAAGAAGCCGGCAAATAAGAGAAACTGGTGGAAATTAATCACAATAAGTGTAATCGGTATGTTATGGGTTTTTAGCTTATTTTTATGTATTTCTATGCATTTCTTACTGAAATTTGTAATTAGGACAACATTTCCTGTAACATTTAAGTCAGTTTTCCCTTAATTTCTTAAAATATTATAAGTTCTCGAATAAGTTTTGAAACATTTCGTCCATGGTTTTTGTTTAATATTAAGTAATAAAATAAATAAATAATTCATGAGACGTTTGTTTTATAGACATATTTTCTCATATCCTCTCAGTTCTCAGTTAGAAAATTATTTATTATATAATATTTTACACATTATGTTTATATAATTAGCATTTAGTCTGTAGGTAATGTCCCACAGCTGGGCAAAGGCCTTTAATTTCACTGAAGATATCAGTACAATGACTATTATGTTATAAAACAACTTTTTCCTACTGTGGGATGGTGGTCTCAAACTCACTACATAGAAGTACTAAGTAAGACAAAACTATTTGGAATATCTTATCTTAGTTATTTTAAGTATTTACAGATAGATAGATACTTACTAAAACATGTGACTACATTTCTGTACATCTGTAAACCAATTTATACTCCTGTACGAGCCAATACTTTATTGCCCATACAGCACTTTGATATAATTGTACCTAACTTTAATTAGTCGTAACTTGACAACACTACACACCGTACGTCACGAGTGTAATAACAAATTGTATCTATCAATAAGTGCGACTCAATAAATACTTACAACTAAACTTAACGGTAGTTTGCTTTGTGTGAACATAACAACATAACCGCGGGTATTGCTTACGGTAATAACCCCAACATCTTTTTGGTCCTTCGAGATATTTGGCGGCGTTTTGAGTAGTTTTCTCTGTTGCGTTAGCAAATCGGCTTTAGTGGCTTGCCACCAGCGGCATCCCCCATTGGAGTTGAGAAGTTGCACATAGCGTGACAAGGGAAGCTGCGCGAGGCGCCAGCACGAACCAGCGTAGATTACGTCTACTGCTGCGAAACCTTTGGTGAGCGTTCCTGGAGAGTGTGTAGTGTAGTTATCTCGATTGCGTTAGCAATTCGGCTTAGTGGCTTGCCACCAGCGGCATCCCCCATTGAGTTGAGAAGGTGCACATAGCGTAAGGAGAAATTGCTATACTAACAGCCCGGAATCACTACAAACAAATAATATCCCTAACTGTAGCGGAGATTACGTCTACTGCTGCGAAACATTGTGAAGTCATTTGCAACCAACACCGCGACCCACGATGTCGGAAGAATTTCTACAACTGATTAACAAACAACAGAGTAGCTACGAGCAAATCAAATCAGTGAAAACTAACTACTATAAGGATTCTGTGAGTAGAAAATCTATTGACTATCTGAACAAACGCATCGATGCCTTGCAATCTCACTGGGATGAGTTTCGAACAAATAACGATATCCTGAAGAAATTCGAGCTGTCCAACGGAGGCCATGAATACTTCCAGGAGAAAGTTTTTAACATTACGAGCAAAATGTATGAAGAAACCATTCAATCAATGAGTAAGCTTCGAGAGCAACTACTGCGCGAGTCTGAGGCCAGCACATCCTCGCCTCGCGCCGCCGCCGGGGCCGCGGGTCCTCAACGGACCACGGTGCCCACCAAAACTATGCAGTTCGACACCACTGGAATTGATTTATCACCGGATGCTGCGGACGAGCATATCGCGTCGCTACTTCGTACTCAAATGTGTAACTTCAGTGCACTAGAACGAGCCGTTTCCAAAATCAAGCTCGATGAGATGAAGGGCGAGTGGCAACTTCGTGATCAACTAAACATTCTGCGCTCCAAATGGGATTCTATTGACAAGATACACTGGGAGTTAGCTTACTTATTACAAGGGAGTGATGAGAGGTACGAACAAACATTCGACCATTGGGAGAAAGTCTACGATGGATTAAGAGAAAACATAAACAAGAAGATGTTCGACACAGCTCATTACGAAAAAACAACCCCCCGTATCGACATACCGGAATTCAATGGAGAATATAACAACTGGGTAACATTCAGGGATTTATTCTACGAAACTGTCCATGAAAACCCGACTCTTAATAATGCACAGAAAATGAAGTTTCTGAAGTCAAAATTGAGAGGGGAGGCTGAGAAATTAATCAAGCACCTTCCCGTAAGCGCTGATAACTATGAATCATGCTTGAATATTATTCAACATCGCTACGATAACAGGAGGCTACTTTTTAAGTCGTATTTAGATACGCTTCTCAATCAACCAACAATTGAAATCCCGAACCTTAACAACTTGAAAAGGCTACATGATACGACAAAAGAGTGTTTGAACGGCTTGGAAAGCCTTGACATAGACGTCCCAGTGTGGGGACCACTCATAGTTTATCTGCTCTGGTCAAAGCTGGATGATAGTACATATAATGATTATCTACGGTCTGGGAAAAATTCAAGAGAATTGCCGGATCTGTACGAATTTATCCAGTTCATTGAAGAGAAGTTCATGGCATTAGAAACTGCCCGCACTAAGAAGCATCCTCCGAAACCGAACAATTATAACAGTACGTTACCTAAAGGTTATAATTATTACAAGCCGATGAATAAAACAAACGCAGAAAAGTTTACGAAAACCTACCATACATCACTGCAAAGTTGCCCACTTTGCAAAAAAGATCACGCGTTGCGGAATTGTACATTATTTCAAAACATGGATATTGCGACACGAAATAAAACTGCAAATGAACTAAACATTTGTAAGAATTGCCTATTCAGCCATGGTGAAATTAAATGTAATTCCAAGCAAAGATGTCGGAAATGCAACTATAAACATCACTCCCTACTTCACGATGATAATTGGAGAAAAGGTCAATCGAAGCAATTTATATCAACTGATAGTGAGAGATCATCTAATCACGTAAACAGTGAACAAGAGATACTTTTAACTACTCTTCAACTACAAATCAAAAACAAAGAAGGTAATTACGTTACACTTCGAGCGTTACTGGATCAGGGATCCCAAGTATCACTGATCACTGAAAACGCCGCCCAACGGCTGAACCTACCTCGCAACAAAATCAATGCTGCTGTGACTGGTGTAGGCACTAGCATGGGTACCAGTAAGGGAATGATTAGACTTGAATGTAAATCTATCCACTCTGATTATACTTTCAAGACTGAAGCATTAATAATGCGGAAATTGGTCAACAACTTACCCAATTCCACAATTGAAACCAAGAATTGGACACTACTAGACAAGATCGAGTTAGCTGATCCGCACTTCAACGTGTCGGGGCCGATTGATCTACTCTTCGGCGCCGATATCTACTCCGAAGTCATCGTAGAAGGAGTACGAAAACAAAACAACAACTCGCTAGTAGCTCAACAAACAAAGTTGGGTTGGATACTAAGCGGGGCCACTACCAAGCAGTACAACTGTTTTGTCACTCTTACGGAGCTAGACAACCTGTCAAAGTTTTGGGATATTGAAGAAATTCCTTCGGAACCCGAAAAAACTACATCAGACCAATATTGTGAAGAATATTTCACCCAAACAACCGAGCGATTACGTAACGGAAGATACGTAGTGAAAATGCCTATGAATCCAAATTTTGAAAAATATATCGGCAATTCAAAAGCTCAGGCAATCGCTCAATTTCGCCAATTAGAGAAGAAAATGGCGAAACAAGAACATTTCGCTACATTATATAAGCAGTTTATATGTGACTATATGGAATTAGGTCACATGAAACTAGCGGTTAAGCCCGAGAGTCCACAAATGGTACAAGTATACCTACCTCACCATGGCGTATTAAAACCAAGCTCCACGACGAGTAAACTGCGAACAGTTTTTAACGCGTCCATGAAAACAGACTCCGGATACAGCCTAAACGACTTGATGGAAAAGGGCCCAAACTTACAAAAGGACATACTTACTCTTATCATCCGATGGAGAACTTATAAGTATGTCATAAAAGCGGACATAGAGAAGATGTACCGTCAGATCCTTATTCATCAGGATCAACATAATTTACAAAACATTATTTGGAGGCATAATATAGCAGAACCATTGAAAGAGATGCAGCTTTGTACATTGACTTACGGAACGAAAGTCGCCCCTTATCTCGCTATACGCGTTTTATTACAACTCGCTAATGACGATGGTCAAGATTTTCCACTGGCTCAAAAGGCGTTACGAGAAGATTTTTTTATGGATGATCTTGCCTCCGGGCACCACACTATTGAGACAACGATGGCACTACAAAAGGAGCTGTACGAGTTGCTGAATAGAGGTGGTTTTCATCTACGGAAATGGTCTACAAATGAACCATCTATTCTCGAAAACATCCAAGAAAACCAAAAGAGCCATACAACTAGTTTTCAATTCACCCAAGAGGAATTTAGTAAAACTCTCGGGTTAATATGGAATAACGCCAGCGATTCATTCCATTTTGTATATGCTGTTTCAACTGACAACATAACTAAAACATACACAAAACGTAGATTGTTGTCGGAGATCAGCAAAATCTACGATCCACTCGGATGGCTATCTCCAATGACGATCCGAGTGAAGCTTATATTTCAAAAACTATGGAGTGGAAATTACCAAAAAATCGGCTGGGACGAAAACGTACCCGAAAATATAGTTGAAGAGTGGAATAAAATAAAAGCTGAATTGCCTTTACTAAATACAATCAGTTTGCCAAGATGGAATAAATATGAAAATAACAAGAGGATCGAATTGCAAGCCTTCTGTGACGCCAGCGAGCACGCGTACGCCTGCGTCATATACAGCCGCGTGATGTCACCGACCGGTGCATACGATACTACTCTACTAGCCGCTAAAACAAAGGTAGCCCCGATAAACAAGAAAATTTCAATTCCCAGATTGGAACTGTGTGCCGCTGTTTTGTTAACGAGACTTCTAGAAAGGGTCAAATCAGTCCTGGCTGACTACGAACCAAATATATCCTGTTGGACTGATTCAAAAGTTGTATTAGCCTGGATACAAGGCAATCAGTCAAAGTATGAAAAATACGTAACAAACCGTACTGCCTACATATTAAATATCATACCTGCTATTCATTGGGGTTACGTGAAGAGTAACGAAAACCCTGCCGATTGTGCTACAAGAGGACTCTCGCCATCTAAACTAGTAAAATTTTCTTTATGGTGGGACCCACAATGGCCTAAAGATGAAACATTCATACAACAAGAATCTGTTGAAATTGAAGACATTGAAGAGGGGTTGATAACAAATTGCTACGCAATTAAATTGACGGAACCCATTCTAATACATAATGATTTAATTAATTCATTATTAGAGCGACATAGCAACCTCGATCGTATTCTACGAATACTCGCTTGGGTGATGCGTTTTGCTGATGCGCTAAAACATAACAAGAGGTCAGACAAGTTGAATGAACTGCACTTTAATGAAATAAACAACGCATTTATGCTCATTATTAAATCATTGCAATCCATTTATTTTGCAAATGAAATAAAGTTCTTAACTAACTGTGGAAAACTTTCTAAGAGTAGTTCTATACTAAAACTGAACCCATTTTTGGATCCAAAAGGAATTCTACGTGTTGGAGGACGGTTAGAACATTCAAGTTTATCGGAGGAAACTAAACATCCGATCCTTATACCATCTGACGGAAGAGTGACGAAACTAATAGTTGAAAAGTCCCATCAACTAACTTTACACGGTGGAGCGAGATTAACGCTAGCTCACACGCGAAACAAATACTGGATAGTCAGTGGGAATCGAACAGTCAAGAAAATACTACGCCAATGTGTTCGCTGTCGTCGATATTCTACTGCTAGAACTGAACAACTAATGGGAAATCTTCCGAAAATAAGAATAACACCATCACGGCCATTTTTACACACGGGCGTCGACTTTACGGGTCACGTTGAAGTAAAAATTAACAAAGGCCGCGGGATAAAAACCTGCAAAGGATATATAGCCGTCTTTATATGTATGTCTACGAAAGCGGTGCATATCGAGCTGGTGTCAGATATGTCGACACAAACATTCATTGCAGCTTTAAAACGCATGTGTGCTAGAAGAGGTACTCCAAAATATATGTACTCCGATAATGGTACTAACTTTGTCGGAGCCGCAAAGATCCTAAAAGAAGAGTTCATCCAGTACAAGACGATACTTTCATCGGAGTTCTTCAAAGAGATAAATGACCTACAAATCGAGTGGAGATTTAATTGCCCTCTGAACCCTGCGGCAGGTGCAATATGGGAAGCAGCCATACGAGGAATGAAATTCCATTTGAAACGGGTAATCGGACATCAAAAGCTTACCTACGAACAATTTTCAACCCTCCTCACTCAGATTGAAGCGTGTATGAATAGTAGGCCACTGAGTCCACTGTCGGAAGACGTAGCGGACTTAAACTACCTTACACCAGGCCATTTCTTGACGGGAGGACCGACTCTGTCCTTACCACTCAACGAACCCGAAGATTTGAAATTGATAGACCCTAGAAACCACTGGAAACTGATTGAACTCATGCGCCGACACTACTGGAATCGCTGGTCAAAGGAATACCTACATACTCTACAAAATCGAGATAAATGGCAACACGTTCAAGACAACATACAGAAAGGGCAATTAGTTCTAGTGAAAGAGAACAACTTACCTCCAGGCAAGTGGGCGATGGGCCGGGTACTGGATCTGCACCCGGGCACGGACAATTTAGTTCGAGTAGTCACGCTCAAGACCCAAAATGGAGAAATAAAACGTCCAATTACCAAACTAGCTCCACTACCTGTAACCGCAGAATGTGAGAGCACGGAGTCACCGAGTACTGAAACTGTAACACGAAAGAAACCAAAATCTACAAAAGCCGTTAACAGCGTACTCATGGTTTTATTAGTTTTTTGTATGAACTTTTCCTACGGAATTGCAACTGCACATTTCAAACAAACAAACCTATCGACGAATCTTCCTATCTATTTCGACTCAATTGGCAATATACAAGTTATTCACGATGAATGGAAACTTCTGGTATACTATAACATAACAACGTTTTGGGAAAGTACTGGAAAGGTTGAAGATTTTGTCAATCATTTGAACCAGATATGCGCTACTATGCCAAATGAACAATGTCACTCTACGCTACAGCAATTGAAGTTCGATATGAATCAACTGAACGAATACAACACACTGTTACTGTCACAACATCAACAGCGAAGCCGAAAGCGCCGTGGCTACGTCAATGGCGTTGGAAACCTGGCTCGCACCCTGTTCGGAGTACTCGACAGTGAATTTGCCGAAAAATATGCTCGAGACATCGGTAAAATTCAAATAAACGAGCAACACCTACTACAGCTGATAAAAAATCAAACACTGATTGTAGAGGCGGAGAATAATATTATTAAGAAGAACGAAGCTTTTGTTTGTAAGCAAATGGACATCATTCAGCGATACATGAACGAAACCAATAACGATATGGAGCTACTGCAAAATAGATTCCAGATTATGAAGACAATGAATGACGTTAACGCTGGAGCCATAACTACCAGTTTACTACTGTCAGTACTCAGGAGAACTCAACAAATGCTCCTAAACGCACTGACAGACATACACAGAGGACATCTAGATATGAACCTGTTTACCCCTGAACAATTATGGGAACAACTCAACTACATTGCCGGAACCATATCGAAGCGATTGACATTACCTGTGAAACTGAATAACAGATCAAATATTGAAGATATTTATAAGTTGATCTATGTCAAAGCTCGACTCACCGAGCAATATTTGCTGTTGGAACTACATATACCGTTATTGAGCGATGACGAGTATACGTTGTATAACACCATACCTATTCATACACGACTCATGGGGGACCAATGTCAAGCTATCGCAACTACAACAAAATACATTGGAGTAAACTTTGCTAAGAATATTTACTTACAAATGAGTGAGGCGGAACTGCAACAATGTACATTGCTGGCAATGGAGAACTACATTTGCCACGCCTACACGCCCATAAGAAACTTGCATGGAGCGACAGCGTCCTGCGAAGCTAAAATACTGAGTCAAACCATAGACGTTAGCTGTGATTGGATCCGACAACCATGCTCTGACCAATGGATAAAACTACAAAAACATAACACATGGCTATATAATTGCATCAAGGAGTGCCGGACTCGTATAGTATGTGAGAATCAGATTTCATCAACAACGATAACAAATACGGGCCTCCTTACTATAGGTCAGGATTGTGTCATTCAATACAAAGATGCTACTATTTACTCACAAAATGTATTTAGTAGTAAAATAAACACAGGAATCAGTTTGGAAGTGCCAACCATTGGTTCACCGAACGATATGTTGAATACATATAAACATAGAAACATCATTCTACCAAAACTAAACCTTACAAAGGAACACATGTCAGTAGATGATCAGATAACAACGGAAAAGAGAGAAGAGCACCTCCTGAGCGACTTATCCGTTCATGATATCGGCAATTACACAATAAGCCTACTTCTGTTGGTAGGAGGAATCGCAGCAGTCACCGTTATAACATGTCGATGGAGACGACAACGACGCGCGGTCACTACCACAAATCTGACTCCTACAAAAATTGAAGATATAGAACTGCAGGACATCGCCCGGGGTTCCAACGAAGTTCCAGATCCGACACGAGCTCACACGGGGTTCAGGCTGTGATCGACCGACGGTGAATAAAGAAGACATTTATTTTGTATATTTTAAGCTTTTCATGTTGTATTGTAGTTCTATAATTTACTTCTCTCTCCCTCGGGAGCATGTACGAGCCAATACTTTATTGCCCATACAGCACTTTGATATAATTGTACCTAACTTTAATTAGTCGTAACTTGACAACACTACACACCGTACGTCACGAGTGTAATAACAAATTGTATCTATCAATAAGTGCGACTCAATAAATACTTACAACTAAACTTAACGGTAGTTTGCTTTGTGTGAACATAACAACATAACCGCGGGTATTGCTTACGGTAATAACCCCAACAACTCCGGTCAATTTAGACATTCGAAGTTACAGTTACAGTTTTTTGACCTTTGACCTTGAATAAAAAAAAACCATACATGGGAATGACGGGGAACTTTTAAACATTGTTTATAATTATTATGTTTTGAACAATTTTACTGATTTAGAGCTTGTTGGGACTTTATGTAACTTCACTCTAATTTTTTGGTCTAAATTGACCGGATTATTAAGACTACTGAATGCGCCTCATCTTCATGTAAGAGGACTTTGAAATTATACTCCGGATTTTTTTACAATTTGTGTTTATTGCTCATAATGAATAATATAATATAATAATCATGTATTTAAAATAACAGGGCTAATTAGACCCAAACGAAGCCCTAGGCTTGTATTATGGAATCTAATTGCAATGATGACAAGATTTATAATGTGTTTTTTTCTACTTTTTCTTTATTTTTATTTAACTTAGTCTACTATATTGTGAATGTTGTGTACACCTATAATTGGCGTTCATGTAAGAACTGTACCATGTTAGTGTTCCTTAGGAAATTATTACATGTATCGCTGTTGGTTTACCTATCTATACTAATATTATAAAGCTGAAGAGTTTGTTTTGTTTGTTTGTTTAAACGCGCTAATCTCAGAAACTACTGAACCGATTTGAATAATTCTTTTTGTAATAGATAGCCACATTCAACGGGAAGGTTATAGGCTATTTTTCATCCCGAAATTCCTACGGGAACGGGTACAACGCGGGTAAAACCGCGGGGCGCTGCTAGTGTATAAATAAATAAACAGATGAGTTACACATGTCAGCAGAAGCCATCAACCCTAAGGGCGCTTTCAAATTATGCGTTTCCTGTCGGACCGCTGCGGTGCCGAAGCGGTGCGTTTGTCGTATTGCGTACGTACGATCGTGTGTTTTCATACAAATCGAGCAGCTCGGCAACAGTGCGGCGTCGGTACCGCGAAATAATTTTATTACGCACTGTTGCGGAGCTGCTCGATTTGTATGAAAACACACGATCGTACGTACACAATACGACAAACGCACCGCTTCGGCACCGCAGCGGTCCGACACGAAACGCATAATTTGAAAGCGCACTAAAATTGAATTGAATTGAGTTACAATATGAGTCCGAAAGTAGGAAACATGTTTCCGCTCGACCACCACTAGACCACCGAGGCGTTAGTTAGTTTGACCCAATCTTTTCTTGCCATACCTTCCAGCACTCACAGCGGGATACATCCACTGCTCATACGTGGCTGAGCTGTTCGAGAATGACCGCCACTTCTCTCACCTGTCGGACATGGAGCGCGAGATGTCGCTCCGCACCGAGATGGGCTTCTACTACTCGTACTACAAGACTATCGTGGAGGTACCATCTATAATACTAATTCAAATTCAAATTTAAATTTATTTATTTGCCATAATGTACCTAAATACATCACACCCTGTTACTAACTGCCATCTTATGCGATATTTAACTTAACAGTGATTTAAAGTGTTTTGCCTCTTTCGCTCTTTGACAAATAGTTTATTTTTATCTGTGGGATCCATTTGATAGCGTTATCCAACCTAATAAAAGTCATACAATATTTTTTTTAAACAAATTTATTTAATGCCTTGACTACACTCTGCCCCTTACACTCGCGTCGTCCCTCGCGCTGCCACTCGCATATCGTAACCACACACTCGCCTGATGTCTGCCCCAGGCGCCGGTGTTCATGGCGGGGTTCACCAAGCTGATGTACGACGACCTCGTCGAGTATCCAAACGAGGTGAACGCCATCAATAGGTTCAACATACACCCGGAGGTGAGTACTAAGGTCTTAGCACACTTATACGACTCCGCTCCAACACCACTCCTACCCAACACCGCCCTGAACTAAGGCGACAGCTAGCTGGCACCTAGCAGTCCACGCGCAGCCCGCTTGCTTGCAACGCGTGGTAAACGAGGCATCGACACCGAACAGTCTGTCTGCTAATTTATGTTGCCAATCTATACTAATATTATATATAAAGCTGAAGAGTTTGTTTTGTTTGTTTGTTTGTTTGTTTAAACGCGCTAATCTCAGAAACTACTGAACCGATTTGAATAATTATTTTTGTAATAGATAGCCACATTCAACGGAAAGGTTATAGGCTATTTTTCATCCCGAAATTCCTACGGGAACGGGTACAACGCGGGTAAAACCGCGGGGCGCTGCTAGTCTATAATATAAAATGAATCGCTGAATCTGTTGCTAAGCGCATAACTTCAGAACGACTGCACCAAATTGGATGTTTTTTTTTTAAATGTGTACCTTATTGTCAGGACAAAGTTTTTATATAAGAAAAATATAGAATAAAAATCTCAAAATTCCCACGGGAACGGGGGCGCTGCGGGTGAAACCACGGGGCGCAGCTAGTGTAAAATATATCTAAAGAGCAATACTTTAAGTTAAGCCCATATTTGAATTATATTATTTTTGCCGGGTGGGAGCGGTGTCGTATGTGGGCTAAGACCTCTTAATGTTACACACTAGCTGCTTCCGCGGTTTCACCCGCAGGGCATCCGCACACGGGTCAAATGTTTGTTCTTACAAATTTTAATAAAATTCATCGTTTTTCGTAGTAAACAGTTATTTGATAAGCCCATTGTCACAGTGACAGTGAAAGCGCTCACTGTGGGTCGGGATTCAACGGAGTCGACATTATGTGAAGACATAGTTGTTGACGACACCAGGAGCCGCTACTTAAATTCCCTCACCGTGCTGCAGGTGCTCATCGGCGCCGTGTACCGGTACCTGGAGCCCGTGCTGAACACGTCTGGGCGCGTGCGCTGCGGCGCCGTGTCGCGCGGGCCGCTGCCGCCCGTGCGCGCGTGCTCGGGGCTCGGCCGCCCGCTGGAGTTCTACCTGCACGCCGTGTGGCTGCTCGCCGGCGTGCTCGTCGCCGCACTGTTCCTGCACGCCTGCGTGCTCAGGTGAGACTACTGCACTCTGTATAACATGAGTACGCCCTCCATACCCTCAGTACACCCTGTGTACATATGAGTACACCCCGTATAAGACATGAGTATTGATTACACCCTTTATAACATATGAGTATTGAATACACTCTTTATAACAAATGAGTACACCATGTATACTATACGGGGATTAAACGGCGGTTTATAATGGAAAGAACTCTTCTTCTTCTTCATCGAGTGGATGGTCCACCTGACCAATCCTGGTGTCAGAGTTATTGAGCCGCCAAAGGCCTCTAACATGGCTCGTGTAACGACTACTATCCATAGAAAGTAACCGGGACCGACGGCTTAACGTTCCCTCCGAAGCACGGAATCATCTTACTTTTCGGGCAATCAGGTGATTCAGCCTGCAATCACAAAGAGATTTTTGTGAGATATCCCCCGACCCCGGAACCGGGCCGGGCCGAGCCTTCGAGCCGAGCCGGGCGCTCAAGCCACAAGACCACGGAGGCTGTTGAAAGAACTCTTAAATCTATTTAGCTGTTTGTTCAAAATTGAATTTTATATTTCACGAAATAGAACACTATTTAAAATGGACGTGACCATTACTACTAACTATTATTATGGACGTGTAACTAGGGCATTAATTAAGAATGCTTGTATAATCCGTTACTTTATAAAATGTGTTCATCATTGGTATGTAAAAATGTAAAACTCTTCTCCCCAGCTCGTCGCTCCTCGGCGGCCTGCTGTGCGTCGTGCAATACTTCACGAACCACAGCGAGTGCACGCGCGTGCAGTGGGCGCCCAACGAGCGCGAGAATATGACCGCGCCGCTACTAGCCGTGCAAGCTGCCTTGATCACGTTGCATTTACGACGGCCGCGGTCTGTGCAGCTGCAGGTCAGTTTGTTACGAGTCATTAGTTGGTAAAAAGATGTAAAAAACATCATTAGTTGGTAAAAAATTGTAAAATAATTGTCATTAATTGTTAGAATGTGTCGTTGATTTGTAAAAAGTGGTAAAATGTCTCAAAATCGGTATAAACGCTTTGATTTCATCAAATTAATTAACAAAAATATTTTAGTAGTATATTAATATTATCCTAATTTCCGTTTCTCTTGGTTCCAGGTGTCGATCTTCATCCTCAACACCGTCTGTCTCCTCTTCTGGCAGTTCACTCAGTTTATATTCCTCACTCAGCTCGCCATCTTCTTCGTGATGGAACAAATCAGAATTATCAACATCAAATCACTATGTATTCTATTACATTCTCACTTCTGCGGCTTGCATATGGCCGTCCTAATGTTCCAAGGAAACGATATGCTAAAATCGTCCTTATTTACATCTTTTTTTCTAGTACTCTCCGCTTACTGTTTGCTCTTTAGCTCGTTTAGGCTTAAGGTCGAGAATTCCATGGACTTGTTGATGGAAAGTGCTTTGGTTGTGATAAGGATAGTCGTTGTTGTGTCTCTTTCGTTTTATTTGAAGAGGTTGATCAGTGAATTTATGGGTGTTGAAGAAGATTCGCATATTTGGGATATTTTTTATTCGAAAATTGGGAATTTTAAAAGTTTTCACACGTTATTGTATACCTGTTCGCCAGTTTTCGATTTCCTACCCTTCTCTACAATACAAAATTTGATGTATTCATTACTTATACCCTTCGCTGTGATAGGCGTTACAAATGTATGCGTCCATTGGCTTGCCAACGCTAGAAAGTCGTACAAGATTTTGCTGCTAGAAATAGACAATTTGAACAAAAAACCGAAAGCGTTGCTCACAGATGATGAAGACAGTGGCATAGAGAATACAGAGGTGAAGAAGAAAAATAAAAATCTAATCAAAAATCATTTGAAATCTAAAGCGGAAGCGAGCAAGAGACTAGATAGAGTGGTGTTGTTTCTGAATCAACTGACCATAGAGCCGGCGATCTTCTATAACGTGTCGCAGATGGTTGTCTATGGTGCCATGGCGGCGTTGGTGATGAGGCTGAAGCTGTTGTTTGTGCCTCAAATGTGTATTGTCTCTGCCTTGGCAATGAATAAAAATTATTATAGGTGAGCTTTTAAAATTATTTTATCCTAATAACTACGAGTTTAAAATTTAAAGCTTGTGAGGATGTATGTATGTTTGTTACTCTTTCACGTAGACACTACTGAACGGATTTGGATGAAACTTTACAGTAATATAGGTTATACATCAGAATAACACATGGGATACATTTTATCCCGAAATTCCCGCGTGAACGGGTATAACCCGGGTAAGATCGCGATCGAAACAATATTTTTATTTCAGCATATCATTAATGTTCATATTTTTAATAGCAGCGCCCCGCGGTTTTACCCGCGTTGTGTCCATTCCTGTGGGAATTTCGGGATGAAAAATAGCCTGTTACTCGTGGATAATGTAGCTTTCGAATGGAGAAAGAATTTTTTAAAACTGTCCAGTAGTTTTTGAGCCTATTCATTACAACCAAACAAAGTTTTCCTCTTTATAATATTAGTGTAGATTATTATCGTGACGTACTTTGACTGAGTAGTGAACGTGCAGCCCTACCGTGCTTTGGAGGGCAAGTTAAATTTTCAGTCCTGATTGTATCTATCGTCAGACCATGTCGGAGGCCTTTAGGCGGTCTAAAATCTCCGACACCATGGTTGACCACTAAATTAACTTATTTACTAAAATAATCCCTTGTCCCAACAGCCTCCGTGGTCCGGAGGATCCGGGTTCGATTCCCGGTGGGGATATCTCATAAAAATCACTTTGTAAGACTGTCCTCAGTTTGGTTAGGGCGTTGCAGGCTGAATCACCTGATTGCCCGAAAAGTAAGATGATTCCGTGCTTCGGAGGGCACGTTAAGCCGTCGGTCCCGGTTACTCTCTACGGATAGTAGTCGTTACATGAGCCATGTCAGAGGCCTTTGGCGGCTCAATAACTCTGACACCAGGATTGGTCAGGTTGACTATCCACTCGACGAAGATTTCTATCTGAGCGCTTCCGTGCTTCGGAGGGCAAGTTAAATTGTCGGTCCCGGTTGTATCAATCGTCAGATCATGTCGGAGGCCTTTAGGCGGTCTTAAAACTCCGACACCAGGGTTGGCCATTAACTTAACTTATTTACTCAAAATAATTATTTCAGCGTGTCTTTAAACTATTAAGCTATTGCATAGCTTCTATCGCGGGCCTTGAGCGCGGGGACCGAATCCAGAAATTCCGTAACGAAAAAACCTCACGCTCCCCACTAACGCCATCTAGTGATAGAAAAAATAACTGCAATAGCTTTACCGCGGCAGCCCCGAGTGCCACACGTCTTTTTTTTATTATTTTTTCAGCGTATCCAAAAGGAATATGAAGTACATATTTGTTCTATGGGCGGTCGCATTTGTTCCCGTCATATATCGGTTGGTGACCAACGTGTCTGAAGAGATGTCACACATAGGTGAGTGTCGCTTATACCTACTGGTAACGCCCCGCGGTTTTACCCGCGTTGTGCACGTTCCCGGGGGAATTTCGGGATTTTTTATTTAAAGAACCCTTCATCTTGAATCACTCTATCTATTAAAAAATCACATCAAAATCCGTTGCGTAGTTTTAAAGATCTAAGCATACATAGGGACAGACAGCGGAAAGCGACTTTGTTTTATAATATGTTGTGATAGCTACTGGCAACGTCCTGCGGTTTTACCCGCGTTGTGCCCGTTCCCGTGGGAATTTTGGGATGAAAAATAGCCTTAAACCTTCCCATTGAATGTGGGTATATATTACAACAATAATTATTCCAATCAGCCTGACGATATCCGAGATTAGCGCGAACATACAAACAAACAAAAATTTTTTTTTACCTCTTTATAATATTAATCTTATATATAAAATTCTCGTGTCACAGTGTTCCTTCGCGTACTCCTCCGAAACGGCTCGACCGATTCTCATGAAATTTTGTGAGCATATTGAGTAGGTCTGAGAATCGGCCAACATCTATTTTTCATCCCGAAATTCCCGCGGGAACGGGTACAACGCGGGTGAAACCGCGGGGCGCAGCTAGTCTTTATATAATAATTCTACTGGACGTGTGTATGTCACTGAACGCCTCCTAAACGACTGGACCGATTTGAATATTTTTTTTGTATGCCTTTGGGTGGATGGTTCAGATTCACACTAGCGACATCTATTGGGTCGCGGAACCACCGCGCGGGACAGCTAGTAGAAGTATAGATATATACCCTTGGTAACGTGTCTCGTAGGCGAGTTTAGCCACTATGAGCTGACGCGTCTCCTGGGCTGGTTGTTCGAGACGGGCGGGTATCTAACGCAAAATAATCATACGAATCGTATATCGGAATGAGAAATTCTTACGGGAGCGGGCGCTGCCAGTATTAGTATATATACTTCAGGGCACGTTAAGCCGTCGGTCCCGGTTACTTTCTACGGAAAGTAGTCGTTACGTGAGCCATGTCGGAGGCCTTTGGCGGCTCAATAACTCTGACACCGGGATTAGTCAGGGTGACCATCCACTTGGTGAAGAAGAAGACCTCAGTAATATGTCTGTAGGGGAGTTCAGCGACTACGAGCTGGAGCGGCTGCTGGGCTGGGTGTCGCGCGCGGGCGGGCGCGCCGGCGTGGCCGCGTCCATGCCGCTGAGTGCCGCCGTGATGCTCGCCGCGCGCCGCGCCGTCGTGACGCACCCGCACTACGAGCACCTGCAGGCCAGGTGAGGGACTGTAGCGCCGCGCCGTCGTGACGCACCCGCACTACGAGCACCTGCAGGCCAGGTGAGGGACTGTAGCGCCGCGCCGTCGTGACGCACCCGCACTACGAGCACCTGCAGGCCAGGTGAGGGACTGTAGCGCCGCGCCGTCGTGACGCACCCGCACTACGAGCACCTGCAGGCCAGGTGAGGGACTGTAGCGCCGCGCCGTCGTGACGCACCCGCACTACGAGCACCTGCAGGCCAGGTGAGGGACTGTAGCGCCGCGCCGTCGTGACGCACCCGCACTACGAGCACCTGCAGGCCAGGTGAGGCACTGTAGCGCCGCGCCGTCGTGACGCACCCGCACTACGAGCACCTGCAGGCCAGGTGAGGGACTGTAGCGCCGCGCCGTCGTGACGCACCCGCACTACGAGCACCTGCAGGCCAGGTGAGGGACTGTAGCGCCGCGCCGTCGTGACGCACCCGCACTACGAGCACCTGCAGGCCAGGTGAGGGACTGTAGCGCCGCGCCGTCGTGACGCACCCGCACTACGAGCACCTGCAGGCCAGGTGAGGGACTGTAGCGCCGCGCCGTCGTGACGCACCCGCACTACGAGCACCTGCAGGCCAGGTGAGGGACTGTAGCGCCGCGCCGTCGTGACGCACCCGCACTACGAGCACCTGCAGGCCAGGTGAGGGACTGTAGCGCCGCGCCGTCGTGACGCACCCGCACTACGAGCACCTGCAGGCCAGGTGAGGGACTGTAGCGCCGCGCCGTCGTGACGCACCCGCACTACGAGCACCTGCAGGCCAGGTGAGGGACTGTAGCGCCGCGCCGTCGTGACGCGTTGTGACGTGCGATGATGAAATTGCACACTACAAGTACCATATGCCTCAGGGGCGCTCCTGAGGCATACTGTTATAAAACATGTGCATATATTTCTAAACCATTTAAACCATGGACATGCATATACAGCATATTGTAGACATTACTATAGTCGAGATGAGAGGTCTTAGCCCAGCAGTGGGACTAGTACATTTTACTTCTGTTTCTAACTTCACAGACAGCGCGCGTACACCGTGTACAAAATGTATGGCCCCTTCTCCTCCGAGGAGTATTACGAGGAGCTGAGCAAGCTGAAGGTGGGCTACCTCATCGTCGAGACCAAGTACTGCTACGGGCGGAGCAGGTAACTGTATAGGCCTCGCCACATTCACACCATATCCACCTATAGGCCTCACATACCCACCTATAGGCCTCACATACCCACCTATAGGCTACAAATTCCTACTATACCGATCTATAGGCCGCACATTCTCACAACAACCACCTATAGGCCTCATATTTCCACTACACCGACCTACAGGCTTCACATACAGACTATAGGCCTCATAGTCTCACTATACACACCTATAGGCCTCACATACCCCTATAGGCCTCACAATCCCACTATACACACCTATAGGCCTCGCATACCCTCTATAGGCCTCACATATCCCCTCTAGGTCCTACATACCCCCTATAGGCCTCACATACCCCCTATAGGCCTCGCATACCCCCTCTAGGCCCCACATACCCCCTATAGGCCACACATACCTATATAGGACTCACATACCCGCTATAGGCCTCACATTCCCCCTATAGACCTCACACACCCCCTATACACCTCACATACCCCTATACACCTCACATACCCCTATAGGCCTCACACACCCCCTATACACCTCACATACCCCTATACACCTCACATACCCCTATACACCTCACATACCCCTATAGGCCTCTCATACCTCCTATAGGCCACACACTCCCCCCATAGCCCCCCGCCCCACTAACCGCCGGCCCCCAGCAGCGGCTGCTCGTTCGCGTCCATCTGGGCGGCGGAGGGCCGCGGCGGCGCGCCACTGTGCCGCGAGCTGCTGACGTCGCGCGTCGACCACTTCTACCCGGTGTACCGGAGCGCGCACTACGCCGTCTTCAAGATACACGACTACAGTGTTAGGTGAGTGGCTTACAGCTGTTGACCGACTAAGAAAGAGGAGGTTTCTCAATTAGACTGTATAATCCTAACTAATATTATAAATGTGAAAGTAACTCTGTCTGTCTGTCTGTTAGGCGACGATTACACGTAAAGTATTTACTGTGATCCATCAGTAAATAATGGCGTATCGTGGTATTTAATGAACGTGTAACCTAATGTATTAATGGATAACAGTATTTATTGATGGATTTCTAGATTTCTTGATTCTGTAATGATGATTCGTCGGATTATGATAATACTGATCGTAGTATGTGTGTGTATGCAAAGTTAGACGTGTAAACAGCAGGAGACCGGACACAATACTGTCGTAATAAAATATACTGTACGTGTAGGCTGGTGTATTAATCCATCAGTAAATACTGAAATCCATCAATAAATACTGTATTGATGGATCACAGTAAATACTTTACGTGTAATCGTCGCCTTACGCTTTCACGCCAAAACTACTGAACCGATTTGAAAGCTATTCTCATTGCACTTTTCATTCCAGATACATGCCGCGAAGTTTTGACACCTGACAGTGGCCGTCGGATGACAGTTAACGGCGGACACTACAAGAACTGTCAAATGTAACGTCACAAGTGTGTAGACAAAATTAGTTTTTAAAAGTTTACTTTTTCTGTGATTCTGATTAATAATACTAGCAGCGATCTGCGGTTTCTACTAAAGTTAAGCCTGAAATCAGGCTTAAAGGTGATCTCAGACTTGGCCGCACCGCACGGGCCGCAGTAATCGCTTTTTTTAATGACCTCGCACACCTGCCGCGCCGCAGTCCCTGTCCATTGTCCAATAGGATTGCATGAAATATATAACCGGAGATTTTATGCAATCCTATTGGTTTATATTCGTCCGTTTCTCCGCTCCGCAGCCTCGCTCCGCATCAATGGACGTGCACCCTTAAAATGTGGACTAATGAGCTTGATTTTCCAGCTGAAGTCGATTCCTTCTGAAGAGGGAAAAGGTTAAGTGATTACATTCCATTCTTGCTCCATCACTGAGCCTCATTCTTCCATGAAAGAAATCTTGTCTTGAAGAATGTCTTCGGTTGAAACATCAACTCTCGTAAGGGGCCGTCCATTAATATTTTTATTTCCCCCCCCCCCCCCCCTCCCCCTACCCCTAAATTAGATCGGTATTGCACACACCTTTAGTACCGCGTACCGGCCAAAGTAACCGTAACCCAAACTTCATTATTGTCCATCGTTCTCACCTGTGTCGGGAGCATGCGCTGTCAAACTTTCAGCTTTTATAAAATGACTAAGGTCTGGCACTTGGGTTATATGAGAATCCCCGGCTACTAATTTGTGTTTCATCGAAAACCGTCCAGCCGTGTACAAGGTACAAACATCCATCCATCGCCACACAATTTGCATTTATAATATTAGTTGATGTGTGTAGGTGTTGTGAATAATTTTAAGTAGGTATTCTATTCTAGTTTGAAATAATCATAGAAATTAATACAGCTTTTGGTTGTTTACATACATTAGTTTTGTTCATAATTATAATAAGCGTGGGAATTTCGGGATAAAGTTATCCTATAGGTTACCTTCTTCTTCAGTGTGGCTATCCATATATAGAACTAGCGGCGCCCCGCGGATTTACCCGCGTTGTGCCCGTTCCCGTGGGAATTTCGGGATGAAAAATAGCCTATAACCTTACCGTTGAATGTAGCTATCTATTACATATAAGTAGAATTATTGAAATCGGACTGATATTTCCCGAGATCAGCGCGTTCAAACAAACATAAAATCAAACTCGCTTAAGTATATTAGTACAAGCTGGACCGGCAAACGTTGTGTTGCCATATAAATTATTTAATAAAAACATTAGGGGATGGACCACCCTTAACATTTAGGGCATGAAAAATAGATGCTGTTCGATTCTCAGACCTACATCATATGCACACAAAATTTCATGAAAATCGGTCGAGACTTTTTGAAGGAATTTGGCAACAAACACCGGGGCACGAGAATTATATATATATATATGTCGGAATGGCGTCCGCCATTATATTGAAAACACCAAATCAGTCAAAGTCAACTATCTTTATTCAGGTTCGAATTTACCACCCATTCGGAAGAGCATCAGCAGAGAAGAATGGGCAAGAAACTCTGCTGTCAGCTTAATCTTTTATACACGGGTTTATTTCATAACAATCATAACGTGTGCACCGGGCAACCGACGTCGAACGAGTGAGACGTGTTTCTGTTCACATCGCCTTATATAGGATCGAAGTGGTGGGGATGACCGTTGCACGTGTTGTTTTCATCCGATGAGGTTAGGCGCCGTCAAACGTCCATCTCCGACACGGCCATCCTGCTAGCACACGTCCTCGTGTGTTAATCTGCAAAGAAATAACCAACGAGAGTATTTGTTCGCCTCGGCCACTTCTGACCGATCATATTTCTACAACCAACTCAAATAAAGAAACTTCGTAACTGCATAGTTTTTCTTTTAAATTACTCGAATAAAACCATAAAAGAGCCATAAGAAAATATCAACCAGAGCCATGTACCACTGTCGCTTGTAACAACAAATTAACACAATTTAATTAACCACACAAATCGAAACTTCACACTAGTAAGCCCTCTATCGCCACGGCTCTCCGGCCGACCAGCAATCGCAATTGCTCTCACTATGCATATCCATCAAGTGGATCGCCCATGTGCATCACCCTGTGACTGCCGAGTCTACTCCTGGACTCTATGGTTCCTCCAGAACCCGACCTCCGCCAGAGTTGCCTGCTACCGCGTACTCACGGACTACAATGTAGACACCGATTTCTACTGAGCTACGGCTACACGACAACCTCTGGTACGGTCCAACACAATACGGCCGATAGAGTCCTTACTCGAGTTTCCACCAAAACAAGTTTACTCATCCTCATCAGAATCACTATTAACATCAACTTCGACTGGTACATGACCTACTGGCATCTTGCGTAAGAAATCACAAAGTAAATTATGATAACGTTTCTACCAAAACCCTGAGGCCAGTAACAGTGACAGACTCTGGTTCATTATTCACAAACAATTAACAATTTAATCACAATTGATTTGCTACTGAGCCCTCATTCGTGGTCACAACACAAGATTTAGCAAACGCATTTGCCCTTTATGCACTTCCATTTCGGAATGCCGAGTCGTCCCATGACTCTACGGTCTTCGCTACCAGGCTAGACCCGACCACACTACCCAGGGCTACCGCCTACTGCCTACCCACGGACTACTACAAGTAGTAGACACCGATTTCTAACGGGCTACAGCTACGGCACCCTGGTGCGGTCTCAGACTGACCCAACGACATAAAAACCCAGTAACAATCAACAACTTAATCAACCTCACTGTCTCCACCTTCGTCTGAGTCAGCTGTTACCCGCCCCACAGGCATCTTCCTAACACGATTATGTGCCTACTTGCAAGTACGTTTAGAGTTCAAAGCTTTCAACGTGTAACGATCACCATCGTTCGGTCACTCCTGACCTAAATAACTACTTCAACGAAAGACTTAGTAAAGCTCAAACTATTATTCTTTTCCAATGAACAAATTTAACTACCTCAATATTCATAATCACATTGCTTATCTCAACATAATACTAGAACATCGTCAGGCACAAGTACCCATTAAAAATCAAATTAATCTCAAATCAAAGTAAAGGTCAAGTGTGTGTGTCTCTATTGTCCGGCTATCCCCGTAGCCCTAATGGCTGTGATCATCCCAGTGATCACCCATAACCCTGATCATCCCTGTGATCAGTCACTCCCGTGATCATCCCAGTGATCACCCATAGCCCTGATCATCCCTGTGATCAGCCGCCCCTGTGATCATCCCAGTGACCACCCGTGATCATCCCCGTGACCACACAAATTTAAGACTCAAGAGGACACGCACAACTAGTTACCACACAGTCAAAAATGACTACAGTTCATCATCACAAGGCTCAGAATTACTAACAATGGGTACTTGCCCTTCAGGCATTTTCCTATACCAGTCAATGACACTATTTTGTGTACTCGTTTTCCTCTAAACCTCGCGGCCACAGTAATTTGCACTCGCTCGGTCAACCTGACTATTCTTCCTTAAATTCTTGATTTCAATCAAAAGTTAATTACAATTATTATCAATCGGGAATCTTCAACGCTATGTAACACATGAATACTAGGTACCACGTCATTTTCAACTTTAACTTCAATAGACTATTAATCTCAAATGCACATTACAATATGAGCCATGAGTAAGTAACATTAAGCTTGTCTAGTCACGGCAACCAGCCGACCAGCAATCACATTGCTCAACAACACGCGGTCTCAGCAGACCACTCCACAGTACGGTCAATCCAGACCACGACCATCGCCGAGTTCGAACATTGAACTCAAGAAGTCACAAAGTCACATAGAAACCCTTACTCATACTCTCATATTTTACAACGGGATAAACATCCAAAATACTTTCAATAAGCTTTCTACTTTATCAAGTGGTACGAAGATTCACTACAAAACTCAATGTTAACTGACTCAAATATCACAAAATAGCTCACCGGATATTTCCCAACAAACCAATCATTACCGCAATACATCACCGATTTAACATCCAATGTGAATTTGTCGTGATAGATTCTTGAATAATTTGGAATACCGCAATCCCTCATATTCCTCAGGTAACAGGATTGAGAAGAGAACCACGTTCTTCCCTGGACGAGGTTCATCAATGCTCACAATAATTACCAGCATTGAACCAACATGAAAATAAGAAAACATATTAGAACATATCACATTACGTACAAGATCACACTTGACTCTTTCGGAAGCTAATAATTACCTTCTTAACTCCACAATAGAGTAGAAAACTAACTAACTATACTCACAGAACATTCCAAGTTTTATAACCAATTGCAAAATAAACATTACGTAAAGCACCATAGTCGTTGGGATGATGATTCAGACATATCTCTGAGTACCACGAGCTTCATAATCCAGTGGAAGGTACATGAATTTCAATCCCGTCGTCGTCGTCGCCGTCGTCCATTCCAGTAACAAATAACAAATCTTAAATTTCTTTCTCAAATCATAAGAAGCCATTTTTCCATCAACGCCGTAGTTATGTGGACTACATCGTTTATGTTTCGTCCACCCGTGGGAATATAGCATCCAAATTCCAAATACCACACCATGGCGATATGATATTCAGCACCAATCTCTCAGTTGCTATGGTGAAATTTATCATTCTCTGCTGGAAGCTCAGTGGGCAATAGCGATCCTTATCCTTCTCTGTTGGACGCTCGGTGGGCAATAGCGATCTTTATCATTCTCTGCTGAACGCTCGGTGGGCAATAGCGATCTTAATCCCACTTCTGATGTCGGAATGGCGTCCGCCATTATATTGAAAACACCAAATCAGTCAAAGTCAACTATCTTTATTCAGGTTCGAATTTACCACCCATTCGGAAGAGCATCAGCAGAGAAGAATGGGCAAGAAACTCTGCTGTCAGCTTAATCTTTTATACACGGGTTTATTTCATAACAATCATAACGTGTGCACCGGGCAACCGACGTCGAACGAGTGAGACGTGTTTCTGTTCACATCGCCTTATATAGGATCGAAGTGGTGGGGATGACCGTTGCACGTGTTGTTTTCATCCGATGAGGTTAGGCGCCGTCAAACGTCCATCTCCGACATATATATATATACTAGCTGCGCCCAGCGGTTTCACCCACTTTGTACCCGTTCCCGCGGGAATTTCGGGATGAAAAATAGACGTTGTCCGATTCTCAGGCCTACCCGATATGTACACAAAATTTCATGAGAATCGGAGCCGTTTCAGAGGTGTTCAATTACGCACAACGTGAAAATCGATCCAGCCGTTTTTACATATCGGGGTTTATTCTAATTTAACTTGTTACATATAGATTCTCTTTGTATTATTAATTATTATGTAAGAATAAAGTCCAATTGAGTTGTAATTAATGTTATAGTTAGGTGACATTTGTCGCAATAAATGTATTATATTGTAAATTGTAAATAAACAGTATTTCTCTCTGTACGATGTTTTATTTACACCAGGCGCGGATCCAGGGGGGATCATCGGGCGCCACGGGCGCGGTAGGCAAAACGAACTCAATAGTGATGGTATCTCTTTCTTTTGTTTGAAATCTAAGAAGGACAACGATCTGCCGCCAAGCCAATCACCGCCTATCGTGTCACTTTGAATGTACGGAGTTAGCGGTCTACTCTCTATCTATTTCCTGGTCTGTGATTAACATTATGTACAAAAATACTAGTAAAAATGAAAACAAAAAGTTGTTAACAAATTGTTTATTATCATCAATTTCCTTAATTCATAAAACATAATTATCACATAAAGTATATTTCCTTAATATAATAACACAAATAATCTCAATTTTTATTCATAAACAATATGTAACCTAGGATTCTATTCTATAAAAAGACGAAAATGTGAATTCTTTCGTAGCAGCTAACCAAGAGAACCGATTTTTATTTTAAAGGAATTCTTTCTTCGATCAACAATACACAACTAGATATCGGGTCGGCGCACAAAATACGTCTCGGTGAATAACAGCGCACTTGAAACCTGAGCTCTTATTTTATTAAAAAGATTAGCTACTTTATTGCTAGGTGTCATGGTTGTAATTAGGTTGAACTTCGAACTGTTTTAAAACTTTTGTTTCAGTTCGGTAGTAAACAAAATAAGCTGTCACACGTCATCCACGCGGACAGTATTTAGCTTTGATTTTGTACGTGACCCGATATCTAGTTGTGTATTATCGAAGGAGGTGTACAAATGATTTAATAGTTTAAATTAATAATAAAATTAAAATAGGTACCTATTATATAGGTATCATGTGATGATTTTAGATTGAAAAGCTTTGTACTTGTGATGATAAGTTTTAATTAAGTGTCATGTTATAATGTAATGTATTAGCCTGTAATGTCCCACTGCTGGGCAAAGGCCTCTGGTCTCACTGTCACTGAAGATATGTGCAGTGAGGAGGATGTTATCACTACATAGTATAAAAAAAAGTCGCTATTTTTGTCTGTTTGTTTGTCTGTATGCTTAAATCTTTATTACGCAACGGATTTTGATGCGGTTTTTTGTAATAGGTAGAGTGATTCAAGAGGAAGGTTTTTAATTTAGTGTCCGACCGAAAGTTCGGTTTCGGTTTCGGTTTCGGCCGAGTTTCGGCCAAAAATCAAGTTTCGGCGGCAGTTTCGGTTTCGGCCCAAAATTGGCCGAAACTTTTGCCGAAACCGAAACTGATTTCGGTAGTTGTCGTGCACGCTCGCCTAATTTCATTTCTCGCGGCAACGCACTGGCGGGCGCTGGCGGCCCTGTTCGGGAATTGTCGTGTGCCGTTCGGATAGCTCTGTAGCAACACAACTTAGAGCATTTTCACATTATCCGATCCGATATCGGTGTCGGACGCCGATCCGATATCGGGGTAAGTAAAATGTATGAAATATGTACCTGTCTTTCATATTGTCCGGCCCGATATCGGATATCGGAGCCGACACCGATATGCTGGCGGCACCATCGGACGCCCGTGAGCCGTCGGACGATAATGTTTGTATGTCTGCTATACGTGTATCTAAATTGTCTCTGTGTGCCCGACAGCCATTCGAAAATGTGTGTCTTGTTTCTTGATACTGTTTGTGAGATGTATTAGCAAATAATTGAATGTAGATTCACTCATACGAAAGTAATTAAAAAACTTTTTAGGTGCGTTTTGTAGCTTGCTAAAAATAGTATAAAATGCTCCCTCTGAATATCTAGCTTCCACAATGGGATGTATCCAATACTGTCTGTGGACAGATCTTTTTTTGCGTCTCAAATATAACAGATACAGCAAATAAAGTTTTCTATTATAGTCTGCCATGATGACCTGCACGCACTAAGCTATCGAGCAAATGGCCGTATCGGAACGATTTTGTCGGAAATATGTGAATATAGCACATGGTGTCTATCGGCTATCGGATGTCGGCTATCGTCGTCCGACACCGATATCGGATCGGATAATGTGACAACGCTCTTAGTCAGTGCGTTATCGCCCGACGCAAACATTCTTTAGAGGTTATGTTTTGTTTGGATAGTGGTAGTAAATGTGTAAAACAGTGCTCAGTGAATTAATTTTCCTAAACTTGTTAAATATCTTGAGATGTCAGAGAATTATAAAATAAGAGAATTATAAAATAAGATTATATAAAGATAAGACAGGCAAATAAAGGCCTTTATTCAATTATCCTACTATTTTGATACTTGCATTCTAGGTAAGCACTAGGTAACCTACTCTACATAAAAAAGGTCTGTGACATAGTTACGGACAGACAGGTAGGTACCTATGATACAATGAAAAGGGCTCCGTTTTTGCCATTTGACTACGGAACTGTGTTTCTATTTAATGTCCTTTATTGCAGAATAATGGGTAAAATGCACAAAATTCCAGTATTTTACGGAATTTTATACTTGACCACGTGAGTTTCGGTTTCGGTTTCGGTTTCGGCCGAAACTGAAGCCACGGCCGAACATTCGGTTTCGGTTTCGGTTTCGGCTGGAAAACCAGTTTCGGTCGGACCTTAGTTTTTATGTAAAAAATCCCGAAATTCCCACGGGATCGGGCACAACGCGGGTAAAACCGCGGGGCGCTGCTAGTGACATATAAAATCAACTACAGAAGACAGGTATGTTATTCATCTGAAAATAAAATAAAATGTGGAAACTGTAGTTGGTGTATGGTGCTGTTTTATGAAAAAACAAAATAGAAATACTACCATTTGTTGGTAAATACCATTTCCTTCAGATATGTTCTACCAAGGCTCACACAACTCGTATTTCTCCAAGCATTCAATCAACCACCCGATCGGCAACGCTTTCAAATGCTGCATATTGTACATCGGTTGGTACATGTCCTTGAAAATTATGTAATGTGAACAGTTAACAAGTTTTCCTCCCTTTTTTGCATGATAGGGCACCAATTTCTCTTGTTCCGGTATTAATTCTGGATTAGGGACCCTTCGTAACACTACCCCTCCTGCATCGGTGATTAATTTCGTTAATAAAGCTTTCGTGACGACTATAGCTTTAGTAATTTCATATTTAGAATTAAAATTGTGTAAATAAAAATGGCAGCCGTCGAAAATGGCGGGGAATTGTTTGTATTTGTTGTAGCGCGAGTTTTTCGGGCCTTGATAGGTTTTGGCACCGACACCTGTCACTTCATAGGATTCGAACTGTTCCAATTTGCTTTCTGTCGAGTCATTGACCCATTGTTTTGTTATGATCCATAGAGAAGAGACTATTCCTTGTAAGATGTCTGTGGTTGATTGGCAGACTCCATCTTCGTTAGCGTCGACAACTAAATGTGTTACTTTTTTAGTAAATTTTGATTCGATAAACAAATTACTATGAGCCTTGGCCAGAGTTTTCAACTTATTATGAACTGTACGAAATTCAGAAGCACAAAATACTCTAATTTCTTCAAAATCTAAATCAACGTATATTGCTGAAATATGACTGATGTTCAAGCTCTGAGTTTGTACAATATTATCAGCTGCTTTCAGCAACATTTTCTTCATATCTTCATCAGCCAATTGTAGTGGAGTCTCTCCCTTGCAATTCCTAGCATTCAAATCAGCTCCATTCTTAATTAATATTTCCGCTATATCCAACTGTTTGTATCTTACAGCTTCATGTAAAGGGGTCTCATTGTCTTGTCCAGGAACATTGATAAGTGTATTATATTGTAGGAGTAGAGTTACTAAGTCGGTGCGGCCATTTTGTACCACTTCATGCAAAGGAGTCCAGCCGGCATTATCTTTCGTATTACTGTTAGCTCCGTTGTTTAGTAATTCCATGGCCTGGTCTATCTTACCCAGTCTACAAGCGACGTGGAGCATAGTCTCGCCTTTGTGGTTTCTCTTTTCAAAAGTTTTAGCGCCTTTACTCCCAGTGCTAAGTAACGATATATTTGCGTTCGATTTACTTTTTTTCGACTGATTCGACTTATCAGGCAGCACTAGGATCTCTTTTTCAGCAGTTCTTACTGATTCAGCTTTGTTTTTCATTGTTTTTTTGGGTTTTCGGAAAGGTTCCATCATTTTGTCCATGGCTTTTGCTGAATCGATGCAGGAGCCGAGGCGGTCGTCCGTGTAGATGGAGCATCCTTCTAAACTCACGTTACATGTAGGACAATTCGTTATCCTCTCAAAATGCTCGCCGCAAATGATGTGGTAACATTTACTCAGAGTTACCGGTTCTTTACACATATCGTTGCAGACGCCGCACGTATAGTCTTGTTTTAACACGTCTAGCGCCTTTAGAAAGGCTTCTAAGTCGGCAGCCGACATAATTATTTATTATTCTTAATGATTATTTGTAAACTGAACTTATTATTATTTGTTTTCTTGAAATTATTAGGAAAATAAATAGTCGATTTTAGTAAAACAGCGCGGGCTTTTGTTAGTGACATCACAAGAAAAAAAAACAAAAACAAGTTTTATTTGACATTGTCAGTTTTGATTTTGACAAATTTGACTTTTGACTATTTTCATTAACATAAAGCTGTCTAATGGAGTGCACGTTTTTAGATTAGGTTTCAAAAACAAAAAATATCTATTACTAGAAAAATATTATAATTTTATTTTAAAGTTTGTGCTAGTGGTCATGTAGAGGCAATGGACTAGAATTAGTAATTATTGTGTAGTGAACAGTTTAATGGACAGTGTTTTGACCTCTCTACTCTAACCCCGCCTTAATATCGCCCTTCCGAGATCCACGCCTGATCTAAGATAAGTACAATAATAGTTAATAAAACAAATAACAAACTCAAAAACTTTATTAAAATTTATATTTATTAATTCAAACTAATTACCTACTTAACTAAAATAATCTACAATATCACAAAATACATTAAACTCACAATCAATACAAACAAAGATGGCGTAACATTCGCGCCAAAACTGCACGTCAAGTCCGTGACATTAGCCATTCTAGTTTCAAAATTGAAAGGAATCGAATCGTAGGGATGCATTTTAAAAATACTATCAGTGGCCAGTGTTTTTGTATTATTATGGAATAACACGTTCAATTCGTGGTTAAAAGGACCGTACATGGCAAACATTGGTAGATGGAAAGGCGGATGTTTGCCGAACATCTTGTCCAAGTTTTCGAAGACGTTAATGATTTCTTGGCGGCGCATTTTGGGGAGAGTGTTCGAGGCGAATACGTGGCCGACGCTTGACCAGCTCAGAAAGCAGTATTTAGTATTTTCTGGCGGACAGAGAGGTGTGATGTCTTGGAGCTCTTTGGTGTATTCGTCTTGGTTGGCTGGAAAAAGAGGATATAAAATTATGAAAGTCTGTTACATTGTAACTATTTATAGTGGCATTTCTAGCGTGAGCGCTACCGTGCTTCGGAAAGCAATATAAAAGTACTATAGAATAGAATAAAGGCCTTATTCTAAAACACTGTTTAGAGTGTTTTGTCTCTTTCGCTCTTCAGAAAATAGCGTATGTCAGAAAGGGACAAACCATTACATAACTAAAAATAAGCGTTTATGTATATGGCCCTATAGTGTATAGCAAGACCAAACTCACCAACGAACTTATTGTAAGTCATCATGCTTACAAAAGCAACGTCACTTTTTCCTTCCAACAGAGACTGGAACGCCCCCACTTCTCCTTCCTCATAACAATTCTTTACATTCCCACTCTTTCCTTCACCGCCGGGAGCGCAAACCTCATTAAAGTAACTCGCAAACTCATTACAAGAAACTTTTTCTTTATCTCCAATATAATTTAGAACCGAATGCCAGGCTAGACCGTCGTATGAAGGAAACGCGGCGTTCTTCCCGCGCAAATCCGCCATGTTGGAAATTTTCCCGCCTTTTCTGACGTATGCTATTACTGTGCTCGTTTTTTCGACGATAGGTGTCACTTCGTGTAGGATTGGAGTTACGTTGTAGTCTCTGTAATAACAAAATGAAGATTAATATGATGATTGTAACACAATCCGAAGCCTAGGTAGGTATGGTACCTTAATGATCAATATTCATATTGATTATTAATGAATTGCATAATATGGCGAAACCATTAGCAGTTATTATATACATTAGCCTCTCAAAACGTCACTAGTGCGTACGAGAGCTATGTGATTGAACGAAACGCATTGTCCATAGACCGATTTATTTTCAAGTTGCTAGTTTCTGACCCTTTGGGCACTATTTTTTAATGATGCACAGACTACTTAATTTCTCGGGCTTTGCCCTGCTGTTCTGCACTAAGGCAGTGAAATAAACAACTTTAGTAATACACTTGCTGTTCAATCGTGTATTTTAGATTCAGAGCATGATGGGATTGGCATGCCTTGGTTGAGCAAAAGTCCCTAAATATATATAGACTTTTTTTAAACCTACAGGTTTGAGGCCAACCCTAGTATCGCGTTGGACTACTTATGAAGAGGAAAAAGGTTTAGAGATAGGGTAAGAATGAAATAAAATCACTAAACCTTTTTCCTCTTCAGGAGTAGACGTCTTCGGCTGGAAAATTTACGACATTGGTCCACATTTTGGGACAACCAAGAAAAAATTGAGTATGATATTTAAATCAATTATATATTCTTATTTATAAAGTATTTGTGATGAATATGTAGTAGTATCAGTGAGTTAGATTCCATAACACAAGCTCTAATTAAGCGTGAGTAAATTTGTCCGGGTGTATTATTTATTTTATATTTTTTAACTCACCTCCGCCCCCGAACAATCCAGTCCCCTCCCCCCACAGTAACGTCCGCCTCCCCCCTCCCCACGTCCTGCAAGCACGCCGTGACGTCATCGCGGTACAGACACTGCAATGGCGGCGCGATGCCGTACACCGCGCCCGCCTCGCTCAGCCACTCGCATTTGTTACGGGACAGAGGAGAGGTAGTGCATACTGTTATGTGTCTGGAACGGAAAACGATGTTAGTATGGTATACTAAAGTAACTTTTTTTGATTGTCCCAAAATTGACGACACTGGTCCAAAATGTCGTCAATTTTGTTGGACTCGTTAGACCAAGTCGGAGGCCTTAAGGCAGTCTTAAAACTCCGATATCAGGATTGGCCACTAACCTACTCGAAGTTACTTTTACTCTATTTTTTTCTGTTCCAAAATGTGGACCAAAGTCGTCAATTTTCCAGTCGAAGACGACTACTCGTGAAGAGGAAAAAGGTTTAGAGATAGGGTAAGAATGAAATTAAACCACTAAACCTTTTTCCTCTTCACGAGTAGTCGTCTTCGGCTGGACATTTGACGACATTGGTCCACATTTTAGGACAGTAAAAAAATAATAGAGTATAAAAAGTCCTTGTAGGTTAGTGGGCAATCCTGGTGTCGGAGTTTTAAGACAGCCTCAAGGCCTCCGACGTGGTCTAACGATTACAACAACCGGGACCGACTGCTAAACGAGGCGTTTCATATCAGTACGTGAAGAGGATGTAATCACCACGCTTGCCTAAAGCGGGTGATCTCAAACCCGAGCCATGTTCGAAAAGTAGGAAACATGTTTTCGCTCGGCCCTGGAATTGAACTCGGGACATCAGTGCAGGAACCAGTAGACTACTGAGGGTAAGGCACAGAATAATCACTGAAGGTACCTCACCTGGGCGGGTCGCAGCCCGCCTGGCTGTAGGCCTCGCGGAAGCCCTGCGCCCGCGCGAGGTAGTCGGCGGGCGGCGCCGCGCTCACGGCGGCCAGCGAGCGCGCGCTCTCCAGCAGCGCCGCCAGCGCGCCGCGCCACCGCCCCGCCCCCGCCCCCGCCCCGGCCCCCGCCCCCGCCCCCGCCGCCGACACCGACGCGGCCAGCGCCGACACGGCGGACGACGCTTTCCTACATTTACCAACTAAGATTTAGTCCTTTGCCACTACGCTTGACACGTGACGGATCTCCCGTCGCCGATCTTTCGCAACAGAACGTCAATACATTATTATCACTACATAATTATGTAGTATAAAACAAAGTCGCTTTCGGCTGCCCGTCGAAAGAACAAAAGCTGAAGAGAATGGCAGGAGATAGAGAAAAACAAGTGCGAGTCGGGCTCGCGCACGGAGGGTTCCGTACTTTAAAAATGGCAAAAAATCACGTTTATTGTATGGGAGCCCCCTTGAATATTTTGTTTTATTTTATTTTTATATTGTTGTTATAGCGGCAATAGAAATACATCATCTGTGAAAATTTCAACTGTCTAGCTATCACCGTTCTTGAGATACAACCTGGTGACAGAGGGACGATCGGACAGAAGTCTCAGTAATAAGGTCCCGTTTTTACCCTTTGGGTACGGAACCCTAAAAAGATTGGGTAACAAATGTACTCACCTTTTCGCTACGAGTACATTCCACGGTCGATGCAGCCAGTAGCAGGGCTCCGGCGTGTCCAGAGGCACCCACGAGCCGTCGCGGCAGAGCAGCGCGAACCGGTCGGCGCCGGGCACCGGCCGCGACCCGGTGCCGGACGAGTTCAACTACAGGGTATAGATACCGACTGTACAGACAGGCAGACAGAAAACCGATGTTTGTTTGTCTTATCGCGCTTTGCGAAAGGGGGCTAGACGGAAAAAATGGTAACGACATTTTTTAGGCCAGAGAGAGACAGACTGTCTGTCTCTCTCTCTCTTATAGAAAGCAAGCTAGATATTTTCGTTTCTTCTTTCTATTTCGCATTGAACAGTGTGGTGTCGCGACGATTATTTTTATTGATAATAAATAAACTTCGTTCCATCCGGGTGTCCCTTGACACCTCTCAAGTTTTTTATTTTTTGCAGGTTTTTGCAGTACCTAGTACATGTTTAACCCTAACCCGGCTCGTGCCCCACTCACCCCGAAGTAGGCGGCGACGTCGTCGTACTCGGCCCAGGAGACGTCCCCCGCGCCGTCGGCGAGGCAGGAGAGCGCGCCCGCGTCGCCCCAGTAGCGGTTAGGGATGTTCGATCCAAGCACTTTGTATCGATACTCTGGATCGCAATGGATCGTAATTCATTGTATCGATCCAAATATCGATCCAATAGATTTGATACGATTTTTTGGATCGATCCAGTATCGTATCAAGTATTTTAAAAAATTAAACAAGTTGTATTTTTTACTATGTACTTATATGTTTATTTAGGAAAAAAAAACACAAAATTGTTTACATACCTAGGCCAATCTTTAAAGGGAAGTGTACGTAAAAAGATTAATTTTGATAGCCTCTTTGGATCTATACGATTACGGCTCTCATTCAAAGTATGGTTGGCCAGCGAGAAAAGTCGTTCTGAGGGCACAGACGTTCCTACAACGGACAAGTAACGTAATGCGATATCGCTTAGTGTTCCCCAAACGACTTTTCTCGCTGACCAATATTTAATTGGATCCGACTTTCTATCCAGCAAAGGCTCCGACATATACTGTTTAAAATATATGTGGAGTCCTTCCTGTGGTCTGTTTGCTTCCACTTGTGCCACCATTTCGTTATGAAATTTCCAGAAGTCATTGCAATTTTCAGAAATACGAGTATATTCAGATACATGATGATTATGCGATCCGATCCTCACCTTACTTGTATCGATCCACTAACGGATCGAAAGCCATTGTATCGATACAAAAATCGAGTGGATCGTATTGCTTTGTATCGATCCACATAAGTATCGGATCGGATCGAACATCCCTAGTAGCGGTCCGACGTGCCGCAGCGGCCCGGCGCGCCGCACGCCGCGCACAGAGACGGGTACAGGGCCTCTGCACGGTTCACACAGGGGAGAAATGAAGTTAGAGTCTCAAGGGTTAACTTAAAGGAAATTATTAGGTGGTTTAAAGTGATCAATTTAGATGTTTTGTGTTTTTAACCGACTTCAAACACCGGAAGAGGTGCTCCTGATGAAGGTCACCGGACGTGACCGAAACGTGTTGAGGAACTCTCAACAGTAACCTCCAGAGTACGTAAGTTCCCGTTTGAACAAATAATACCGAAAGAGGGGAGTCTCAATAAATTTGGTAGCTATTCTAATATAAGAAGAAATGCATTCATATTTTTATTGAATAACTAGCAGCGCCCCGCGGTATTACCCGCGTTGTTCCCGTTCCCGTGGGAATTTCGGAATGAAAAGTAGCCTATAACCTTCCCGTTGAATGTGGCTATCCATTACAAAAAGAATTTTTCAAATCGGTTCAGTAGTTCCTGAGATTAGCGCGTTTAAACAAACAAACAAACAAACAAACAAACAAACAAACAAACAAAACAAACTCTTCAGCTTTATAATATTAGTATAGATTTCAAAAGAAGAGACCTTTGCCCAGCAGTAGACCAGTGCTTCGGAAGGCCTATAAATTGCCCCTCCCGGTTGTTTCAATCGTTAGACCATGTCGGAGGCCTTTAGGCGGTCTAAAAACTCCGACACCAGGGTTGGCTACTAACCTGCTCGAACTAACTTTTTTATGAGAATTTCACTCAGAGCGGATAGTAAATAAATAAATAATAATCTATACTAATATTATAAAGCTGAAGAGTTTGTTTTGTTTGTTTGTTTGTTTGTTTAAACGCGCTAATCTCAGAAACTACTGATTTGAATAATTCTTTCACTGTTAGATAGTCTATTTATCGAGGAAGGCTATAGGCTACATTTTATCCCGGATTTCCTACGGGAACGGGCA
This sequence comes from Cyclophora punctaria, assembly GCA_951394245.1. Lineage (NCBI taxonomy): Eukaryota > Metazoa > Arthropoda > Insecta > Lepidoptera > Geometridae > Cyclophora > Cyclophora punctaria. The sequence goes on from OX596196.1 coordinate 1,338,406, forward strand.
CAACGCGGGTAAAACCGTGGGGCACTGCTAGTAATAAATATACCTGGACAAATTCACTCACGGTTAATTAGACCCAAAGTAAGCTTGTGTTATGGAATCTAATTAACTGGTACTACTACATATACATACACAAATATTTTATAAGAATATATAATTGACACCCAGACGTCGTCGCCAACAACTATGTCTGCACATATTGTTGACTCCGGGCGGGAATCGAACCCGCAACACCCGACACAGTAAGCGCTCTCACTGCCACTGTGCCAACGGGCTTGTCAACGGGATAGTACTTACTGAGCTGCATATCCCTCGCTTTGTCAACGACCCACGGGCCCGGCTTGCACGCTCGGTTGAAGTAGCGAGCGAGCGCGGCGAGTCTGTTCTCCGCGAGCGAGAGCGACGGGTCGCACGACCGCTCCAGCACCAGCGTCTCGAGGTACTGGGGCGTGAAGAGGTTTGTTAAATCGTGTTACAGAAATAAGGAGGTTTATTTTATCAACGTTAATTAATTAAAAAGTATTCTCGATTTTCCGCGAGATACAAGGATGGGTCGCACGATCTCTCCAGCACCAGAGTCTCGAGGTACTGGGGCGTGAAGAGGTTTATTAACATAAACGTAAAGTAAAGCTTATAATGTCCCACTGCTGGGCAAAGGCCTCTCATCTCACTGAAGATATCAGTACAGTGAGGAGGATGTCGTAATCACCACGCTTGACTAATGCGGGTTGGTGATCTCAAACCCGAGCCATGTTTGAAAAATAAGAATTTTATTTATTTTTAACAAAAATCCCGAAATTCCCACGGGAACGGGATGCTGCGGGTGAAATCGCAGGGCACAGCTATTATTAGTACTTATAATAAACATATTCCGTGCTTCGGAGGGCACGTTAAGCCGTCGGTCCCGGTTACTCTCTACGGATAGTAGACGTCACATGAGCCATGTCAGAGGCCTTTGGCGGCTCAATAACTCTGACACCAGGATTAGTCAGGTTGACCATCCACTCGATGAAGAAGAAGAATATATTTTCCTCTCACCCCGGACAGAGTGTCGCTCATGGGCCGGATGTCCTCCAGGTCGACCCCGGGGTGGCACAGCGAGCTGTTCTTCAGCACGGCGTGCAGAGTGGACGGAGACTCGGGCAGTATGCGGCGGTTGACCACCGAAACCACGTTGCGTTCGAACGGCCCTGGAAACAATTTATACACTACTAGCAGCGCCCCGTGGTTTACCCGCGTTGTACCCGTTCCCGTGGGAATTTCGAGATGAAAAATCTATACTAATATTATAAAGCTGAAGAGTTTGTTTTGTTTGTTTGTTTGTTTGTTTAAACGCGCTAATCTCAGAAACTACTGAACCGATTTGAATAATTCTTTTTGTAATAGATAGCCACATTCAACGGGAAGGTTATAGGCTATTCTTCATCCCGAAATTCCCACGGGAACGGGTACAACGCGGGTAAAACCGCGGGGCGCTGCTAGTAGCCTATAACCTTCCCGTTGAATGAGGCTATCTTTCAAGTTGGATCAAGTTGAAAGGTTGTATGGAAGTGTGGTTATTTTTAAAACTACTGGACGGATTTGGATGAAACTTTACAGTAGTATAGGTTATACATCAGAATAACACATGGGATACATTTTATCTCGAAGTTCCCGCGGGATCGGGTACAACGCGAGTAACACTGCGGGGCGCGGCTAGTACAATATATATCACAACGTCATCATCACAATATATCTTACGGTTCCTACACCCAATACAATATATCTTACGGTTCCTACACCCAATACAATATATCTTACGGTTCCTACACCCAATACAATATATCTTACGGTTCCTGTGCCTGATCTCGTTGGTGACGAGCACGTCGATGTCGGCCCACTGCGCCGCCACCAGGTCCTCGGGGCTGAACACTCCGAAGTCCACGGTGCCCTTGCTGATGCGCCGGAGGCAGTCCAATCTGGAACATGGAAAGGCAGACTGGAGAATGGAAAGGCAGTGAGCAGTCAGCATTTTCTATATGCCACAATAACATGTTATTAATATTATAATGCGAAAGTTTATGAGGATGGATGTATGTATGTTTATAGTGTATGTATGTATGTGTTTGTTACTCTTTAATGTCAAAACTACTGAACTGATTTGGATGAACCTTTACAGTAATATAGGTTGCACATCAGAATAACACATGGGATACATTTAATCCTGCAATTCCCGCGGGAAAGTGAGTGATTGGTGAATCGGGCTCCGCGCCGCTTACTCAAAGTATTATTATTATTATAAGATACTAGCCGCGCGTTTTACCCGCGTTGTGCCCGTTCCCGCGGGAATTTCGGGATAAATGTATCCCATAGGTATGTTATTCTGATGTGCAACCTATATTACTGGAAAGTTTTATCCAAATCTGTTTAGTAGTTTTTGCGTGAAAGCGTAACAAATATACATCCATACATCTATGCACACAATCTTTCGCATTTATAATATTAATAGGACTTTAAGTACCCAACCGTGCTTCGTGTTACCTGTCCGTGCCGAGCACGCACTCCACGCCCGACTGCTCCTCATCCAGCACGGGACAGAACTTCGGGCCGCGCTTGTACGACCCTCGGCCTTCCACTATACACACTCGCACTGCGGACAAGAGATCAAAACAACAAGTTCAGTATTAGTGTACTCCTGTAGTGTACTCAGTGGCGGCGTAAGGCGTGGGCGATTTGGGCCACCGCCTACGGCCTCGCGACCCAGGGGGCCTTGCGCCCAAATAATTATGCATTACTTAAAACTTTTAATAAAAGCCGCGAACGCCAAAAACCTTTTTTGTCAAACATTTTTTTGAGAAAAATTGAATCTTGCCCACTTCAAATTTAGGTCTTACGCCGCCACTGAGTGTACCCCGATGTAATGGCCTCTCATCTTAATTAAGGCTTCCACTATACACATCCGCACTGCGGACAAAAGATTAAACGTCATTAAAAATTAATCTGACGCCATTATAAGCTGTAAGTTTTAGTTAGATTTTTACGAGAAAAAAAAGATCAAATTCATTAAAAATTTATCTGACGCCATTATATAAGTTTTGGTTAGATTCTTACAAGCTGTTTGGTAAGTAAGATTTCATTATAATAATCTTCGCATGCCTCTCAATAATAATAACTGAGAATAATAATATACCCGAAGAATTCATGCAAGGTTAATTAGACCCAAGGTAAGCTCTAAGCTTGTAATATGGAATCTAACTCACTGGATACTACTACATAATACATACACAAATACTTTGAATACTAGCCGCGCTTCGGTGGTCTAGTGGTACCTACGTGCACTCGGCTGCCAAGACTGAGGCCCCGGGTTCAATTCCCGGGTCGAGCGAAAACATGTTTCCTACTATTCAAACATGGCTCGGGTTTTTGAGATCTCCAACGCGCAGTAGACAAGCGTGGTGATTACGACATCATCCTCAATGTACTGATATCTTCAGTGAGATGAGAGGCCTTTGCCCAGCAGTGGGACATTACAGGCTAATACTTTTATTATTTATTGAAGTGAAATAAGGTTTGATTGTGTAATAACTTTTTTAGTCCACATTATTAACGAAGCGAAGAGATTGGTTATGCAAAAGACTTTTTGCAGTAACAAAAAACTAATTTACATTATTTAATTTAGCATAGATTCCAAATTGAACACCCGCAGAATGTATTTCCTGTTCCTTTAATGTAACGAGTGGTTAATGGGTGTTACCGTGGGTGTTACTCACCACTTTATATCTGAAACTGCGTTAAGCGTGTTCCCGTCGCGGTTTCATACAAAAGTGAACCGTTGCGGGCGCACGCAGCGGGCGTACGCGACGGGCGCACGCAGCGGGCGTACTCGACGTGCGCACGCAGCGGGCGCAACCGACGGGCCTACGCGACGGCTCACTTTTGTATGAAACCACACGCAACGGTTCACTGTTGTATGAAGCCGCGACGGGAACACGCTTAACGCAATTTCGGCTTGTGTAACTGGCCTAAGTACTCCGAACTTGTTATCATTGATAATGAAACGCATCATTAATCATTTCGCAATGTTTCTTTGTCTATGAGTGTATGACGCCTCCAGTTATGAATATCAAGGCCGGTGCAGCTCAATGAAGGCTCAATGCCATTGAAATATTAACACTGGCCGCGCCCCGCGGTAGTTCGTTTGTTTGTTTGTTTGAACACGCTAACGAACTACTGGTCCGATTTGAAAAATATTTTTATTATGTTAAACATTCAATGGTAAGGCTACTTTTCGTCCTAAAATTCCCACGGGTACAACGCGCGTAAAACCGCGGGGCGCTGCTAGTATATTATATATATACCTGGACAAATTCACTCACGGTTGATTTGACGAACTAAGCTCTATATACATACAAACATAAATACTTTACAAGAATATATAATTGACACCCAGACGTCGTCAACAACTATGTCTTCACATGTTGTTACTCCATTGAATCGAACCCGCAACCCCCGACACAGTAAGCGCTCTCTCATACCACTGTGCCAACGGGCTTGTCAATCGTAACACACAATGTATCAAAAAGTATTTTATTTAAAGAGGATTTATTGCAATACCTTCTTCGCTCGGCCGGTTGCGGTCACAATCAAGGTCACTGGAGACCGGATTTACAAGTAAGTACAAATTAAAATAAAAAACTGTTTTTGTTATTATTTCTTCAGTATGCAATGTATTTTAAAATTACGTAATCAACACTAACTAATATTATAGAGAGGTACAATTTTAAAGTTTATTTGTTTGTTTGTTTGGATGTTCGATTTGAGTAATTCTTTTTGTAATAGATAGCCACATTCAATGGGAAGGTTTTAGGCTATTTTTCATCCCGAAATTCCAATGGGAACTGTTTCAACGCGAGTAAAACCGCGGGGCGCTGCTAGTATTACGTATGAATTTTATTATAGATTTTATACAAATACTTTTCATTTTAACTAACTTTTTGTTACTTTTATGTAATTCAAGCCGTGGCCCGCGGTTTTACCCGTTCCCGCGGGAATTTCGGGATAGAATATATCTCATGTATTATTCTGGTGTATAACCTATATTTTTGCACAATTTCATCCAAATCCGTTCTGTATTTTATTCGTAAAAGAGTAACAAATATATAAATGAGAATGGAAGTTTATCTGTCACGCTTTCACGTCAAAACTACTAAACTGATTTGAATAAAATTTGGTACACAGTTAGTCCAGAGCCTGAGAAAGGACATAAGCTACTTTTTATCCCGAAATTCCCATGGGAACTGTTTCAACGCGGGTGAAACCGCAGGGCGCGGCTAGTACATACATAATTCCTCATAAACTTTCGCATTTATGATATTAGTTAGGATTGCAGTGAGAGTTTTCGCGAAAATGATACCTTTGACAGATGTCTGGACCTCACGTCTCAGTGCTGTCGCCTAGTGGGTGTCATTTCAGAAAACTCATTGAGCTCTGCACAGATCCGCTTTGCTTCATTAAAAACACACCCTTAGCCAATTGAGCTCCAGTCCGCTTTTATGTAAACAGTAAACACGTAAAAAATGGCATTTCCTTACTTTCTTTTTCATTTGTAAATAGCCGATTACAATATCTTGGCCACGTAAAATATCGCGTGAAACACCGTGAGATTGTCAAGCTCTATGCAACTGTGATATAATTGATTTGCATATAATAACGCTTAACGCCATGCGACATGCGATATCGCCGCGATAATTGAAGCAAATATTGAATTAGTTGCGGCCCGCTTCGGCTGCCGTGCTTCAAAGGGCACGTTAAGCCGTCGGTCCCGGTTACTCTCTACGGATAGTAGTCGTTACATGAGCCATGTCAGAGGCCTTTGGCGGCTCAATAACTCTTGACACCAGGATTGGTCAGGTTGACCGTCCACTCGATGAAGAAGAAGAAGTAATAGGGTCCCGTTTTTACCCTTTAGGTACCTACGGAACCCTAAAAAAATAGGTAAAAATGGGTTAGATAAGCACGTTGCGACGTGAGTTTGTTCCTTGTAATTAATTACAAACTGATTATACGACTCGTAATTGATTTCACACGCTTATAAATAATCAATCGCTGAATCTTAGGAATGTATGAAAATGTCACCGTTCATTAATATTACTTACTAGCCGCGGCCCGTGGTTTCACCCGCGTTGTACCCGTTCTCACACGAATTTCGGGATAAAATGTATCCCATGTGTCATTCTGATGTTTAACCTATATTACTGTAAAGTTTCATCTAAATCCGTTCGGTAGTTTTTGCGTGAGAGTAATAAATGTACTTACATACATACGTAAGTACGTCTTCACAAATTTTCGCATTTATAATAAAATATATTAGTGTATGGATGTATTGATGTATGTTTGTTACTCTTTCACGAAAAAACTACTAGACGGATTTGGCTGAAACTTTACAGTAATATAGGTTATACATTTGAATAACACATGGGATACAATTTATCCCGAAATTCCCGCGGGAACCGATACAACGCGGGTGACACCGCGGGCGCGGTTAGTATTATATATATATATTTGTCTTTATATAGATGTAATGGTGTTAGTCTTAGTAACTTAGGTAAATACCGACCGCGGTAAATATGTATACCGACCTGATTCATACTAGATGGATTTTCCTTATTTTCAGGTTTTCCTCATATACCGACAAGACAAACCACATACTCGTACATAAACTATACTCTATAGGTAGTTGTGAGATTTAAAACGTAGAATAATGTGGTCGATTTTCCTGCCGAAGAAGATTCCTTCTAAACAGGAAAAAGGTTTAATTTCATTAAAATATAAGCCCATTTTCCTCAATGGAAGAAGTTGTCTCTGGTTGTTAAAATTATTCATGACAATCCTATCGTACCCATATCGTACCTAATATTATAAATGCGAAAGTTTGTGAGGATGTATAAATATATGTTTGTTACTCTTTCACGCAAAAACTACTGAACGGATTTGGATGAAACGTTACAGTAATATAGGTTATACATCAGAATTAAACATGGGATACATTTTATCCCCAAATTCCCGCGGAAACGGGTACAACGCGGGTAACACCGCGGGGCGCGACTAGTTATTTCTATGTGACATTTTTGAGCAAAAAATCTTCATCGGTTTGAAACATTAAATCATAATGTACCAGCCCATCCTATAGCCATTGACCTTTGAAACGAACTATTGGTCAATAATAATCATTTAAAACTAACAAATTTTAAAACCAGTTACCACGACACCCATGATGTCATCAGGATTCCCCGCGAAGGTTTTACGTAAAAAGGTTGGTTGAAAAAGTTTACGATCTCGTTTGAAAACTATTATGAGTAATTTCAAGAAGTTTGTGCTCCAAGAAGTTTTTAAGGTAAGACCTTGTTATTTTAAGAGACTTGTGTTCTAAGAAGTTTTTAATTGTGTAAGTCTACCTTTTTAATTGAAGGAGGTTCATTAGCATGCAAAACATAGAAAAATAAACCTCTTTACTGCGCGATGCAAACGTAGAGTAAATAATGACAGATAAAATAATGTCTATGGTTATAACTAAACCAGACTTACTATAAAAAAAAGACGTGTGGCACTCGGGGACTGCCGCGGTGAAGCTATTGCATAGCATTTTGTATCAACTTATGCAATTATATTTGATATATTTGATATCTCTTCTCTCTCACCCCACCCGCCTCCTCTCTCTCACCCCTCCCGCCTCCTCTCTCTCACCCCTCCCGCCTCCTCTCTCTCTCACCCCTCCCGACACCTCTCTCTCTCACTCACCCCTCCCGACTCCTCTCTCTCTCTCACCCCACCCGCATCCTCTCTCTCACCCCTCCCGACTCCTCTCTCTCTCACCCCTCCCGACTCCTCTCTCTCTCACCCCTCCCGACTCCTCTCTCTCTCACTCACCCCTCCCGACTCCTCTCTCTCTCTCTCACCCCACCCGCCTCCTCTCTCTCTCACTCCTCCCGCCTCTTATCTCCCCTCCCGCCTCTTCTCTCACCGCTCCCGCCTCTTCTCTCTCACCGCTCCCGCCACTTCTCTCTCACCCCTCCCGCCTCCTCTCTCTCTCTCACACCTCCCGCCTCTCTCACCCCTCTCTCTCAACCATCTCTCTCTCACCCCTCTCTCACCAGCCTCTCTCACCACCATCTCTCACCCCCCTCTCTCGCCACCCTCTCTCACCCCCTCTCTCACCACCCTCTCTCACCACCCTCTCTCACCACCCTCTCTCACCCCCTCTCTCACCACCCTCTCTCACCACCCTCTCTCACCCCCCTCTATCACCCCCCTCTCACCCTCTCTCACACTCTCACCCCCTCTCTCACCCCTCTCTCTCTCCCCCCTCTCTCACCCCCCTCACTCACCACCCTCTCTCACCCCCTCTCTCACCCCCCTCTATCACCCCTCTCTCACCACCCTCTCTCACCACCCTCTCTCACCCCCTCTCTCACCCCCTCTCTCACCAGCCTCTCTCACCACCATCTCTCACCCCCCTCTCTCACCCCCCTCTCTCACCACCCTCTCTCACCCCCTCTCTCACCACCCTCTCTCACCACCCTCTCTCACCCCCCTCTCTCACCCCTCTCTCTCACCCCCCTCTCTCACCACCCTCTCTCACCACCCTCTCTCACCACCCTCTCTCACCACCCTCTCTCACCCCCCTCTATCACCCTCGTCTCACCCCTCTCTTAACCCTCTATCACCCCCCTCGCACCCCTCTCTCAACCCTCTCTCACACCCTCTCTCAACCCCCTCTCTCACCACCCTCTCTCACCACCCTCTCTCACCACCCTCTCTCACCCCCCTCTCTCACCCCCCTCTCTCACCACCCTCTCTCACCACCCTCTCTCACCACCCTCTCTCACCACCCTCTCTCACCACCCTCTCTCACCCCCCTCTCTCACCCCCCTCTCTCCACCCACTCTCGCCCCCCTCTCTCACCCCCCTCTCTCACCTCCCTCTCTCACGCCCTCTCTCACCACCCTCTCTAACCCCCTCTCTCACCCCCCTCTCTCACCACCCTCTCTCACCACCCTCTCTCACCACCCTCTCTCACCACCCTCACTCACACCCCTCTTTCACCCCCTCTCTCACCCCTCTCTCACCACCCTCTCTCACCCCCCTCTCTCACCCCCTCTCTCACCACCCACTCTCGCCCCCCTCTCTCACCCCCCTCTCTCACCTCCCTCTCTCACGCCCTCTCTCACCACCCTCTCTAACCCCCTCTCTCACCACCCTCTCTCACCCCCCTCTCTCACGCCCCTCTCTCACCACCCTCACTCACCCCCCTCTCTCACCCCCTCTCTCACCACCCTCTCTCACCCCCTCTCTCACCCCTCTCTCTCACCCCCCTCTCTCACCACCCTCTCTCACCCCCTCTCTCACCCCCTCTCTCACCCCCAACGCACAATCGCACACAACGCCGTGTCGAAGACTGCCGAACTGAAACGACGTTAGACGATACACGGCCTTCAAGCCGCACCTCCTTCCCGTCGGATCGGGTAAGCGTGAGGTTTTTTTTCGTTACGGTATTTTTGGATTTGGTCCCCGCGCTCAAGGCCCGCGATAGAAGCTATGCAATAGCTTAAAAACAAATGTTTAAAATTACCCTATTAGACCTAGAGCCCGTGAACCCCAGACTTTCGTCATTTTATAAAAGCTGAAAGTTTTACCCACACACAGGTACAAGTAAGTACCTGTGTGTGGTTTTTTTTTGTAAGAACGATGGACTATTATGAAGTTTGGGTTATAGTGGCTTTGGCAGATAAACGGTACTAAAGGTGTGTAAAATACCGATCTAAATTCATCAAATAATTAAGTGTGATTTGTGACATGACATATGTCATTTGAAAGCTCTTGAAGAGTTGTACAAGTCACCCTTTGACGGTGATATCGAAATCGACGGCCAACTTGGTGTTTTCGACCATTGAAGATTGGAGTTGACCTATGCTATGGACGCTGATCCTAATGCTCAACAGTGACATGACCTATATAATTTGAAAGCTCTTGACAAGTTGTACAAGTCACCCTTTGACGGTGATATCGAAATCGACGGCCAACTTGGTGTTTTCGACCATTGAAGATTGGAGTTGACCTATGCTATGGACGCTGATCCTAAGTGACATGACCTATGTCATTTGAAAGCTCTTGACAAGTTGTACAAGTCACCCTTTGACGGTGACATCGAAATCGACGGCCAACTTGGTGTTTTCGACCACCGAAGATTGGAGTTGGCCTATGCCATGGACGCTGATCCTAATGCTCAACAGTGACATGACCTATGTCATTTGAAAGCTCTTGAGGAGTTGTACAAGTCACCCTTTGACGGTGATATCGAAATCGATGGCCAACTTGGTGTTTTCGACCATTGACATTTAGTACCGTATACCTGCCAAAGCCACTATAACCCAAACTTCATAATAGTCCATCGTTCTTACCTGTGTGTGGGAGCATGCGCTGACAAACTTTCAGCTTTTATAAAATAACGAAGGTCTGGGGTTCGCGGGCTCTTGGTCCATATTAATAACATTAACACACTTTTTCTTACGAAAGACATCAACGGGCGCTACAAGAAGGCTACTTTTGACCCTGAAACTCCTTTGAGAACGGGTACATAACGGGTCATTCGTGGGGCATAAAGTCTGTATCATTGAAGTCCATACAGGAGATTTAAAATCAGAATAATTATACATAGAGCCTTTTAAACACGTATTAACAGGATTTTAGCAATGAAATGGTTTGTCTCTTTCCGACATACGCTATTTTCCAAAGAGCGAAAGAGACAAAACACTTTATAGCATAATTGACTTGACTTGATTGGTCGTTTTTTTAGCCGATTTAATAAAAAGGAAGTAGATGCTATCATATATACTAGTCTGCATCTATCTTTATATCTGAGCGCTACCGTGCTTCGGATCGCACGTTAAATTGTCGGTCCCGGTTGTTCTAAGCGTCAGACCATGTCAGTGGCCTAAAGCCGGTCTAACTAAAGTCTCCAGTCCGACACCAGGGTTGGTCACTAACCTTTAGAAACTTGACTTACTACGAATTGGATTAAGAAGAACAACTTCTATTATTATTATGCCACTGTAAAATATATTTAATATGTACATTAACTATTTTTATTATGCCACTGTAAAATATATTTAATACATAATTATATTTTTTGCTTAGGTAACTTATTACTTTATAGTTACCCAATTACTAAATGTATTTATATCCTAAATTACGAATCAATTAATTAATTACATATCTAATTAAATTACTCACAATTCCCATTATTCCCGGAGCCTGTTCCTTGCAACAAGCCGACACTCAAAACAGAAAACAGCACAAACAAAACACTGACACTAGCCATTTTTAATTAAAAAATAATTTTCCCGCGTAAATTAATGTCAAAAATATTTTTTTAATCATGTATTTTTATTACACTTCTATCACAGTATACGAGACGAGTTCATTCTGCCAAGCTTTAATTAGGTTTAAAATAAAATGTCGTATTTTTTGTTCAACTCTGCAAGTCGTCTTGCATTAATAACATCCTCATGCCGACTGCCTCAAGGTAATATTCGCTATCCATTACGGCGTATGTGAGGCTTGTGAGGTATTAACCAGTCCGAAAAGGTCATTTATTGTCTGTGATTTTTGTTTCTTTTAAAGATGTGTAGAGGAGTTGTCATTGGGACTATTTAAATCGTATTTAAATGGAGATCTTTTGTTTACACTATCGTAAGTTCTAATTATTTTAAATTTTACGCTAGTCACAGTCGCCAGAGCACAAAGCACTTAAGAAATGTTCTTTTGATGGTGGCAATACGTTAGGATACATTATTTACTAGCAGCGCCCCGCGGATTCACCCGCGTTGTACCCGTTACCGCAGGAATTTCGCGATAAAAAGAAGCCTATGTCCTTTCTCAGGCTCTGGACTAAATGTGTACCAAATGTCATTCAAATCGGTTCAGTAGTTTTGGCGTGAAAGCGTAACAGACAGACAGAGTTACTTTCGCATTTATAATATTAGTTAATATATTGTTACTAGCCGCGCCCCGCGGTGTTACCCGCGTTGTATCAGTTCCCGCGGGAATTTCGGGATAAACTGTAACCCTTGTATTCTGCATGTATGTATATATTTCTGATGTATTTGTTTTACGGCGCCAATAGGCATAATAACAGTAATCAGGTCGTCAAAATATGATCTGTATTTATTCTTTTATTAACGTCGACATTAATAATTTATTTGTTAAAATAAATCAACAAAATACAACAATCCGCCATGTTTCTTAAACACCGATCAGAGAAATTACGTCACGTCTCAGTAAACCTGAGTTTTCTACAGAAATATGATATTATTTTACACATAATATCATAGAAGAGATTTTGAAAATTAGTCATCCATCATCCATATTGAAATGAAAAACCTATGAAAAAAAACGGAGTGGGTAACTGAACCTGCGGGCTCAGTGCTCTGCGGGACCAGATGACCACCAAGCGTCCATATTACGGGGCATTAAGTTTGCGGCAAGCTGTACCACGAATACTTATAACTGTACAAAAAAAAACAATTAAATGGATAAAAATGTGTATACTTAATACAATGAAATGCATAAAAATGTTAATATATAATAAACAAGATTCTGTAGCCAAAGAAGGAATAACACAAAGGATTAAAAAACAGACCATAGACTAAACGGAAACGCCAACGAGAAAATGGCGCGAAACCAAATAGTATACCAAACCATAGAGAAAGTTTTGTTTCTTTATATGACAGCATACGTCATCGCATACATCGGAATCCGAATTAGATTTCCATAAGTATTCGATTCCGCATTCGAGGACCCGAATGTATCAAATCGATGGAAATTACATTGAGTTATAATAATAGAAATTACAATTACATTGAGCCCGTACAAACTCGTTTTTTTTTGCATAAATGCGGAAACCTTATTCAGATTCCGCACGTATGCGGCGAGACTTAGTAACTCCTACACAGAATGTATATCTCCTTGCAGCATAGGCTCTTGATCCATAGACAAAACACTATTATAACTAGTGATCGTAGCGTGACTTGTATCCGGATAGCCGGAGTCCGGAGTGAGTTCGGATGACTGAATAGATGTATTGTCGGCATTATCCGTGCTTTCCGGTCTAATATCCGCAAGTTTAGGCTGGATGTAAACTTCTTCTAAATTATTACACTTCAAGCAAAACATGCACATATTTAATTTATTAGTGTTGCCAAGGCTAAAATCGATTTGGAAGTCGTCGGTAGAAGTCTCCTTTTCATCAAATTTGCTGCACGCTTGGCAACTCTTGCATATTGGCAGTAACTCAGTCAGCTTTTTGGGGTTTCGCAAAATGTTTTTGGATTTAATAATCGATTTACGAACACGATTTTTAGTTTTTCGCTTGTCCTTCACTGAACGAAATCTGCGCAACGGACTTCTTCGACAAATTCGCTTTTTTTGTACATAGGCTGTGTTCCTGGACAATTGACGCTTATCCCATTTAGAAAACATCTGTGGAGAAAGAAGACTATTAGGGTGCTTGTCCATTGATGCGGAACGAGGCTGCGGAGCGGAGAAACGGACAAAAATCAACCAATAGGATTGCATGAAATCTCCGGTCAGATATTTTATGCAATGCTATTGGTTAATATTTGACAGGCACCCTTAGAAGGGGATCTCTGTAACAAGGTGTCAGTTTAACGTGCATCAGGCTTAACGTGCCCTCCGAAGCACGCAATCGTCTTACTTTTCGGGCAATCAGGTGATTCAGCCTGCAATGCCCTAACCAAACTGAGGGCAGTCTCACAAAGAGATGTTTTGTGAGATATTGTCCCCACTCATTCCCGCTCTCACGCACACACTCACTGATTCCCTCATCTGCTACCCACCTGTCTCTGCGGGTGCGCGGTGGACCGCCGCCGCTCTAGCTCGTCCTTCAGCTGCGGATACGCCGAGTTATGCTCCGCGGCGTTGCCAAACCGCTCGAGACTTTCCATAGACTCGTAGTGTCTCTGGTGTTGCGCCCAGAAGCGGTCCGCGGCTGTCTGGTGCTTCTGTAAAGCGACAGTCTCATAAGCGTGCGTTTGTGTAAGCGGAGCGGAGGGGGGCCTTGTACCATAGCCAACAAGAAAAAGAAGACACTTAGGGCTTTATTCATAAACGCTTATTAACAGCACTTTAGCTATCAAATGGTTTGTCCCTTTCCGACATACGCTATTTGTGAAAGAGCGAAAGAGACAAAGACGAAACGAAAATATCTGGCTTGCTTTCTAGAGAAGCTTGCTAAAAGAGAGAGTCTGTCTGTCTCTCTCTAACGGCCTGCGCATGTTTCTCTGTCTATCTCTCTCTAACGGCGTGCGCATGTTTCTCTGTCTGTCTCTCTCTCTCTAACGCAAAAAGTGTCGTTGCAACTTTTCGTCTTAATTTTTTCCGTCTAGCCCCCTTTCGCAACGCGCGATAAGGAACTTCGCTCCAAATACGTTCCTATACCTAAAAACGACCAACAGAACTCGGCGACTACCTCCACCGGTTTCATATTCCACATGGGGCGCGGGCCGTCCAGCATCATCCCCACGCGGTGCGTCACCGCTCTCGTGAACCGCTCCGGGTGCCGCAGCCTGTACAGCGACCGCGGCCTGGCTGACGTCGCCATTTTGGCTGCAGAGACAGTGTGGCCTGCGCCTGTGGGCAGGGAATGTGGTCAGCGTGGTCAGTGAACAGATAGGCGTGGTCAGTGGTCGGGGTCAGACATCTTGGTCAGTGCAATGGTCACTATTGGTCAGTGGACAGTGGTTAGACAGTGTGGTCAGTTGACAGTGTGTAAGTCAGTGTGGTCAGTGTGGTCAGTGTGGTCAGTGTTCAGGGTAACAAGTGGTCATATGTTAAAACTAGGCTGTTAGGTGTTTAATGTATACTATATTCTAGTATACAGTATTAAATCTTTTTGTAATGGACAGCCACATTCAACAAGAAGGTTATAGGCTATTTTCCATCCCGAAATTCCTACGGGAAACGTCACAACACAGGTAAAACCGCGGGGCGCTGCTAGTCGGTCATAAATTCTCAACTTACTTTGACACTTAGTGACACAGTCCCGTCTGATCCACTGCACGATTTTAAATACTGCTTTTATTTTAATAGAGGGACCATGAAACCTGGGAACAAATTAACTGAACATTTATAAATAACTAGCAGCGTCCCGCGGTTTTACCCGCGTTGTGTCCATTCCTGTGGGAATTTCGGGATGAAAAATAGCCTATGTTACTCGTGGATAATGTAGCTTTCGTATGGTGAAAGAATTTTTTAAATATGTCCAGTAGTTTTTGAGCCTATTCATTACAAACAAACAAAGTTTTCCTCTTTATAATATTAGTGTAGATATCCAGAGTCCAGTATTATAAACTATCCGCTCCCCGCGTTGTACCCGTTCCCGCGGGAATTTCGGAATAAAATAAAACCGGGACTTGTTGAATCTACCCTGATGTCGGAGTCTTTTGACCGCATTAAGGCCTCCGTCCGACATGGTTTGACGATTGAAATAATCCGGACCGACAATTTAACGAGCCCTCCAAAGCACGGTACAGCTCGAATATAAATGCCACTATTGGCCACCCATCTGATCTGCAAGTTGCTTCATCGTCACTACATAGTATAAAACAAAGTCGCTTTCCGCTGTCTGTCCCTATGTATGCTGAGATCTTTAAAACTACGCAACGGATTTTGAAGCGTTTTCTCTAAATAGATAAAGTGATTCAAGAGGAAGGTTTATATGTATAAACATACCCGAAATTCCCGCGGGAACGGGAACAACGCGGGTAAAACCGCGGGGCACTGCTACTACAAATGTATAATATTTCTATAGATGATCAACACTTCTATTGTTATAATGTAAGAATATATATTCCCTTCAATCAATAACTACTTACTATTGGTTTTTTTATTACATTTTTGAGATTTCTTCGCACTTGAAAATTTTTGGGTTCTTGTCAAAAAAAGTTTCCAATCAAAGAGTAGAATATCATCCAATGAGAAACCGGATCTAGAAATTCCTCTTTTGTCTGTGACAAAGCACAGACATGGAAAAAAAGTCCTTTACAGAAGATTTTACAAAAGTTTCATCCAAATCCATCCAGTAGTTTTAAAAATAACCACACTTCCATACCTTTGAAACTTTGAACCCCTTTCAGCCCTGTTTTCGCGATAAAAAGTAGCCTATGTCCTTTCTTAGGCTCTGGACTAACTGTGTACCAAATTTCATTCAAATCGGTTGAGTAGTTTTGGTGTGAAAGGGTGACAGACAGACAGACAGAGATACTTTCGCATTAACAATATTAGTTAGGATTCAACCAAATTAAGGAGAAAGCTGAAGCTAAAAGCTTAAAATGCTGAAATCCCGCAGTGAAGATAATGTAAAAATAATGCCTGCACGATTGGTATACCAATATCATATTGCGTATCTACTGAGAAATCGAAAAGGTTACAGAAAAATAAAATCTCCCAATGACTTTTTACACAATTTATTTATTTAATACCTTATAATTATTTATGGAATACATTGGTGCCCTAAATTACTTCAGCATTTAACAAAATGCTCTGTTTTGGTTTCAATATTGTAATTTTTTGACAAATTCAGTAGTTTTGAAAATATATTTTTAGAGGCAGAATAAATTATTACATACATGTACCAATTTGCCCACATTTAAAAAAAATACAAATGTAGACAAATCTGTTTTATTTTTAATTTAGGCTTTATTTTACAAAAGTTTTTTTTTTATAAACTCGCTGCCTACAGCAATATGTTTTGGGTGGCTTTTGCTTCAGTATATTCTTATGAATTTAGTGTTACACATAATACTGACAGTACTATGTTGAAAAGTAGTTTATTTTCATTATATTATGAGCACTAGGGTTAGTTAAAAACACAAAAAATTTACCAGTAACTCTATTCAGACCTTATACAAAATGTAATCACAAAATTGTACTTATTTCTAAGTGGGTGCTTATCGGCGGCCACGGCCGCGGCCTCCGCGCCCGCCTCGGGGTCCGCCGCGACCTCCACGGCCTCTGCCTCGGCCTCCACGGCTGCCTCCGCCTCTGGGGAACCCTTCACGCTTACCGCGGCCTTTTGGAGTGTCGTCGATCAACAATGTCTCTAACGGCAAGCTGTCCGGCAACAGGTAATATCTAATATTATTTCCGCGTATGCTCAAAGTCTCCAATTGAAGCTCTTCCTTGTTCTTCAATGTAACTTTTACTGCTTTGAGATGAGTGTTCATAGCAACATCAACGCCGGTGATCGTTCCATGAACAACACTGCCATTCTTCAATTCTATTGTGACCGTTTCGTGGCTAAGTTTCATCAGAAACCTGACTAGCTTCATTTTAAAGAATTTACTATTGTTTATTCAATAAAAATACAGCGGCGTCTTTATTTAGGATAACCTAAAAATTCGACAACAAAAATATGGCGACAAGCGGGATATTTCTGCAGTGCTGCCATGTACATAAAAATAAAAATCTACCCATTTTTGCCATAGAGTACTTCATTTTAGTTTTTCGGAAAATTTCGGTTTTCTCTATATGTATGCGTTTCCATGGTAAGTTTCTATCACAAATTAATAATATTCTTTGTTTTATTCTTTATTATTGTTAACTAAGAACAAAGCAGAAAAACAGTTCCTTTTATGTCTTTTGGTAAAGTTATATTACCCGTTGAAGGACAGTCACACTAATTTGTGAGCCACATTATTTTTTCAAATAAACTTAAAATTAAAACGATTTTTTAATCCTATATTTCATAGATAATTTACCGCAGTTAAAAATATTATGTAACTTCATTACTTATCCAGAACTAATAACGTAATTATATAAAGATGATGAACGCCGCGGATGCTATCGACTTTGGTGACATCGAGTCGAGAGTTGAAGAGACCAAGGAAAAGGAAGTGAAGGAGAAAACTATTTCTGCTCGACTGGTGCTCTCCGAAGAACAAGTAAGTACCTATAAATAGTTTTATTATATGAAACGGGCCTGTGTCGCGTTTGAATATATAACGTACTAGCAGCGCCCCGCGGTTTTACCCGCGTTGTCCATTCCTGTAGGAATTTTGGGATGAAAAATAGCCTATGTTACTCGTGGATAATGTAGCTTTCGAATGGTGAAAGAATTTTTAAAAACGGTCCAGTATTTTTGAGCCTATTCATTACAAACAAATTTTTCCTCTTTATAATATTAGTGTAGATTTATAATAAATGTACCTGAAATTTCTAGCTGATTACACCGCTCGTGATCACGGGATGTCTGACCAAACCTATTTTAATAAATCTATATCTATATCTATATCTATATCTATATTCTATATACTTATATAAAAGAAAGTCGTGTTAGTTACACTATTTATAACTCGAGAACGGCTGAACCGATTTGGCTGAAAATTGGTGAAGAGGTAGCTTAGAACCAGGAGACGGATATAGGATACTATTTATTCCGTATTTCTTACGGGAACGGGTGCGCTGTGGGTGAAACCGCGGGGCACAGCTAGTAAATTATATATTGAAACGCGATACATTATCAACCACATTAGGGTAGTCAATAATATACTGTTATGGGAATGGTGGGCAAGCTCATAATCTTAACGCAGTTAAAAAAAAAAATACAGATCCTTTAACATGGTCTCACGCTTGGAACAACCAGACCCGAACCGACAGTTTATCGTATCCTCCGAAGGACGGTAGCGGTCAGATAGAAATACCACTATCGGGCACCCATCCAAGCAGGGGTCGAGCTGCACGTTGCTTAACAATCGCAATGAACATCGCTTAGTCAAACTACGCTACTTACCACAGTTATCTTAGACTAGCTGTGCCCCGCGGTTTCACCCGCAGCGCCCCCGTTCCCGTGGGAATTTTGAGATTTTTATTCCCTATAAACCTCGCGAAGCCCGAGACCTTTCCAACGAATGCAAAACCGTGGAAATCGGTCCAGCCATTCACGCGTGATACCTTGACCAAGGAAAACGGGTTTCATTTTTATATATATAGATGAGCACACCAAAGAGGTTTATATGTCTATAGTTTAAATGCAGTTTAATATATCTGCCGTAACCACATAGATTACGATATTCGACATCAAAAATATTTACCAATTTATAACAAGCCACAATGGACCAAATTAACTTCTCGTTTTCTGCTAATGTATCTACAAAAGAATCAAAAAACACACAGCCGACTGAGGAGGTGCTGTACAAAACAAGGGATGTTGTTCCTCGACTATATTTTACGCCGGCGCAGGTAGATACGGTGGCTGGTTATTCAATAGGGTTAAGTGGTTTTTTCCAAAGACCAAACTGGAGACTTATCTCAAGCTTGGATCTTAATCCAAGCTTTTTGCATTCATCCCAGTAGGTCAGTACCCAACGCTGGTGTCGGAGTTTTTAGACCGCCTAAAGGCCTCCGACATGGTCTGACGGTTGAAACAACCGGGACCGACTGCTTGACGTGCCCTCTAAAGCACGGTAGCGAAATCTGTACCAATAAAATAAATTTCGAAGAGTTTTTTTTTTAACGTGCTTATTTCAGAAACTGCCAGTCCGATTTTAATAATTACTTTTGTAATCAATAACCACATTCAACAGGAAGGTTTTAGCTTTATTCAGCTATTTTTTGTTCCGAAATTCCCACGGGAACGGACATAAGTTGGTAAAACCGCGGGGCGTTGCTAGGAAAGCTGATTTTTTTATAGCGTTTATCAGAAATTAACAATCCAATTTGAATAATTCCGAATTAATCCCTAAATTCCCACGGAAATGGGCACAACGATGTTATATTTTGACATAGAAATAATTTTGTAAAACAAACGATAAACCTACTTCATATTATGCTCTACCGGCCGCTCCCACGGTGTTACCCACATTGTATCCGTTCTTGCGGGAATTTCCGGATAAAATGTATCCGATGTATTATTCTGATGTATCTATACTATAATATAATATTATAAAGCTGAAGAGTTTGTTTTGTTTGTTTGTTTAAACGCGCTAATCTCAGAAACTACTGAACCGATTTGAATAATTCTTTCACTGTTAGATAGTCTATTTATCGAGGAAGGCTATAGGCTACATTTTATCCCGAAATTCCCACGGGAACGGGCACAACGCGGGTAAAACCGCGGGGCGCTGCTAGTAACCTATATTACTGATCTGAAAATCAGCGCTGCTTGGGGCCACCGTCCCGTACAGCACCAGCTGAGATGTAGCCTATTGCCTCGTAATATCTGTTTTTGTTTTTAAAGTGTTTAATTGTGGTCTTTTTGTTTTTTTGTGGCAATATTTTTTTATTTTTTTAAATTTATTTTTACTGTAAAGTTTCATCCAAATCCATCCAGTAGTTTTTTTCTTTTATATTTTACAGGAAAACGATTTGCGTGAGGCGTTCAATCTTTTGGACGTCAATGGCGAAGGCAAGATCAAGGCGGCTGAATTCAGAGTAGCTATCAAAGCATTGGGTATGAAGTTGCATTCATTTAATCATTTACAGCAGCGCCCCGCGGTTTTAACCGCGTTGTGCCCGTTCCCGTGGGAATTTCGTTAATTTTTATACGTGTAAACCTTCCTCTTGAATCATTCTATCTATTTTTAAAAAACTGCGTCAAAATCCGTTGTGTAGTTTTAAAGATCTAAGCATACATAGGGACAGACAGCGGAAAGCGACTTTTTTTTTACTATGTAGCGTGAATCAGTTGTTGGCAAACCAAAACTCGGACTCCGACATGGTCTAACGATTGAAATAACCGAGACCGACAATTTAACGTGCCCTCCGAAGCAGGGTAGCGCTCTGATAGAAATGCCACTATCGGCCACCCATCCATATAGGGGTCGAGCTGCATGGTGCTTAATAATCACAATGAACTAACATCGATTAGTCTACTACTAACTACTTTAAGCGGTATAAAAACTCCGACACACCAGGGTTGGCCATTCTTCTTCTTCTTCATCTTCATCGAGTGGATGGTCAACTTGAACACTCCTGACTCCTGGTGTCAGAGTTATTGAGCCGCCAAAGGCCTCTGACATGGCTCATGTAACGACTACTATCCGTAGAAAGTAACGAGGACCGACTTAACGGGCAATCAGGTGATTCAGCCTGCAATGCCCTAACCAAACTGAGGACAGTCCACAAAGAGATTTTTGTGAGATATTGTCCCCACCGGGAATCAAACACAGTAATCTACTCGAAATTATTTAATTTCACAGGATACGCACCTTCAAACGAGGAACTGTACCAAATGATCAGCGCAGTAGACAAGGGTAACACAGGCAAGATGAGCTTCGAGAACTTCCAGACTGGTATCATGAGGAAGATCATGTCTCTGGACACCGACGCAGACATTATGAAGAGTTTCCGACTGTTTGATATGGATGATAAGGGTCAGTATCCAAGATATTTGACAAGCCCGTTGTCACAGTGGCAGTGAGAGCGGTTACTGTGTCGGGGGTTGCGGGCTCGATTCAACGGAGTCGACAATATGTGATGACATAGTTGTTGGCGACGACGTCTGGGTGTCGAATTATATATTCTTATTAGCAGCACCCCACGGCTTTGCCCGCGTTGAGCCCGTTCCCGTAGGAATTTTCGTCATATAAACCTTCCTCTTAAATCACTCTTTATTTGTGTTATTTTAAAGATTTAAGCATACATAGGGACAGACAGCGGAAAGCGACTTTGTTTTGTACTATGTAGTGATATCTTTCCCCAGGTTACATAGAGTTCAAAGATGTAAAACACGTGACTGAAGTGCTCGATCATTATCTGACCGACGAGGAGATCGATGAAATGATCGACGACGCCGACAAGGATTACGATGGAATTGTAAGACTGTGTTCAATTGAAACTACGTTACGGATACACTTCGTTTTTATTTGACAATAGCAGCGCCCCGCGGTTTTACCCGCGTTGTGCCCGTTCCCGTGGGAATATCGGGAATTTTTACACATAAAAACCTTCCTCTTGAATCACTCTACCTATTACAAAAAACCGCATCAAAATCCGTTGCGTAATTTTAAAGATTTAAGCATACAGACAAACAGACAAACAGACACGAAACAGAGACGACTTTATTTTATACTATGTAGTGATTAGCCGCGCCCCGCGGTATTACCCAAGTTGTATCCGTTCCCGCGGTAATTTGGAGACAAAAGTAACCTAAGTTGCTCCTTGTTATATTGATTTTGACGGGACTTTCACTGGAAGATCCTTCCAGTGAAAGTCCCGTCAAGATCGGTCCAGCCATTTCAAAGATAAGCTGGAACAAACAGACAGACATATTATGCTATTGCATAGCTTCTATCGCGGGCCTTGAGCGCGGGGACCAAATCCAGAAATTCCGTAACGAAAAACCTCACGCTCCCCACTAACGCCATCTAGTGATAGAAAAAATAACTATGCAATAGCTTTACCGCGGCAGTCCCCGAGTGCCACACGTCTTTTTTTTAAAAAAATTGTTTTGGTATATGCACTTAGTAAAAAGCGCACACATTTACATTTTTTTCATTTTTACAACTCCCATACAACAAACGTGATTTTTTTTGCCGTTTTTTAAAATACGGAACCCTCCGTGCGCGAGTCCGACTCTTACTTAACCGGTTTTAATTGATCAATAGTTTTATAAATGTGCTGAGATCCTAAAATAATGCGTATTATATACCTACTTGGTTCATTTTCCAATTAATTAATGTAGGTTTATGAGACGATATTCCATTAATTTCATTCATAAAGTTTGCATGTTTACTTAATTTTTTTATTTTCCAGATTAATACTCAAGAATTCATGAGAATTATCAAAAACTGTGTTCACATTGTGACTCCATAATTTGTATCAATGTTGGCGATATTTAAATATGATTTATTTATAGTTTCTATGCTTCGATCAACAATAGACAACTAGATGTCGGGTCGGCGCAAATCATACGGCCAGGTGCTTATCGGCTCATTTGAAAAGTGAGCCGATCTTATATTTAGTGCCCTCGAACCACAGCCAATGTAAACACGTGTCACAACACAACACAATGCCGCAATGTTTATTTAAAAGTTGCAAAAATAATGGCCGGAAAAACAATTCAACGGCCGGAGTGTCTTACTTTTGGTAAGTACATGTAGAATAAGTTATATATTTTAAGCTAACTAATAAATAATATCAAATTTTGAAAAAAAATACTGTTTTGAAGTCACCGATACAAATGTTTGGCCAACGTTGGCGCAAAATTTTGTGAAACAGAACAGCAAATCCATGGAGTAGATTTGTAGTAATAATTTATTATATATAATTAATTTATTATAGAATTATTAATTGCACTGAACTGTACTTTTATTATTAAGATTATAATCATGAATATTAAGATGTGGAATTTAAGTATATTTTTATTTTTGCCATCCAGCGATAGAAACCTTGGCCAAAAACATACACAAACATAACAGAACACTAGCAAAAAAACAAGTATGTATACTATCAAACATAGATAGCCCAAAACATAAATAATTTTAAGTAAACTTTTATGTGCATATTACAAATTATTTAAGTGTTCAACACGACTCCATTCCATCTGTAGTTCTTCAAAAAGAACGAACTGTTTTAAAACTTTTTTGTCAGGTTGGTAGTAAACAAAATAAGCTGTCAAACCGGACAGTTTTTAGCTTTGATTTTGTACGTGACCCGACATCTAGTTGTGTATTGTTGATCGAAGTTTCTATGTGCAATAAATAATATTTTAATTATTACGTCTGTAGCTCTAGATTATTTTCAATTTAACAGTATTTTGGTAGAATTCTTCTAAACTGGCAACTTTAAAATGTGCTGTTACATTTATGACAATGTCAAAATAATTTAGTCTATGGATTGAAATTCAATGTCAAAATAATTTAGTCTATGGATTGAAATTCAAAACTTGTTTAACTGTCATTTTAAAACTTCCTGAAGTAACTATTTATTTTGTTTTGTTGATATTTCCATGTCTGCCCGAAATTTAAATCAATATATAATATTAAAAGTTAAGGAACTGTTTTATTTATGTACCGATTTGTGAATAGATTAAATCGAAACAACTGAGTAAAGTAATATAAAAATTGACTCAAAATGGGTAAGTAGTAACAAAGATAGGTTGCTGCTAAATTAAGTTCTATTTCTTTGTTTCTTTGTGTCCGTTTAAATATTTCGTGTTATTTTCAGATACCGATATAACTTCTTTACAGAACAAATGCGAAAATCTGATGAATATTGTCGTAGAGTCGAGAAAAAGGTTCGGTAAAATGTGTGTCGACTACGAAAAGAAAACATCACTGATGGAGAATAAATTATTAAATTTGCGCATTGACACGTTTGCTAATTACAAATTCAAGCCCAAAAATCCCGTAGAGGCTGTAAACGAGGAAGATGATATCGTTTTCGAGGATTTTAAAGCCAAATATCTGGAATATTTGAACAGATTTGAAACAGTGAAGCGGAAAGTAAAGAATACACAAGATGTTGTTCACCAGTTGAAGTCTGATAGTGTTGGGACACGCTTACGGGAGCCCTTGAATGCTGACGTCATGCTGGCTGAGGCTAAAGGGCAAAAAGTATAATCGTATTCAACTTGCAGCTCAGTTTTAACTACATGGTTATGGACACTTGGAATTTTCGGATTTTCCTCATTATGCCCACCAACCATAGGAATTTCGGGATGATAAGTATTCTGGACTCTCCCTTGTGAATGTTGCGTATGGTTTCAAACAAAAGTGAACGTCGCATGCACTCGCTTAACGCAGTTTAGGCTGTTAATCTGTCTAATGCGGGTTGCTGACCAAGAGCTAAGCTAAGTTATAATCTATTGTTTTTGGATTGGCACAAAATGTGGTTAAATGTCGTCAATTTTCCAGCCGAAGACGATTGCTTCTGAAGAGGAAAAAGGTTTAGAGATAGGGTAAGAACGAAATAAAATTACAAAACCTTTTTCCTCTTCAGAAGCAATCGTCTTCGGCTGGAAAATTGACGTCATTGGTCCACATTTTGTGCCAACCAAAAAAATTGAGTATAGTTTAGTATAGCTATGCAGTTTTCCATACTTGTGTGCAGACCGCAAACTATGTGTATGGTATAAAGGTATGGAAACTGCATCAGCTACGCGAGCTTACCTAAACTAACTTAGCTTAGCTCTTGGTCTGCAACCTGCATAATGTTGTGAAAACTCAACTGGTACCTTTAATTAATCTTAACATTAAACTAGTACTTCTCAATTTTATTATAATGTTTATGTAAATATAATTAATTGTGTATTGACAGAATTCTGTTTTAATTGTATCTGAACATTTATGTTTTTCAATCTTTACTGTTCCAATGCTGAGGCAAAAATTTGAAACAGAATAATAATACTAAAGTTTTAATTATGTACGTAATAAAACTTACGTTACGATAAATCATTATTAGGGTTTAATTAATTCATTTTTTTATTTTCATACTAGCCGCGTATATTTGTACCAAATATCATTCAAATCGGTTCAGTAGTTTTGGCGTGAAAGATGAGAGTTACTTTCGCCTTTATACTAATAGTAGGATTACAAATTATTACAAAGTCTATCTAAAAAAGTCTAAATAGGTATTAGCAGTGGGTATTAGTGAGTCTGACGGAGTATGTATCGCATTCGCATTCAGCACAAGCAAAGTAGTCTCTCTGTTTCTTAGTCTGTGGTTTTACTTCTTACCTCCATTACTCCTGTGGTTGTTATTAGCGCCATCTCTAATAGATAATGGTAACTAAAATAAATTAAGTTTCTGCATATTTTATTATCTGTGTTAGTCTATGTATAGACAACCACAGACCACGAAACAAGTAGACAACAATAAAGTTATTGAGACAACACAATTCTTGGAAATATCGTTTTTTTCAAATTGGATATAGTCGGTATTTTTAAAAGAATAAATCCATGGCAGTATTAGTTTAGTAGTTGCTAAGCAACAGAAATTATTTACTTCAAGTTGTTCTAAGTTTTCACATCTCATCTTGTCAGAAAATATAAGTTGGTCGTCTGAATATCGAGTGCATAGGCAAGAGTACTTTGATTTTATTGAGTGGGATAATAAAAGAAATATAATGCATAAAAATCCTAAAATGGTAGATATTCAAGGAATATTTAAAGAAAATTGTATTGTTCCTGATGTGCTGACCACTGCACCGACAGATTTACTTGATATTCAGTACAGTGGATCTAAAGTAGACCTGGGGAAGGAATTAACACCCACCCAGGTTAAAGATATGCCCGTTGTAAAATGGACAGCGAAGGAAAACGAGTATTACACTCTTGCAATGGTTGATCCTGACGCACCAAGCCGTGAGAAGCCAAAGTTCCGTGAATGGCATCACTGGTTGGTAGGAAATATTTTCGGAAGCGATATAGGCAAAGGGGAAGTTCTCTCTGATTACATTGGCTCTGGACCTCCGAAAGGAACAGGATTACATCGCTATGTCTTTGTTTTGTATAAACAACAAGGAAAATGCGACTATGCCAAAGTTCCCAAACTGCCTAATAATTCTGGAGATAAAAGAGGTAATTTTTCCATTTCCAAGTTTGCGCAGCAGCACAAATTGGGAGCTCCTGTTGCTGGAAACTTTTATGTCGCTAAATACGACGACTACGTACCAAAACTGTACGCTAAACTCAAGGGATAATAAAACGAATATAAAACGATAAACTCCAGAAAAAATCATTAGTGGATAACCAGCTTAATGTGTAAACGTCAAATTGTCTATGGTAACGATCGATAATTTCCGCCTCCGCGTGACATTCTCATTTTTCTTCGGTGTCCGCCATTACATTTTGGAGTTTGCGTAAATTGGTCGTTTGTCAGAGAGAGCACACACCACAGTGCGTTATCAGTGACAGTTATATCGTGTACGTGCGTATCGCAGTGTTTCATTAGAACAAAGAGAAGGAACGTTCAATCGTATGTCCATCCAGAATCTCAACACATTCGACCCATTCGCCGATGCTATCAAAAGCTCGGAAGACGACGTACAAGATGGTCTAGTCCACGTCCGGATCCAGCAGCGGAACGGGCGGAAGACGCTAACGACTGTGCAAGGCCTCTCGTCGGAATATGACCTGAAGAAGATTGTCCGGGCATGCAAGAAGGAGTTCGCGTGCAACGGCACCGTCGTGGAGCACCCCGAGTACGGCGAGGTGTTGCAGCTACAGGGCGACCAGCGAGAGAACATTTGCCAGTGGCTGACCAAGTCGGGCCTCGTTAAACCCGAGCAACTCAAGGTGCACGGCTTCTAAGCGTGCGCCGAGCCCGCCCCGCCGCGGCCCCCACATAACATGTTCATCTTTTATAGTCTTCGTAAATTATGAGACCGTGCGCGGTATAACATTAAATATACCTATCGAATATGTATCTAGAGAGCACCGACGTCTACAGAGAAGAGATTGCCGGCCTAATCGGCCTCCCGCGCCTTGTGCCTTGCGACTCCGTGTATAAAGTTTATATAAATTATATCGACGCCGTCTCACATCTTCAGTTGCAATTAACGCCGAACGAAATAGTTTAAAATCCTTTTTTGTTTTTTACGACATTGTATTTTTAAATTGCTGTATGTAATGATCCAATTAATAATAAAAATAAACATGTTTTTGTATCTCGTGGTATTATTGCCATTTGCCAGGTGGCGTATGTAACGGTTCTGTGTGAATCACGCCATCCTCCAGTGAAAGTAGGCAAACCGAGCCTGCAACCGCAGTGAATATTCGCACGCGAGCACACGTTCGATTACCCCGAACGTGTCATTTTTGGCGCCTATCTAACGAGTCGAAATCCCGCCAAATTGTTTTCCAATCATTATTTTACCACCTTTGCATTTTAATTTCACTGCTGACGCAATAGAGGTGTCCTCAATTAATAAACCATACAATGCAATCACTGCAGAATATTATAAACAGTTATAAATGAATCACATTCTGTACTGAAACGTCACTGAACTATAAAACAGTCCTTATGTGTAGTTTAGATAAGGTTGAAAATAATGTCGCCATGTGAATGTATTAGTCATTGCTATAAACATAGGTAGTTCTTGTTTTCAATGTTGAGGTCATGCTTAGCTTCCTATTTCTCAACTATTAGTTAATAACATTATTATCAATATAACATCCTTGAGTGTTGAGACATAACTTATATATACAATATATTAGAAGGCAACCTTAATAAGGATAATACAAATTGTTATAATAAAAAATTATTATTTATTCGCCAATAGAAACGTTAACTAATAAAGTGTTTTGTCTCTTTTGCTCTTAAGAAAATAGCCTATGTCCGAAAGGGACAAAACCTTTGATAGCTAAGTTAATAAACGTGTAAGTCACTGTTATCTAGACATAATGACCGTTGAACCAAGCAGTGGTATATTACAGGTAATAATTTTACTAAAAAACAATCACTCTTGCTACTTCATTCATTCATCAACGCCTCGGTGGTCTAGTATGTGCACTCAGGTCCTGGGTTCAATTCCAAGGTCTAACGAAAACATGTTTCCTACTTTTCAAACATGGCTCGGGTTTGAGATCACCAACCCGCAGCAAGCGTGGTGATTACGACATCCTCCTCACTGTACTGATCTTTAGTGAGATGAGATAACTTTGCCCAGCTGTGGGATGGGATATTACGGGCAAATACTTATTTAGTACTTACTACTTTAATGCGCATTTAAGATAGGGAACTTGTGTCTGTTAAGACCATATTAATGTTAACGACCTAGGAAGGTCACTGTCACTGCCTTGAACAAAACAGCAATGGTCACTGCACTGCAGTAAAGTATGCGTATTTAAAAAAAAGGCTAGTTCAAGATCAAATATCTTTATTGGTTATCATTATAACAATATTAAACCATAATAATCCTACTAGGTACCTACTTACATAATATTATAAATGCGACAGTTTATGAGGATGTGTGCATGTTTGTCTTTCACGAAAAAACTACACAACGGATTAGGATGAAAATTAACAAAGATATAGGTTATACATCAAAATAACACATGGGATACATTTTATCCTGAAAATCCCGCGGGAACGAGTAATACCGCGGGGCGCGGCTAGTACCTATACTGTTACTGTTAGCCTATACTATATCATCCCACTCTTATCGATTCGAAGCCACCAGTTGCCAGTCCTTGTAGGCTTCCAGCTCATCCCGCCACCGCCGGCGCGGTCTGCCGCGACGCCGTCTCGCTGTCTCCGGGCGTCACACTGTGGAAATTTTGCCCCACAGCAGGCATGCGGCAGACGTGACCAGCCCAATCCCATTTCAGCTTAGCGGCCTTTTCTCCTACATCGATTTTAGTTGCGCAGTAGTGGTCCATCATTATTATGATAGTAGTTACCTACCTAAAGGAATAAAATATGGTAAGGATTGTTCTAGACTTGTAATCGATTTACAAATATGTTTGTTAATACGAATTTATGTAGCTAGGTCCAGGGAAGGTCGCCTGGGAGGTTGTGACATTGAGACGGATTTAATAACATCTGAACTCTGAGGCAAGGTCGAGGGCGAACGTGTGCGTTGGTAGCTTGTACTAACTATGATAATAATTATTTGGTAAAAGTAAGTATATAAGAAAGAACTAAAAAAATTGCGCTCGTGGTGTATAGTTTGACTACATAAGCGCTATGAGCGCTGTTCTCATATTATAAAAAACTTGCGTAATTATTATGAAAAGTACATTTTTGTTTGCGTAAGTCAATAACAAAAACATTAAATAAACTACAATGTATTTTATGTAAACTTTGTTTGTTATTTTGAACTAAGTTTACGGATACACTTTTCACTTTTATTTTACACTAGCAGCGCCCCGCGGTTTTACCCGCGTTGTGCCCGTTCCTGTAGGAATTTCGGGATGAAAAATAGCCTATAGCCTTCCTCGATAAGTGGACTATCCAACGCAGAAATATTTTTTCAAATCGGTCCAGTAGTTCCTGAGATTAGCGCGTTCAAACAAACAAACAAACTCTGCAGCTTTAATAATATGTATAGTCTCAGAATACAGAAGTTCTTTCTGTATTCTGAGGAACTTCTGTATTCTGAGAATATACTTAGTATAGATTTTTATCTGACGTTTCGGCCCCGTCAGAAAAAATGTAAAATTGAAGTGTTTATTGTGTAGTTAACTATTAGTTTAGCTAGTTACCTACCAATCTATACGTCTAGACTAGAATCTAAATACCTACATATACCTAACTTTAACCATTAACCTTAGGGTAGGTAATTGACCGTCCTTGTCTTTGGTAAACCCCGCTTTGTCTATTCTTAAAAAATCAAAGTCTAGGTACAAATCGAGCAGTGCGGCAACAGTGCGTACTAAAATTATTTCGCGGTACCGACGCGCGCCGCACTGTTGCCGCACTGCTCAATTTGTATGAAAACACACGATCGTATGTTCACAATACGACAAACGCACCGCTTCGGCACCGCAGCGGTCCGACAAGAAACGCATAATTTGAAAGCACCCTAAATGTTAAGGGTGATTCACACCTTAAGTTTATGGCAACACAACGTTTGCTGAGTCAGCTTGTATAGTTCTATAATTTGTGATTTTACATACAAATTATAATACTACCTACCTCAGCTACCTACCTATCTATCTTATCATCAACATTTTATGGGTTATTCATTATATCTGGGTAGCTCGTTATGAGTAAATACGTGCCTACTTACCATTACCAATAGTTGATAACTAGCAGCACCCCGCGGTTTTACCCGCGATGTGCCCGTTACCGCGGGAATTTTGGGATGAAAAATAGCCTATAACCTTCCCATTGAATGTGACTAGGTATAACTTACGAAAATAATTATTAAAATCGGACCGGTAATTTCGGATATTAGCCTGAAAATAGAAACAAACTTACAAATACCTCTTTATAATATTAGTAAGTATAGATAAACTAGTCATAGCAGCTAAGAAGGTACGAACTACGAGTAGGTATCTAATCTAATCTACATAAAAAATATAGGTAACCCATTCAGCACGTTGAGACGGTTTGTTCAACTCAACTATGCGATAGGTATTACAATTTTGTGTGAATTGCCATAACAAATTGTTTCTTCATTTCTTGTATTTTAGCTGTAAAGCGCTATATCACCGCAACGAAATGGAAGGTAAAGACTTCGGTTATTCATCCAGTACCTAGGTAGGTAATTTTACTTTCTACATTTATCCAATTTCTACAGGATAGAATGTTTGAAAGTAGTGGATTCAATGAACTAGTCTCCTATCTCCTTTCTTCCTTCTACGTAGGTAATAGTTGATGCCACATGTGATGCCTTACTATCTTCACGGTATTCGTCTATATAATGACATTGACAGCAATAAGATGACGTTGACAATAACAGTTCGATGACAATTCACCCTTACACATACAGACAGAGAGAAAATCAGAAAATTGTAATTGTTCTGCAATTTTACTGCAACATTTATTTAATTCCACTAAATAATAGTTTTATCCAACGAATGGAAACTGTACATTCCTCAGTTAATTATATTTATTAACATGATTCACTAAGTTACAACATTTCCTTACTGGGTACTGAAGTACATTTTTTATTTACGAAAAAGGTTCGGAAGGTATGATTCAATCTTTAAAATATGTGACCGCATTATATTAAGTGTATATTTTATTATATTTGTTAGTTAAATTAAAAGGGAAAGAAGGTAGACACTTTATTATCACTTAAAATTTTAACTATCAAAATGATAGCCATTTCGAATGTAAAAGTAAAAGATTTCACAAAAATTTTCGATTGTTTAAAAACAAATCGGAAAGTTATTGTTTTTCTAAATTATATAAATCCGTGCAAAAGTCGTAAAATCAATTATTCGTTTACTATTACACTTTTGAAAATAGCTCTGTACTCATACCACAGCTGACTAATATTTTTTATCCTAAAATTCCTACGGGAACAGGCACTACGCGGGTAAAACCGCAGGTCATTGCTAGTTATAAGATAGCATGTTATAACAACTGTAGAAGGAGTATCCAATCATTAATTTAGTTATAGTAGTTTTATTTATTCTACACTTAGTAGTATAGTAGTATTAGCCTGTAATGTCCCACTGCTGGGCAAAGGCCTCTCGTCTCACTGAAGATATCAGTACAGTGAGGAGGTTTCAGGCGTAATCACCACGCTTGCCTAATGCGGGTTGGTGATCTCAAACCCGAGCCATGTTTGAAAAGTAGGAAACATGTTTTCGCTCGACCTGGGAATTGAACCCGGGGCCTCAGTCTTGGCAGGCGAGTGCACATACCACTGGACCACCGAGGCGTTGTATTGTATAAATAAAGATTCATTCATTTGTAAGTTTCTTCCACAGATTCTGTTTAATAAATAAACTTCACAAAACTTTATTACAGAAAATCCTACAATTTGGTTAAAATGTCCGACCGGTCGCTCGCCCTCGGCCAGCGAGTGCTGCTCGTCGGTAAAGATGTGAAAGGCTCGGTGGCGTACATCGGGTACCCCACGTTTGCCACCGGCAAGTGGATCGGAGTGGTCATGGACGAGCCAAAGGGAAAGAACAACGGGACTGTCCGAGGACATTCGTACTTCACGGTGAGTGGACTTGAGGAATCCATTTGGTTTTAGATTTTAATGCTTAGGTTTTCTATAATGCATTTCTTTTTAAAAGAGTTAAAATCTGATATAATTTAAAGCAGATTTTTACAGACAATTATTCCATAATATATATTATATTTTATATGGTTCCAAATAATGAGGTAACAAATATATTTAAAAAACCGGCCAAGTGCGAGTTGGACTCGCGCACGGAGGGTTCCGTACATTAAAAACGGCAAAAAATCACGTTTGTTGTATGGGAGCCTTGTCCGTTCCCGCGGGCATTTCGGGATAAAATGTATGAGTTATTCTGATGTATAACCTATATTACTGTAAAGTTTCATCCAAATTCGTCCATTAGTTTTTTCGTGACAGAGTAACAAACATACATACAAAATTACGCATTTATAATATTAGTAGTACTAATCGATAACCTCCTGTAGTTTTTGAAGACATTAAAAAATTATAGAAACTCTAACATACATTCCAGTGTGAAGAGAAGTACGGAGTGTTCGTCCGTCCGACGCAGATCCAGTTGTTGGACGCCGAAGACAACCCGATGGAGTCTTCCATGACCACGTCCATTGAGGAGACGAAGACCGTCGCCAATAGACGGCTCAGCAGGTACGGCACAACCATCATAAGGATACAATATAACCTTTTATTTTCTCAGACAAAGTTCCTATATTAACACATTCACTGCCACTGCGAATATCCATAAAATCTCTTTTTTCGATTCGTAAATATTATTTTAAGGACATGATTAGCGGTTCGTCGGTATCTAAAGAAAGCTTACATGAACATATCCTCATGGTGGCATTGAATGTGTTAAAGAGCTTACCGCAGCACTGAAAGATGTTCATCAAATCGTTACTTAATTTTAATATTAACTAGCTGTGCCCGTTCCCGTGGGAATTTCGGGAATTTTATACATATAAACCTTCCTCTTGAATCACTCTATCTATTAAAAAAAACCGCGTCGGTATCCGTTGCGTAGTTTTAAAGATCTAAGCATACATAGGGACAGACAGCGGAAAGTGACTTTGTTTTATACTATGTAGTGATTATTATTTATATAAGAATACACACAATTAGTTTAAAGCATGGTTTCCTATATTAGTTATCCAATTTTTTAATTAGGGATTAGTTAATATTATAAATGTTGCCATTCTTACACTAATATATAAAGTCATTATTAGTTATTCAATGTTTTTCCACTTAGGGGGTTAGTTTATGTTATAAGTATTGCCATACTAACTATATTAAATAAAGTTATAATTAGTTATCCAATTTTTTAATTTGGGGAGAAGTTAATTTTTTAAGTATTGCCATACTAATAATAGTATAAAGGATTACTTTATATTATAAATGTTGCCATATTAACAATAATATATAAAGTCCTGTACTAGCAACACCGTCGCCGAGTCCAGTGCGCAAACGCAACGGGATAACTGGGTATATTTTGAACTAATATTGCCATGTTATGTCTGCTAGCCCTTATAGATGTATAATTAACGTGCCATACCAAGCACGGTAGCGCTCAGATAGAAATGCTATCGGCCACCCATCCAAGTAGGGGGCGAGCTGCACGTTGCTTACCAATCGTGATGAGTTATCATCACGTACTCAAACTTAGCCATAAGCGCTTATAACAAATCAATATCTCTTGAATATCTCCTGAATTTAATGAAAATATTGATAACTATCAGTGCCCTTTAGTCTTACCCGCGTTGTGCCTGTTCCCGTGGGAATTTCAGGATGAAAAGTAGCCTATAACCTTCCCGTTGAATGTGGCTATCCATTACAAACAGAATATTCAAATCGGATTGGAAGTTTCTGAGATTTGCGCGTTGTATCAAACAAAAAAAACTCTAGATTTTTAAATACCTAGATTGTGTGTATAGGCTAGTGTCAATTTAGTGCCATTATTGTGACAGGTTCTGTCATTGAGTTTGAACCTTCTTTATCGAGTGGATGGTCAACCTGACCAACCCTGGTGTCAGGTTATTGAGCCGCCAAAGGCCTCTGACACGGCTCATGTAACGACTAACTACTATCCGTAGAGAGTAACCCTCCCCTATGTTTCCCCCACTATGTGTTATTCAAACTCAATAATTTATATAACTATAAGCTTCAAATGACATTATATCTCATTTTAATGTCACTAAATATGTGTAGTTAGTGTCATTATCAACACAATGCTATTTTAGTGACAAAGGAAACTTTTTGTGTCATATAAGTAGTCTAGTGTCGCGTATATATTTTTTAGTATAAAAGTATAATTTAGGTATTTTTTTTGTATAACAAATGTTAGTATAACTTTATTCAACATTAGTATAACGAGTATAACCTAATTAATATCGCTAGTATAATAGTGTGTATAAGTATAATGATCTAGTTATTCTGTCCCTCGCTAGTATAACTGTGGCCCAGCGGTCTAGACCTACCACGTAAGTACTAGACCTTATTAGAGACCTAGATGCACCGCTAATATTATAAGTACTCTAGCCAAGGTTGGCATTTGACCGTTTTAATATAAAAAGTGGTTGACTGCAACTTTGTTATATGTACTTTGTAGCTTAGCGCACTATATGTTAGCTAGCTATGTCTGTAAGTAGCTTTGTATTATACGTATGTTGACTTTGTATACGAGTATATATATATTTTTTAGTTTTAACACAACCGTGGAAATTCCTGCATCCTTCTTTCTGTACTGATAGCTTCAGTGAGACGAGAGACCTTTGCCCAACATTGGGACATTACAGGCTAATCAGTACAGTGAGGAGGATGTCGTAATCACCACGCTTGCCGCGGGTTGGTGATCTAAACCGAGCCATGTTTGAAAAGTAGAAAACATGTTTTCGCTCGACCTGGGAATTGAACCTGAGACTTGGGGAATCGAGAGGCGTATCTTATTTAATCTTTTAAAACTATTTAAATAACATTTTAATATTCTATATAAGCAGTGCCCCTCGGTTTTACCCGCGTTGTGTCCGTTCCCGTGGGAATTTCGGGAATTTTTATACATAATATAAACCTTCCTCTTGAATCACTCTATTATTGAAAAAAACCGCGTCAAAATCTGTTGCGTAGTTTTAAAGATCTAAACATACATAGGGATAGACAGACAGACAGCGGAAAGCGACTTTGTTTTATACTATGTAGTGATGCATCATATATTCCTCAGCTATATATGTGTATACTTGTCGTACAACTCGTACGTAGAAAAATACTCTCTTCAGATCCATTTGTAGCGACTAGAAGTAATGGTGTATCAAATGATAAATAACATCTCATTAGATCCACGGTTTAAGAAGAATGATCTAGTGGGAAAATAAAATCTCAGTAAATCCATAATGGATCTAATAAATGGATCTTAAGAGATAGATCTCAAAATAAGCTAACTGTAATTAAGCGTTAACCTATTATATGCCCATTTTGAACATAATGGGCAATAAGTATACCGTAAATAATGTCCAAAAATTGCATGTTACGCCATTCATACATATTATGTCCAAAACAATGTGCCCAAAATAAGCTAACTGTAATTAAATAACATATTTTATGCCCATTTTGATCATAATGGCAAGAAGTATACCTTTATGACCAAACATTGTTATAACGCATGTTACGCCATACTATTCACACATGCTATTTTAAACAATAATATGCCCATGCTATACACACATGTTATGCCCAATATTCATTTTGTATTGTGCCCAATTTATCAAGTTATGTATGTATGCCAATGTGACTAACAAAGGGCAAGGACCCTAGAATAGAATCCTGTTCTAATTCTTCCCTATTTAAGTGCATATTAAGTAATTGCTCTAACTTCTTATACACTGGCCGCCAAAAAAATCGACCCACCCGCTAATTTTGAGTAGCAAAGTTGTTATCTTAAGTATGCGTTGACATATTGGTATGTTTTGCTTAAGCGTTATAAATAAACATCTGAGTAGCCACTTGACATTGTTTTAGACGAATACAAGTGCTATTGTGGGTATTTGTAACATTTTAAAAGCACTGATAAAAATTAACGACTTTTGCATAGAGTGCAAGGTTAGTTTATTTCGAACTTTTGTCGCGGAATATTCTTGGTTTTGTGCATCGTAGTGATTTAATCTTTGAATCGTTTGTTAGAGCAATCATACTCGTTGCTTTTAACCATAAAATATGGATACAACTGAAGCAGAAGCCGCTCAAGTGGTAGCTCTCGTTCGTGAAGGGCTAAGTCAGCGAAATGTGGCAAGAAGATTAAATTTGAGTCGATCAGCAGTGCGTCGAGTTTATAAACGATACTTAGAGACGGGAGAGTACCGCCGGAGACCAGGATCTGGAAGAGGACGTGTCACAAACACGACGGATGACCGTTTTATTGCCTTGACTTCCTTGAGAAATCGTCATCTTTCTGCTGTTGATGTGCAGGACAAGCTGAGCGACACTCGTGGAGTCGCTGTAAGTGAGAATACGGTGAGAAGAAGACTTCGGGAGCAAAACCTAAAACCAGACAAGCCTGCCACGGGACCAAAACTCACTGCATCTCATCGGCAAGCAAGGTTAGAATTTGCTCGGCAACACATCCAATGGGAACTTGGTCAATGGGAGACAGTTCTGTTCAGTGATGAGAGCCGAATGTCCCTTGTAGGCTCTGACGGATGTCGTAACGTTATGAGAAGACCAGGAGAACGTTATGCTCAGTGCTGCATAGGAGAAACAGTCCGGTTTGGATGAGGCTCTACAATGTTTTGGGGAGGCATCTCTTTAACCGGACGTACGGAGCTGGTTTTCTTTCGAAATCGTGCGGTTAATGCTGAAAATTACATAACGGATATTCTGGAACCTCATGTGATGCCATACGCGGGATATATTTGCGAAAATTTCCAGCTCATGCATGATAACGCAAGACCACACGTCGCCAGAATTGAAACCGGATATCTTAGGGAGGTTGGCATACCAGTTATGCAGTGGCCTGCCAATAGTCCGGGCCTAAATCCGATCGAGCATTTCTGGGACCAGATAAAAAGGAAGGTTAGAGCCCGAAATCCAGTTACAGAGACGTTAGATCAGCTGGAAGCCGCCTTAACGGAAGAATGGGAACAGATACCCCAAGAAGACATAAAAAAGCTGATCCGTTCACTGAATAGGCGTATGGCAGCAGTCATTAAAGCAAGAGAAGGAAACACCCCATACTAAGGTTAAGCGAAAAGGTTTTTAAATGTCAAAAAACACAAATTTTGTCATTTACAGTAAAATCGTTAATTTTGCCAAATGTTATGGTTTCATTATCTTATCACATTTTTATGTAAAATATCCCGTACCACGCGAGATTTTTAGGCTTTTTACAACCCCATAATTGCATTTTTTCATTATCTACATAAAAAATATGTATCGATTGTAGTAAAAACCCATAGGACACTTTTTTGCGAAAAAACGTAGGTGGGTCGATTTTTTTGGAGGCCAGTGTATATGTATGCCCAAAACGCCCATATTATTTTTATGCCCAACGCCCGAAGTTTTATACTTATATTAATTTGTTATTCTAACTGTCCCATAATTACACACATTTATGCTCACATTATTTGCCCAAAATTATGCCCATATTAACTTTTATGCCCTTATTACGTACTAATTTATACCCATATTAATTTGTTATTCCTAATCACACATGCATACTTTTATACTCCTATTACATGCCCAGAATTATGCCCATATTGACAAGTAATTTATGCCTTTACTTTTATGCTCATGATGTATGCCTAAAATTATGCCCATATTAAATTTTATGCCCATATTAACTACTCATTAACTACCAATTTATGCCCGTATTAACCCTAATTTTTTTTAACAACCGCTAACCCCCGGTGAATGCCCAAGGGTTCGGAGGAAGGCATCCCCTGCCCAAACCAAGTCGGGCACCCTGTCGATGTCAAGGTAATATGTCACATAGTACCCGGTGATACGGGACAGAGTCGTCTGGCACTGTACGGTGGAAATGCTTCTGGGAAATTGAAAAAATCTGTGTTGTGAACTTGATATTAGGCTTTGACATAGAAACCGAAAAAACCGGCCAAGTGCGAGTCGGACTCGCCCACGGAGGGTCCCGTACTTTAAAAAACTGCAAAAAATCACGTTTGTTTTATCGGAGCCCCCTTGAATATTTTTTATTTTATTTTTAGAATTTGTTGTTATAGCGGCAATAGAAATACATCATCTGTGAAATTTTCAACTGTCTAGCTATCACCGTTCTTGAGATACAGCCTGGTGACAGACGGACGGACGGACAGCGAAGTCTCAGTAATAGGGTCCCGTTTTTACCCTTTGGGTACGGAACCCTAAAAAGTAGTGGAGTTATCTCTGAGTACGCTAGTCAAAAAGTTGCTTTCAATTTTGATAAAGTAGGTATACTAATTTTTTTTGGAAAATAATTGTATAATTTTGTCAAATTTTAATGGTTTAAAGTTGACAAATTCAAATATCTTTATTATATCAGATCATTACAATCATTTATAATCGTCAGTTTAAAATTAAGTTTACGTTAGTTCGCATCGCGCCACCTACTGAGAAGAACTGACAAGAAACTCAGTGGGGTTGTCATTTTTAATGATTGTATTAACAATTTTAAGCCTTAAGTAATAGAGCAGTTCATTTCCAAACGTCTAGATAAAGATTTTTAATATTCCCCAGTGACATTTCAACCACCAATGATATGCGAGGCAGCGTTAAAATGTCCACCAATAAGATTAGTCCATTTCTTACGAGCTCGCTTATTGGTGGATGTTTTGCTAGCGCCCTCTATATCTAGTGCAAACGTAAAGCTTATCGCACCAATACTGTATTCGCACCGATTCTTCGTTTATTTGTTTTAAGAAGGTTCTATTGTGTTATTTTTTCTTTTATTTTAAGATGTTCTATATATGATTTATTTTAAATTACATTTCAAAATGGCGCCACTTTTATGTTACCTAAGCTTTTTTTTAAACTGTATTTTTAATTATTATTATTTTACTGTTTCTTGTATTTTTGTATGTTTTTAATGAATACCCAGAAGCCCAACTAAGGTACGTTTCCTTTGGAACGAAGCGGAGTTGTGCGGAGCTCAGCTGACCAATCACGACGCATAACGAAAATATTTTGACAATGTCATTGTGTTGTCTGACAATCATAATGCGCTGTGATTGGTTAGTAAGTCTCCGCACAGCTCCGCTACGCTCCGAAACGCACTCTATGTTCCTAAACGGACGAACGCACACATGGATGCATGATTTTACGACACTAGCAGCGCCCCGCGGTTTTACCCGCGTTGTGCCCGTTCCCGTGGGAATTTCGGGAATTTATATACATGAAAACCTTCCTCTTGAATCACTCTATCTATTTAAATAGCCGCGTCAAAATCCGTGTAGTAGTTTTCGAGTTTATCGCGAACAGACAGACAGACACGGCCGGGGACTTTGTTTTATAATATGTATTGATTCGTGGCTATCTTCATTTTCATTAATTTGACACCTTTCGAAACTTACATGACACGCATGTATGTGTGCGTGCGCCTATTTAAAAGCGCAGTTTGGGACTTCTGGGTGTATTTATTTTATGATCACAACCTTATATGCTATGTACAAACTCGCTTTAGAAAGATATCTACCGGAGCTGAATATGTAAAGCCTAGGTAATTTTACTATTAATTGAAACGTACGTTGATGTCATTATTATTTGTTGAAACGGGAACTTACGTACGCGAAGGTTACTGTTGAGTTGTCCCTCAACACGTTTCGGCCACATACGGTGGCCTTCATCAGGAGGTGGGTGAAGCGCTCGCGACAGCGTCTCTCCCCGCACTGCCGGCCGCCGCGGCTCGCGCCTCGCGCGCCGCCGCGCGGAGCGCGCGCGCAGAGAGCTGTTGTTGTGGCTGTTGAGGTGGTTGGGGGGGTTGCGCACGCGTGGGCTCGCGTTGTATCGGCGAGAGAGAGCCTTCACGGGAATTGTCCGTGCTCCCGGAGTCCGTTGCATGCTGAGGCCGAACACAGTACGAACTCACGGTGTCTCCACTAACCCCGTTTGTGACCCTCTCCGAAGATAGCTGGAGGCATGGTTTCCAGGCCGCAGGCAGCATCCATCCACTATCTCTGTTAAAGTTCGGACAACGACTTATTTCTATGGCCTCGCGAATTTTCCGGGACACGTAGCGTTTCTCCCGGGCTACGATTCGCGTCTGGTCAAACCTAATAAAATGAGTCGTGTCCGAAACTATAGCGTGTTCAGCCACCGCTGACCGGTTTATATCCACCTTCTTCAGCGCACGAATGTGTTCGGTGAGCCTGGTAGATACATTCCTCTTCGTCTCGCCGATATAAAACTTCCCACACTCGCAGGGTATCTTGTACACCCCGGGGACCCCCAACGGTTCCCTATCCTTCGGCGATCGAAGTAACTGCCTTAGTTGTGTAGCCGGACGAAAGATGGTCTTGATATCGTATTTGCGGCGCATCATATGTCCGATTTTGTCCGTAACACCTTTTATGTAAGGCAGGTACATCAGCGCCCTGTCTGCTGTGGGCTCCCGGGTGCGGCACGACGTATTTGCAACACGTAAACTGTGTCTCCAGCTGTAACCGTTTCTCTCTAGCACTCCCCGCACATGATAGAGCTCGGCGTCCAGGTATTCGGGATCACATAATCTCAGGGCTCTGTTGATTAGCGTCCTTGGAACCGATGCGGTGTGCGAAGGGTGGTGGTGGGAATCAGCCCTCAAGTATCGATCCGTATGTGTTGTCTTGCGGTATACAGTGTGTGATAATCGTCCATTCGTCCCTCGCTTGACTAACACATCCAGAAAAGGTAATTCCTAGGTAAGCGGTAAGCCTAGGTAAGCCTAGGTAAGCGGAAAAATCGAAAAAAAAATCGACCAATAGGATTGCTTCTTCTTCCTAGCTCTGTAGAGTACAGCATTCCTATTGGTTCATTATTTTTCTCTCAGCAATAGGCCCTAATAATTCGTAGACGAAGGCACTATAGCTGTGTTGTCATAATATGCGCAATATCAGTTAATTTATTTTTGTTACCTCTTCTCTCTCTCTTTCTACCTTCTCCTTAGGACTTGTAAGTGCGAGCGAGATAGACACAGGATAACGAATTAAGTGAAATTGCGTTTAAATTTAAGAAACCAGTAAGCATTTATTTTTTAATTTTGGTCTTCAGTTCATGACATCGACTATAGTGCCTTTCTGCCTTATTCATAAACGTTTTGTCTCTTTTGCTCTTTGGAAAACAGCGTATGTCAGAAAGGGACGAACCATTTGATAGCTAAAATATTATAGTAAGCGTTTATGATTAAAGCCTTTAGTTTATTTAGGATGTTTATCCGGCCGCGCTCAGCTCCGGTGGATGTTTAGCTCGACATCCATCCAACCATCCATCGCGTACGTTCCAGCTCGCGTACATCCCTCGGCAGCAGCCGTCAGTCGCTAGCGTCGCACGTGTCTCCTACCACCGAGCGTGCCGCCTCGCCGCAGCTGACGAAGCGATCCTCTTTTGTTGAGGTCGGTATAAATATACTTGTACAAAGAGGTACCTATACATTATAGTTGATAATATACATTTATACTTTATAATAAATTAATTATCTGTATAGTGTATATTATCTGACGGGATACAGACTCGTTTCATTTAGTATAATGAGTGCAAAGTGTGAGTTTAAGAAGTATTATATACATGACAAGCACGTTAGCACAGTGGCAATGAGAGCGCTTACTGTGTCGGGGGTTGCGGGTTTGATTCAACGGATTCAACTTTTAGGCTGCGGCTCCATTGAGGCGGAGACGAGCGGAGCTGAGAGGAGACGTGTGGGGATCGACCAATCGTATTACATGAAATCCACATCTCGTCTCCGCTCCGCTTCAATGGAAACAGTCATGCGGAGACGAGCGGAGCTGAGAGGAGACGTGTGGGGATCGACCAATCGTATTACATGAAATCCACATCTCGTCTCCGCTCCGCTTCAATGGAAACAGTCAAGCGGAGACGAGCGGAGCTG
Source organism: Cyclophora punctaria (assembly GCA_951394245.1). Taxonomy (NCBI): domain Eukaryota; kingdom Metazoa; phylum Arthropoda; class Insecta; order Lepidoptera; family Geometridae; genus Cyclophora; species Cyclophora punctaria. The sequence goes on from OX596196.1 coordinate 1,381,056, forward strand.
AGAGGAGACGTGTGGGGATCGACCAATCATATATTACGTGAAATCCACATCTCAGCTCCGCTCGTCTCCGCCTCAGTGGAATCATATACCTCTTTTCACAGCTCTGCTCCTCTCAGCTCCGCTCGTCTCCGCCTCAATGGAGCCGCAGCCTAAGTGAGGACATAGTTGTTGACAACCTCTGGGTGTCAATTATATATTCCTATAAAGTATTTGAGTATGTATATGTAGTAGTATCAGTGAGTTAGATTTATTACAAGCTTAGAGCTTACTTTGGGTTTAATTAACCGTGTGTAAATTTGACCAGGTATATTTATTTATTTGTTTAATCAATAGTTTAGTACATTTCACACCCCACTCCATAAATAGTATCAATTATACTGACGCTTCCATACCAGACGGGGTTCGTGGGTACGTTGACCCCGCAGTACACGCCGGGGCAGAGCCTCACGTCGCCGCAGCCGGTGCCGTCTACCGTCGAGGATAAGCTGGCGAACATACAGGCGCAGCAAGAGGTAAGACTCGCTGAGGAATATCCGTGGAGTTATCTATCAAACTGTTGATACTCCAAAATCTACACTAATATTATAAAGAGGAAAACTTTGTTTGTTTGTAATGAATAGGCTCAAAAACTACTGGACCGTTTTTAAAAATTCTTTCACCATTCGAAAGCTACATTATCCACGAATAACAGGCTATTTTTCATCCCGAAATTCCCACAGGAATGGACACAACGCGGGTAAAACCGCGGGGCGCTGCTAGTATATAAATATAATAAAATAATTTAGGCTAATGGTAACTACGTCAAAAGGCAAGCCACGTATTGAGGCCCATAGCACACGGCGTATTTTATACGCGCAGATGACACGCAAGCTTGTAACCTAAGCACACGGGGCGATCATGAAACGTGCGTGTCCTGCGCGTATACGCGCTGTAGCCGCTCGTAGCGTTTCCGTTTTGACCAGAGACTCACAGTCTCCAGTTGTACAATGGCGTCGGTTGAGACAACACTGCTTATTTGTACGCGCTTCATGCGCGCGCGTGTATCATCAATGCAAACGCAACAATCGGCGTCTACGGCGCCGAAGACGCGCGTTTCTAATACGCGCGTCGCCTGCGCGTATAAAATACGCCGTGTGCTATGGGCCTTAGCTTACGTTAAAAGGCAAGCCATGTATTGACTATGGTACGCTCGTGGCGTAGTCTGACTACGCTACGCTCGTGACCTAATTTGACTACGCTACGTTCACTAAATTTCCTCCTTTTTCGCATGCCGAAAGAATTTTAAAAATCGGTTCGTACACGACGAAGATTCGATTTAACAAAATATTTATACAAATACCTACTTATTAGACAAATCTTTTTTCAGATAACTACCCTCAAATCGGAAGTAGAAGACCTCAAAGAGAAACTCGAAACGATCAAACTGCGTCGCGCGGAAGACCGCGAGAAGTTGCGCGAGTTAGAGCGAGTGCGACTACAGTTAGAGCAGGCCAACGAATTCAAGACCAGGATCATGGAGTCGCAGGCACAGCTGCAGCGAGACTTGCAGAGAGCGAAACAAGAGGTATGGAGAAATGTTCGATAGTGTATATAGTGTAAGAACAGTGTTTAGTGGTGCGCAGTTTTTGGGTAAGCCTTTAGAATAGATTCTAGAGGGGGCGGAGCTTAAAACCGCATAAACCAATCACAAGACTCATTTATTGAAAATTCACTGTGATTCGTCATAGTGTGTGCCGATAGCTATGACAAATTGTACGAGTTAGAGCGAGTGCGACTACAGTTAGAGCAGAAGTGTTTTGTCTTTTTCCTGTTTGTAAAATAGCGTATGTTGGAAAGAGACAAACCATTTGTCCCTTGATACTTAACTTTTATGGTCTCCCAAAGGTCCGCGAAGCGCAAGAGGCCCTCGATGCTCACACAGAAGAGACCGCGGAACTCTCCGAAGCCGCTGAGATGGCCGCCCTCGACAAGGAGATGGCGGAGGAGAGGGCGGAGGCGCTGCAGATGGAGCTCGAGCAGTGCCGGGACAAGCTGGAGGAGGCCACGCTGGACCTGCAGCTGATGCGGGCCGAGATGGAGGCCGGCGGGAACATACGTGAGTGGGACGAGCTAGTTAGATGTAGTGTGGAGTGAGAGAGAGAGGTGTAACTGTTAAGAGTTGTTTGAATTTGGGGTGGAATGGGTTAGGGAGGAAGAGAGAGCGTGAAAGAGAGAGGGGGCTAGAGAGGGAAGGGGAAGAGGGGAATGAAGGAGGGAGGGAGTGAGAAAGTGAGATAGGTAGAGATACATGGGGGGAGGGTGAGAGATACATGGTGAAGGGGGAGGGAGGGGGGAGGGTGAGAGATACATGGTGAAGGGGGAGGGAGGGGGGAGGGGGGGGAAAGGAAGTGAGAAGCAAAATGGGAATTCTTCAACTATTACAATTCACCCTTTTCTTACATAAGGGTCATGTTAGGAGCTTAACCCAAAATGCTAACCCAAATGAAATAGGTTATAACCTTATATATAATGAGAGGATTAACGATCACTTTATAATTTATTATTTATGATATGTATTATATGTTATTTATTTTTCTTCATTATATATTTTATAGAATTACACGCACAACTAACGAATGTACGTATAATTTACTATTTATTTATTTGTGTATATAAGTTTGCGTTTGTTTTTTTATCACTTAGAGACGTACATTTTTGACTAAACAATGATTTTTTTTTCAAAAACATTCCTTGGTAAATTTTGAGTTTTCACTTAATGTTACGAATTGAAATACTAAAAGTCAAGTCAAGTATTAGCCTGTAATGTCCCACTATTGGGCAAGGGCTCTCATCTCACTGAAGATATCAGTACAGTGAGGAGGAATTAATGTTTGAAATCTTCTTTTTCATCGAGTGGATGGCAAACCTGACCAATCCTGGTGTCAGAGTTATTGAGCCGCCAAAGGCCTCTGACATGGCTCATGTAACGACTGCTATACGTAGAAAGTAACCGGGACCGACGGCTTAACGTGCCCTCCGAAGCACGGAATCATCTTACTTTTCGAGCAATCAGGTGATTCAGCCAGCAATGCCCTAACCAAACTGAGGAAAGTCTCACAAAGAGATTTTTGTGACATATCCCCACCGGGAATCGAACCCGGAACCTCCGGGTCGTGAGCCGGGCGCTCAAACCACAAGACCACGGAGGCTGTTGAATTTTGGTCTTCGCTCGTGTTCGCTCAAAATAGAAGACAAGTGTTCAATGTGTTTACTGTTTACGAGAGTAATTTCACTGATAGTGGCAATTCTATCTGAGCGCTACCGTGCTTCGGAGGGCGCGTATAATTAACGGCCCCGGTTGTTGCAATCGTTAGACCATGTCGGTCTTTAAGCGGTCTAAAAACTCGGGTTGACTATTAACCTACTCGAACCGCGAAAATATTCGTTCGCTCAAATGTTATTGAAAACAGAGCGAGAGCGAACGATCGCTCGCTCTTAACTGTTCAGATCATTAAGTGAAAACGCAGATTAATAGGATCAAATGAACTATTTTCCGGGATAAAGTCCGGGATTTCATTTATAGTCTACATGGACTTGCTATAAACACGCGCCTGCAGTAATTTCGTTCCCGTGGGATTTTTATACAAGAAGTTAAATTACTGTTTTTAAAGGGTTATTTTTTAAATGGGTCACAGCTCCGTTTCGCGTCAATGTGCGTTTCCACTTCCATTGAAGTAAAACGGAGCTGTGCGGAACTGAATTGCCCAAACATAATGCGTAACGAAAATATTTTAACTACATGAAATAGTGGAAAGTCTTCTTCTTCTTCTTCTTCTTCTAGAAGAAGAAGAAGTGGAAAGTGCTCAAGAGTCTCAAAACTGACCTTTCATAAACACCTTAGTAGTTTTAATTTGATGTTTTTTTTATTCTGCCCCAATACCTCATTTTCTTTTTTTTATTTAACCTGCTGTGTCCCAGTGCTGGGCAAAGGTCTCCCCCAATTCTTTCCACATGGATCTATCTTTCGCCACTTCTTTCCACTCTTTATCGAAGTCCTCCAGTTCCTCATTGACTTCACTAATCTTATTTCGAGATTCAACCGTCTTTTAGAAACATCATCCTGTATATTAATTATACAGGGTGAAAAAATAGTGCGTGATTATAAAAATATTTTTTTACCAAGAGTAAAGATTTTTTTTAAGAAAATTTACTGAAAAAAAAAGTTAGCCTGTAATGTCCCACTGTTGGGCAAAGGCCTCTCGTCTCACTGAAGATATCAGTACAGTGAGGAGGTTTCAGGCGTAATCACCACGCATGCCTATTGCGGGTTGGTGATCTCAAACCCGAGCCATGTTTGAAAAGTAGGAAACATGTTTTCGCTCGACCTGGGAATTGAACCCGGGACCTCAGTCTTGGCAGGCGAGTGCACATACCACTAGACCACCGAGGCGAACCACTGAAGATTTATTTAAAATATGTTACCAAATTTAAATATTTCAATTTTAAATATTCTAATACAAATTATTCGCTCACTACAACATCATATTGTATATTTTATATTAAAATCAAGTTCGCTTCCACTTATAATTTACAAATGCTTCTGTCTCTCTCATTTTGCGTACGACGGAATGAAACGGCACGTTGCACGCGCTTTTAGGCGGTAAGTTTATAACATTTTATATATACGGAGTTATACTGATATTTATATGAGCTTAAACAGTCTTCTTCTTCATCGAGTGGACGGTCCCCCTGACCAATCCTGGTGTCAGAGTTATTGAGCCGCCAAAGGCCTCTGACATGGCTCATGTAACGACTACTATCCGTAGAGAGTAACCGGGACCGACGGCTTAACGTGCCCTCCGAAGCACGGAATCGTGTTACTTTTCGGGTAATCAGGTGATTCAGCCTGCAATGCCCTAACCAAACTGAGGGCAGTCTCACAGAGATTTTTGTGAGCTATTATCCGTGAGCCGAGCGCTCCAACCACAAGACCACGGAGGCTGCTAGCTTAAGTAGTAAATTTGACTGAGCGATGTTAGTTCATTGCGATTGTTAAGGAACATGCAGCTCGGCACATACTTGGATGGGTGGCCGATAGTGGCATTCTATCTTAGGGGCCGTTCACAAAATACGTCACGCTATAATCAACTTTTTTTCACCCCCTCCCCCCCTATTGTCACACTGTGTCACACTTTCTGTAACCCCCATGTAAATGCTTCGTCACAAAAACTAAGACCCTGAATCATGATCAAAATTGAGAAAAATAATTTAAAATCTTTTAATGAACGGCGAACATCACGTTGCCGTAGACCCCCCCGTCCCTCCTTGTCACATCTTGTCACACTCAGCAAACCCCCCCCCCTTGAACGCGAACGTATTTTGTGAACGGCCGCTTAGTGTTATCGTGCTTCGGAGGGCACGTTAAATTGTCGGTCCCGGTTGTTTCAATCGTTAGACCATGTCGGAGGCCTTTAGGCGGTCTAAAAACTGGACACCAGGGTTGGCCACTGACCTGCTCGAACTTACATTGTACTTACTTTATATTAGCTTAACGCTTTGTGATGTACTCCATTTTTTTATTTTCACACAAAATTTTGCTTTGTATATTTGCATAATATTTTTGTTTCTGATAGCTAGGGTAGTGGAGAATATTATTGGTTAGTTTTTACCCCGAAATTCCACCGGGAAATGCGGTTAAATTTCCAGTTTTCAACTAATAATATAAAATTATAGCTATTTTTATTTAATAAATAATTTTTATTTATAAATCCGGGGAATTGTCAATCAATGCAAAAGTGAAGTACGAGTATTGACCTGTAGTGCCCCACTGCTGGGCAAAGGCCTCTCATCTCACTGAAGATATCAGTACAGTGAGGAGGATGTCGTAATCACCACGCTTGCCTAATGCGTGTTGGTGATCTCAAACCCGAGCCATGGCCGAAAAGTATGAAACATGTTTTCGCTCGACCCGGGAATGTAAATTCAATGTAAAATATGGGAAATTAATGATTGATGCCGGAACTATGAAAGTAACCGGGATCACTACATAGTATAAAACAAAGTCCCCGGCCGCGTCTGTCTGTCCGCGATAAACTCAAATACTACTGCACGGATTTTCACGCGGTTTTCACCAATCGATAGAATGATTCTTCCGGAAGGTTTATATGTATAAAAATTCCCGAAATTCCCACAGGAAAAGGCTCAACGCGGGTAAAACCGCGGGGCGCTGTTAGTTTAGAATATGAAAGGAAAATAGTTCATTTATTCTTAATTCATTCAGATTTATTTTTATGTTTACATACTACTTATTTATAAATATTTATTTTTATTTTATTCTTTATGTTTTTATGTTTGTAGACATAGGCTGGCCACATTCACTGCTTGATTGATTTTTATGATATTATTTTCTGGGATAGCTTTCACTAGCGGGCTTGTTGATTTTTTATTAAATCTCGAACACAATACAAAATATAAATTTTCCAAATCCCACCATGATCTTTGCCCATAACAAGCTTTGAACTTACATACATAAAACAAATCTTACTAAGTAAATGAAACGGGTCTGTATCGCGTTACATAATTTAACGTATTTTACTAAAATTAGTTATCCCGTGACCACGAGCGGTGTAATTCGCTGGAAACGTCGGGTATAATATAATTTAACGTATATAATACTAGCTGCGCCCCGCGGTTTCACCCGCGTTGTAAACGTTCCCGCAGGAATTTCGGGATGAAAAATAGATGTTGGCCGATTCTCAGACCTACTCAATATGCTCACAAAATTTCATGAGAATCGGTCAAGCCGTTTCGGAGGAGTACGCGAACGAACACTGTGAAACGAGAATTTTATATATAAGATTAGCGGCGCCCCGCGGTTTTACCCGCGTTGTACCCGTTCCCGTGGGAATTTCGGGATAAAAAATAGCCTATAACCTTCCCGTTGAATGTAGTTATCCAGTAAAAAAAGAATTATTCAAATCGGTTCAGTAGTTTCTGAGATTAGCGCGTTTAAACAAACAAACAAACAAACAAACAAAACAAACTCTTCAGCTTTATAATATTAGTATAGATAAGATCATTTAAAGTATTTTAGTAAAATACGTTATATTATCCAACGCGATACAGACCCGTTTCATTTAGTATAATGAGTGCAAATCATGTGAGTTTAAAAAGTATGTATAAAACACATCTGTTATTAAAAACTTCCACGTTTTTTAAAACCAGTTAAAATTAATATCAGAAAAAATATTTCTTTAAAATACTGTTATAAGTCAAAAATACCACACATATATTTTAGAAGTAATGGTACTACAAAAATTTGTATTACAAAAATATCTACAGTGAATGTGCCCAGCCCATCTGCATGTCCGTTCATATCTGTCCATGTCTAACATAAGCATATCCATGGTAACATATGCATACTGTAAACATCCATTACTTAACCCATGCGTGTGGTGTGCGCGTGCATAGATCACCCGTACGCGTCGAACGACGGCGGTGCCACGGGCTACGAGATGCGACAGCTGCAGCAGCAGAATGTGAGGCTGAAGGATACTCTGGTCAGGCTCAGAGACCTCTCGGCGCAAGATAAGCATAGCATGCATAAAATGCAGAAGGTGAGTTTTACTGATTCAATTTTGATTATGTTTTTTCCAGTATTTCGGGATGAAAAATATTTCATTACTTTTGAAATATGAAATACTAGCCGCGGCTCCCGGTGTTACCCCCATTTACCTGTTCCCGCGGGAATTTCTGGATAAAATGTATCTAATGTGTTATTCTGATGTTTGTATTAATGTAAAGTTTCATAAAAATCCGTTGAGCAGTTTTTCGTCAAAGAGTAATACATACATACATACATCCTCACAAACTTCGCATTTATAATATTAATAGGATAGCTAGCTATTTATGATTTATGATACTTCTTTATGACATTACTAACAGTGCCCCGCGGTTTTACCCGCGTTGTGTCCGTTCCCGTAGAAATTCCGGGATGAAAAATAGCCTATAACCTTCCCGTTGAAGGTGTCTATCTATTACAAAAAGAATTCGGATAGGTAGTTTCAAATCGGATAGGTAGTTTCAAATCGGATAGGTAGTTTCAAATCGGATAGGTAGTTTCAAATCGGATAGGTAGTTTCAAATCGGATAGGTAGTTTCAAAGAAAAACGTGTTCAAACAAAAAGAAAAATCATATTCAGCTTGAGCCACGTCAGAGGCCTTTGGCAGCTCGATAACTCTGACACCACTCGATGAAGAAGAAGAAGCTTCATTATATTGGCGTAGACGTATAGATAGAATAAAAATATCATCCCCCATTTGTGTTAGTTATCTTTATCAAGTGCATTTCAGGTCCCTAATTCCTTTCTCCCTTGAAAAAACCTGAACATCTCAAAATTTAACGTTATAGGATATAGAACAGTACAAGTCCGAGATAGCGGAACTGTCTCGCACGAAAGAGAAGCTTTCTTCTCGCGTTGAAGAGTTGGAAGCCCAGGTGGCTGATCTGAGAGAACAGGTGGACGCGGCGCTCGGAGCCGAGGAGATGGTGGAGCAGCTCGCTGAGAAGAAGATGGCTTTGGAGGACCAGGTATGTGGTCTAATGGGGAGAAGACCGAGGTTTTTATGTACGGGCTACTGGGGAGAAGGTTGAGATATCTGGTGTACTGGGGAGAAGATCAGGGTATGTGGTGTGGTGAGAAGAAGACCTACTGGGAAAAAGACCGTCTATCTCATTAAGAAGACAATTTCTCTTACTTGCCTTACTTTCCACAGGTGGAACAGCTAAAACAAGACGTGTCAGAGCTGGAAGCGTTACAAGAAGTGCACGAGCAGCTGGTAGAGTCTAATCGGGAGCTGGAGATGGACCTGCGCGAAGAGCTGGAGATGGCGCACGCAGCTACCAGAGAGGTGAGCGGAGTGGGGAGTGATGGGACGTTGGGAGTCAGGGGGAGTTGGGAGTCATGGGGTGTGGGGAGTGATGGGTGGTGGGGAGTCTGGGGGAGTTGGGAGTCATGGGGTGTGGGGAGTAGGGAGTGTAGGAATCAAGGGGTTTGTTTGGGAAGTGATTGGGAGAGTGGCGAGTCAGGGGGAGTTGGGTATCAGAGGGATTGATGGGGTCAGGGGGAGTAGAGACATAAGGTTTGCAAATTCACGGGAAGTGGGGAGTCTGGGGGAGTGATGGAGTGATAGGGAGTGGGTAGTGATAGAGGGTACAAAGTCAGGCAGTGTGGGGATTGTGGGGAGTCATGGGGTTTGGGGAGTTAGGTGGAGTGGGTAGTTTTGACCCATTTTCTGTTTTCCGATTGACCTGAAATCTTACAAATACGTTTGTTTCGAAAGACAATGTTAATAAACTTTTCCGAAAACGTTTCTCTGTAATACCGGTTTCGGTTGCAGTCGGTGCGCGAGAAGGACGCGGCGCTGGAGACGATCATGGACCGCGACGCGACCATCCAGAAGTTCAGGGAGCTGGTGCAGAGGATGGCGGAGCAGTACAACGAGCTGCGCGCGCAGGCCGACTCCAAGCAAGGTACGGAGAGCCTTGCACTGGGTGCTTCACATTGTAGGTTGTTCAGGCTGATGTTCAGGCTGATCATGATCATAGGGTACTGTTCACTTTGTACTGGGTTAATTAGTTAGGTCAGTTTGGTTAGGGCACTGCAGGCTGAATCACTAGATTGTCCGAAAAGTAAGATGATTCCGTGCTTCGGAGGGGGCACGTTAAGCCGTCGGTCCCGGTTACTTTCTACGGATAGTAGTCGTTACATGAGCCATGTCAGAGGCCTTTGGCGGCTCAATAACTCTGACACCAGGATTGGTCAGGTTGACCATCCACTCGATGAAGAAGAAGAAGAAGAAGAAGACTGTGTTGTTCAAATTTTAATATAATTATGTTGTATGTTATGTGGTTTCGTCTGATGTTCTGATGTACTGTTCACTTTGTCTGTGTTGTTCAAATTGTAGGTTATTTTGTCTGATGTTTCGGCTGAAACCGGCTCTAAGCCGATTGTAATGTTAATAAAATAATGTCGACGTGTGGTATAACCCGGTGGTGCTGGTCGCAGACGGCGCGCTGGGCGGCGAGGCGGCGCCGGCGGAGCTGCCGTCGCTGGTGGCGGTGTCGCGCGCCAGCACGCGCTCCGTGGACCTCCAGCTGCGCGCGCTGCAGCTCGACCAGGCGCAGGCGCGCGCGCAGCTGCTGGCCGCCTGTCTGCCCGACCACTTCATGCAGCCTGCCGGTGAGCGAAGCTTGTTTAAGCGGGGAAAATTATTTAAGTGAAAATATTAAGCGAAATAAGTTGTTTAAGCGAAAAAATTAGTAAACAAGCGGATATAAGTTGATATAAAATGAGTTGTTTAAGCGGAAATAAGATTTTTAAGCAGAAATCATTTTTTAAGCGGAAATCATTTTAAAAGCGGACAAAACTCATTTCTCCTTTTAAAAACTTTATCAATTGAAATAAAGTTATTGAAGCGGGAAAAATATTTAAACGAAAAAAGTTATATAAGCGAAAGAAATATTAATTTTTAATAATTTTTTTTAATCATCAATTTTTATTAATACTCAATAACATGAAAATGTCTGCCTCCAGGTGATCACGACGCAATCCTTCTGATACTGCTGCTACAACGTTTGAACACCAAAGCGGAGATTATACTGGGACAGATCAGAGAGAGGTAACTCACCATGAATATATCAATTTACAGTAATATAGAATACTAGCAGCGCCCCGCGGTTTTACCCGCGTTGTGCCCGTTCCCGTGGGAATATCGGGAATTTTTATAAATAAAAACCTTCCTCTTGAATCACTCTGCCTATTACAAAAAACCGCATCAAAATCCGTTGCGTAATTTTAAAGATTTAAGCATACAGACAAACAGACAAAAATAGCGACTTTTTTTATACTATGTAGTGATACATCAGCCGTCATCTTTGTACCCCGTTCCCGTGGGAATTTCGGGATAAAATGTATCCCATGTGTTATTCTGAAGTAAAACCTATATTACTGTAAAGTTTCATCCAAATCCGTCCAGTAGTTTTAAAAATAACCACACTTCCATACAACTTTTCAACCCCTCTTTCAACCCCTTTCAGCCCTGTTTTCGCGATAAAAAGTAGCCTATGTCCTTTTTCAAGCTCTGTACTAACTGTGTACTAAATTTCATTCAAATCGGTTCAGTAGTTTTGGCGTGAAAGCGTAACAGATAGACAGAGTTACTTTCGCATTTATAATATTAGTTAGGATTTGTGTATTGTATTATGTAGTAGTATCAGTTTGTTAGATTCCATAATACAAGCTTAGAGCTTAGTTTGGGTCTAATTAACAGTGTATGAATTTGTCCGGGTATTGATGTCCCGGGTTCAATTCCCGAGTCGAGCGAAAACATGTTTCCTACTTTATAAACATGGTCCGAGTTTGAGATCACCAACCCGCATTAGACAAGCGTGGTGATTAGGACATCCTCCTCACTGTACTGATACCTTCAGTGAGACGAGAGGCCTTTGCCCAGCAGTGGGACATTACAGGCTAATACTTTACTTTTTATAATGTCCGGCAGTGCTACTCAGTAATCTGGTCGTGTTACCTGGACGAGTGTCCCCCGGCGGCCCTGCTGGCGGCGGGCGGAGCCCTAATCGACGCTCAGGCACAGGAGAGAGCGCTCGACGCCGCCGCGCAGCTCTTGAAGACGAATGAACTGGATGAGAACTGCTCCTTCGACGGTATGCATGGTTTTGAATGTATAGAGAAACTATTGTATACTTATTTAGCTATAGTAATATACAGGGTGGCGAGGTTATAGCGGTCAGAGGGAGAGAATGAGGGATATAGAGGGAATTGGGAGAGGGAGAGAGAGAGAGAGACATGGGGAGGGAGAAAGAAAAAACATACACTTTCGCAATTCAAATTAGTAGGATAGGTCTTAGGGAGTGTGCTACGATCTTGCTACGATACGGAGGTGTGCTATGATGCTGAGGTGGGAGTGTGTTACGATCATGCTACGATGTCATGCTACGATACGGAGGTGTGCTACGATGCTGAGGTGGGAGTGTGTTACGATCATGCTACGATGTCATGCTACGATACGGAGGTGTGCTACGATGCGGAGGTGGGAGTGTGCTACGACCATGCTACGATGTCATGCTGCGATACGGAGGTGTGCTACGTTGCGTAGGCGGGAGCGTGCTACGATCATGCTACGATGTCATGCTACGCTACGGAGGTGTGCTACGATGCGAAGGCGGGAGCGTGCTACGATCATGCTATGATGTCATGCTACGCTACGGAGGTGTGCTACGATGCGAAGTGCTACGATCATGCTATGATGTCATGCTACGCTACGGAGGTGTGCTACGATGCGTAGGGGGGAGTGTGCTACATGCGTATGGACACCCCCACGAAAATTCGCGTGAATCGTTTTGATGCGTGCCTTAAAACCGACAACCGACGAGTCGTGGCGAATATAGTGACGAACCCAGTCGAGACAGTCATTACGTTAAACTCGCGATACTTCCAGTGCAGTGACGAGTTTATATTCATAAGTTTCTCTATCCCATTCTTTCCTTCTCTCTCACACACGCTCACTTGGCTGTCAGCGAGTCCAAAATAACAATACTAGTAAAATAAAGAATTTATCTAAAAAAAAAAAATGTCCCATAACGTGGACCACTGTCGTCAATTTTCCAGTCCAACCGACTCTTGAAGAGGAAAAAGGTTTAGAGATAGCTTAAGAATGAAATAATATCACTGAGTTTAGTGATATTATTTCAGGAGCAATCGTCTTCGGCTGAAAAATTGACGACATTGGTCCACATTTTGGGACACAAAAAAAAAAGAGAATAAATGTGTGATTAATGTCCAAAATATGAATAAACAAAGGTCTCGAGCGGTGTTGGTCGTATCTATCTGCCATGTGGAGTGCGCTGGGCGGCGCGGGGGGCGCGGGGGGCGCGGGGGGCGCCGCGGGCGCGGGGGGCGGCGAGCGCGCGGCGCTAGTGGCCGCGTGCCGCGCGCTCGACGCGCTCGCGCGCGCGCTGCACGCGGACGCCACCGCGCTCTCGCACATACTGCAGGTGAGGCTTACTTCAACTGTAGGTGGCGTACTGGTAGGTTCAACAGCTTCTGTGCTCTTGAGGTTTGAGCGCCCGGCTCACGATCACGATTTCCGATAGGGACAATATCTCAGAAAAATCTCAATGTGAGACTGCTGACTGTTAGGGCATTGCAGGCTGAATCACCTGATTGCCCGAAAAGTAAGACGATTCTGTGCTTCGGAGGGCACGTTAAGCTGTCGGTCCCGGTTACTTTCTACGGATAGTAGTCGTTACACGAGCAATGTCAGAGGCCTTTCGCGGCTCAATAACTCTTACACCAGGATTGGTCAGGGTGACCATCCGCTCGATGAAGAAAAAGAAGACAGTCTTTAATACAACTTTATTCCATACATAACCTCATACATCACCATCTGTGTCAGGAGTCCGACCGGTCCCTCGAGCTGGGCGCGCTGCACGAATCAATTTGCACGTCGAGTGCGGCGCTGCAGCAGCAGTTGAAGAGCATTCGACGGAGGCTGCCCGTCGGAGTGCAGCTGCAGAAACTGCCGCTGGATATGCAGGTAAAAGTAATTCACTCAAAAAATCTAAGCTAACCTTATAAAGGTTAGAATGTATAATAGTAGTTTATGCAACTGTCATATAATGAAGGGTATTAAAACACGAGTGTGAGTTTATGAAACGAGCGCAGCGAGTTTCATAATAGTAACGAGTGTTTTAATACCCGTGTTATATGCAGTTGCATACACTACTTTATCTTCACTAAGTAATGCAATTAATCAAACAAAATTTTAAAAACAAAACACATTGCGAAACATTTAATTCACGCGTACGTGTATTGTCACAGTGAACTTGCCGCCATTAAAATCTAACCAATGAGAGCGCAGCTGCGCGCGCAGGGCCGCAGGGCGCGATGTTATAATGAGATTTTACGATATCGATGTGGATATTATACCATCATGTGCAATTGCTTAAATTGAGTGTTTTAGTTGTCTGCGCTATAACAGTAGTAATTATAAGTCAAGTATTGGAAACATAACTAGAATGTTACAACATTAGTGTAGATAAAAGCGTTTATAATATGTAATAAAAAATACCCTTTATGCACTACGATACGAGACTTAGCGACGAGGGCAAGTTGTTTCAGCTTAGGGTGTTACTACACCAATCGATCGATCATCGATCGATGCTAGTTGGTCGAATAAGAGTTCCAAATTCAGTCGATCGATTTGAACCCCTATTCTGACCGTTTTTTTCTCGATTGCAGTTGGAACGAGTTCATGTGCGGGGACGGGTCGTGCGTCGTGTTCGAGCGGGTGTGTGACGGAGCGCCGGACTGTGTCGACCTCTCGGATGAGCGGCGTTGTGGCGAGGGCGAGTGAGTTTAGCGGTTAATTAATAGATACAGCCGGAGTTACATTACGAAACTAGTGGCATGAAATTTATAAAGCCGGATTTACATTACGAAACTAGTGGCATGAAATTTATAAAGCCGGATTTACATTACGAAACTAGTGGCATGAAATTAGTTTTACAACTCTAATTTCACCAGTAATTTCACGTGTAAACGTTCAGTTTTAGTATGCATGCATTACTTTCGTGAAACTAAAGTAGTTTTGCTTTCAGAATCGGGGTGCCGGACCAGTCTCCTGTGTTGAATCGAAACAAAAGACAGACAAAATGTCGGTGAGTTATTGTAGCTTGTCTTTTACTTCCTACTCATATTATAAATATATTAAAAAGGCAATAAATATATTTTTTATTTTATTTTTATTTTGTTTATAAGATAAATAAATCCTATTATAGTAGGTATCATAAATGCAAAAGTTTGTGAGGATATATGTATGTTTGTTACTCTTTCACGAAAAAACTACTGGATGGGTTTAGATGAAACTTTACAGTTTACAGTAATATAGGTTAGACATCAGAATAACGCATGGAATACATTTTACCCCGGAATTCCCGCGGGAACGGCTACAAAGTGGGTAAACCCGTGGGGCACAGCACATCTAGTATGGAATAGAAGAAAATTTGCATAAATTAAGATTTATATTAAGTTAACATTTTTCATTGCAGTAAGTTCGAGTGGGGCTGCCGCGACGGGTCGTGCATCGCTTTCGACGGCAAGTGCGACGGCAAGACGGACTGCCCGGATGGCAGCGACGAGACGCACGCCGTGTGCCGGAAAATGAGGTGACAATATATTAACATAAACCGGATCGTCAATCGACCAATGAGCTGTGCGGAGCTCAAATGACCAATCACAACGCGTTATGAAAGATTTTGAAAGTGTCAATGCGTTGCTTGACATTGCCAATGCGCTGTGATTGATAAATCAGGCTCCGCTCCGGTCCAAAGAAAATGCACCAATAGCGGCCATATTGTTCTTTACTTGACATTTCTTTGCTTACAAAGTCCTACTAATATTATCGATGCGAATGTTTGTGAGGATGGATGTATGGATGTATGTTTGTTAACTCTTTCAAGCAAAAACTACTGAAGGGATTTGGACGAAACTTTACAGTAATATAGGTAATACAATCCTCAGTAATACATTCTGTTACATTTGACACATGTCATTATTCAATCCGTCACATTTGACAGGTGTCAATCGAACTGGTTCCGGTGCACGTACGGCGCGTGCGTGGACGGCACGGCGCCGTGCAACAACGTGCAGGAGTGCGCGGACAACTCGGACGAGCTGCTGCCGCGGTGCCGGAACGAGACGGAGGATATCCGGTGAGTGGGAGTGACGGAGTTGTTTGGTGAGGGGTTGAGTAGGGACGTTAGTAGTTGACTTCAGTTCCCAATGCAATGGACGGGATAAAAAGGAATTTCTTTTCTTTTAATATTATCATGGGCGCCGACAAGATACGGGAGTTCAACAAGTTTGAACAGCAAAAATCTGAGAGCGCACGTCAATAAGTTGGATCGCATAGAATTTTAGCTGTCATATACGTAATGACTCAAAACTTCAGTGATTAACGACAATATCCTTTAATTCTACTCTTCAGGTCCACATTCCGCTGCGACAACGGCCAACTAATAGCCGCCGAGTCCCACTGCGACGGCAAGGCTCAATGCACGGACGGGTCTGACGAAACAGTACGTGCGTGCGCCGCCAAGACGTGTCCCGCGTACCTGTTCCAGTGCGCGTACGGCGCCTGCGTCGACAGCGGGGCTGACTGCAACGGGGTAAGACACGACACGATACGATAAGATAAGATAGTAAGTGACTAGGAGCTTTGTGACAGTGAGCCAAGACACGATAAGACGTCCCTCCTGTACCTGTTCCGGTGCGCACGGCTGACGCCACGCCGACTATAACTGGGCAAGAGAGACAGTCTTCAATGTCTACCAAAACGTCAGAAAAAAATTAAAATATTTTTTGTAAATAAAAGCATAGTGTATGCAATACACACGCCAAGATACATTATGTGGTTGTAATGTTCAGGTACGAGACTGTGCCGACGGCTCGGACGAGGCAGATGACCTGTGCGGACGACAGTCCAGCGTCGCCGCGCCCGCCGCCAGCACGCCGCCCGCACCGTGACTAGTTTGTTTTAAACAATTATCATTTTAATGGGTTCTTTTAAAAACCGTAACTTTCCGTCATTTTAATTATTTAGGTTTTCGAACGCACATTCATCACTTCTCTTAGAGATAGTGACGTGTTTAGCCACCCAGCAAAACGGTTTGTTCATTCATTCAAAGCGATAGCGATTCAAGTGCGATATTTTTATTGTACGAATTTAATCACAAACCTAAACTAAACTGCTTTGATCTTGAGACGCCATCTAAGAGGTCATGGTACGACTGCAGTAATGTATCATCAGAAGGGCACCTGTATATTCAATAACCTAAATAACCTTCTACCCATTTCCCCCCAGCGGGTCGGTGCCCGACAAATGCGTGGTCCCTCCGTTCCCGGCGCACGGCACGTTCCTGTCAGACGGCGTGCTGACGCCGGGAGACGTGCGGGACAACTTCGTGCTCAACATCAGCTGCGAGGCGGGGTACGCCGTCAGTAACGGGGTGAATGAACCCATCTGGTGTATTAACGGCAAGTGGCTCGGAGAGACGCAGGATTGTGTGCGTGAGTATCTACGAGTATATCCTACTAATATTATAAATGCGAAAGTTTGGAAGGATTTATGTATGTATGTTTGTTATTCTTTCACGCAAAAACTACTGAACGGATTTTGATGAAACTTTAAACTAATAAAGGTTATACATCTGAATAACAGATTTGATGCTTTTTATCCCAAAATTCTCGCGGGAACGGGTACAACGGGTGACACCGCGGGGCATTTATAATAATAGTATAGAAGCATAGATTATTTCCATTTTTTTTAATCGGAGCAAATACATGTAACATCAAACTAATTTTACATCTATATCTCTTAAGACAACATACTATTTATTTACGATTAATCAAACTCTAACTACTGCATCTGTCCACAGGAGCATGCCGCCTCATCCAGAACCCCTCAGTATCATACAAATGTCGTCTCATCGACGACTTCACGGCTCCTTTCCAGCCATGTCCTCCTTACGTGCCGCAGACGATGTTCGTCCAGCCCGAATGCCGTCCCGGATACTTCACATCCGGCAGTCTCGCTTACATGCGATGCAGCGACGGCAACTTCGAGTATTCACCGTATTGCACTGAAGGTTCGACCAAAACAGGCTCTAGAATTACTATACTTATAACAGACAATATAGATATTTACATAGACGACGTAATTTATGATGCTGACGTATCTAAATTAAAAAATCCGGTTTCTAATGTCAGTTTTGACGTTAACGCGAAGTTTGACAGTGGAGGCGTCAGAAGTGTAAGTATTACCAGCGGTAGCAATTTTGAGGTTGGTAGCAAATTGAGTGTTAGAGCGAAAACTGCTGAGAGTAATAGTTTTATAGATGTTAAAGCGTTAAATGCTGATAATAGCAGTTTTGAGGTTGATAATACGATTGATAGTATAAAAGGTAATACTATTAATAAAACTGGAGAAAACACTAATGAATCTGATACTAAAAATATTACAGTTAAAAATAATAGTTCTGTAAAAGATATCAATTATAAAGGTAATACAATTATTAATATAACTGAAGAAAACTCTAATGAGTCTGATAGTAAACATATATTAATTAATTACAGTAGTTCTAAAAATGATAGTAATGATTTAAGCTCCATTCTTTCTATGCCCAGTGATGATACAAACACAATGAGTATTAAGCCATGGTTCCTAGGTGACAGTTCCGGAAGTAATGCCATAGATATTCGTTAGTACTACAGAGTAGGTAAACAAAATATATTTCATTGTTTTTACAAATAATTTATGAATAACTTTGGTTTATATATTACTAGATAGATACATGCTTATTTAGTTTTAAACTTAATACTCAAACTAAGAGATGCATGTATAGATGCATAGCATCCGTGCATAGCGTCCGTGCATAGCGTCCGTGCATAGCACGGTACATATTTTAATATATTAGATTGATTTTTGTATATTTTACACGGTTAGTTCAACTTATACCTCTCAAACACGAACTCTATTCAATTAAGAGGTGCATGCATAGATAGCATTTGAGCTTAGCATTCGTGCATAGCACGGTGCATTTTTTTATATTCTTTACAACTTTTGCTTTTTATATACGAGTATACAGGGTGAGTCAAACTTGGAAATTACTCTAAATACTGAAGATGAAACATATAATAAAATTCTTAATGTTTAAAAAGATTATTGAACTTAAATTTTATTGGCTTTATGTGAAATAACTCGATAGATTTATAAGTATTTTTATAGACTCACCCTGTTTAAGAAATTAAATTATATGGATGGGTAGATTTACAAAATATATTACAATAAATACCTCTGTATTTTGTAGTTGTAGTGGGCACGGTTATTCCTAGTTATATACTGGTACCAGTTACTAAATATTCTTGCCAAAATCCTTGTACAACAAGGAGCAGTGACAAATATAGTCCGAAGTATTCATTTTAACTTTAAGTTATTTTAAAAAAGGGCGGGTTGTTTTAAATGGTTAGTTATCGTAAGATACGTTCGTTAACATAAACACATCTTTTTTACTATTCATTGAAACGTACGTTGACTAAAAACATAAATGTAAAAAAGGAGAGCCAAGTTCAATACAAAAATGCTTGGCTATGGGCTTCGCCGCAAAAAGAATGGAGATCTAAATGAGTGCCAAGTGTTAGGTAAAATCCCAATATGTATTTATAGGAACAAAATAACATTATGAACAAGTATTAAACTCTATTTCTTCTCTTTATTGGATACCTTTCACAATTGCTGTTATTTAAAATGTCAGATTAAACTGGGTTAGATTTGACTACTTTCTTACGTCGTTGAGACTGTCATCTTGTGTTAACTTTTACTGGTGTGTGACCGTAAGCTGGAGCAGCCCGCTCTAAGTTATATAATATTATAAGGATGGTTACTTTTGTTAATAAAAGGTGTTTTTTACAAAATTGTTTCATTTTACAAATCCTTTCTCCCATCCTCGTAATATTATAGTTCTTGGATTAATGAGGGTTTTCTGAAATGACACCCACTAGGCGGCAGCACTGAGACGTGAGGTCCAGACATCTGTCAAAAGTGTCATTTTGGTGGAAACCCTCAGTGTCAGACGTCATTGCCAACAACTATGTCTGCACATATTGATTCTGGGCGAGAATCGTACCTGCCACCCCGGTACAGTAAGCGCTCTCACATGCCACTGTGGCAACTGCCAACGGACTTGGGCTTGCTGTCCTATCCTACTTATATTATAAACTAGCAGCGCCCCGCGGTTTTACCCGCGTTGTGCCCGTTTCCGTAAGAATTCCAGGATGAAAAATAGCCAATAACCTTCCCGTTGAATGTGGCTATCCATTACTAAAATATTTTTTCAAATCGGACCAGTAGTTCTTGAGATTAGCGCGTTCAAACAAACATATTCTCCAGTTTTATAATATTAGTATAGATGTGAAAGATTGTGAGGATGGATGTATGTTACTCTTTCACACAAAAACCACTGGACGGATTCGGATTAAACTTTACAATAACATAGATTATACATCAAAACAACGCATGGGATACATTTCATCCCGAAATTCCCTTGGGAAAGGGTACAACGTTACTATCTTTATGCACCTGGTCGCAGAGTGCGGGTCGGTGGTGTCTCAGGGCGACGTGCTGGCGGTGGGCGGGCGGCCGGCGCGGCGCGGCGAGTTCCCGTGGCACGTGGCGGTCTACGACAAGCGGTACCAGCCCGTCAAGCAGATATGCGGCGGCAGCCTCGTGAGCCGGGCGCTCGTCATATCAGGTAGGGGCGTGGGGAGTTTGTTGTACTGTTGTACCTGCGTTGTACCGGTACCCGCGAGAATTTCGGCATTTTTATTAAGTACTAGCTGTGCCCCGCGGTTTCACCCGCAGCGCCCCCGTTCCCGTGGGAATTTTGAGATTTTTATTCCAAGTTTTCATTGTTTTTAAAATGTATTCTGCTATTCAGGGCGGAGACAAATCCAACGAAACAAAAACCATGAAAATTGATCCAGCCGATCTCGAGTTATAAGTGTTGTAACAAACCCGTCTTTGTTTTATATATATGTATATAGATATTATAAAGCTGAAGAGTTTGTTTTGTTTGTTTGTTTGTTTGTTTGTTTGTTTGTTTAAACGCGCTAATCTCAGAAACTACTGAACCGATTTGAAAAATTCTTTTTGTAATGGATAGCCACATTCAACGGGAAGGTTATAGGCTACTTTTCATTCCGAAATTCCCACGGGAACGGGAACAACGCGGGTAATACCGCGGGGCGCTGCTAGTATATGTATATAGATAGATTTATTATCTTATTCATGACCAAGATAAATGAAATAAAAAAGGAATCATTAAAATCGGTCCAGCCGTACTCGAGTTGGTAACTAACACGTCATTCTTGTATTATGCAAAAGCCAAAACATTTCGGGCCTTATACATATTATTATACTAACAGCATTTTAGCCATCAAATGGTTAGTCCCTTTCCCACATACGCTATTTTCCAATGAGCAAAAGAGACAAACCACTTTAAAACACTGTTTAACTTATAGAGAAACGTTTACGAATAAAGCGATTTATCTATAACTTTTTAATTCCAGCGGCGCATTGCTTCTACAACGACTCCACGACCAAACTGGAGCCGGCCAGCACGTTCATGGTCGCCGCCGGCAAGATATACAAGGGCATCAACTCGACGGCTGACAGTGACAGTGTGCAGAAGACGGAGGTAAATTTACCTCCTTAGTAAATAGGTTTTCAAAGGGGTTTATTTATATGAAACCTATTTTTTACCGAAATATTTTTTTTAATCGGTTCAGAGTTATCGGCATTAAAAACCTTTCATCCAAATTGAGAACACTGGGGTATTTTTAGGGTTCCGTAGCAAAAGAGTAAAAACGAGACTCTGTTACTCAGATTTCGCTGTCCGTCTGTAACCAGGCTGTATCTCAAGATCGGTGATAGCTAGACAGTTGAAATTTTTAGAGATGATGTAGGTTTTTCTATTGCTGCTACAATAAATACTAAAAATAAACTAAAACAAATAATTAAGGTTACAATACAATAAACGTGTTTTTTTACCGTTTTTTAAACTACGGATCCCTCCGTGGCCGACTCGCACTTGTCCGGTTTATTAATTGAAGACTTGGCTTGGTCTTCCATTTACTCGTTGCTACATGGCCTTATAACGACGCAATGCCAAAAAAGTAAAGGAATTGTAAGTTTTTGGCATTATAGTTTTAGATCTTAGCCGATTTGGCAGCATGATTTTAGATCGTAGTTGATTCGATGCGGTAGAAAAAAAATGGCATCATAATTTTCGATCTTATCCGATTTCAGTAGGAAGAAAAAAAAAGTTTGGCATTATGATTGTTGGTCTTAGCCGATTCCAGCAGGATTAAAAAAAAGTTTGGCATTATGATTGTTGGTCTTAGCCGATTCCTGCAGGATTAAAAAAACAGTTTGGCATTATGATTGTTAGTCTTAGCCGATTCCTGCAGGATTTAAAAAAAAGTTTGGCATTATGATTGTTGGTCTTAGCCGATTCCAGCAGGATTTTAAAAAAAAGTTTGGCATTATGATTGTTGGTCTTAGCCGATTCCTGCAGGATTAAAAAAAAAGTTTGGCATTATGATTGTTGGTCTTAGCTGATTCCAGCAGGATTTAAAAAAAAAGTTTGGCATTATGGTTGTTTGTCTTAGCCGATTCCAGACGGAACGAAAAAAAAAATGGCATTATGATTGTTGATCTTAGCCGATTCCAGTCGGAAAAAGGTTTGGCATAAGCAAAAAAAGAAATAAAAGCATTAAAAATAGGTATCATTTAAAATAAATACTAATTTATATTACATTTCCTCGTGCCTCAACTCAACGAGTTGGATATGTATCCCCTCGCAAGCCTTTCGAAAATACTGGACTTGTCCCCTGACTCCGAGGAGATACACTATATTTTAATCAATAAAATATATTTTTTGTCGACCCCTTTCAGATAGCCAAGATCTTCATAACGCAGCGTTACCGCGGCATCCACACGAACTTCCAAGAGGACATCGCGCTGCTGACCGTCGCCACGCGCTTCGAGTACTCGCTGTACGTGCAGCCCGTGTGTCTCGACTTCAAGACCAGCTTCGAGCACAGCCAACTCGATTTGGGAGAGGTCGGCAAGGTAAATACTCCTTTACATATTTATATAGCAGTGCCCCTTATTTGGCGGCTCAATAACTCTGACACCAGGATTGGTCAGGTTGACCATCCACTCGATGAAAAAGTGCCCCTTGGTTTTACGAGCGTTATGCCTGTTCCCGTGGGAATTTCGAGATAAAAAATAACCTATAACCTTCAAGTTGAATGTGGCTATCTATTACAAAAAGAATAATTGAAATCGGGCTAGTAGTTTCTGAGATTAGCGCGTTCAAAGTTAAAATCGATCCGGCTACTTCAACTGTCTGTAAAAGTAATTATTCTTGTGACAGTATATTTTTCATTTTAAAATTTGACATTTTGTGATAACCAACCCGCTCAATATTCCCCAGTGTGTGAACATGGCATAAAATTTTAACTGTCATTCTCTCCTCTAGGTGGCAGGCTGGGGCTACACATCCGCCGAGGACAACCGCGGCTCGTCCGAGCTCCGTGTTGTAGACTTGCCATACGTCGACATTAAGACCTGTCAGAACATAGCCGATCCCAGCTTCCTGCCTTTTCTGACTAGTGACAAGATTTGTGCTGGCAAGACTGATGGTAATTAAAAAATCCAGGCTGATTTTTTAAAATTTAAGTTTTCTATTCTATAATAAGTACAATAGAAAATATAAAAAAGAGACTTTTCGTGCTCTATCTATGCGTTGTCGTTTGTCAATATCGTGGGTTAAAAACTTGTTTAAAAAGGTCTTTAAATACAACGAGGTAATATTTTAAAAATATTTACGCACAGAGGTTTAAGGGTACTACTCCGAGTTGATATGAACGATTTCTGCATTCAAGGACCTGAATGCATCAAATCGATAGAAAATACATTGAGTGTTGCAAATATTCGTTTTTTTCGTGTGGAATAAATTCCGAACGTACGGATCTCTATATTTATCGCGGGTAAAAAAACTAGTGCCATTTTAAATTCAAATCTCGAATCTAATTTCAGGCACAGTAGCGCTCTGCAAAGGCGACAGCGGCGGAGGTCTGACGTTCTCCTACAAAATGTATAAACTCGAGAAAGCGCGGTACTACCTCCGTGGCATCACGTCCGCCGCGCCTAGAGCTAACGATTTGTCTTCTTGTAACATCTACACTATTATAGCGTTCACATCTGTATCGTACCATGAAAACTTTATTAATGAGGTTAGGAGAAAATATGCATAACAAAAAGCAAAGGATGATGTTACGCCGGAATGTCTATCAAGAAATAGCTACCAACTTGCATATCTCCGAAAATCAAGATCCAAATTTTTCGAGATAGAGCTATCTTAGTATGTATATGAAACTTAGGAAATATACTAGCCGCGTCCCACAGTGTACCCGTTCCCGCGGGAATTTGGGGATAAAATGTATCCCATATGTTAATCTGATGTATACCCTATATCACTGTAAAGTTTCATCCAAATCCGTTCTGTAGTTTTTGCGTGAAAGTAAAAAATATACATACCTACATCCTCACAAACTTTCGCATTTATAATATTAGTAGAATTTTTAATTGCATAATTCCATTCTTGCCATGCTTCCTTCCGTACATTGTTTATTAGACTTTGTAGTCATATAATTTTATGTTAGGCAAAGACTTGGAAAGTTATAGCTCAATTTTATATTAAGAAGTTGTGCATAATAAAATGGTGTATGAGATTATTTTTTATGTTGTATTATTGTTTATTATTCCTTTGGTCAAAGATTTTCAAAAGGAGGTGTAGGTAGGTGCTTAATGTATATTAATAATTTTGTAATAAAAAGCTTGTGAATTGAAAATTGAATCGCTCTTCCGTGATCGCACTTCACTAGGCATTTGTCTTGATTGTGATCGTTTTCCACGAAAATGGCGAAATCTCAACTTATCTATTTCAAACATCTTGTCTTGCTTGACTGCCCATAAAAATATTACGGCTTTGAATCAGGTAAATTAATTGCCTACTTGTATTTCATATTGCTTCGGCACACATAAATTAATATAATAATACCTCCATGGTCAACCTAATAATGGTCATACATCCATGGTATTAACAATTAACATGCAAGATAAAAATGTACAATCGTACTGTCATACAATATTGGATCTGTCAGTTTGACAGCAAATGTCAAAAACGACTGTCGGCTGGCCTTTACCTGTTATCGCAATATTTTTAAATAATTTACTTTTTATTAAAAATAATGAAGTTATACTAATTATGTGTAAATATTAGTTTTAAAAATGAATGAACCTGTCGTTGATGGCCACTCTGAGCCGAAGAAGAAGCCGGCAAATAAGAGAAACTGGTGGAAATTAATCACAATAAGTGTAATCGGTATGTTATGGGTTTTTAGCTTATTTTTATGTATTTCTATGCATTTCTTACTGAAATTTGTAATTAGGACAACATTTCCTGTAACATTTAAGTCAGCTTTCCCTAAATTTCTTAAAATATTATGAGTTTTCGAATAAGTTTTGAAACTTTTCGTCCTTGGTTTTTGTTTAATATTAAGCAATAATATAAATAAATAATTCATGAGACGTTTGTTTTATAGACATATTGTCTCATATCCTCTCAGTTCTCAGTTAGGAAATTATTTATTATATAATAATTTACACATTCTGTATATATTTAATGACTAAATATTAGCATTTATCTGTAGGTAATGTCCCACAGCTGGGCAAAGGCCTTTCATTTCACTGATGATATCAGTACAATGACTATTATGTTATACAACAACTTTTTCCTACTGTGCGATGGTGGTCTCAAACTCACTACATAGAAGTACTAAGTAAGACAAAACTATTTGGAATATCTTATCTTAGTTATATTTAAATCTTTTTCAAGTATTTACAGTTAGATATACTAAAACATGTGACTACATTTCTGTACATCTCTGAACCTATTTAAGAGTACTGAATGCGCCTCATCTTCGTGTAAGAGGACTTTGAAATGATACCTCGAAATTCTTCACAATTCGGGTTTATTGCTCTTAATCAGTACATAGTATAAAACAAAGTCGCGTCTGTTTGTCTGTATGCTTAAATCTTTAAAATTACGCAACGGATTTTGATGCGGTTTTTTGTAATAGCTAGAGTGATTCAAGAGGAAGGTTTTTATGTAAAAAAAATCCCGAAATTCCCACGGGAACGGGCACAACGCGGGTAAAACCGCGGGGCGCTGCTTGCAAAATAATAATGCTCGATGGCGGGTCTCTTATGGCTACTTACTGTTTCGTGCGGTCAAAGCGCGCGGGGATATACCTACCTACGAACTACGAACGACGAAGACGATGTAGGCGCTATGTTGTGTACGTACGATCGTGTGTTTTCATACAAATCGAGCAGCTCGGCAACAGTGCGGCGTCGGTACCGCGAAATAATTTCGTACGTTCACAATACGACAAACGCACCGCTTCGGCACCGCAGCGGTCCGACACGAAACGCATAATTTGAAAGCGCCCTAAAATTGAATTGAATTGAGTTACAATATGAGTCCGAAAGTAGGAAACATGTTTCCGCTCGACCACCACTAGACCACCGAGGCGTTAGTTAGTTTGACCCAATCTTTTCTTGCCATACCTTCCAGCACTCACAGCCGGCTACATCCACTACTCATACGTGGCTGAGCTGTTCGAGAATGACCGCCACTTCTCTCACCTGTCGGACATGGAGCGCGAGATGTCGCTCCGCACCGAGATGGGCTTCTACTACTCGTACTACAAGACTATCGTGGAGGTACCATCTATAAATACTAACCGGCTTATACATAAGCGATATTTAACTTAAACAGTGATTTAAAGTGTTTAGTCTCTTTCGCTCTTTGACAAATAGTTTATTTTAATCTGTGGGATCTATTTGATAGCGTCATCCAACCTAATAAAAGTCATACAATAAATTTTTCAAACAAATTTATTTAATGCCTTGACTACACTCTGCCCCTTACGCTCGCGTCGTCCCTCGCGCTGCCACTCGCATGTCGTGACCACACACTCGCCTCATGTCTGCCCCAGGCGCCGGTGTTCATGGCGGGGTTCACCAAGCTGATGTACGACGACCTCGTCGAGTATCCAAACGAGGTGAACGCCATCAATAGGTTCAACATACACCCGGAGGTGAGTACTAAGGTCTTAGCACACTTATACGACTCCGCTCCAACACCACTCCTACCCAACACCGCCCTGAACTAAGGCGACAGCTAGCTGGCACCTAGCAGTCCACGCGCAGCCCGCTTGCTTGCAACGCGTGGTAAACGAGGCATCGACACCGAACAGTCTGTCTGCTAATTTATGTGGCCAATCCATGATATAAAATGAATCGCTGAATCTGTTGCTAAGCGCATAACTTCAGAACGACTGCACCAATTTGAATGATTCTTTCTTTTATGTGTTCCTTATTGTCAGGACAAGGTTTTTATATAAGAAAAATATAGAATAAAAATCTCAAAATTCCCACGGGAACGAGGGCGCTGCGGGTGAAACCACGGGGCGCAGCTAGTGTAAAATATATCTAAAGAGCAATACTTTAAGCCCATATTTGAATTATATTATTTTTGCCGGGTGGGAGCGGTGTCGTATGTGGGCTAAGAGCGTTTGTCCACCGCCGCCGGCACCGGACCGTGTCACCGGGAACGAGATTATTTCGGCCCGAGTTTATTATGACGTGACGGATGTGCGGTGGACACGCGGCTAAAGCAAAACGCTCTAAATGTATCTACCGCTACTTCGGCGCCGACATCTCGTTACCGGTGACGGTCCGGTGCCGGCGGCGGTGGACAAACGCTCTAAGACCTCTTAATATTACACACTAGCTGCTTCCGCGGTTTCACCCGCAGGGCACCCGCACACGGATCAAATGTTTTGCTGTAGTAAACAGTTATTTGATAAGCCCATTGTCACAGTGACAGTGAAAGCGCTCACTGTGGGTCGGGATTCAACGGAGTCGACAATATGTGAAGACATATTTGTTGACGACACCAGGAGCCGCTACTTAAATCCCCTCACCCCACTGCAGGTGATAATCGGCGCCGTGTACCGGTACCTGGAGCCCGTGCTGAACACGTCTGGGCGCGTGCGCTGCGGCGCCGTGTCGCGCGGGCCGCTGCCGCCCGTGCGCGCGTGCTCGGGGCTCGGCCGCCCGCTGGAGTTCTACCTGCACGCCGTGTGGCTGCTCGCCGGCGTGCTCGTCGCCGCACTGTTCCTGCACGCCTGCGTGCTCAGGTGAGACTAGTGCACTCTGTATAACATGAGTACGCCCTCCATACCCTCAGTACACCCTGTGTACATATGAGTACACCCCGTATAAGACATGAGTATTGATTACACCCTTTATAACATATGAGTATTGAATACACTCTTTATAACAAATGAGTACACCATGTATACTATACGGGGATTAAACGGCGGTTTATAATGGAAAGAACTCTTCTTCTTCTTCATCGAGTGGATGGTCCACCTGACCAATCCTGGTGTCAGAGTTATTGAGCCGCCAAAGGCCTCTGACGTGGCTCGTGTAACGACTACTATCCGTAGAAAGTAACCGGGACCGACGGCTTAACGTGCCCTCCGAAGCACGGAATCATCTTACTTTTCGGGCAATCAGGTGATTCAGCCTGCAATCACAAAGAGATTTTTGTGAGATATCCCCATCGGGAATCGACCCCGGAACCGGGCCGGGCCGAGCCTTCGAGCCGAGCCGGGCGCTCAAGCCACAAGACCACGGAGGCTGTTGAAAGAACTCTTAAATCTATTTAGCTGTTTGTTCAAAATTTAATTTTATATTTCACGAAATAGAACACTATTTAAAATGGACGTGACCATTACTACTAACTATTATTATGGACGTGTAACTAGGGCATTAATTAAGAATGCTTGTATAATCCGTTACTTTATAAAATGTGTTCATCATTGGTGTAAAGGGGCCCGTGCGCAGGTGATGGTGGCACGGAAATAAAGAGGCGAGTGGACTGTATATATAGGTCTATATATTGAAAATAGTAAACGTACAAAGGGTGTCGCGTCTACGAGACGTAAAACAAACAATAATTCAAGTTAGGATGCGCGTGCGCGTGTGTTCGCTCGAACGATGTGAGACGAACTGCCTCGGCCAGGGCGCGGGCGATGACCCGAGACAGCTGATGCCGCCCCGCGCCCCGCGCCCCGCGACGGTTGCGTTGAGAGTATTCTCAACATACTCCCCCCGTTGAAGTGTCTTCAACAGAAGTGGTGGCTGCGACTGGAAGAGGACAGATTGTTGAAAAGGCTCGCCGAATGACGCCCTTGCGTGTGCGTATGTCGGCGACCCTCGCTATGCCGTCTCTGCCCGGCAGCACCTGGATGATGCGACCCATGAGCCACATGAGAGGAGGAGATGCTTCATCCTTGATGACGACCAGGGTCCCTGGCTTGAGTTCCCCAGACGATCGGCGCCATTTGGTCCTTTCCTGCAGCCATAGAATGTAATCAGTCTCAAAACGCTTCCAGAAATGCCCTTTTATGAAGTCTATGCGGCGAAAACGTTCCAAGTTGCTGATGTTCTGGACCTGGACCTGTGAATGTGGCAGCATCGTTAAAGATCGTCCAATAAGGAAATGAGCTGGGGTTAAAGGAGAAAGGTCTGAAGGATCGTCGGATAAAGGAGTTAAAGGCCTGGAGTTTAGGATGGCTTCCACTTGTGTCAGACATGTAGTCATCTCTTCAAATGTCAGATTCGCTAATCCTAATACCCGCCTAAGGTGATGTTTTGTGGATTTAACTGCAGACTCCCATAATCCACCAAAATGAGGAGTATATGCAGGAATGAAAGAGAAATGTATACCGGGATCGATGCTATTGAGATCTAAGTTCTGTGACAGTAATTTAGCTAGTTCATTATAAGCACCCACGAAAGTAGTACCATTATCAGAGGTGATGGATCTTGGTTTTCCCCTGCGAGCAATAAACCGATTAAGCGCGGCGATGAAGGCTTCTTTCGTGAGACCCGACACAAGTTCGAGGTGGACGGCCCTGGTAGCTAAACACACGAACACACAAATAAAACATTTAATTAATTGGCATCCTTTGCCCTTACGATTGGCTATCATGATTGGTCCGGCGTAGTCCACTCCTGTGTTGAGAAATGGAAATTCCAAGTGTACGCGTTTTGCTGGGAGGTTGCCCATGACCGGTTGAACAGTGGCACCCTTGATCCTGCAGCACTTGACGCATTGATGTGTCACCCGCTTGGCCAGACTTCTGCCGCCGATAGGATAATAGTGGTGACGTATCGTCGTTAATAGAAGTTGAGGACCAGCATGCATGAGCCGTAGGTGGTACATGTTAAATAGTAGTTTGCAAATTATGTGACAACTGGACATGATAATGGGATGTTTGACGTCATAATCATAAAATGAGTTTTTTAATCTGCCACCAACACGAATCAATTTGGTAGACAAATCATAAAATGGAGATAGAGAAAGAAGTTTATTTTTAGCTGGCAATGGCTTACCGGCTGCGAGTAAATGGTACTCATCGGGGAATGATTCCTGCTGACTATGTTTTAATAGAAGGTTTAGTGAGTTGTTTAATTCTAAAGTAGTAAGAGAACCAGAGTTGAAACATTGTTTTTTGCATTTGTTTACGTAACGTATTACATAAGCCATAACACGCTGTAATTTGTTGAAATTGGAAAACCTTGCGCATAATGAAGAAATTGTATTTTCAATAG
The DNA here is from genome assembly GCA_951394245.1 of Cyclophora punctaria. NCBI lineage: Eukaryota > Metazoa > Arthropoda > Insecta > Lepidoptera > Geometridae > Cyclophora > Cyclophora punctaria. The sequence continues at coordinate 1,411,494 of OX596196.1, forward strand.
GTTGTATTTTATCGGCATGATGACAGTTAATCACTTCAGGTAGGCTTGACTGTAGTTTATTGTGTGAGTCAGGGAACAAAGGCCAAGAATCTGATTCTTGTTGAAGAAATTGTGGTCCCGACCACCACAGCGAACAAGATAAAAGCTCACTAGCTTTGAGTCCACGCGAAGCGAGGTCTGCGGGGTTTTCAAGTGACGGAACATAGCGCCAAGATTCAGACCCCACAGAATCCTGAATCTCCGACACACGATGTCGTACAAATGTTTTGAGCTGCGCCGGTGAGGAAGACAGCCAACCCAAAACAATGGTAGAGTCACACCAGAAAGTTACTCTGTCATGATGTAATGTAAGTGACTGACGTACCTTGGTATAAAGTCGTGCACCAAGTAACGCGGCACAAAGCTCTAGGCGAGGAATGGTCGTTGACTTTAGAGGAGCCACTTTACTTTTAGCGGTAAGAAGCCGGACAAGAAGCGCCCCACTCTCCGACACGCTGCGAACATAAACACATGCACCATAAGCCCTTTCGGATGCATCGGTGAAGACATGTAGTTCTATAGAAGAGGGCGAATCACATGAAACCCACCGTGGTATACTAAGATTATTTAACAAAGGTAAAGTAGTCTGAAAACAATTCCAATCTCGCTGAATGTTTTCAGAAACCGGTTCATCCCACGAACACTTGGTAGTCCATAGTTGTTGCATGATAATCTTAGCCTCTACGATGCAAGGTACAACTAAGCCAATTGGATCAAAAATCTGAGCTATGGTAGATAAAATCTGACGTTTCGTAACCCTATCTGTAGCGGTTAGATTAATAAGAAAAGAGAAGGTATCGCTTGAGCATCTCCAATTAATACCCAGCGTCTTTGACATTTCATTGTCACTTAAGTCGACGAAATCGGAAGTGATATCGCTGCTGCACAAGCCCTTCAGCACCTCCTTTGAGTTAGATTGCCATTTTCGAAGATTGTACCCTGCCGATTGAAGAATAGATACCACTTGACGACATTTATTTATAGTATCTGTAACCGTGGACTCGCCAGATAGATAATCGTCGACGAAGAAATCGTGTGCTATTGTAAAGCGAATTGAGGGGTCAGAACACTCTTCGGATAGCTTAATTAAACATCTAGTGGCCAAAAAAGGGGCAGAAGCAGTACCATATGTTACTGTGTTGAGAGTGTAAGATAGTAATTTATGACTCGGATCAGCTCTCCAAAGGATCATTTGTAAAGGACGATGAATGTCCGAGACAACGGATTGTCGGTACATCTTCTCTATGTCAGAATTTACTACGATTTTGTGTTCACGGAATCGGAGAAGAATTGACAATAAGTCATCCTGCAAAGTCGGACCTACCATTTGAATGTCGTTGAATGACTTGCCTGACGTAGTGGTGGCTGAAGCATCGAAGACGACACGGAGTTTTGTCGTAGAGCTCGACTCCTTGATTACACCATGATGTGGTAAATAATATTGCACAGAGTCGTTTGTTTGAGGACTGGCGACTGACATATGTCCTAGCTCTAAGTATTCAGTCATAAAGTCTACATACATGCTTTTCAAATTTGAATCCCTGGCTAGCCGACGTTCAAGTGCTAAGAACCTACGTTTAGCCATAAGGTAGGAGTCACCCAAAACATTGACTGGTTCTTTAAGTGGAATACGTACAACGAAACGTCCATCTGAGTTGCGGTGTGTGGTATCTACAAAGAGTTTTTCACATGCTCGCTCTTCAGAGGTGAAATTATGTTTAGGGGATATCGAATCTAGTTCCCAAAACCGGGTCAAGTCTGTCTCTAAAATCGGTGAATTATCGGCATGCATACAGATTGAAGAAGAAGAATTCGTTTGATGAATTACTCCCGATATAAGCCAACCCAGTTTGGATTCATGTAAAGTTGGCATATTTTTCCCTAAGTCGATACGATTCGCGCCTATGATACCCCAAAATACTTCCGCACCGACTAAAATGTCAATAGAAGACGGAATAAAGTACTCAGGGTCGGCAAGACGAATGCCCGATGGTACTTGTATTTGACTAACATCAATAAATGTGTTCGGAATCGAAGCCGAAACCTTTGGTAGCACTAGGCATTGAATATTTAGTTTGTAGGTCTTGTCAAGAGATTGTAATGAAACAGAACATCCTTTTATGCTATTGGAAATGTTGTAATTGATACCTGTTATCTTGGATTTGGTAGCGAAGGTACAAATATTAAGTTTGGAAAGAAATTCCTCTGAAATGAAGTTAGCCGTACTTCCATTGTCTAGTAAGACTCGCGCAGTGTGGAGTCCTCCCTCAGAGTCCAACACCTGCACGAGCGCTGTGGACAGTAAAACAACCCTGGATGAATTATATTGATTCGCAGACAGTGCTATGTTGTGTGTCTCAGATGAAGATGGATTGTTGTCCATGTGCAATAGAGTGTTATGCCTTTCACGACAATATTTGCAATGGCCTAATCTACATTTAGCGGCGCTGTGACCAGGCCTAAGACAATTCATGCAAACATCAAGACTGTGTGCCCTTTTGATGCGTGCTTGTACTGGAAGGCACTTGAATTTATCGCATTGAAAAATGAAATGATTTTGTTGACAAAGAGGACATGACATTAATTTTGTTTTGTTTTCACTACTTGATGCGAAACTTTTATGCAATTTAAGGTTGTGATTATTGTTATTATTAATATTATAGTGAATATTCACATTATTTTTTAAGGTGCCAGATTCCTCTAATGTCTCTAATAAATCTGCCCTAGACTTAAGAAAATTTATGAAAATATCAAGTGTGGGGGAATCAGACAGTGTATTTCTGTGCTGCTCCCACTCACGGCAAGTTATGTGATCTAATTTATTTGACATTATAAAAATAATTAATGTGTCCCAGTGTTGGACTGGTTGACCAAGCGTTGAGAGGGCCCTAAGATTTTTATTAGTACTATCGATAACATGACGTAATGACCTACTGGACTCTTTGCTTACTGCCTGTATATTAAACAGAGCTTGTACGTGATTGTTTACAAGCAATCTCTTGTTGTCAAACCGCTCACAGAGCAACCTCCAGGCAGCGTCATAGTTATTGGAGCTGAAGTCCAAGTTATCAACCACGAGAGATGCACTACCCTTTAAAGATGCTCGTAGATAGTGTAGCTTGTTAATTTTATCGATGTTGTTGTTGTTGTGTATAATTGAAATGAAGGTGTCCCTAAACTCCAGCCAATCATGATAGTCACCGTTAAATTTAGGTAAATCTATTTTCGGTAAACGAATGGATGTGTGCTTGTGTAAGGTACCAGAAACATCGACCTCGGACGCGGAGTCCCCCGTGTGACGTTTGCGAGCGCTGCTGATCAGTTCACGCGCAGCCGCCACCAAGCCGTAGTACTGCTTTTCAAACTCCTCTCGCTCGGTATATTGATCGCAGGGGTCTTCCACTAACGCCTCTAACTCGGTCTGAAATTCATCATATTTATCGTATAAGTTTTCAAATGTACCAAGACGATATTCAATTTGAATGAGATGTACGTCACTAAGCTCATCACAAGACTTGGCTACATTCAAATATGATGAAAATTGCGTAAGCTTGGCTTTTATTGTAGCACGCTTTTTGATTAAAGCTTTAACGTCAGTCATGGTGTAATAGATAGGTGTAGCTAAAGTTGAGAAACAAAGTTGATGAAGAGATAAGAAAGTAGTCGAAAAAAGGCAAAAAGCAAAAGGTAAACAAACAAGACCTTTGGAAAAAAAAAAAATTTGCGACGCAAGCGCAGTTGCTATTAAAATATGGCAAGGCGTTACACTTTTTTAAATTATTATAATTTAAACTAATATAGCTGTAAAAAAGATTAATTAATGATTAGTTTATATGATGATGAACGTTTTAATGTTGTGATAAAATGGAAATGACGATGAAAATATATGAAATGATGATAAACAAATAAGGGAATTGGTGAATTTATGATGACGTCAATGACTTGCACTTTTGATGCAATGATATTTGAATTTCTGATGAATAAATGACTTTTTGACGTGAAAATGGATGATTTTAATGGATGATGATGATGATGGAATGATTGTGAAATGATTATAATAAGGAAATGGAACGATCTCACGGTTTTATGGTGCAAACCACTGACGAACTGCGGCGTGGGGATTCTTCGATTACGTTTGAAGTTCCCAGTGCACGAAGACAATCCTATGGCGTGACTTGCTTCCACTGATGAGATGAGATGGATGTTGATGTCCGTAGTCCTGACGATCCGCTTCCTTGTGGCCGGTACGAAGAAATCAGCGATGACGGTTAATGTTGAACCGTGCCAATGTCCTTTCCGGAAAGCCAACAAGAAACAGTGCGTGGATCTGAGGTGAAAGACGACTGGAACGCACAGTACAGTTTGAAATCTTCAATCTTCGGTCCAACGGTCACTTTCTGTGGCCGTGTTTGAAGGACCAATGTAAAGGGGCCCGTGCGCAGGTGATGGTGGCACGGAAATAAAGAGGCGAGTGGACTGTATATATAGGTCTATATATTGAAAATAGTAAACGTACAAAGGGTGTCGCGTCTACGAGACGTAAAACAAACAATAATTCAAGTTAGGATGCGCGTGCGCGTGTGTTCGCTCGAACGATGTGAGACGAACTGCCTCGGCCAGGGCGCGGGCGATGACCCGAGACAGCTGATGCCGCCCCGCGCCCCGCGCCCCGCGACGGTTGCGTTGAGAGTATTCTCAACAATTGGTATGTAAAAATGTAAAACTCTTCTCCCCAGCTCGTCGCTCCTTGGCGGCCTGCTGTGCGTCGTGCAATACTTCACGAATCACAGCGAGTGCACGCGCGTGCAGTGGGCGCCCAACGAGCGCGAGAATATGACCGCGCCGCTACTAGCCGTGCAAGCTGCCTTGATCACGTTGCATTTACGACGGCCGCGGTCTGTGCAGCTGCAGGTCAGTTTGTTACGAGTCATTAGTTGGTAAAAAGATGTAAAAAACATCATTAGTTGGTAAAAAATTGTAAAATAATTGTCATTAATTGTTAGAATGTGTCGTTGATTTGTAAAAAGTGGTAAAATGTCTCAAAATCGGTATAAACGCTTTGATTTCATCAAATTAATTAACAAAAATATTTTAGTAGTATATTAATATTAACCTAATTTCCGTTTCTCTTGGTTGCAGGTCTCGATCTTCATCCTCAACACCGTCTGCCTCCTCTTCTGGCAGTTCACTCAGTTTATATTCCTCACTCAGCTAGCCATCTTCTTCGTGATGGAACAACTCAGAATAATGAACATCAAATCACTTTGTATTCTATTACATTCACACTTCTGCGGCTTGCATATGGCCGTCCTAATGTTCCAAGGAAACGATATGCTAAAATCGTCCTTATTTACATCTTTTTTTCTAGTACTCTCCGCTTACTGTTTGCTCTTTAGCTCGTTTAGGCTTAAGGTCGAGAATTCCATGGACTTGTTGATGGAAAGTGCTTTGGTTGTGATAAGGATAGTCGTTGTTGTGTCTCTTTCGTTTTATTTGAAGAGGTTGATCAGTGAATTTATGGGTGTTGAAGAAGATTCGCATATTTGGGATATTTTTTATTCGAAAATTGGGAATTTTAAAAGTTTTCACACGTTATTGTATACCTGTTCGCCAGTTTTCGATTTCCTACCCTTCTCTACAATACAAAATTTGATGTATTCATTACTTATACCCTTCGCTGTGATAGGCGTTACAAATGTATGCGTCCATTGGCTTGCCAACGCTAGAAAGTCGTACAAGATTTTGCTGCTAGAAATAGACAATTTGAACAAAAAACCGAAAGCGTTGCTCACAGATGATGAAGACAGTGGCATAGAGAATACAGAGGTGAAGAAGAAAAATAAAAATCTAATCAAAAATCATTTGAAATCTAAAGCGGAAGCGAGCAAGAGACTAGATAGAGTGGTGTTGTTTCTGAATCAACTGACCATAGAGCCGGCGATCTTCTATAACGTGTCGCAGATGGTTGTCTATGGTGCCATGGCGGCGTTGGTGATGAGGCTGAAGCTGTTGTTTGTGCCTCAAATGTGTATTGTCTCTGCCTTGGCAATGAATAAAAATTATTATAGGTGAGCTTTTAAAATTATTTTATCCTAATAACTACGAGTTTAAAATTTAAAGCTTGTGAGGATGTATGTATGTTTGTTACTCTTTCACGTAGACACTACTGAACGGATTTGGATGAAACTTTACAGTAATATAGGTTATACATCAGAATAACACATGGGATACATTTTATCCCGAAATTCCCGCGTGAACGGGTATAACCCGGGTAAGATCGCGATCGAAACAATATTTTTATTTCAGCATATCATTAATGTTCATATTTTTAATAGCAGCGCCCCGCGGTTTTACCCGCGTTGTGTCCATTCCTGTGGGAATTTCGGGATGAAAAATAGCCTGTTACTCGTGGATAATGTAGCTTTCGAATGGAGAAAGAATTTTTTAAAACTGTCCAGTAGTTTTTGAGCCTATTCATTACAACCAAACAAAGTTTTCCTCTTTATAATATTAGTGTAGATTATTATCGTGACGTACTTTGACTGAGTAGTGAACGTGCAGCCCTACCGTGCTTTGGAGGGCAAGTTAAATTTTCAGTCCTGATTGTATCTATCGTCAGACCATGTCGGAGGCCTTTAGGCGGTCTAAAATCTCCGACACCATGGTTGACCACTAAATTAACTTATTTACTAAAATAATCCCTTGTCCCAACAGCCTCCGTGGTCCGGAGGATCCGGGTTCGATTCCCGGTGGGGATATCTCATAAAAATCACTTTGTAAGACTGTCCTCAGTTTGGTTAGGGCGTTGCAGGCTGAATCACCTGATTGCCCGAAAAGTAAGATGATTCCGTGCTTCGGAGGGCACGTTAAGCCGTCGGTCCCGGTTACTCTCTACGGATAGTAGTCGTTACATGAGCCATGTCAGAGGCCTTTGGCGGCTCAATAACTCTGACACCAGGATTGGTCAGGTTGACTATCCACTCGACGAAGATTTCTATCTGAGCGCTTCCGTGCTTCGGAGGGCAAGTTAAATTGTCGCTCCCGGTTGTATCAATCGTCAGATCATGTCGGAGGCCTTTAGGCGGTCTAAAACTCCGACACCGGGGTTGGCCATTAACTTAACTTATTTACTCAAAATAATTATTTCAGCGTGTCTTTAAACTATTAAGCTATTGCATAGCTTCTATCGCGGGCCTTGAGCGCGGGGACCGAATCCAGAAATTCCGTAACGAAAAAACCTCACGCTCCCCACTAACGCCATCTAGTGATAGAAAAAATAACTGCAATAGCTTTACCGCGGCAGTGCCCGAGTGCCACACGTCTTTTTTTTATTATTTTTTCAGCGTATCCAAAAGGAATATGAAGTACATATTTGTTCTGTGGGCGGTCGCATTCGTTCCCGTCATATACCGGTTGGTGACCAACGTGTCTGAAGAGATGTCACACATAGGTGAGTGTCGCTTATACCTACTGGCAGCGCCCCGCGGTTTTACCCGCGTTGTGCCCGTTCCCGGGGGAATTTCGGGATTTTTTATATATAGAACCCTTCATCTTGAATCACTCTATCTATTAAAAAAAACCGCATCAAAATCCGTTGCGTAGTTTTAAAGATCTAAGCATACATAGGGACAGACAGCGGAAAGCGACTTTGTTTTATAATATGTTGTGATAGCTACTGGCAACGTCCTGCGGTTTTACCCGCGTTGTGCCCGTTCCCGTGGGAATTTTGGGATGAAAAATAGCCTTAAACCTTCCCATTGAATGTGGGTATATATTACAACAATAATTATTCCAATCAGCCTGACGATATCCGAGATTAGCGCGAACATACAAACAAACAAAAATTTTTTTTACCTCTTTTTAATATTAATATCTTATATATAAAATTCTCGTGTCACAGTGTTCGTTCGCGTACTCCTCCGAAACGGCTTGACCGATTCTCATGAAATTTTGTGAGCATATTGAGTAGGTCTGAGAATCGGCCAATGTCTATTTTTCATCCCGAAATTCCCGCGGGAACGGGTACAACGCGGGTGAAACCGCGGGGCGCAGCTAGTCTTTATATAATAATTCTACTGGACGTGTGTATGTCACTGAATGCCTCCCAAACGGCTGGACCGATTTGAATATTTTTTTTGTATGCCTTTGGGTGGATGGTTCAGATTCACACTAACTAGCGACATCTATTGGGTCGCGGAACCACCGCGCGGGACAGCTAGTAGAAGTATAGATATATACCCTTGGTAACGTGTCTCGTAGGCGAGTTTAGCCACTATGAGCTGACGCGTCTCCTGGGCTGGTTGTTCGAGACGGGCGGGTATCTAACGCAAAAATAATCATACGAATCGTATATCGGAATGAGAAATTCTTACGGGAGCGGGCGCTGCCAGTATTAGTACTATATATACTTCAGGGCACGTTAAGCCGTCGGTCCCGGTTACTTTCTACGGATAGTAGTCGTTACGTGAGCCATGTCGGAGGCCTTTGGCGGCTCAATAACTCTGACACCTGGATTAGTCAGGGTGACCATCCACTTGGTGAAGAAGAAGACCTCAGTAATATGTCTGGGGAGTTCAGCGACTACGAGCTGGAGCGGCTGTTGGGCTGGGTGTCGCGCGCGGGCGGGCGCGCCGGCGTGGCCGCGTCCATGCCGCTGAGTGCCGCCGTGATGCTCGCCGCGCGCCGCGCCGTCGTGACGCACCCGCACTACGAGCACCTGCAGGCCAGGTGAGGGACTGTAGCGCCGCGCCGTCGTGACGCACCCGCACTACGAGCACCTGCAGGCCAGGTGAGGGACTGTAGCGCCGCGCCGTCGTGACGCACCCGCACTACGAGCACCTGCAGGCCAGGTGAGGGACTGTAGCGCCGCGCCGTCGTGACGCACCCGCACTACGAGCACCTGCAGGCCAGGTGAGGGACTGTAGCGCCGCGCCGTCGTGACGCACCCGCACTACGAGCACCTGCAGGCCAGGTGAGGGACTGTAGCGCCGCGCCGTCGTGACGCACCCGCACTACGAGCACCTGCAGGCCAGGTGAGGGACTGTAGCGCCGCGCCGTCGTGACGCACCCGCACTACGAGCACCTGCAGGCCAGGTGAGGGACTGTAGCGCCGCGCCGTCGTGACGCACCCGCACTACGAGCACCTGCAGGCCAGGTGAGGGACTGTAGCGCCGCGCCGTCGTGACGCACCCGCACTACGAGCACCTGCAGGCCAGGTGAGGGACTGTAGCGCCGCGCCGTCGTGACGCACCCGCACTACGAGCACCTGCAGGCCAGGTGAGGGACTGTAGCGCCGCGCCGTCGTGACGCACCCGCACTACGAGCACCTGCAGGCCAGGTGAGGGACTGTAGCGCCGCGCCGTCGTGACGCACCCGCACTACGAGCACCTGCAGGCCAGGTGAGGGACTGTAGCGCCGCGCCGTCGTGACGCACCCGCACTACGAGCACCTGCAGGCCAGGTGAGGGACTGTAGCGCCGCGCCGTCGTGACGCACCCGCACTACGAGCACCTGCAGGCCAGGTGAGGGACTGTAGCGCCGCGCCGTCGTGACGCACCCGCACTACGAGCACCTGCAGGCCAGGTGAGGGACTGTAGCGCCGCGCCGTCGTGACGCACCCGCACTACGAGCACCTGCAGGCCAGGTGAGGGACTGTAGCGCCGCGCCGTCGTGACGCACCCGCACTACGAGCACCTGCAGGCCAGGTGAGGGACTGTAGCGCCGCGCCGTCGTGACGCACCCGCACTACGAGCACCTGCAGGCCAGGTGAGGGACTGTAGCGCCGCGCCGTCGTGACGCACCCGCACTACGAGCACCTGCAGGCCAGGTGAGGGACTGTAGCGCCGCGCCGTCGTGACGCACCCGCACTACGAGCACCTGCAGGCCAGGTGAGGGACTGTAGCGCCGCGCCGTCGTGACGCACCCGCACTACGAGCACCTGCAGGCCAGGTGAGGGACTGTAGCGCCGCGCCGTCGTGACGCACCCGCACTACGAGCACCTGCAGGCCAGGTGAGGGGCTGTAGCGCCGCGCCGTCGTGACGTGTTGTGACGTGCGATGATGAAATTGCACACTACAAGTACCATATGCCTCAGGGGCGCTCCTGAGGCATACTGTTATAAAACCATGGACATGCATATACAGCATATTGTAGACATTACTATAGTCGAGATGAGAGGTCTTAGCCCAGCAGTGGGACTAGTACATTTTACTTCTGTTTCTAACTTCACAGACAGCGCGCGTACACCGTGTACAAAATGTACGGCCCCTTCTCCTCCGAGGAGTATTACGAGGAGCTGAGCAAGCTGAAGGTGGGCTACCTCATCGTCGAGACCAAGTACTGCTACGGGCGGAGCAGGTAACTGTATAGGCCTCGCCACATTCACACCATATCCACCTATAGGCCTCACATACCCACCTATAGGCCTCACATACCCACCTATAGGCCACAAATTCCTACTATACCGATCTATAGGCCGCACATTCTCACAACAACCACCTATAGGCCTCATATTTCCACTACACCGACCTACAGGCTTCACAAACAGACTATAGGCCTCATAGTCTCACTATACACACCTATAGGCCTCACATACCCCTATAGGCCTCACAATCCCACTATACACACCTATAGGCCTCGCATACCTTCTATAGGCCTCACATATCCCCTCTAGGTCCTACATACCCCCTATAGGCCTCACATACCCCCTATAGGCCTCGCATACCCCCTCTAGGCCCCACATACCCCCTATAGGCCACACATACCTATATAGGACTCACATACCCGCTATAGGCCTCACATTCCCCCTATAGGCCTCACACACCCCCTATACACCTCACATACCCCTATACACCTCACATACCCCTATAGGCCTCACACACCCCCTATACACCTCACATACCCCTATACACCTCACATACCCCTATACACCTCACATATCCCTATAGGCCTCACATACCTCCCATAGGCCACACACTCCCCCCTTAGCCCCCCGCCCCACTAACCGCCGGCCCCCAGCAGCGGCTGCTCGTTCGCGTCCATCTGGGCGGCGGAGGGCCGCGGCGGCGCGCCGCTGTGCCGCGAGCTGCTGACGACGCGCGTCGACCACTTCTACCCGGTGTACCGGAGCGCGCACTACGCCGTCTTCAAGATACACGACTACAGTGTTAGGTGAGTGTCTTACAGCTGTTGACCGACTAAGAAAGAGGAGGTTTCTCAATTAGACTGTATAATCCTAACTAATATTATAAATGTGAAAGTAACTCTGTCTGTCTGTCTGTTAGGCGACGATTACACGTAAAGTATTTACTGTGATCCATCAGTAAATAATGGCGTATCGTGGTATTTAATGAACGTGTAACCTAATGTATTAATGGATAACAGTATTTATTGATGGATTTCTAGATTTCTTGATTCTGTAATGATGATTCGTCGGATTATGATAATACTGATCGTAGTATGTGTGTGTATGCAAAGTTAGACGTGTAAACAGCAGGAGACCGGACACAATACTGTCGTAATAAATACTGTACGTGTAGGCTGGTGTATTAATCCATCAGTAAATACTGAAATCCATCAATAAATACTGTATTGATGGATCACAGTAAATACTTTACGTGTAATCGTCGCCTTACGCTTTCACGCCAAAACTACTGAACCGATTTGAAAGCTATTCTCATTGCACTTTTCATTCTAGATACATGCCGCGAAGTTTTGACACCTGACAGTGGCCGTCGGATGACAGTTAACGGCGGACACTACAAGAACTGTCAAATGTTACGTCACAAGTGTGTAGACAAAATTAGTTTCAAAACGTTTACTTTTTCTGTGATTCTGATTAATAATACTAGCAGCGCTCTGCGGTTTCTACTATATTTGATGATTGAAAGTTAAGCCTGAAATCAGGCTTAAAGGTGATCGCAGACTTGGCCGCACTGCACGGGCCGCAGTAATCGCTTTTTTTAATGACCTCGCACACCTGCCGCGCCGCAGTCCCTGTCCATTGTCCAATAGGATTGCATGAAATATCTAACCGGAGATTTAATGCAATCCTATTGGTTTATATTCGTCCGTTTCTCCGCTCCGCAGCCTCGCTCCGCATCAATGGACGTGCACCCTTAAAATGTGGACTAATGAGCTTGATTTTCCAGCCGAAGACAATTCCTTCTGAAGAGGGAAGAGGTTAAGTGATTACATTCCATTCTTGCTCCATCACTGAGCCTCATTCTTCCATGAAAGAAGCCTTGTCTTGAAGAATGTCTTCGGTTGAAACATCAACTCTCGTAAGGGGCCGTCCATTAATATTTTTATTTCCCCCCCCCCCTCCCCCACCCCTAAATTAGATCGGTGTTGCACACACCTTTAGTACCGCCTACCGGCCAAAGTAACCGTAACCCTTCGATCAACATACACAACTAGATGTCGGGTCGGCGCAAAAAATACGTCTCGGTGAATAACGCCTCATTTAAAAGTGAGGCGTTATTCCCACTTATTTTATTCATAAGATTTGCTACTTTATTGCTAGGTGTCATGGTTGTAATCAGGTTGAACTTCGAACTGTTTTAAAACGTTTGTTTCAGTTCGTTAGTAAACAAACTAAGCTGTCACACGTCATCCTCGCGGACAGTATTTAGCTTTGATTTTGTACGTGACCCGATATCTAGTTGTGTATTGTTGATCGAAGCCGTAACCCAAACTACATAATTGTCCATCGTTCTTGCCTGTGTTGGGAGCATGCGCTGACAAACTTTCAGCTTTTATAAAATGACTAAGGTCTGGCTCTTGGGTTATATGAGAATCCCCGGCTACTAATTTGTGTTTCATCGAAAACCGTCCAGCCGTGTACAAGGTACAAACATCCATCCATCGCCACACAATTTGCATTTATAATATTAGTTGATGTGTGTAGGTGTTGTGAATAATTTTAAGTAGGTACCTATTCTAGTTTGAAATAATCATAGAAATTAATACAGCATTTGGTTGTTTACATACATTAGTTTTGTTCATAATTATAATAAGCGTGGGAATTTCGGGATAAAGTTATCCTATAGGTTACCTTCTTCTTCAGTGTGGCTATCCATATATAGAACTAGCGGCGCCCCGCGGATTTACCCGCGTTGTGCTCGTTCCCGTAGGAATTTCGGGATGAAAAATAGCCTATAACCTTACCGTTGAATATAGCCGAAATTCCCGCGGGAACGGGTAAAATTTACCCGTTCCCGCGGGAATTTCGGGATGAAAAATAGACGTTGTCCGATTCTCAGGCCTACCCGATATGTACACAAAATTTCATGAGAATCGGAGCCGTTTCAGAGGTTTTCAATTACGCACAACGTGAAAATCGATTCAGCCGTTTTTACATATCGGGGTTTTTTCTAATTTAACTTGTTACATATAGGTTCTCTTTGTATTATTAATTATTATGTAAGCATAAAGTCCAATTGAGTTGTAATTAAAGTTATAGGTGACATTTGTCGTAATAAATGTATTATATTGTAAATTGTTGTAAATAAACAGTATTTCTCTCTGTACTATGTTTTATTTACACCAGGCGCGGATCCAGGGGGGATCATCGGGCGCGGTAGGCAAAACGAACTCAATAGTGATGGTATCTCTTTCTTTTGTTTGAAATCTAAGAAGGACAACGATCTGCCGCCAAGCCAATCACCGCCTATCGTGTCACTTTGAATGTACGGAGTTAGCGGTCTACTCTCTATCTATTTCCTGGTCTGTGATTAACATTATGTAGGTACAAAAATACTAGTAAAAATGAAAACAAAAAGTTTTTAACAAATTGTTTATTATCATCAATTTCCTTAATTCATAAAACATAATTATCACATAAAGTATATTTCCTTAATAACATAAATAATCTCAATTTTTATTCATAAACAATATAAACCTAGGATTCTATTCTATAAAAATACAAACTGTGAATTCTTTCGTTGCAGCTAATTGACCGAATTTAGGTTTTTATTTGGAAGGACTTTTTCTTCAATCTTCAATCAATACACAACTAGATGTCGGGTCGGCGCAAAAAATACGTCTCGATGAATAACAGCGCACTTGAAACGTGAGCTCTTATTTTTTTGCTACTTTATGGCTAGCTGCTTCAAATTAAGCGTTTTGAATCGTCCTGGTGCGTGAATTTTGTATGAAGAACAAAAGAACATCCGTGCGCGCGGACTGCGCACTACTGCGGCGCGTAGCCGGACGTGTATAAATGCTTAAATTGAATGAGGCAAGACTGTACTGTACAAATGATTAAATAGTTAAAATATATATTAAAATTAATAATAGGTATATCATGTGATGATTTTAGACTAAATGCTATTGTACTTGTGATGATAAGTTTTAATTAAGTGCATGTTATGTATTAGCCAGTAATGTCCCACTGCTGGGCAAAGGCCTCTCATCTCACTGTCACTGAAGATATGTGCTGTGAGGAGGATGTTATCTATACTCTATACTAATATTATAAAGAGGAAAGGTTTGATTTTTTGTTTGTTTGTTTGTTTGTTTGTCTCGAATATGCTCTGAAACTACTGCACCGAATTAAAAAATTCTTTCACCATTCGAAAGCTACACTATCCCTGAGTGACATAGGCTATATTTATTCCCGAAATTCCCACGGGAACGGGCACAACGCGGGTATATGTAACCCAAGGTATGAAAAACATGCCTAAAAAAATTGGTTATTGGCGTGCGCTACTAAATCTATTGATGATACACAAAAACAATGTTCTACACAATCAAAGTACATATCATTGCGAACAAATAAGTTCGCGAGGGCATATGTCTAACTATTATAGTTAAGACACAATAACCGTTTTAAGTTAAAATTAATTAGTTAAAAAAGGAGTGTAATTTTAAGTTGATGATATTCTTATGATGATATGAATCTACATCAAAATAAATGGCTCTACAATCAAGGTTAATTATGTTTCTTTGTATACCTCTTTAAATTATTAAAATCGGACAGTTAGTTTCAGAGTTATGATGAGAAATATCACTACATAGTATAAAATAAAGTCGTCTCTGTTTCGTGTCTGTTTATCTGTTTGTCTGAATGCTTAAATCTTTAAAATTACGCAACGGATTTTGATGCGGTTTTTTGTAATAGGTAGAGTAATTCAAGAGAAAGGTTTTTATGTAAAAAAATTCCCGAAATTCCCACGGGAACGGGCACAACGGTGTAAAACCGCGGGGCGCTGCTTACAAAATAATAATGCTCGATGGCGGGTCTCTTATGGCTACTACTGTTTCGTGCGGTCAAAGCGCGCTGGGATATACCTACCTACGAACTACGAACGACGAAGACGTGCTATGTAAGTATTATCCCGAATTCTTCCTCACATGAAATCTTGATTGTGTATACATATATACTCGCGGGAGACATGTAATATTTTATCCCCAATTTCCCACTTGAAATTTTGATTGTGTATAATCCTGCGGGAGACACGCAATGTTTTATCCCGATTTTCCTACATGAAATCTTGATTACCCGAAGCGAAGCGAGGGCGGGTCGCTAGTGATATATAAAATCAACTACAGAAGACAGGTATGTTATTCAACTGAAAATAAAATAAAATATGGAAACTGTAGTTGGTGTATGGTGCTGTTTTATGAAAAAACTAAATAGAAATACTACCATTTGTTGGTAAATACCATTTCCTTCAGATATGTTCTACCAAGGCTCACACAACTCGTATTTCTCCAAGCATTCGATCAACCAACCGATCGGCAACGCTTTCAAATGCTGCATATTGTACATCGGTTGGTACATGTCCTTGAAAGTTATGTAATGTGAACAGTTAACTAGTTTCCCTCCCTTTTGCGCATGATATGGCACCAATTTCTCTTGTTCCGGTATTAATTCTGGATTAGGGACCCTTCGTAACACTACCCCTCCTGCATCGGTGATTAATTTCGTTAATAAAGCTTTCGTGACGACTATAGCTTTAGTAATTTCATATTTAGAATTAAAATTGTGTAAATAAAAATGGCAGCCGTCGAAAATGGCGGGGAATTGTTTGTATTTGTTGTAGCGCGAGTTTTTCGGGCCTTGATAAGTTTTGGCACCGACACCTGTCACTTCATAGGATTCGAACTGTTCCAATTTGCTTTCTGTCGAGTCATTGACCCATTGTTTTGTTATGATCCATAGAGAAGAGACTATTCCTTGTAAGATGTCTGTGGTTGATTGGCAGACTCCATCTTCGTTAGCGTCGACAACTAAATGTGTTACTTTTTTAGTAAATTTTGATTCGATAAACAAATTACTATGAGCCTTGGCCAGAGTTTTCAACTTATTATGAACTGTACGAAATTCAGAAGCACAATAAACTCTAATTTCTTCAAAATCTAAATCAACGTATATTGCTGAAATATGACTGATGTTCAAGCTCTGAGTTTGTACAATATTATCAGCTGCTTTCAGCAACATTTTCTTCATATCTTCATCAGCCAATTGTAGTGGAGTCTCTCCCTTGCAATTCCTAGCATTCAAATCAGCTCCATTCTTAATTAATATTTCCGCTATATCCAACTGTTTGTATCTTACAGCTTCATGTAAAGGGGTCTCATTGTCTTGTCCGGGAACATTGATAAGTGTATTATATTGTAGGAGTAGAGTTACTAAGTCGGTGCGGCCATTTTGTACCACTTCATGCAAAGGAGTCCAGCCGGCATTATCTTTCGTATTACTGTTAGCTCCGTTGTTTAGTAATTCCATGGCCTGGTCTATCTTACCCAGTCTACAAGCGACGTGGAGCATAGTCTCACCTTTGTGGTTTCTCTTTTCAAAAGTTTTAGCGCCTTTACTCCCAGTGCTAAGTAACGATATATTTGCGTTCGATTTACTTTTTTTCGACTGATTCGACTTATCAGGCAGCACTAGGATCTCTTTTTCAGCAGTTCTTACTGATTCAGCTTTGTTTTTCATTGTTTTTTTGGGTTTTCGGAAAGGTTCCATCATTTTGTCCATGGCTTTTGCTGAATCGATGCAGGAGCCGAGGCGGTCGTCCGTGTAGATGGAGCATCCTTCTAAACTCACGTTACATGTAGGACAATTCGTTATCCTCTCAAAATGCTCGCCGCAAATGATGTGGTAACATTTACTCAGAGTTACCGGTTCTTTACACATATCGTTGCAGACGCCGCACGTATAGTCTTGTTTTAACACGTCTAGCGCCTTTAGAAAGGCTTCTAAGTCGGCAGCCGACATAATTATTTATTATTCTTAATGATTATTTGTAAACTGAACTTATTATTATTTGTTTTCTTGAAATTATTAGGAAAATAAATAGTCGATTTTAGTAAAACAGCGCGGGCTTTTGTTAGTGACATCACAAGAAAAAAAAACAAAAACAAGTTTTATTTGACATTGTCAGTTTTGATTTTGACAAATTTGACTTTTGACTATTTTCATCTGTGAGAAAGTCTTTTGGGCCAATTCCAATATTAACATAAAGCTGTCTATGGAGTGCACGTTTTTAGATTAGGTTTCAAAAACAAAAAATATCTATTACTAGAAAAATATTATAATTTTATTTTAAAGTTTGTGCTAGTGGTCATGTAGAGGCAATGGACTAGAATTAGTAATTATTGTGTAGTGAACAGTTTAATGGACAGTGTTTTGACCTCTCTACTCTAACCCCGCCTTAATATCGCCCTTCCGAGATCCACGCCTGATCTAAGATAAGTACAATAATAGTTAATAAAACAAATAACAAACTCAAAAACTTTATTAAAATTTATATTTATTAATTCAAACTAATTGCCTACTTAACTAAAATAATCTACAATATCACAAAATACATTAAACTCACAACCAATACAAACAAAGATGGCGTAACATTCGCGCCAAAACTGCACGTCAAGTCCGTGACATTAGCCATTCTAGTTTCAAAATTGAAAGGAATCGAATCGTAGGGATGCATTTTAAAAATACTATCAGTGGCCAGTGTTTTTGTATTATTATGGAATAACACGTTCAATTCGTGGTTAAAAGGACCGTACATGGCAAACATTGGTAGATGGAAAGGCGGATGTTTGCCGAACATCTTGTCCAAGTTTTCGAAGACATTAATGATTTCTTGGCGGCGCATTTTGGGGAGAGTGTTCGAGGCGAATACGTGGCCGACGCTTGACCAGCTCAGAAAGCAGTATTTAGTATTTTCTGGCGGACAGAGAGGTGTGATGTCTTGGAGCTCTTTGGGGTATTCGTCTTGGTTGGCTGGAAAAAGAGGATATAAAATTATGAAAGTCTGTTACATTGTAACTATTTATAGTGGCATTTCTAGCGTGAGCGCTACCGTGCTTCGGAAAGCAATATAAAAGTACTATAGAATAGAATAAAGGCCTTATTCTAAAACACTGTTTAGAGTGTTTTGTCTCTTTCGCTCTTCGGAAAATAGCGTATGTCAGAAAGGGACAAACCATTACATAGCTAAAAAGCTGTTAATAAGCGTTTATGTTTAGGGCCCTATAGTGTATATCAAGACCAAACTCACCAACGAACTTATTGTAAGTCATCATGCTTACAAAAGCAACGTCACTTTTTCCTTCCAACAGAGACTGGAACGCCCCCACTTCTCCTTCCTCATAACAATCCTTTACATTCCCACTCTTTCCTTCACCGCCCGGAGCGCAAACCTCATTAAAGTAACTCGCAAACTCATTACAAGAAACTTTTTCTTTATCTCCAATATAATTTAGAACCGAATGCCACGCCAGACCGTCGTATGAAGGGAACGCGGCGTTCTTCCCGCGCAAATCCGCCATGTTGGAAATTTTCCCGCCTTTTCTGACGTATGCTATTACTGTGCTCGTTTTTTCGACGATAGGTGTCACTTCGTGTAGAATTGGAGTTACGTTGTAGTCTCTGTAATAACAAAATGAAGATTAATATGATGATTGTAACACAATCCGAAGCCTAGGTAGGTATGGTACCTTAATGATCAATATTCATATTGATTATTAATGAATTGCATAATATGGCGAAACCATTATCAGTTATTATATACATTAGCCTCTCAAAACGTCACTAGTGCGTACGAGAGCTATGTGATTGAACGAAACGCATTGTCCATAGACCGATTTATTTTCAAGTTGCTAGTTTCTGACCCTTTGGGCACTATTTTTTAATGATGCACAGACTACTTAATTTCTCGGGCTTTGCCCTGCTGTTCTGCACTAAGGCAGTGAAATAAACACAACTTTAGTAATACACTTGCTGTTCAATCATGCCTTGATTGAACAAAAGTCCCTAAATATATATAGATTTTTTTAAAACCTACAGGTTTGAGGCCAACCCTAGTACCGCGTTGGACTACTTATGAAGAGGAAAAAGGTTTAGAGATAGGGTAAGAATGAAATAAAATCACTAAACCTTTTTCCTCTTCAGGAGTAGACGTCTTCGGCTGGAAAATTTACGACATTGATCCACACGTTGGGGCAACCAAGAAAAAATTGAGTAGGATATTTAAATCAATTATATATTCTTATTTATTTTTTAAAGTATTTGTGATGAATATGTAGTATCAGTGAGTTAGATTCCATAACACAAGCTTAGAGCTTAGTTTGGGTCTAATTAAGCGTGAGTAAATTTGTCCGGGTGTATTAGTTATTTTATATTTTTTAACTCACCTCCGCCCCCGAACAATCCAGTCCCCTCCCCCCACAGTAACGTCCGCCTCCCCCCTCCCCACGTCCTGCAAGCACGCCGTGACGTCATCGCGGTACAGACACTGCAATGGCGGCGCGATGCCGTACACCGCGCCCGCCTCGCTCAGCCACTCGCATTTGTTACGGGACAGAGGAGAGGTAGTGCATACTGTTATGTGTCTGGAACGGAAAACGATGTTAGTATGGTATACTAAAGTAACTTTTTTTGATTGTCCCAAAATTGACGACACTGGTCCAAAATGTCGTCAATTTTGTTGCACTCGTCAGACCAAGTCGGAGGCCTTGAGGCAGTCTTAAAACTCCGATACCAGGATTGGCCACAAACCTACTCGAAGTTAATTACACTCCATTTTTTTCTGTTCCAAAATGTGGACCAATGTCGTCAATTTTCCAGCCGAAGACGACTACTCGTGAAGAGGAAAAAGGTTTAGAGATAGGGTAAGAATGAAATTAAACCACTAAACCTTTTTCCTCTTCACGAGTAGTCGTCTTCGGCTGGACATTTGACGACATTGGTCCACATTTTGGGACAATAAAAAAATAATAGAGTATAAAAAGTCCGTGTAGGTTAGTGGGCAATCCTGGTGTCGAAGTTTTAAGACAGCCTCAAGGCCTCCGACGTGGTCTAACGATTACAACGACCGGGACCGACTGCTAAACGAGGCGTCTCATATCAGTACAGTGAAGAGGATGTTATCACCACGCTTTCCCAAAGCGGGTGATCTCAAACCCGAGCCATGTTCGAAAAGTGGGAAACATGTTTTCGCTCGGCCCTGGAATTGAACTCGGGACATCAGTGCAGGAACCAGTAGACTACTGAGGGTAAGGCACAGATTAATCACTGAAGGTATCTCACCTGGGCGGGTCGCAGCCCGCCTGGCTGTAGGCCTCGCGGAAGCCCTGCGCCCGCGCGAGGTAGTCGGCGGGCGGCGCCGCGCTCACGGCGGCCAGCGAGCGCGCGCTCTCCAGCAGCGCCGCCAGCGCGCCGCGCCACCCCCCGGCCCCCGCCCCCGCCCCCGCCGCCGCCGCCGACACCGACGCGGCCAGCGCCGACACGGCGGACGACGCTTTCCTACATTTACCAACTAAGATTTAGTCCTTTGCCACTAAGCTTGACACGTGACGGATCTCCCGTCGCCGATCTTTCGCAACAGAACGTCAATACATTATTATCACTACATATCACTACATATCGCTCATTTGGTGCTACATTGACATAATTGTCGTAATTGCATATTTTTAGTTAAGTATGTCAAAACACTTGTAAGGAGTGGTTACTATTGGGGAAACATCGACAGAATTGTATTTGTCTTACTTAACGCTAGATGTCGTTAACGTCGTTTTCGCATGAGAACCGAATCGTGCTATTTCTGGAGGAACAACGGCATTTTGATCAGTTGCGCGGGGCGCCCCGTGGAGTGGGGTTATGTGTGAGTGCTACAACGACGTAAAGGTAATTATGACAATTTTTATCTTCTTTTTGGTGGAACAATGACTTAATTGTATGCATTTTCGTCGTTCTTACTCCAAGTGAGTATTTATTTTGCTAAAGGTCATGTCGAACTGGATGCGCGGCAAATTCGCATTCGTTTTCTATAGTACAAATTAATTTTTTTTTACAACTTTTCCAGATATATATTTTCAATGTATCTATACGCTGTCACAACGTTACGGATTAAATCAATAATCCATAAATTTCTGATCCGTGGGCATACGCAGAATGAGGGAGATACTGCGCATTCAATCATAGAAAAGGCCATTAAAAAATCGAAAGTCAGGTCCTTTTTATGTGCCCGACCAATACGTCCAAATAATAAGATCAGCAAAGAAAAATGGAAACCCATTCGATGTGAAAGAGCTTAATTATGATGATTTTTATGACCTTAAAAAATTTGCGGATGAAGTCGGACTAAATACTGGAAAAGATATTCATGGAAACGCAATAAAAGTAAAAGATATAAAAATGATTCAATTCAGAAAAGACGCTGGGTTTTATAGTTACAAAACTAAATACGAGGAAGACTGGATTGAAGCTGAAATAACAAAGAGAGTAAGATCTGTACGGCGGGATATGGACATCAACGAGATAAATTTAAATGCAGCTTACTCTTCTAAAATTGCAATTTCACAAAACAAAAAGAATGATTTAAAAGAATTAATGCAAAACAACATAATACCTAGATTTTATTCCAGCTTTTATGAAAGTATTTTTAAATAGGCATTAGGTACTTACAAATCTGTGATTGTGTGTGCCATTTCGTATAATTATTACTTAGAATACTGTTCCTTAAAAATTTAGACTGTTTCTTTATATTTTAAGTAATAGTGACTACAATATTTCTTTTAAGTGGTAAATGTGATTGTCTTAATATTTGATTATTGATTAGTGGTCAGAAAAATAGCAAATAAATACTTTATGTTGATTATATAAAACGTTGTTTTTTTTTTGTCATAAAAGGATAAGTTTTTAATGGGAAACACAATAGGCAAAATGCTGCATCTTAATGGAACAATGACGTAACTACAGGTACCTACATTTCATTAACTAAAAAAATCGGGTTACTGATTTAAATAACTTACAAATATAGATAACTCATAAAACTATAAACTTGTAGTCATCTTTTAAGATATAAATAGACAGACAGTGTCTATTAATCAAATCATAAATAAGTTTCAAAATTTCAAATTTACTTCAAATCCATCTCCTGTATAATTGCTAAACATTCAAATCCGTCAATGTTGCACCAAATGAGCGATATGTAGTATAAAACAAAGTCGCTTTCGGCTGCCCGTCGAAAGAACAAAAGCTGAAGAGAATGGCAGGAGATAGAGAAAAACAAGTGCGAGACGGGCTCGCGCACGGAGGGTTCCGTACTTTAAAAATGGCAAAAAATCACGTTTATTGTATGGGAGCCCCCTTGAATATTTTGTTTTATTTTATTTTTATATTGTTGTTATAGCGGCAATAGAAATACATCATCTGTGAAAATTTCAACTGTCTAGCTATCACCGTTCTTGAGATACAACCTGGTGACAGAGGGACGATCGGACAGCAGAAGTCTCAGTAATAAGGTCCCGTTTTTACCCTTTGGGTACGGAACCCTAAAAAGATTGGGTAACAAATGTACGTACTCACCTTTTCGCCACGAGTACATTCCACGGTCGATGCAGCCAGTAGCAGGGCTCCGGCGTGTCCAGAGGCACCCACGAGCCGTCGCGGCAGAGCAGCGCGAACCGGTCGGCGCCGGGCACCGGCCGCGACCCGGTGCCGGACGAGTTCAACTACAGGGAATAGATACCGACTGTACAGACAGGCAGACAGAAAACCGATGTTTGTTTGTATTTTTGGAACGAAGTTCCTTATCGCGCTTTGCGAAAGGGGGCTAGACGGAAAAAATGGTAACGACATTTTTTAGGCCAGAGAGAGACAGACTGTCTGTCTCTCTCTCTCTCTCTCTCTCTTATAGAAAGCAAGCTAGATATTTTCGTTTCGTCTTTCTATTTCGCATTGAACAGTGTGGTGTCGCGACGATTATTTTTATTGATAATAAATAAACTTCGTTCCATCCGGGTGTCCCTTGACACCTCTCAAGTTTTTTATTTTTTGCAGGTTTCTGCAGTACCTAGTACATGTTTAACCCTAACCCGGCTCGTGCCCCACTCACCCCGAAGTAGGCGGCGACGTCGTCGTACTCGGCCCAGGAGACGTCCCCCGCGCCGTCGGCGAGGCAGGAGAGCGCGCCCGCGTCGCCCCAGTAGCGGTCCGACGTGCCGCAGCGCGCCGGCGCGCCGCACGCCGCGCACAGAGATGGGTACAGGGACTCTGCACGGTTCACACAGGGGAGAAATGAAGTTAGAGTCTCAAGGGTTAACTTAAAGGAAATTATTAGGTGGTTTAAAGTGATCAATTTAGATGTTTTGTGTTTTTAACCGACTTCAAACACCGAAAGAGGTGCTCCTGATGAAGGTCACCGGACGTGACCGAAACGTGTTGAGGAACTCTCAACAGTAACCTCCGTCGTACGTAAGTTCCCGTTTGAACAAATAATACCGAAAGAGGGGAGTCTCAATAAATTTGGTAGCTATTCTAATATAAGAAGAAATGCATTCATATTTTTATTGAATAATTTCAAAAGAAGAGACCTTTGCCCAGCAGTAGACCAGTGCTTCGGAAGGCCTATAAATTGCCCCTCCCGGTTGTTTCAATCGTCAGACCATGTCGGAGGCCTTTAGGCGGTCTAAAAACTCCGACACCAGGGTTGGCGACTAACCTGCTCGAACTAACTTTTTTATGAGAATTTCACTCAGAGCGGATAGTAAATAAATAAATAATAATAATAAATATACCCGGACTAATTCACACAGGTTAATTAGACCCAAAGTAAGCTCTAAGCTTGTGTTATGGAATCTAACTCACTGATACTACTACATATACATACACAAATATTTTATCTATACTAATATTATAAAGCTGAAGAGTTTGTTTTGTTTGTTTGTTTGTTTGTTTGTTTAAACGCGCTAATCTCAGAAACTACTGAACCGATTTGAATAATTCTTTCACTGTTAGATAGTCTATTTATCGAGGAAGGCTATAGGCTACATTTTATCCCGGATTTCCTACGGGAACGGGCACAACGCGGGTAAAACCGTGGGGCACTGCTAGTCTATACTATAATAAATATACCTCGACAAATTCACTCACGGTTAATTAGACCCAAAGTAACCTCTAAGCTTGTGTTATGGAATCTAACTCACTGATACTACTACATATACATACACAAATACTTTATAAGAATATATAATTGACACCCAGACGTCGGTGCCAACAACTATGTCTGCACATATTGTTGACTCCGGGCGGGAATCGAACCCGCAACCCCCGACACAGTAAGCGCTCTCACTGCCACTGTGCCAACGGGCTTGTCAACGGGATAGTACTTACTGAGCTGCATATCCCTCGCTTTGTCAACGACCCACGGGCCCGGCTTGCACGCTCGGTTGAAGTAGCGAGCGAGCGCGGCGAGTCTGTTCTCCGCGAGCGAGAGCGACGGGTCGCACGACCGCTCCAGCACCAGCGTCTCGAGGTACTGGGGCGTGAAGAGGTTTGTTAAATCGTGTTACAGAAATAAGGAGGTTTATTTTATCAACGTAATTAATTAAAAAGTATTCTCGATTTTCCGCGAGATACAAGGATGGGTCGCACGATCTCTCCAGCACCAGAGTCTCGAGGTACTGGGGCGTGAAGAGGTTTATTAACATAAACGTAAAGTAAAGCTTATAATGTCCCACTGCTGGGCAAAGGCCTCTCATCTCACTGAAGATATCAGTACAGTGAGGAGGATGTCGTAATCACCACGCTTGACTAACGCGGGTTGGTGATCTCAAACCCGAGCCATGTTTGAAAAATAAGAATTTTATTTATTTAAAGAAAATCCCGAAATTCCCACGGGAACGGGTATGCTGCGGGTAAAATCGCAGGGCACAGCTATTATTAGTACTTATAATATACATACATATGTCCGTGCTTCGGAGGGCACGTTATCCGTCGGCCCCGGTTACTTTCTACGGATAGTAGTCGTCACATGAGCCATGTCAGAGGCCTTTGGCGGCTCAATAACTCTGACACCAGGATTAGTCAGGGTGACCATCCACTCGATGAAGAAGAAGAATATATTTTCCTCTCACCCCGGACAGAGTGTCGCTCATGGGCCGGATGTCCTCCAGGTCGACCCCGGGGTGGCACAGCGAGCTGTTCTTCAGCACGGCGTGCAGAGTGGACGGAGACTCGGGCAGTATGCGGCGGTTGACCACCGAAACCACGTTGCGTTCGAACGGCCCTGGAAACAATTTATACACTACTAGCAGCGCCCCGTGGTTTACCCGCGTTGTACCTGTTCCCGTGGGAATTTCGAGATGAAAAATCTATACTAATATTATAAAGCTGAAGAGTTTGTTTGTTTTGTTTGTTTGTTTGTTTGTTTGTTTAAACGCGCTAATCTCAGAAACTACTGAACCGATTTGAATAATTCTTTTTGTAATAGATAGCCACATTCAACGGGAAGGTTATAGGCTATTTTTCATCCCGAAATTCCCACGGGAACGGGTACAACGCGGGTAAAACCGCGGGGCGCTGCTAGTAGCCTATAACCTTCCCGTTGAATAAGGCTATCTTTCAAGTTGAATCAAGTTGAAAGATTATATGGAAGTGTGGTTATTTTTAAAACTACTGGACGGATTTGGATGAAACTTTACAGTAGTATAGGTTATACACCAGAATAACACATGCGATACATTTTATCCCGAAGTTCCCGCGGGATCGGGTACAACGCGAGTAACACTGCGGGGCGCGGCTAGTACAATATATATCACAACGTCATCATCACAATATATCTTACGGTTCCTGTGCCTGATCTCGTTGGTGACGAGCACGTCGATGTCGGCCCACTGCGCCGCCACCAGGTCCTCGGGGCTGAACACTCCGAAGTCCACGGTGCCCTTGCTGATGCGCCGGAGGCAGTCCAATCTGGAGAATGGAAAGGCAGACTGGAGAATGGAAAGGCAGTGAGCAGTCAGCATTTTCTATATGCCACAATAACATGTTACTAATATTACTTATAATGCGAAAGTTTATGAGGATGGATGTATGTATGTTTATAGTGTATGTATGTATGTGTTTGTTACTCTTTAATGTCAAAACTACTGAACTGATTTGGATGAACCTTTACAGTAATATAGGTTGCACATCAGAATAACACATGGGATACATTTAATCCTGCAATTCCCGCGGGAAAGTGAGTGATTGGTGAATCGGGCTCCGCGCCGCTTACTCAAAGTATTATTATTATTATAAGATACTAGCCGCGGGTTTTACCGGCGTTGTGCCCGTTCCCGCGGGAATTTCGGGATAAATGTATCCCATAGGTATGTTATTCTGATGTGCAACCTATATTACTGGAAAGTTTTATCCAAATCTGTTCAGTAGTTTTTGCGTGAAAGCGTAACAAATATACATCCATACATCTATGCACACAATCTTTCGCATTTATTATATTAATAGGACTTTAAGTACCCAACCGTGATTCGTGTTACCTGTCCGTGCCGAGCACGCACTCCACGCCCGACTGCTCCTCATCCAGCACGGGACAGAACTTCGGGCCGCGCTTGTACGACCCTCGGCCTTCCACTATACACACTCGCACTGCGGACAAGAGATCAAAACAACAAGTTCAGTATTAGCCTGTAGTGTACTCAGTGGCGGCGTAAGGCGTGGGCGATGTGGGCCACCGCCTACGGCCTCGCGACCCAGGGGGCCTTGCGCCCAAAAAATTATGCATTACTTAAAAGACGCGAACGCGCCAAAAACTTTTCCGTAAAAAAAATATTTTGAGAAATATTTAATCTTGCGCCAACAAATTTAGGTCTTACGCCGCCACTGAGTGTACCCCTGCTGTAAAGGCCTCTCATCTTAATTAAGGCTTCCACTATACACATCCGCACTGCGGACAAAAGATTAAACGTCATTAAAAATTAATCTGACGCCATTATAAGCTGTAAGTTTTAGTTAGATTTTTACGAGAAAAAAAAGATCAAATTCATTAAAAATTTATCTGACGCCATTATATAAGTTTTGGTTAGATTCTTACAAGCTGTTTGGTAAGTAAGATTTCATTATAATAATCTTCGCATGCCTCTCAATAATAATAACTGAGAATAATAATATACCCGAAGAATTCATGCAAGGTTAATTAGACCCAAGGTAAGCTCTAAGCTTGTAATATGGAATCTAACTCACTGGATACTACTACATATACATACACAAATACTTTGAATACTAGCCGCGCTTCGGTGGTCTAGTGGTACCTACGTGCACTCGGCTGCCAAGACTGAGGCCCCGGGTTCAATTCCCGGGTCGAGCGAAAATATGTTTCCTACTGTTCAAACATGGCTCGGGTTTGAGATCACCAACCCGCATTAGTCAAGCGTGGTGATTACGACATCCTCCTCACTGTACTGATATCTTCAGTGAGATGAGAGGCCTTTGCCTAGCAGTGGGACATTATAGGCTAACACTTTAATTATTTATTGAAGTGAAATAAGGTTTGATTGTGTAATAACTTTTTTAGTCCACATTATTTACGAAGCGAAGAGATTGGTTGTGCAAATTAAAGACTTTTTGCAGTAACAAAAAACTCATTTACATTATTTAATTTAGCATAGATTCCAAATTGAACACCCGCAGAATGTATTTCCTGTTCCTTTAATGTAACGAGTTAATGGGTGTTACTCACCACTTTATATCTGAAACTGCGTTAAGCGTGTTCCCGTCGCGGTTTCATACAAAAGTGAGCCGTTGCGGGCGCATGCGGTGGGCGCACGCAGCGGGCGTACGCGACGGGCGCACGCAGCGGGCGTACTCGACGTGCGCACGCAGCGGGCGCAACCGACGGGCCTACGCGACGGCTCACTTTTGTATGAAACCACACGCAACGGTTCACTGTTGTATGAAGCCGCGACGGGAACACGCTTAACGCAATTTCGGCTTGTGTAACTGGCCTAAGTACTCCGAACTTGTTATCATTGATAATGAAACGCATCATTAATCATTTCGCAATGTTTCTTTGTCTATGAGTGTATGTGACGCCTCCGGTTATGAATATCAAGGCCGGTGCAGCTCAATGAAGGCTCAATGCCATTGAAATATTAACACTGGCCGCGCCCCGCGGTAGTTCGTTTGTTTGTTTGTTTGAACACGCTAACGAACTACTGGTCCGATTTGAAAAATATTTTTATTATGTTAAACATTCAATGGTAAGGCTACTTTTCGTCCTAAAATTCCCACGGGTACAACGCGCGTAAAACCGCGGGGCGCTGCTAGTATATTATATATATACCTGGACAAATTCACTCACGGTTGATTTGACGAACTAAGCTCTATATACATACAAACATAAATACTTTACAAGAATATATAATTGACACCCAGACGTCGTCAACAACTATGTCTTCACATGTTGTTACTCCATTGAATCAAACCCGCAACCCCCGACACAGTAAGCGCTCTCTCATACCACTGTGCCAACGGGCTTGTCAATCGTAACACACAATGTATCAAAAAGTATTTTATTTAAAGAGGATTTATTGCAATACCTTCTTCGCTCGGCCGGTTGCGGTCACAATCAAGGTCATTGGAGACCGGATTTACAAGTAAGTACAAATTAAAATAAAAAACTGTTTTTGTTATTATTTCTTCAGTATGCAATGTATTTTAAAATTACGTAATCAACACTAACTAATATTATAGAGAGGTACAATTTTAAAGTTTATTTGTTTGTTTGTTTGGATGTTCGATTTGAGTAATTCTTTTTGTAATAGATAGCCACATTCAATGGGAAGGTTTTAGGCTATTTTTCATCCCGAAATTCCCATGGGAAATGTTTCAACGCGAGTAAAATCGCGGGGCGCTGCTAGTATTACGTATGAATTTTATTATAGGTTTACTTATCATTTTTAACTTTACTTTTTGTTACTTTTATGTAATTCAAGCCATGGCCCGCGGTTTTATCCGCGTTGAACCCGTTCCCGCGGGAATTTCGGGATAAAATATATCTCATGTGTTATTCTGGTGTATAACCTATATTTTTGCACAATTTCATCCAAATCCGTTCTGTATTTTATTCGTAAAAGAGTAACAAATCTATACTAATATTATAAAGCTGAAGAGTTTGTTTTGTTTGTTTGTTTGTTTGTTTAAACGCGCTAATCTCAGAAACTACTGAACCGATTTGAAAAATTCTTTTTGTAATGGATAGCCACATTCAACGGGAAGGTTATAGGCTACTTTTCATTCCGAAATTCCCACGGGAACGGGAACAACGTGGGTAATACCGCGGGGCGCTGCTAGTATATTATAAATGAGAATGGAAGTTTATCTGTCACGCTTTCACGTCAAAACTACTAAACTGATTTGAATAAAATTTGGTACACAGTTAGTCCAGAGCCTGAGAAAGGACATAAGCTACTTTTTATCCCGAAATTCCCGCGGGAACGAGTACAACGCGGGTGAAACCGCGGGGCGCGGCTAGTACATACATAATTCCTCATAAACTTTCGCATTTATGATATTAGTTAGGATTGCAGTGAGAGTTTTCGCGAAAATGATACCTTTGACAGATGTCTGGACCTCACGTCTCAGTGCTGTCGCCTAGTGGGTGTCATTTCAGAAAACTCATTGAGCTCTGCACAGATCCGCTTTGCTTCATTAAAAACACACCCTTAGCCAATTGAGCTCCAGTCCGCTTTTATGTAAACAGTAAACACGTAAAAAATGGCATTTCCTTACTTTCTTTTTCATTTGTAAATAGCCGATTACAATATCTTGGCCACGTAAAATATCGCGTGAAACACCGTGAGATTGTCAAGCTCTATGCAACTGTGATATAATTGATTTGCATATAAGTAATAACGCTTAACGCCATGCGACATGCGATATCGCCGCGATAATTGAAGCAAATATTGAATTAGTTGCGGCCCGCTTCGGCTGCCGTGCTTCAAAGGGCACGTTAAGCCGTCGGTCCCGGTTACTCTCTACGGATAGTAGTCGTTACATGAGCCATGTCGGAGGCCTTTGGCGGCTCAATAACTCTTGACACCAGGATTGGTCAGGGTGACCGTCCACTAGATGAAGAAGAAGAAGTAATAGGGTCCCGTTTTTACCCTTTAGGTACCTACGGAACCCTAAAAAAATAGGTAAAAATGGGTTAGATAAGCTCGTTGCGACGTGAGTTTGTTCCTTGTAATTAATTACAAACTGATTATACGACTCGTAATTGATTTCACACGCTTATAAATAATCAATCGCTGAATCTTAGGAATGTATGAAAATGTCACCGTTCATTAATATTACTTACTAGCCGCGGCCCGTGGTTTCACCCGCGTTGTACCCGTTCTCACACGAATTTCGAGATAAAATGTATCCCATGTGTCATTCTGATGTTTAACCTATATTACTGTAAAGTTTCATCTAAATCCGTTCGGTAATTTTCGGTCGATTTTCCTGCCGAAGAAGATTCCTTCTAAACAGGAAAAAGGTTTAATTTCATTTAATTATAAGCCCATTTTCCTCAATGGAAGAAGATGTCTCTGGTTGTTAAAATTATTCATGACAATCCTATCGTACTTAATATTATATAAATAATAATAAATAATGAAACGTTACAGTAATATAGGTCATACATCAGAATAACACATGGGATACATTTTATCCCCAAATTCCCGCGGGAACGGGTACAACGCGGGTAACACCGCGGGGCGCGACTAGTTATTTCTATGTGACATTTTTGAGCAAAAAATCTTCATCGGTTTGAAACATTAAATCAGAATGTACCAGCCCATCCTATAGCCATTGACCTTTGAAACGAACTATTGGTCAATAATAATCATTTAAAACTAACAAATTACAAAACCAGTTACCACGACACCCATGATGTCATCAGGATTCCCCGCGAAGGTTTTACGTAAAAAGGTTGGTTGAAAAAGTTTACGATCTCGTTTGAAAACTATTATGAGTAATTTCAAGAAGTTTGTGCTCCAACAAGTTTTTAAGGTAAGACCTTGTTATTAAAGGAGATGTGTTCCAAGAAGTTTTTAATTGTGTAAGTCTAACTTTTTAATTGAAGGAGGTTCATTAGCATGCAAAACATAGAAAAATAAACCTCTTTACTGCGCGATGCAAACGTAGAGTAAATAATGACAGATAAAATAATGTCTATGGTTCTAACTAAACCAGACTTACTATAAAAAAAACAAATGTTTAAAATTACCCAATTAATAACATTAACACACTTTTTCTTACGAAAGACATCAACGGGCGCTACAAGAAGGCTACTTGTGACCCTGAAACTCCTTTGAGAACGGGTACATAACGGGTCATTCGCGGGGCACAAAGTCTGTATCATTGAAGTCCATACAGGAGATTTAAAATAAGAATAATTATACCTAGAGCCTTATTCGCAAGAACTTACAGCATTTTAGCAATGAAATGGTTTGTCTCTTGTTTGTCCGACATACGCTATTTTCCAAAGAGCGAAAGAGACAAAACACTTTATAGCATTGTTTTAGTTGAAGAGCACTTATGAAGTGACTTGACTTGATTGGTCGTTTTTTTAGCCGATTTAATAAAAAGGAAGTAGATGCTATCATATATACTAGTCTGCATCTATCTTTATATCTGAGCGCTACCGTGCTTCGGATCGCACGTTAAATTGTCGGTCCCGGTTGTTCTAAGCGTCAGACCATGTCAGTGGCCTAAAGCCGGTCTAACTAAAGTCTCCAGTCCGACACCAGGGTTGGTCACTAACCTTTAGAAACTTTACTTACTACGAATTGGATTAAGAAGAACAACTTCTATTATTATTATGCCACTGTAAATATATTTAATACATTAACTTTTATTATTATTATGCCACTGTAAAATATATTTAATACTAGCTGCGCCCCGGGGTTTCACCCGCGTTGTACCCGTTCCCGCGGGAATTTCGGGATGAAAAATAGATGTTGGCCGATTCTCAGACCTACTCAATATGCTCACAAAATGTTATGAGAATCGGTCAAGCCGTTTCAGAGGAGTACGGGAACGAACACTGTGACACGAGAATTTTATATATTTTGCTTAGGTAACTTATTACTTTATAGTTACCCAATTACTAAATGTATTAATATCCTAAATTACGAATCAATTAATTAATTACATATCTAATTAAATTACTCACAATTTCCATTATTCCCGGAGCCTGTTCCTTGCAACAAGCCGACACTCAAAACAGAAAACAGCACAAACAAAACACTGACACTAGCCATTTTTAATTAAAAAATAATTTTCCCGCGTAAATTAATGTCAAAAATATTGTTTTAATCATGTATTTTTATTACACTTCTATCACAGTATACGAGACGAGTTCATTCTGCCAAGCTTTAATTAGGTTTAAAATAAAATGTCGTATTTTTTGTTCAACTCTGCAAGTCGTCTTGCATTAATAACATCCTCATGCCGACTGCCTCAAGGTAATAATTATTCGCTATCCATTACGGCGTATGTGAGGCTTGTGAGGTATTAACCAGTCCGAAAAGGTCATTTATTGTCTGTGATTTTTGTTTCTTCTAGAGATGTGTAGAGGAGTTGTCATTGGGACTATTTAAATCGTATTTAAATGGAGATCTTTTGTTTACACTATCGTAAGTTCTAATTATTTTTAGATTTTACGCTAGTTATAGTCGCCAGAGCACAAATCACTTAAGAAATGTTCTTTTGATGGTGGCAATACGTTAGGATACATTATTTACTAGCAGCGCCCCGCGGACTCACCCGCGTTATACACGTTACCGCAGGAATTTCGCGATAAAAAGAAGCCTATGTCCTTTCTCACGCTCTGGACTAACTGTGTACCAAATTTCATTCAAATCGGTTCAGTAGTTTTGGCGTGAAATCGTAACAGACAGACAGAGATACTTTCGCATTTATAATATTAGTTAATATATTGTTACTAGCCGCGCCCCGCGGTGTTACCCGCGTTGTATCAGTTCCCGCGGGAATTTCGGAATAAAATGTAACCCATGTATTCTGCATGTATATATTGTGATGTGTTTGTTTTACGGCGCTAATATGCATAATAACAGTAATTAAGTATCGCCGAAATATTTATCTGTATTTATTCTCATATTAATGTCGACATTAATAATTTATTTGTTAAAATAAATAAAAAAAATCCGCCATGTTGCTTAAACACCATTCAGAGTAAATACGTCACGTCTCGGTAAACCTGAATTTTCTACAGAAATATAGGTTATAGGTATAGATAGGTACTTCTGAATATCAGAAGAGATTTTGAAAATTAGGGGCATTAAGTTTGCGGCAAGCTGTACCATGAATACTTATATAGGTAATATAACTGTACAAAAAAAACAATATAATGGATAAAAATGTGTATACTTAATACAATGAAATGCATAAAAATGTTAATATAATTATAATAAACAAGATTCTGTAGCCAAAGAAGGAATAACACAAAGGATTAAAAAACAGACCATAGACTAAACGGAAACGCCAACGAGAAAATGGCGCGAAACCAAATAGTATACCAAACCATAGAGAAAGTTTTGTTTCTTTATATGACAGCATACGTCATCGCATACGTCGGAATCCGAATTAGATTTCCATATGAATTCGATTCCGCATTCGAGGACCCGAATGCATCAAATCGATGGAAATTATATTGAGTAATAATCGATAGAAATTACAATTACATTGAGCCCGTACAAACTCGTTTTTTTTTTGCATAAATGCGGAAACCTTATTCAGATTCCGCACGTATGCGGCGAGACTTAGTAACTCCTACACAGAATGTATATCTCCTTGCAGCATAGGCTCTTGATCCATAGACAAAACACTATTATAACTAGTGATCGTAGCGTGACTTGTATCCGGATAGCCGGAGTCCGGAGTGAGTTCGGATGACTGAATAGATGTATTGTCGGCATTATCCGTGCTTTCCGGTCTAATATCCGCAAGTTTAGGCTGGATGTAAACTTCTTCTAAATTATTACACTTCAAGCAAAACATGCACATATTTAATTTATTAGTGTTGCCAAGGCTAAAATCGATTTGGAAGTCGTCGGTAGAAGTCTCCTTTTCATCAAATTTGCTGCACGCTTGGCAACTCTTGCATATTGGCAGTAACTCAGTCAACTTTTTGGGGTTTCGCAAAATGTTTTTGGATTTAATAATCGATTTACGAACACGATTTTTAGTTTTTCGCTTGTCCTTCACTGAACGAAATCTGCGCAACGGACTTCTTCGACAAATTCGCTTTTTTTGTACATAGGCTGTGTTTCTGGACAATTGACGCTTATCCCATTTAGAAAACATCTGAGGACAAAGAACATTATTAGGGTGCTTGTCCATTGATGCGGAACGAGGCTGCGGAGCGGAGAAACGGACAAAAATCAACCAATAGGATTGCATGACATCTCCGGTCAGATATTTTATGCAATGCTATTGGTTAATATTTGACAGGCACCCATAAAAGGGGATCTCTGGAACAAGGTGTCAGTTGTGTTGCAATATTGTATTGTAAGGAATATTTTTGTAGTATAGTATAGCGTCACACGTCTTTCCAGTCGTTTTCTTCCGTTGCAGCGGCCCGCGACAATATAAGCATACACACCGTCATGTACTCTCCCTCTATCAATAGACAACGGTGTCTATAGAAGCGGCGGCGCATGCGACAAGCGTAGTAAGTAGTAGACATTCGTTTGTTATCAAATAAAAACACAAACGTCGCGAGCGGCGTGCAAACAACTAATTTATTAAATCATTCCTTTATTCACTCATTCATTCACTCATTCGTTCATTCATTCGTTCATTCAGTCATTCATCCACTCTTCTTCTTCATCGAGTGGATGATCAACCCGACCAACCCTAGTGTGAGAGTTATTGAGCCGCCAAAAGCCTCTGACATGGCTCATGTAACGACTCCTATCCGTAGAAAGTAACCGGGACCGACGGCTTAACGTGCCCTCCGAAGCACGCAATCGTCTTACTTTTCGGGCAATCAGGTGATTCAGCCTGCAATGCCCTAACCAAACTGAGGGCAGTCTCACAAAGAGATTTTTTGTGAAATATTGTCCCCACTCATTCCCGCTCTCACGCACACTCTCACTGATTCCCTCATCTGCTACCCACCTGTCTCTGCGGGTGCGCGGTGGACCGCCGCCGCTCTAGCTCATCCTTCAGCTGCGGATACGCCGAGTTAGGTATGCTCCGCGGCGTTGCCAAACCGCTCGAGACTCTCCATAGACTCGTAGTGTCTCTGGTGTTGCGCCCAGAAGCGGTCCGCGGCTGTCGGGTGCTTCTGTAAAGTGACAGTCTCATGAGCGTGCGTTTGTGTAAGCGGAGCGGAGGGGGGCCTTGTACCATAGCTAACAATAAAAAGAAGACACTAAGGTTCATAAACGCTTATTAACAGCACTTTAGCTATCAAATGGTTTGTCCCTTTCCGACAGACGCTATTTGTGAAAGAGCGAAAGAGACAAAGACGAAACGAACATATCTAGCTTGCTTTCTTATGAGAGAGAGTTTCTCTGTCTGTCTCTCTCTAACGGGGTGCGCATGTTTCTCTGTCTGTCTCTCTCTAACGCAAAAAGTGTCGTTACAACTTTTCGTTTCTTTTTCCGTCTAGCCCCCTTTCGCAACGCGCGATAAGGAACTTCGCTCCAAATACGTTCCTATACCTAAAAACGACCAACAGAACTCTGCGCCTACCTCCACCGGTTTCATATTCCACATGGGGCGCGGGCCGTCCAGCATCATCCCCACGCGGTGCGTCACCGCTCTCGTGAACCGCTCCGGGTGCCGCAGCCTGTACAGCGACCGCGGCCTGGCTGACGTCGCCATTTTGGCTGCAGAGACAGTGTGGCCTGCGCCTGTGGGCAGTGAGTGTCAGTGTGGTCAGTGGACAGGTAGGCGTGGTCAGTGGTCAGGGGTCAGACATCTTGATCAGTGCAATGGTCACTATTGGTCAGTGGAGGACAGTGGTTAGACAGAGTGGTCAGTTGACGTTGACAGTGGGTCAGACAGTGTGGTCAGTGTGGTCAGTGTTCAGGGTAACAAGTGGTCATATGTTAAAACTAGGCTATTAGGTGTTTAATGTATACAGTATTCTAGTATACAGTGTGTATACAGTATTAAATCTTTTTGTAATGGACAGCCACATTCATCAGGAAGGTTATAGGCTATTTTTCATCCCGGAATTCCCACGGGAACCATCACAACGCGGGTAAAACCGCGGGGCGCTGCTAGTCGGTCATAAATTCTGAACTTACTTTGACACTTAGTGACACAGTCCCGTCTGATCCACTGCACGATTTTAAATACTGCTTTTAATAGAGGGACCATGAAACCTGGGAACAAATTAACTGAACATTTATAAATAACTAGCAGCGCCCCGCGGTTTTACCCGCGTTGTGTCCATTCCTGTGGGAATTTCGGGATGAAAAATAGCCTATGTTACTCGTGGATAATGTAGCTTTCGTATGGTGAAAGAATTTTTAAAAACGGTCCAGTAGTTTTTGAGCCTATTCATTACAAACAAAGTTTTCCTCTTTATAATATTAGTGTAGTATCCAGAGTCTAGTATTATAAACTATCCGCTCCCCGCGTTGTACCCGTTCCCGCGGGAATTTCGGAATAAAATAAAACCGGGACTTCTTGAATCTACCCTGGTGTCGGAGTCTTTTGACCACCTTAAGGCCTCCG
The DNA here is from genome assembly GCA_951394245.1 of Cyclophora punctaria. Lineage (NCBI taxonomy): Eukaryota > Metazoa > Arthropoda > Insecta > Lepidoptera > Geometridae > Cyclophora > Cyclophora punctaria. The sequence continues at coordinate 1,448,526 of OX596196.1, forward strand.
TCCGACATGGTTTGACGAGTTAAATAATCCGGACCGACAATTTAACGAGCCCTCCAAAGCACGGTACAGCTCGAATAGAAATGCCACTATTGGCCACCCATCTGAGCTGCAAGTTGCTTCATCGTCACTACATAGTATAAAACAAAGTCGCTTTCCGCTGTCTGTCCCTATGTATGCTGAGATCTTTAAAACTACGCATCGGATTTTGAAGCGTTTTCTCTAAATAGATAAAGTGATTCAAGAGGAAGGTTTATATGTATAAACATACCCGAAATTCCCGCGGGAACGGGAACAACGCGGGTAAAACCGCGGGGCACTGCTAGTACAAATATATAATATTTCTATAGATGATCAACACTTCTATTGTTATAATGTAAGAATATATATTCCCTTCAATCAATAACTACTTACTATTGGTTTTTTTATTACATTTTTGAGATTTCTTCGCACTTGAAAATTTTTGGGTTCTTGTCAAAAAAAGTTTCCAATCAAAGAGTAGAATATCATCCAATGAGAAACCGGATCTAGAAATTCCTCTTTTGTCTGTGACAAAGCACAGACATGGAAAAAAGTCCTTTACAGAAGATTTTACAAAAGTTTCATCCAAATCCGTCCAGTAGTTTTAAAAATAACCACACTTCCATACCTTTGAAACTTTGAACCCCTTTCAGCCCTGTTTTCGCGATAAAAAGTAGCCTATGTCCTTTCTCAGGCTCTGGACTAACTGTGTACCAAATTTCATTCAAATCGGTTGAGTAGTTTTGGTGTGAAAGGGTGACAGACAAACAGACAGAGATACTTTCGCATTAACAATATTAGTTAGGATTCAACCAAATTAAGGAGAAAGCTGAAGCTGAAAGCTTTAAGTGAAGTGAAGATAATGTTATAACACAAAAATAATGCCTGCACGATTGGTATACCAATATCATATTGTGTATCTACTGAGAAATCAAATAGGTTACAGAAAAATAAAATCTCCCAATGACTTTTATACACAATTTATTTATTTATTACCTTATAATTATTTATGGAATACATTGGTGCCCTAAATTACTTCAGCATTTAACAAAATGCTCTGTTTTGGTTTCAATATTGTAATTTTTTGACAAATTCAGTAGTTTTATAAAATATATTTTTAGAGGCAGAATAAATTACATATGTGTACCAATTTGCCCACATTTAAAAAAAATACAAATGTAGACAAATCTGTTTTATTTTTAATTTAGGCTTTATTTTACAAAAGTTTTTTTTTTATAAACTCGCTGCCTACAGCAATATGTTTTGGGTGGCTTTTGCTTCAGTATATTCTTATGAATTTAGTGTTACACATAATACTGACAGTACTATGTTGAAAAGTAGTTTATTTTCATTATATTATGAGCACTAGGGTTAGTTAAAAACACAAAAAATTTACCAGTAACTCCATTCAGACCTTATACAAAATGTAATCACAAAATTGTACTTATTTCTAAGTGGGTGCTTATCGGCGGCCACGGCCGCGGCCTCCGCGCCCGCCTCGGGGTCCGCCGCGGCCGCCACGGCCTCTGCCTCGGCCTCCACGGCTGCCTCCGCCTCTGGGGAACCCTTCACGCTTACCGCGGCCTTTTGGAGTGTCGTCGATCAACAATGTCTCTAACGGCAAGCTGTCCGGCAACAGGTAATATCTAATATTATTTCCGCGTATGCTCAAAGTCTCCAATTGAAGCTCTTCCTTGTTCTTCAATGTAACTTTTATGCTGGGGCCACACTTACGCTCAATGTCAATGCCCATTGAATGCAATAATTTTCAATGCAATATAGTGGGTGGCTACACTTAAACTGTCAATGTCAATGTTCATTTATTGGAAAAATTTGACATTGACAACGGCATTGAATTTACTTCAATTCAGGCAAGATGGACGTCGACAGAGCTCTATATTTCATGAGTGTAAATTTATATTATTTGACTTTATTAAATCACTATCGAATAAAGAGACCATGTTTGCAGAATCTCAAGAAAAGTAATAATTTTGTTGTTACTCCACTCTGTCGCCATAGTACGTATTGACAAAAACGTGCGATTTTGAGGCAAATCCGTCGTAATAAACAAATACGTCTGAACTCGTTGCGCTCTCGTCGCACACTGACAATACGTAGTGTGGCCGCTTCATGCATTTAACTCTCGCATTAATCTCTTTGATGTACCGCCACTCGAGCTATCGCATACGCCAAATGGCATTGTCAATGCTATTGTCAAATTATGACGCATAGTCGTGGCTACACCTACGGTTAATGTCATATTCTATGGCATATGGCATAGGTGTGGCCCCAGCATTACTGCTTTGCGATGAGTGTTCATAGCAACATCAACGCCGGTGATCGTTCCATGAACAACACTGCCATTCTTCAATTCTATTGTGACCGTTTCGTGGCTAAGTTTCATCAGAAACCTGACTAGCTTCATTTTAAAGAATTTACTATTGTTTATTCAATAAAAATACAGCGGCGTCTTTATTTAGGATAACCTAAAAATTCGACAACAAAAATATGGCGACAAGCGGGATATTTCTGCAGTGCTGCCATGTACATAAAAATAAAAATCTACCCATTTTTGCCATAGAGTACTTCATTTTAGTTTTTCGGAAAATTTCGGTTTTCTCTATATGTATGCGTTTCCATGGTAAGTTTCTATCACAAATTAATAATATTCTTTGTTTTATTCTTTATTATTGTTAACTAAGAACAAAGCAGAAAAACAGTTCCTTTTATGTCTTTTGGTAAAGTTATATTACCCGTTGAAGGACAGTCACACTAATTTGTGAGCCACATAATTTTTTCAAATAAACTTAAAATTAAAACGATTTTTTAATCCTATATTTCATAGATAATTTACCGCAGTTAAAAATATAATGTAACTTCATTACTTATCCAGAACTAATAACGTAATTATATAAAGATGATGAACGCCGCGGATGCTATCGACTTTGGTGACATCGAGTCGAGAGTTGAAGAGACCAAGGAAAAGGAAGTGAAGGAGAAAACTATTTCTGCTCGACTGGTGCTCTCCGAAGAACAAGTAAGTACCTATAAATAGTTTTATTATATGAAACGGGCCTGTGTCGCGTTTGAATATATAACGTACTAGCAGCGCCCCGCGGTTTTACCCGCGTTGTCCATTCCTGTAGGAATTTTGGGATGAAAAATAGCCTATGTTACTCGTGGATAATGTAGCTTTCGAATGGTGAAAAAATTTTTAAAAACGGTCCAGTAGTTTTTGAGCCTATTCATTACAACCAAACAAACAAATTTTTCCTCTTTATAATATTAGTGTAGATTTATTAAAAAACGTACCTGAAATTTCTAGCAGATTACACCGCTCGTGGTCATGGGATGTCTGACCAAACCTATTTTAATAATCTATATACCTATGTATTTAAAATAAAGTCGTGTTAGTTACACTATTTATAACTCGAGAACGGCTGAACCAATTTGACTGAAAATTGGTGGGGAGGTAGCTTAGAACCAGGAGACGGATATAGGATACTATTTATTCCGTATTTCTTACGGGAACGGGTGCGCTGTGGGTGAAACCGCGGGGCACAGCTAGTAAGTTATATATTGAAACGCGATACCTTATCAACCACATTAGGGTAGTCAATATACTGTTATGGGAATGGCGGGCAAGCTCATAATCTTAACGCAGTTAAAAAAAAAAACAGAGCCTTTAACATGGTCTCACGCTTGGAACAACCAGACCAGGACCGACAGTTTAACGTATCATCCGAAGGACGGTAGCGGTCAGATAGAAATACCACTATCGGGCACCCATCCAAGCAGGGGTCGAGCTGCACGTTGCTTAACAATCGCAATGAACATTGCTTAGTCAAACTACGCTACTTACCACAGTTATCTTAGACTAGCTGTGCCCCGCGGTTTCACCCGCAGCGCCCCCGTTCCCGTGGGAATTTTGAGATTTTTATTCCCTATAAACCTCACGGAGCCCGAGACCTTTCCAACGAATGCAAAACCGTGGAAATCGGTCCAGCCATTCACGCGTGATGCGACGACAACAAAAAACGGGTTTCATTTTTATATATATAGATGAGCACACCAAAGAGGTTTATATGTCTATAGTTTAAATGCAGTTTAATATATCTGCCGTAACCACATAGATTACGATATTCGACATCAAAAATATTTACCAATTTATAACAAGCCACAATGGACCAAATTAACTTCTCGTTTTCTGCTAATGTATCTACAAAAGAATCAAAAAACACACAGCCGACTGAGGAGGTGCTGTACAAAACAAGGGATGTTGTTCCTCGACTATATTTTACGCCGGCGCAGGTAGATACGGTGGCTGGTTATTCAATAGGGTTAAGTGGTTTTTTCCAAAGACCAAACTGGAGACTTATCTCAAGCTTGGATCTTAATCCAAGCTTTTTGCATTCATCCCAGTAGGTCAGTAGCCAACCCTGGTATCGGAGTTTTTAGACCGCCTAAAGGCCTCCGACATGGTCTGACGGTTGATACAACCGAGACCGACTGCTTGACGTGCCCTCTAAAGCACGGTAGCGAAATCTGTAGTAATAAAATAAAGTTCGAAGAGTTTTTTTTTTAACGTGCTTATTTCAGAAACTGCCAGTCCGATTTTAATAATTACTTTTGTAATCGATAACCACATTCAACAGGAAGGTTTTAGCTTTATTCAGCTATTTTTTGTTCCGAAATTCCCACGGGAACGGACATAAGTTGGTAAAACCGCGGGGCGTTGCTAGGAAAGCTGATTTTTTTATAGCGTTTATCAGAAATTAACAATCCAATTTGAATAATTCCGAATTCATCCCTAAATTCCCACGGAAATGGGCACAACGATGTTATATTTTGACATAGAAATAATTTTGTAAAACAAACGATAAACCTACTTCATATTATGCTCTACCGGCCGCTTCCCACGGTGTTACCCACATTGTATCCGTTCTTGCGGGAATTTCCGGATAAAATGTATCCGATGTATTATTCTGATGTATCTATACTATAATATTATAAAGCTGAAGAGTTTGTTTTGTTTGTTTGTTTAAACGCGCTAATCTCAGAAACTACTGAACCGATTTGAATAATTCTTTCAATGTTAGATAGTCTATTTATCGAGGAAGGCTATAGGCTACATTTTATCCCGAAATTCCCACGGGAACGGGCACAACGCGGGTAAAACCGCGGGGCGCTGCTAGTAACCTATATTACTGATCTGAAAATCAGCGCTGCTCGGGGCCACCGTCCCGTACAGCACCAGCTGAGATGTAGCCTATTGCCTCGTAATATCTGTTTTTGTTTTTAAAGTGTTTAATTGTGGTCTTTTTGTTTTTTTGTGGCAATATTTTTTTATTTTTTTAAATTTATTTTTACTGTAAAGTTTCATCCAAATCCATCCAGTAGTTTTTTTCTTTTATATTTTACAGGAAAACGATTTGCGTGAGGCGTTCAATCTTTTGGACGTCAATGGCGAAGGCAAGATCAAGGCGGCTGAATTCAGAGTAGCTATCAAAGCATTGGGTATGAAGTTGCATTCATTTAATCATTTACAGCAGCGCCCCGCGGTTTTAACCGCGTTGTGCCCGTTCCCGTGGGAATTTCGTTAATTTTTATACGTGTAAACCTTCCTCTTGAATCATTCTATCTATTTTTTAAAAACTGCGTCAAAATCCGTTGCGTAGTTTTAAAGATCTAAGCATACATAGGGACAGACAGCGGAAAGCGACTTTTTTTACTATGTAGTGTGAGTCAGTTGTTGGCAAACCAAAACTCGGACTCCGACATGGTCTAACGATTGAAATAACCGAGACCGACAATTTAACGTGCCCTCCGAAGCAGGGTAGCGCTCTGATAGAAATGCCACTATCGGCCACTCATCCATATAGGGGTCGAGCTGCATGGTGCTTAATAATCACAATGAACTAACATCGATTAGTCTACTACTAACTACTTTAAGCGGTATAAAAACTCCGACACACCAGGGTTGGCCATTCTTCTTCTTCTTCATCTTCATCGAGTGGATGGTCAACTTGAACACTCCTGACTCCTGGTGTCAGAGTTATTGAGCCGCCAAAGGCCTCTGACATGGCTCATGTAACGACTACTATCCGTAGAAAGTAACGAGGACCGACTTAACGGGCAATCAGGTGATTCAGCCTGCAATGCCCTAACCAAACTGAGGACAGTCCACAAAGAGATTTTTGTGAGATATTGTCCCCACCGGGAATCAAACACAGTACTCTACTCGAAATTATTTAATTTCACAGGATACGCACCTTCAAACGAGGAACTGTACCAAATGATCAGCGCAGTAGACAAGGGTAACACAGGCAAGATGAGCTTCGAGAACTTCCAGACTGGTATCATGAGGAAGATCATGTCTCTGGACACCGACGCAGACATTATGAAGAGTTTCCGACTGTTTGATATGGATGATAAGGGTCAGTATCCAAGATATTTGACAAGCCCGTTGTCACAGTGGCAGTGAGAGCGGTTACTGTGTCGGGGGTTGCGGGCTCGATTCAACGGAGTCGACAATATGTGATGACATACTTGTTGGCGACGACGTCTGGGTGTCGAATTATATATTCTTATTAGCAGCACCCCACGGCTTTGCCCGCGTTGAGCCCGTTCCCGTAGGAATTTTCGTCATATAAACCTTCCTCTTAAATCACTCTTTATTTGTGTAATTTTTAAGATTTAAGCATACATAGGGACAGACAGCTGAAAGCGACTTTGTTTTGTACTATGTAGTGATATCTTTCCCCAGGTTACATAGAGTTCAAAGATGTAAAACACGTGACTGAAGTGCTCGATCATTATCTGACCGACGAGGAGATCGATGAAATGATCGACGACGCCGACAAGGATTACGATGGAATTGTAAGACTGTGTTCAATTGAAACTACGTTACGGATACACTTCGCTTTTATTTGACATTAGCCGCGCCCCGCGGTGTTACCCAAGTTGTATCCGTTCCCGCGGTAATTTGGAGACAAAAGTAACCTAAGTTGCTCCTTGTTAGATCCTTCCAGTGAAAGTCCCATCAAAATCGGTCCAGCTATTTCAAAGAGTAGCTGGAACAAACAGACAGACATATTTTTTTAAAAATTGTTTTGGTATATGCACTTAGTAAAAAGCGCAACCATTTAATTTTTTTTCATTTGTACAACTCCCATACAACAAACGTGATATTTTTTGCCGTTTTTTAAAGTACGGAACCCTCCGTGCGCGAGTCCGACTCTTACTTAGCCGGTTTTAATTGATCAATAGTTTTGTAAATGTACTAAGATCCTAAAATAATGCGTATTATATATAATAATCGCAAAACATCTAGTCCGATCTGAAGTTGCACCATGGCAAGTGCAACAACATTATGTACGAATTATATTTTTTATAATTAATTATTTTGACTATTGGGATTAGGTACATATTGTTCTAGATTCCTATCGAATAGTGCTAAAGTATATAGGTAAATACTTAATTAATAATCTTAAATAATAATCTTTTTAATACGCAATAACAAGTTTATATAACAAAAATATCGCGCGCGACTGTACTCAGTGGGTGGAGCTAGCGAACGTGACTACGACACACAGAGAACGAAAGCACACTAATGAAAATACGCTTTATGCTGTGATTTGTCAAGGGCGGTCACGTGGCATGTTCCCCGCTAGGGGGGCCCCGCTGATACCCATTTTTCACTTCTGCGCAGGTTTACGCCTCGTGTTCAGATCGGACTAGATGTTTTGCTACCACTATACCTACTTGCTTCATTTTCCAATTAATTAATGTAGGTTTATGAGACGATATTCCATTAATTTCATTCGTAAAGTTTGCATGTTTACTTAATTTTTTTTATTTTCCAGATTAATACTCAAGAATTCATGAGAATTATCAAAAACTGTGTTCACATTGTGACTCCATAATTTGTATCAATGTTGGCGATATTTAAATATGATTTATTTATAGTTTCTATGTGCAATAAATAATATTTTAATTATTACGTCTGTAGCTCTAGGTTATTTTCAATTTAACACTATTTTGGTAGAATCCTTCTAAACTGGCAACTTTAAAATGTGCTGTTATTATGACAATGTCAAAATAATTTAGTCTATGGATTGAAATTCAAAACTTGCTGGTTAACTGTCAAAACTTCCTGAATTAATTGAATTATCTATTTCAATTTATTTTGTTTTGTTGATATTTCCATTTCTGTCCGAAATTTAAATATATAATATTAAAAGTTAAGGAACTGTTTTATTTATCGATTTATGAATAAATTAAATCAACAAAACAAACAACAACCGAGTACAGTAATTTAAAAGATCGACTCAAAATGGGTAAGTAGTAACAAAGATAGGTTGCTGCTAAATTAAGTTCTATTTCTTTGTTTCTTTGTGTACGTTTAAATATTTTGTGTTATTTTCAGATACCGATATAACTTCTTTACAGAACAAATGCGAAAATCTGATGAATATTGTCGTAGAGTCGAGAAAAAGGTTCGGAAAAATGTGTGTCGACTACGAAAAGAAAACATCCCTGATGGAGAATAAATTATTAAATCTGCGCATTGACACGTTTGCTAATTACAAATTCAAGCCCAAAAATCCCGTAGAGGCTGTAAACGAGGAAGATGATATCGTTTTCGAGGATTTTAAAGCCAAATATCTGGAATATTTGAACAGATTTGAAACAGTGAAGCGGAAAGTAAAGAATACACAAGATGTTGTTCACCAGTTGAAGTCTGATAGTGTTGGGACACGCTTACGGGAGCCCTTGAATGCTGACGTCATGCTGGCTGAGGCTAAAGGGCTAAAAGTATAATCGTATTCAACTTGCAGCTCAGTTTTAACTCCATGGTGAGAGACACTACAAGTTTTCTGATTTTCCTCATTGTGCCCACCAACCATAGGAATTTCAGGATGATAAGTATTCTGGACTCTCCCTTGTGAATGTTGCGTACGGTTTCAAACAAAAGTGAACGTCACATGCAGTCGCTTAACGCAGTTTAGGCTGTTAATCTGTCTAATGCGGGTTGCTGACCAAGAGCTAAGCTAAGTTATAATCTATTGTTTTTGGATTGGCACAAAATGTGGTTAAATGTCGTCAATTTTCCAGCCGAAGACGATTGCTTCTGAAGAGGAAAAAGGTTTAGAGATAGGGTAAGAATGAAATAAAATTACTAAACCTTTCTCCTCTTCAGGAGCAATCATCTTCGGCTGGAAAATTTATGACATTGGTCCACATGTTGTGCAAATCAAAAAATTGAGTATAGTTTAGTTTAACTATGCAGTTTTCCATACCGCATTTTCCATACCGTGTGCAGACCGCAAACTATGTGTATGGTATAAAGGTATGGAAACTGCATCAGCTATGCGAGCTTACCTAAACTAACATAGCTTAGCTCTTGGTCTGCAACCTGCATAATGTTGTGAAAACTCAAACTGGTACCTTTAATTAATCTTAACATAAACTAGTACTACTCAATTATAATGTAATGTTTATGTAAATAAAATATAATGAATTGTGTATTGACAGAATTCTGTTTTAATTGTATCTGAACATTTATGTTTTTCAATCTTTACTGTTCCAATGCTGAGGCAAAAATTTGAAACAGAATAATAATACTAAAGTTTTAATTATGTACGTAATAAAACTTACGTTACGTTAAATCATTATTAGGGTTTAATTAATACATTTTTTTATTTTCATACTAGCCGCGTATATTTGTACCAAATATCATTCAAATCGGTTCAGTAGTTTTGGCGTGAAAGATGAGAGTTACTTTCGCCTATATACTAATAGTAGGATTACAAATTATTACAAAGTCTATCTAAAAAAGTCTAAATAGGTATTAGCAGTGGGTATTAGTGAGTCTGAGAGTAAGTATCGCATATCAGCACAAGCAATGTTTTACTCTCTGTTTCTTAGTCTGTGGTTTTACTTCTTACCTCCATTACTCCCTGTGGTTGTTATTAGCGCCATCTCTAATAGATAATGGTAACTAAAAAAATTAAGTTTCTGCATATTTTATTATCTGTGTTAGTCTATGTATTAGACAACCACAGACCACGAAACAAGTAGACAACAATAAAGTTAGGTATATAGACAACACAATTCTTGGAAATATCGGTTTTTTTCAAATTGGATATACCTAGTCGGTATTTTTAAATGAATAATCCATGGCAGTATTAGTTTAGTAGTTGCTAAGCAACACAAATTATTTACTTCAAGTTGTCTTGTCCTAAGTTTTCACTTCTCATCTTGTCAGAAAATATAAGTTGGTCGTCTGAATATCGAGTGCATAGGCAAGAGTACTTTGATTTTATTGAGTGGGATAATAAAAGAAATATAATGCATAAAAATCCTAAAATGGTAGATATTCAAGGAAAATTTAAAGAAATTTGTATTGTTCCTGATGTGCTGACCACTGCACCGACAGATTTACTTGATATTCAGTACAGTGGATGTAAAGTAGACCTGGGGAAAGAATTAACACCCACCCAGGTTAAAGATATGCCCGTTGTAAAATGGACAGCGAAGGAAAACGAGTATTACACTCTTGCAATGGTTGATCCTGACGCACCAAGCCGTGAATGGCATCACTGGTTGGTAGGAAATATTTTTGGAAGCGATATAGGCAAAGGGGAAGTGCTCTCTGATTACATTGGCTCTGGACCTCCAAAAGGAACAGGATTACATCGCTATGTCTTTGTTTTGTATAAACAACAAGGAAAATGCGACTTTGCCAAAGTTCCCAAACTGCCAAATAATTCTGGAGATAAAAGAGGTAATTTTTCCATTTCCAAGTTTGCGCAGCAGCACAAATTGGGAGCTCCTGTTGCTGGAAACTTTTATGTCGCTAAATACGACGACTACGTACCAAAACTGTACGCTAAACTCAAAGGATAATATAAACGAATATAAAACGATAATGTGAACACGACAAGTTCAAGTAGATTGTTTGGCGTGCTCGTGAATCTTTATATTTGAGTTACAATTAAATATGTGGAAATAAATATAGTAATTTTATTTGACAACAATATAGAAAAACACAGAAAAGAATATTTCATTTTTAAATCAAGACAAGTCAACAACTAGCACCATGGTAACCTTACATAGCACGTTCCATAGTATGTAGACTTTTGTATCAGCAAGTAGGTTAATCTACCATACTTGACATCCTCTTCTCTTTTAAGAATTTAGAGTTAAATTCTTGAGACCAATTCTTGAGCTTAACTCTGAGAGTCTGGGGCCGAATAGAGGTTTAGTCAGCATATCAGCTACTTGAATATCAGTAGAAACTTGTTGAACGTTGAAATCACCATTAATGACACATTCTCGAACAAAGAAATGTTTAAGCTTGATATGCTTCGTGCGCTTGTGATATTCATACTTTGGGTTATGTGCGAGGTAGACAGCCGACTGATTATCTAAGTTTAAGACTGGTTTTTCTATCTTCGTCAAGTCGCTGAATAACCGTTTCAGCCATAAAATTTCTTGTGCCGATTCACTTGCGGCTATCAACTCCGTGTGAACACGACAAGTTCAAGTAGATTGTTTGGCGTGCTCGTGAATCTTTATATTTGAGTTACAATTAAATATGTGGAAATAAATATAGTAATTTTATTTGACAACAATATAGAAAAACACAGAAAAGAATATTTCATTTTTAAATCAAGACAAGTCAACAACTAGCACCATGGTAACCTTACATAGCACGTTCCATAGTATGTAGACTTTTGTATCAGCAAGTAGGTTAATCTACCATACTTGACATCCTCTTCTCTTTTAAGAATTTAGAGTTAAATTCTTGAGACCAATTCTTGAGCTTAACTCTGAGAGTCTGGGGCCGAATAGAGGTTTAGTCAGCATATCAGCTACTTGAATATCAGTAGAAACTTGTTGAACGTTGAAATCACCATTAATAACACATTCTCGAACAAAGAAATGTTTAAGCTTGATATGCTTCGTGCGCTTGTGATATTCATACTTTGGGTTATGTGCGAGGTAGACAGCCGACTGATTATCTAAGTTTAAGACTGGTTTTTCTATCTTCGTCAAGTCGCTGATTAACCGTTTCAGCCATAAAATTTCTTGTGCCGATTCACTTGCGGCTATCAACTCCGCTTCGGTTGATGAGATAGACACTGACTTTTGTAACTGGCTTCTCCAACTTATAGCAGTACCAGAGAATAAGCACACTGTACCAGATGTTGATCTCCCAGTAGTTATGTCTCCTCCATGATCTGCATCGCTATAGCAGATTAACTGTGGCGATAACTTCTTTTTAAAAGTCAGACCATTACCTGAGGTCCCTTTTAAATATCGAAAGACACGCTTGATTAACATTATGTCTTGTTTTGTTGGTGCATCAAGATGTCTAGATGCGACTCCCACAGCGTATGAGATATCCGGTCTTGTGCCTACGGATAAGTAAGCCAGAGCACCCACAGCTTGCCTGTACGGAAAGTCTTGGATAGATTTGCTATCTTCATTCCATCCATTTTCGTTTTCTTTGATCATGGGTGATGGTGCTGATTTGCAGTTAGACATTCCATACCTCTCAAGAATTTTATTTGTGTACGCTTTTTGGCATAAAGAAATGGACCTGTCTTTTCGCACGTCTATTTCCATTCCAAGGAAGTACGACGCAGGTTTAGTTGTAATTTTGAATCTTCCTCTTAGTTCATTCAAAAACTCTTCGCCTGCTTTAGTTGAGTTGTGCGCTACAAGTCCGTCGTCAACATAGAGAGCTACAACAACTTTGAATTGACCTCTGTTACGTACAAATAAGCATGGATCTTCCTCGCTTTGTTTAAAATCAGATTTCAGTAGAAACTCAGCTATGCAACTATGCCAACAGCGTGGCGCTTGTTTCAAACCATAAAGGCTACGTTTCAATTTGCATACTCTTTTAGTCCCATCTTGAAATCCTTCGGGCTGTTTCATGTAAAGTTCTTCCTTTATTTCACCATTAAGGAAAGCGGTAGTAACGTCGAACTGAGTCAGTTTCAGGTTCTCGCTTACAGCTACCCCAATTAGTGCTCGTATTGTGCTTAGACGAACTACTGGACTGAATGTTCTATCGTAATCCACTCCAGGTATCTGGGAATAGCCCTTGATGACCATTCTGGCCTTGTACCTTTCGACGGAACCATCAGGATTCATTTTTATTTTGTACACCCATTTGCTTGGTAGGGCTTTACGTCCTTTAGGTAACTCAACCAGTTCCCAGGTTTGATTATCCTGTAAAGCATGCATTTCATTTTGCATAGCTTCCTGCCATTTATGTTTCTCCACAGATTCCATGGCTTCTTTGAAAGTGTCAGGTTCTTTAGGTTTCTTAAACTTTTCAATTTCTTCAGCTGCAGCCATGATAAAATCGTCGTATCGTTTTGGAACTGAGATTTTTGTTCTGTCTCTTAAGCACGTTGTTCTAGTTTCCTCAGAAGCAACAGGTTCAGTTTCAACAGTGACAGGTTCGGTTTCAATAGAGACAGCTTCGTCAAGAGATTCGTAATCACTTTCAGTGTTTGCTTGTTCCTCTTGTTGAACATCTTCACTGCTTTGAGCTAGATTTTGAGGTAACATGTCATCGAGATCTTCATTGTCAGTGTCGTTGAATCTGTCAAGTGGTATAACGTCTCCATCTTCAAGAGTGTTAAGTTGTATATTTACTTGTTTATGTTTTGAAGGTTTCGGAGATTCATTCTTGAATAAGTCGGTGATATCAGTTTTGTTTGTTTGATCGTAAAACATAGATTTCATCACGCGAATATCCTTGGATACTACCACTTTATTTTTGGAAGGTAGAAGGATTTTGAAAGCTTTTGAAGTTTCTGAATATCCAATAAACATACCTGGAATTGCCTTTGGTGCGAACTTATGACCATTAGTACCTTTGATAAGAACAAATGTTTTGCTACCGAATACATATAGATGTTGAATGCACGGCTTTCTGCCAACCCATATTTCAAATGGCGTTCTGTTGTTAATGGTACTGTTTATGCATCTGTTCGACAAGTAATTCGCAGTCATTATGGCTTCACCCCAGCAATTAAAAGGTGCCTTCGCTTCAATTAATAAGGCTCTTGCTTTTTCGATAAGGGTGCGGTTTTTTCGTTCGGCTACTCCATTTTGATGTGCTGTGTACGGCGCAGTAAGCCGTCTTTGAACTATCAACTCGTCGACATAGAGAGCTACAACAACTTTGGATTGACCTCTGTTACGTACAAATAAGCATGGATCTTCCTCGCTTTGTTTAAAATCAGATTTCAGTAGAAACTCAGCTATGCAACTATGCCAACAGCGTGGCGCTTGTTTCAAACCATAAAGGCTACGTTTCAATTTGCATACTCTTTTAGTCCCATCTTGAAATCCTTCGGGCTGTTTCATGTAAAGTTCTTCCTTTATTTCACCATTAAGGAAAGCGGTAGTAACGTCGAACTGAGTCAGTTTCAGGTTCTCGCTTACAGCTACCCCAATTAGTGCTCGTATTGTGCTTAGACGAACTACTGGACTGAATGTTCTATCGTAATCCACTCCAGGTATCTGGGAATAGCCCTTGATGACCATTCTGGCCTTGTACCTTTCGACGGAACCATCAGGATTCATTTTTATTTTGTACACCCATTTGCTTGGTAGGGCTTTACGTCCTTTAGGTAACTCAACCAGTTCCCAGGTTTGATTATCCTGTAAAGCATGCATTTCATTTTGCATAGCTTCCTGCCATTTATGTTTCTCCACAGATTCCATGGCTTCTTTGAAAGTGTCAGGTTCTTTAGGTTTCTTAAACTTTTCAATTTCTTCAGCTGCAGCCATGATAAAATCGTCGTATCGTTTTGGAACTGAGATTTTTGTTCTGTCTCTTAAGCACGTTGTTCTAGTTTCCTCAGAAGCAACAGGTTCAGTTTCAACAGTGACAGGTTCGGTTTCAATAGAGACAGCTTCGTCAAGAGATTCGTAATCACTTTCAGTGTTTGCTTGTTCCTCTTGTTGAACATCTTCACTGCTTTGAGCTAGATTTTGAGGTAACATGTCATCGAGATCTTCATTGTCAGTGTCGTTGAATCTGTCAAGTGGTATAACGTCTCCATCTTCAAGAGTGTTAAGTTGTATATTTACTTGTTTATGTTTTGAAGGTTTCGGAGATTCATTCTTGAATAAGTCGGTGATATCAGTTTTGTTTGTTTGATCGTAAAACATAGATTTCATCACGCGAATATCCTTGGATACTACCACTTTATTTTTGGAAGGTAGAAGGATTTTGAAAGCTTTTGAAGTTTCTGAATATCCAATAAACATACCTGGAATTGCCTTTGGTGCGAACTTATGACCATTAGTACCTTTGATAAGAACAAATGTTTTGCTACCGAATACATATAGATGTTGAATGCACGGCTTTCTGCCAACCCATATTTCAAATGGCGTTCTGTTGTTAATGGTACTGTTTATGCATCTGTTCGACAAGTAATTCGCAGTCATTATGGCTTCACCCCAGCAATTAAAAGGTGCCTTCGCTTCAATTAATAAGGCTCTTGCTTTTTCGATAAGGGTGCGGTTTTTTCGTTCGGCTACTCCATTTTGATGTGCTGTGTACGGCGCAGTAAGCCGTCTTTGAATTCCACATCGTTTTAAGTAAGCATCAAAATCTTTATTTATATATTCTGTACCGTTATCGGACTGTAAATACTGTATTTTTTTTTCAGTTTGAGTTTCTGCCATTTCTTTATACTCCTTAAATCTGGACAAGACCTCATTTTTGTTCTTGAGCATGTAAACTCGACAGTATCGACTATAATCGTCTATAAATGTTACAAAGTACTTGTTACCGCCGATTGTTGGGGATTGGATGGGTCCACAGACGTCACTATGAACGATTTGCAGTGGTTGTGAGGTTCGTTGTTCAGTTTTCTCACGTGGAGGTGGAACTCGATGCATTTTTGCACGAATGCATGTTTCGCACTCCGGTAATTCCGCTGTCAAATCGAAATTTAAGCCAAGTAGACTTTGGTTGTGTAGTGCAGTCTTCAAGTCTTTGGCGTTCATGTGCCCGAGTTTTCTGTGCCAATCTAACATACTCGATGAGTCCAATTTCTTTGTTGAAGTTGTGGCTTCATCATTGTCGTTGACCAGGTTGTAACTTCTTGATGAGTCTTTAACTTCTTTAGAAAATGGAGCAGTTTCATCGTCGTCGTGGGCAAGATTATTGATTTCATGCCTGCAAGGCTTCAAGTAGTAGAGACCATCTTCTTGCTTGTAAGCAGTGAGTATGATTCCATCCTTTTGGTTGTTGACTGTCGCTCTGTTCTTTGTAAAGACAACTGAACAGCCAGCGTCTGTCATCTTGCTAACAGACAATAGGTTAGTGCACAGATTGGGTACGTACAGTGTGTCTTTTAAATGGGTTAGAGCATCACCATTACCATTTTTAGAAAAAAAGGAGACAGTACCCTTTCCTTTTATTTCTGCGCTGCAATCTTCGGTTGCGAAATTTAATCTTTTGGAAGTCTTCTCAATGGTCTTAAATAGGTCCCGCTGATATGTCATGTGAGATGTACAGCCGCTGTCTAGAATCCAAATGCTATCTTCAGGTTTTTTGTTATGTGTTAGAAGACACTGTGTAGCAAAATTGTTCCTATGAGAGTCATAGTTTTGTTTCTTAGGCTTCTCATTATTTTTCTTCCAGCAATATGTACATATTTTATGATTCTTGCGTTTAAAGATGTTTCCTCTTCGTTTACAAATTTTGCAGGACGCATATAATGCTTCTTCCATGTGTGAAGCTTGCGAACATTCAGATTCGCCGCCAGCCATGCTGTGACGCGCGTCATACTCCTCCAATATCTTTGTTTTCAAGTCATCAGGCTTCGGAAGAGAATCGCGAGACTCGATAGCGACTCTAAAGTTTTCATACTCTGGAGATAAGCTATAAAGCATCATTATAGTTAGTAGATCGTCGTTTATCGTAACATCCATGTCTGCCAATTTATCAACAATGTCCATATATTTGTTGATATGACTGTGAATATCTTGATCTACTAGTTTTGTTAGTATGAGCTGTTTTAAAAGAGATGCCTTACGTGCAGGTCCCTTACTTGCATACGTGTTTTTCAATTTGTCCCATACAGCTTTTGCTGTGCTGCAGTTTTTAATTTGTTTCAGCTCGGATGGAGCAATTATAAGTATAAGCTCCGATCTTGCGAGTTTGTCTTTGTCGATTTCGTCGGCAGTTGCGTTGGGCGATAACGTCGTCTCAATATATTTCCATAATTTGTTACGGATTAGCACGGCTTCCGCTTGTATGACCCAAGTGTCATAATTATCCCTCGTAAGGGGATCAATTTTCGACATTTTTGATGTTTTGGGTACTTACTTTTTTCAATTCAACTGTAACATCAAGTTTTTCGCTCTGCTACCATGTGAACACGACAAGTTCAAGTAGATTGTTTGGCGTGCTCGTGAATCTTTATATTTGAGTTACAATTAAATATGTGGAAATAAATATAGTAATTTTATTTGACAACAATATAGAAAAACACAGAAAAGAATATTTCATTTTTAAATCAAGACAAGTCAACAACTAGCACCATGGTAACCTTACATAGCACGTTCCATAGTATGTAGACTTTTGTATCAGCAAGTAGGTTAATCTACCATACTTGACAGATAAACTCCAGAAAAAATCATTAGTGGATAAGCAACCGGATCCAGCAGCGGAACGGGCGGAAGACGCTAACGACTGTGCAAGGCCTCTCGTCGGAATATGACCTGAAGAAGATTGTCCGGGCATGCAAGAAGGAGTTCGCGTGCAACGGCACCGTCGTGGAGCACCCCGAGTACGGCGAGGTGTTGCAGCTACAGGGCGACCAGCGAGAGAACATTTGCCAGTGGCTGACCAAGTCGGGCCTCGTTAAACCCGAGCAACTCAAGGTGCACGGCTTCTAAGCGTGCGCCGAGCCCGCCCCGCCGCGGCCCCCACATAACATGTTCATCTTTTATAGTCTTCGTAAATTATGAGACCGTGCGCGGTATAACATTAAATATACCTATCGAATATGTATCTAGAGAGCACCGACGTCTACAGAGAAGAGATTGCCGGCCTAATCGGCCTCCCGCGCCTTGTGCCTTGCGACTCCGTGTATAAAGTTTATATAAATTATATCGACGCCGTCTCACATCTTCAGTTGCAATTAACGCCGAACGAAATAGTTTAAAATCCTTTTTTGTTTTTTACGACATTGTATTTTTAAATTGCTGTATGTAATGATCCAATTAATAATAAAAATAAACATGTTTTTGTATCTCGTGGTATTATTGCCATTTGCCAGGTGGCGTATGTAACGGTACTGTGTGAATCACGCCATCCTCCAGTGAAAGTAGGCAAACCGAGCCTGCAACCGCAGTTAACATTCGCACGCGAGCACACGTTCGATTACCCCAAACGTGTCATTTTTGGCGCCTATCGAACTAGTCGAAATCCCGCCAAATTGTTTTCCAATCATTATTTTACCACCTTTGCATTTTAATTTCACTGCTGACGCAATAGAGGTGTCCTCAATTAATAAACCATACAATGCAATCACTGCAGAATATTTTATACAATTATAAATGAATCACATTCTGTACTGAAACATCACTGAACTATAGAATAGTCCTTATTTGTAGTGTAATAAGGTTGAAAATAATGTCGCCATGTGTGTATTAGTCATTGCTTAACATAGTTCTTGTTTTCAATGTTGAGGTCATGCTGTTCGCGTACTCCTCCGAAACGGCTTGACCGATTCTCATGAAATTTTGTGAGCATACTGAGTAGGTCTGAGAATCGGCCAACATCTATTTTTCATCCCGAAATTCCCGCGGGAACGGGTACAACGCGGGTGAAACCGCGGGGCGCAGCTAGTATCAATATAACATCCTTGAGTGTTGAGACATTACTTATCTATACAATACATTAAAAGGCAACCTTTAATAAGGATAATACAAATTGTTTTTAAATAAATTATTATTAGGTATAACAGGGTATAACGTTAACTAAAAAACTAATAAAGTGTTTTGTCTCTTTTGCTCTTAAGAAAATAGCGTATGTCGGAAAGGGACAAACCTTTTGATAGCTTTAATATTGTTATTAGCGTGTAAATCAATGTTATCTAGACACAATGAACGTTGAACCAAGCAGTGATATATTACAGGTAATAATATTACTTTTTCTAAAAAACAACCACTCTCGCTACTTCATTCATCAACGCCTCGGTGGTCTAGTATGTGCACTCAGGTCCTGGGTTCAATTCCAAGGTCTAACGAAAACATGTTTCCTACTTTTCAAACATGGCTCGGGTTTGAGATCACCAACCCGCAGCAAGCGTGGTGATTACGACATCCTCCTCACTGTACTGATCTTTAGTGAGATGAGATAACTTTGCCCAGCTGTGGGATGGGATATTACGGGCAAATACTTATTTAGTACTTACTACTTTAATGCGCATTTAAGATAGGGAACTTGTGTCTGTTAAGACCTTATTAATGTTAACGACCTAGGAAGGTCACTGTCACTGCCTTGAACAAAACAGCAATGGTCACTGCACTGCAGTAAAGTATGCGTATTTAAAAAAAAGGCTAGTTCAAGATCAAATATCTTTATTGGTTATCATCATTATAACAATATTAAACCATAATAATCCTACTAGGTACCTACTTACATAATATTATAAATGCGACAATTTATGAGGATGTGTGCATGTTTGTCTTTCACGAAAAAACTACTAAGTAAACGGATTAGGATGAAAATTTACAAAGATATAGGTTATACATCAAAATAACACATAGGATACATTTTATCCCCAAATTCCCGCGGGAACGAGTAATACCGCGGGGCGCGGCTAGTACCTATACTGTTACTGTTAGCCTAGATATCATCCCACTCTTCTCGATTCGAAGCCACCAGTTGCCAGGCCCTCTTGTAGGCGTCCAGCTCGTCCCGCCACCGTGTGCGCGGTCTGCCGCGACGCCCCATCTAGCTGTCTCCGGGCGCCACGCAGTGGAAATTTTGGCCCTCGCGTGTCAGGCATGCGGCAGACGTGACCAACCCAATCCCATTTCAGCTTAGCGGCCTTTTCTCCTACATCGGCGATTTTAGTTCGGGAGCGTAGTAGTGGTCCAACCAAACCATTTCACTATTATGATAGTATGTACCTACAAAGGAATAAAATATGGTAGTAAGGATTGTTCTAGACTTGTAATCGATTTACAAATATGTTTGATGTTACGAATTTATGTAGCTAGGTCCAGGGAAGGTCGCCTGGGAGGTTGTGACATTGAGACGGATTTAATAACATCTGAACTCTGAGGCAAGGTCGAGGGCGAACGTGTGCGTTGGTAGCTTGTACTAATTATGATAATAATTATTTGCTAAAAGTAAGTAGGTATTTAGGAACTAAAAAAATTGCGCTTGTGGCGTATAGTTTGACTAAGCGAAAAGAGCTATGAGCGCTGTTCTCATACTATAAAAAACTTGCGTAATTATTATGAAAAGTTCATTTTTGTTTTTGCAAGTCAATAACAAATATATAAATAAACTAAAATTTATTTCATGTAAACTTTATTTGTTATTTTGAACTAAGTTTACACTATTAAGGATACATCTTTCACTTTTATTTTACACTAGCAGCGCCCCGCGGTTTTACCCGCGTTGTGCCCGTTCCTGTAGGAATTTCGGGATGAAAAATAGCCTATAGCCTTCTTCGATAAGTGGACTATCCAACACTGAAAGAGTTTTTCAAATCGGACCAGTAGTACCTGAGATTTGCGCGTTCAAACAAACAAACAAACAAACTCTGCAGCTTTAATAATATACCTAACTAGCAGTGCCCCGCGGTTTTACCCGCGTTGTGCCCGTTCCCGTAGGAAATCCGGGATAAAATGTAGCCTATAGCCTTCCTCGATAAATAGACTATCTAACAGTGAAAGAATTATTCAAATCGGTTCAGTAGTTTCTGAGATTAGCGCGTTTAAACAAACAAACAAACAAACAAACAAACAAACAAAACAAACTCTTCAGCTTTATAATATTAGTATAGATAGTATAGATTTTTATCTGACGTTTCGGCCCCGTCAGATAAAAATATAAAAGTGAAGGGTATAGTTATTGTGTACTTATTAGTTTAGCTAGTTACCTACGACCTATCTATACGTCTAGACATGGTCTAGACTAGAATCTAAATACCTACATATACCTAACTTTAACCATTAACCTTAGGGTAGGTAATTGACCGTCCTTGTCTTTGGTAAACCCCGCTTTGTCTATTTCAAAAAAAATCAAAGTCTAGGTATGTACGTAGTGGTTCAAAATCTTATATAGGTACCTGACTATAAAATTCTCCTGTCACCACTGCCTGTCACAATGTTAGTAACCATACTACCCCGAAACAGCTCGACCGATTTTGAGAAATTTTATATGCTTGTTCAGTAGGCTACTATCTATTAGATATCATACATACCCCTAAATGTTAAGGGTGGTCCACACCTTAATTGTTTATGGCAAAACAACGTTTAGTGGGTCAGCTTGTATAGTTCTATAATTTGTGATTTTACATACAAATTATAATACTACCTACCTCAGCTACCTACCTATCTATCTTATCATCAACATTTTATGGGTTATTCATTATATCTGGGTAGCTCGTTATAAGTAAATAGGTACTTGCCTACTTACCATTACCAATAGTTGATAACTAGCAGCACCTCGCGGTTTTACCCGCGATGTGCCCGTTACTGCGGGAATTTTGGGATGAAAAATAGCCTATAACCTTCCCATTGAATGTGACTAGGTATAAATTACGAAAATAATTATTAAAATCGGACCGGTAATTTCGGAGATTAGCCTGAAAATAGAAACAAACTTACAAATACCTCTTTAACCCCTTACCGCATACAACGCCATTTATGGTTTCTAGTTTTGTTTATTTTTTTTTACATATTAAAATTAATATTTTTTCTAAACCAACTATGAAACAATATTATCGAGTTCTTCGTGGAACGGAACGTATTTTTTGTTTTCTATGGTAAGGTCTTTCTGTCAAATTATTAGAGGTTATGTTTAGCAACTCCGACCGGTAAAGTGAATTTATTTAGTGCTGATTTTGTTATTGGAATAAAAACAATAATACGGTGAGTAAAAATGCGGGATTTTTAAAATGCTTTCTTTGTACATACATAAACATAAAATAACTCAGATTTCAGTGTTTTTTTGCATTTTGGTTGATTTTTGGGCCCCCTTTTTCAATCGCCATATTTGGCTTCGTATGCGTTCAAGTCACATTCACTGTCTGTCATATATGGCTTGGTATGCATTCAATGTATGTTCAGTTTCGCTTTCTTTTCTTTGCAGCAATGAATCCCAATGGATGAAGTCTCGATAAATATGTCAAAACTGCTTAAAATACCGTTCCTTCACGAAATGTGGAAAATCTAAGGTTTTTCTGTTTTAATGACAAAGGCAACTGTTTTCTGGACTTTCATAAAGTTTAATTGTTAATGCATATCCGCTCGGTTGCCCCGGCCGCCATTTTGTTGCTAATCACTATGTCCCGTTTTGAATTGTAGTTACCGCCCCGTTGCCCCGCGCGGCTCGGGTTTCACAAAAACATTAATTGTGGCTCAATTTGTAACTAAAACACTATAAGTGTTATGTTTTTTATATTAAGTATGAATGAAGCTGTTTATTTATGTATTTTGTTTATTAGTATTCAACTACGGTGTAGAATTACGAGTCGCTGAACACAAATATAGCTCTCGAATTCAAGCGCGACTTGTGTTTAGACGATAATATCTCAAAAATTAAATCGATGACATATGGTTTTTTATTTTAAATTACAATGTTTATTTTAAATAGATTAGGATAAAACATAAAACCATACACCTGCCCATACAAAATAATGTACTTACAGCTATTTAATTCGGCGCAAAACTCGGGCGGCGCGGGCCAAAATGGCAGCCGTCGGCGTCGCTCAACTTTTTTAACATATCACTGATGCACAAATACCACTGTTAGGCTTCATGTTTTTACCATCCCGTTTGGAGATTACATTGATCTAACATATTAATCGCACTTGGTATCATAAAACAGCCAAAATATATAAAAAAAATGAGATTAAAATTAGTCACCGAGCAAAGTAAACACCAACATGTACTTCAAAATGTATATGGTTTAGAAAAGGCTAAATTTTGTGTTTAACGCTGAAACCTTTGTTTCTATGTATTAGTCACTGAATTTAACTTATTAAATAACAAAACACTACGTAAATCTAACCACCGACAGTATTAAAATTATTGAAATGAAAAGTCACAATGTCACCCGCAGCTGACGCAAACAAAACTTCGCGACATTGACAACTTCAACATATTCTTTCGTTCAATATTTAAATGCCACAGAGTAATGTTTTGCATTCATTGCATAGACAATTTTACACAGATCTTATTAGAATAGTTCGAACAAACAATTAGCAAGCAAGGACCGATGTATTTAACAAAAATACAAGACTACTTCGTCCGTGGCTACCATGTCATGTCTCAGTTGACAGGGCAATTTAAGGGTATGGCTCATGTCATGTCCTAGTTGACACGGACAACCCAGCGGATATGAAGCCATATATGATTTCATTTCGTTTTGCTACAATGCATACGAAGCCATATGTGGCTTCGTTGGCTATTTTTTTTAATTATTATTACTTTTTTTTTTTTCTCATCTCAACTTATTATATGAGGTAATATAAAAGACATTTTCAGTAAAAAAAAATTTTTATTTGCCTCCTTCATAATTCATGCAATAAGGGGTTAAAATATTAGTATAGATAAATAAAACTAGTCATAGCAGCTAAGAAGGTACGAACTACGAGTAGGTATCTAATCTAATCTACTTAAATAATATAGGTAACCCATTAACAGCACGTTGAGACGGTTTGTTCAACTCAACTATGCGGTATTACAATTTTGTGTGAACTGCCATAACAAATTGTTTGTTGTATTTTAGCTGTAAAGCGCTATAGCGAGGCAACGACATGGAAGATAAAGACTTCGGTTATTCATCCAGTACCTAGGTAGGTAATTTTACTTTCTACATTTATCCAATTTCTACAGGATAGAATGTTTGAAAGTAGTGGATTCAATGAACTAGTTTCCTATTTCCTTTCTTCCTTCTACGTAGGTAATAATTGATGCCACATGTGATGCCTTACTTCTTCTTCATAACGAGTGGATGGTCAACCTGACCAATCCTGGTGTCAGAGTTATTGAGCCGCCAAAGGCCTTACTATCTTCACGGTATTTGTCTATATAATGACATTGACAGCAAGAAAATGACGTTGACAATAACAGTTCGATGACAATTCACCTTCCTTACACATATAGACAGAAAATCAAAAAATTGTAATTGTTCTGCACTTTTACTGCAATATTTATTTAATTCCACTAAATAATAGTTTTATCCAACGAAGTTAAACTGTACATTCCTCAGTTAATTATATTTATTAACATGATTCACTAAGTTACAACATTTCCTTACTGGGTACTGAAGTACATTTTTTATTTACGAAAAAGGTTCGGAAGGTATGATTCAATCTTTAAAATAATTATGTGACCGCATTTTATTATATTTGCTACATAGTTAAATTAAAAGTGAATGAAGGTAGACACTTTATTATCACTGCTTAAAATTCAAACTATCAAAATGATAGTCATTTCGAATGTAAAAGTAAAAGATTTCCCAAAAATGTTCGATGGTTTAAAACAAATCGGAAAGTTATTATTTTCTAAATTATATAAAGCTGTGCAAAAGTCGTATAGTCAATTATTCGTTTACTATTCCACTTTTGATAATAGCTCTTTACTCATATACCACAGCTGACTAATATTTTTTATCCTAAAATTTCTACGGGAACAGGCACTACGCGGGTAAAACCGCGGGTCATTGCTAGTTGTAACATATCCATGTTATAACAACTGTAGAAGGAGTATCCAATCATTAATTTAGTTATAGTAGTTTTATTTATTCTACACTTAGTAGTATAGTAGTATTAGCCTGTAATGTCCCACTGCTGGGCAAAGGCCTCTCGTCTCACTGAAGATATCAGTACAGTGAGGAGGTTTCAGGCGTAATCACCACACTTGCCTAATGCGGGTTGGTGATCTCAAACCCGAGCCATGTTTGAAAAGTAGGAACAGTGGCGTAGCGTGCATTGGCGGGACCCCGTATAAAAAATTGTTTGGGGGCCCTTATATTGTTTGGGGGTAAAGATTTTTCACAAAAGAAAAAAAATATTGTGAATAGAAATATTTATTTATCATAACATAATTTAACCATTTTACAAATAAAAATCAAATTTTAAATATTCATTCTCCTTGCCTTTTTTTCGGCAAACTGATTTATTCAATCATTTATGGCTGATGATGATTTTAGTTTTTCTAAAGTAATTGCTTTATAGAATTTTGTCATTTGTAAAATAAAATAAATTGGGAAGTTTTTATTTCTTTTTCCTTACACACTTTGGGGGCCCCCGTGGCCCGGGGGCCCTGTATAATTGATACGGCAGATACGGCGGTAGCTACGCCCCTGAGTAGGAAACATGTTTTCGCTCAACCTGGGAATTGAACCCGGGGCCTCAGTCTTGGCAGGCGAGTGCACACCACTAGACCACCGAGGCGTTGTATTGTATAAATAAAGATTCATTCATTTGTAAGTTCCTTCCACAGATTCTGTTTAATAAATAAACTTCACAAAACTTTATTACAGAAAATCCTACAATTTGGTTAAAATGTCCGACCGGTCGCTCGCCCTCGGCCAGCGAGTGCTGCTCGTCGGTAAAGATGTGAAAGGCTCGGTGGCGTACATCGGGTACCCCACGTTCGCTACAGGCAAGTGGATCGGAGTGGTCATGGACGAGCCAAAGGGAAAGAACAATGGGACTGTCCGAGGACATTCGTACTTCACGGTGAGTGGACTTGAGGAATCCATTTGGTTTTAGATTTTAATGCTTAGGTTTTCTATAATGCATTTCTTTTTAAAAGAGTAAAAATCTGATATAATTTAAAGCAGATTTTTACAGACAATTATTCCATAATATATATTATATTTTATATGGTTCCAAATAATGAGCTTAGGTAACAAATATATTTAAAAAACCGGCCAAGTGCGAGTTGGACTCGCGCACGGAGGGTTCCGTACATTAAAAACGGCAAAAAATCACGTTTGTTGTATGGGAGCCTTGTCCGTTCCCGCGGGAATTTCGTGATAAAATGTATTCTATGTGTTATTCTGATGTATAACCTATATTACTGTAAAGTTTCATCCAAATTCGTCCATTAGTTTTTTCGTGACAGAGTAACAAACATACATACAAAATTACGCATTTATAATATTAGTAGTACTAATCGATAACCTCCTGTAGTTTTTGAAGACATTAAAAAATTATAGAAACTCTAACATACATTCCAGTGTGAAGAGAAGTACGGAGTGTTCGTCCGTCCGACGCAGATCCAGTTGCTGGACGCCGAAGACAACCCGATGGAGTCTTCCATGACCACGTCCATTGAGGAGACGAAGACCGTCGCCAATAGACGGCTCAGCAGGTACGGCACAACCATCATAAGGATACAATATAACCTTTTATTTTCTCAGACAAAGTTCCTATATTAACACATTCACTGCCACTGCGAATATCCATAAAATCTCTTTTTTCGATTCGTAAATATTATTTTAAGGACATGATTAGCGGTTCGTCGGTATCTAAAGAAAGCTTACATGAACATATCCTCATGGTGGCATTGAATGTGTTAATGAGCTTACCGCTGCATTGAAAGACGTTCATCAAATCTTTACTTAATTTTAATATTAACTAGCTGTGCCCGTTCCCGTGGTAATTTCGGGAAATTTTATACATATAAACCTTCCTCTTGAATCACTCTATCTATTAAAAAAAACCGCGTCGGTATCCGTTGCGTAGTTTTAAAGATCTAAGCATACATAGGAACAACACAGACAGCGGAAAGCGACTTTGTTTTATACTATGTAGTGATTATAATATTATATAAGAATACACACAATTAGTTTAGAGCATGGTTTTCTATATTAGGTGTCCAATTTTTTAATTATTGATTAGATAATATTATAAATGTTGCCATTCCAACACTAATATATATATAAAGTTATTATTAGATCTCCAATTTTTTTTACTTAGGGGGTTAGTTTATAAAAATAAAATAATAAAAATAAAATAATATATATTTATTACCAAAACTAAACCTAAATACAAACATTATTAAACTTACACTAAAAAAAAAATTGTACATAGGTTTACAAGAAATAAATCCCTACCCTACCTTATGTTATAAGTATTGCCATACTAACAATAATATATAAAGTCCTGTACTAGCAACACCGTCGCCGAGTCCAGTGCGCAATCGCAACGGGATAACTGGGTATATTTTAAACTGATGTTGCCATGTTATGTCTGCTAGCCCTTATGTATGTATAATTAAAGTGCCCACCCAAGCACGGTAGCGCTAATATAGCCCGCGTTGTGCCTGTTCCCGTGGGAATGTCAGGATGAAAAGTAGCCTTTAACCTTCCCGTTGAATGTGGCTATCCATTACAAACAGAATATTCAAATCGGACTGGTAATCCCTGAGATTTGCTCGATCATACAAACAAACAAACTTACAAATTCTACATCTTTATAATATTAGTTTAGATTTTATAGAAGACTAGCAGCGTCCCGCGGTTTTACCCGCGTTGTGTCCATTCCTGTGGGAATTTCGGGATGAAAAATAGCCTATGTTACTCGTGGATAATGTAGCTTTCGAATGGTGAAATCAATTTTAAAAACGGTCCAGTAGTTTTTGAGCCTATTCATTACAACCAAACAAACAAAGTTTTCCTCTTTATAATATTAGTGTAGAAAAAGGAGCTGAGAGTGAGAGAGAGAGAGAAGTGAGTGCTCGGAACTTAACACATTGACAGCTCCCTATTGCCCCCTCTATGTATTATTCAAACTCAATAATTTGTATAACTATAAACTTCAAATGAGACACAGCTCAACTCCCTATTGCCCCCTCTATGTATTATTCAAACTCAATAATTTGTATAACTATAAACTTCAAATGAGACACAGCTCATTTAATGTCACTAAATATGAGTAGTTAGTGTCATTATCAACACAATGCTATTTTAGTGACAAAGGAAACTTTTTGTGTCATACTGTAGTTTAGTGTCGCGTATATATTTTTTAGTATAAAAGTATAATTTAGGTATTTTTTTTTTGTATAACAAATGTTAGTATAACTTTATTCAACATTAGTATAACGAGTATAACCTAATTAATATCGCTAGTATAATAGTGTGTATAAGTATAATGATCTAGTTATTCTGTCCCTCGCTAGTATAACTGTGGCCCAGCGGTCTAGACCTACCACGTAAGTACTAGACCTTATTAGAGACCTAGATGCACCGCTAATATTATAAGTACTCTAGCCAAGGTTGGCTTTTGACCGTTTTAATATAAAAATGGTTGACTGCAACTTTGTTATATGTACTTTGTAGCTTAGCGCACTATATGTTAGCTAGCTATGTCTGTAAGTAGCTTTGTATTATACGTATGTTGACTTTGTATACGAGTATATATATATTTTTTAGTTTTAACTCAACTGTGGTGATTCCTACATCCTTCTTTCTGTACTGATAGCTTCAGTGAGACGAGAGACCTTTGCCCAACATTGGGACATTACAGGCTAATCAGTACAGTGAGGAGGATGTCGTAATCTCCACGCTTGCCTACTGCGGGTTGGTGATCTCAAACCCGAGCCATGTTCGAAAAGTAGGAAATATGTTTTCGCTCGACCTGGGAATTGAACCTGAGACTTGGGGAATCGAGAGGCGTATCTTATTTAATCTTTTAATTTAATGAACTATTTAAATAAAATTTTAATATTCTATATAAGCAGTGCCGGTTTTACCTGCGTTGTGCCCGTTCCCGTGGGAATTTCGGAATTTTTTATACAAATAACCCTTCCTCTTGAATCACTCTATCTATTGAAAAAACCGCGTCAAAATCCGTTGCGTAGTTTTAAAGATTTAAGCATACATAGAGAAAGACAGACAGACAGCGGAAAGCGACCTTGTTTTATACTATGTAGTGATGCATCATATATACCTCAGCTATATACTCGTATATGTATGCTTGTCGTATGTATGTTATTTAATTATAATTAGAGCGGATAGCACAAGCATTATTAATTTTATTTAGTGCCTAAATATGTTTAAGCAGGGCCTCGCCGTTTTACCAGCGTTGTGCCCTTTCCCGTGGGAATTTCGGGATGAAAAATAGCCTATAACCTTCCCGTTGAATATGTCTATCCGTTACAAAAAGAATTATTCAAATCGGTCAAGTAGTTTTTGAGTTTATTCATTACAAACATTCACACAAAAATACAAATCTTTTCTCTTTGTTGTAGTGAAGATAAACAAATGACGTCCGTTTTAAATAGTGTTCTATTTTGTACAACATAAGATACAATTTCGAACGAAGAGCTTTTGTTTCTCAAACATATTTAGGTACAGAATAAATTTGAAGAGTTCTTATGTAATCCGTCCTAAGTACATATATAATTATGTTGTATTTAGAGAAAATGTTTTAATAGAATATGGAATACAATACGAATGCCCAAAAAATATGCCCGATATATGATATGCCCAAAATAAGCTAACTGTATTTAAGCGTTAACATATTATAATGTCCATTTTGAACGTAATGGGCAATAAGTATACCGTAATCCAAACATTGCATGTTACGCCATTCACACATATTATGTCCAAAACAATATGCCCAAAATAAGCTAACTGTAATTAAATAACATATTTTATGCCCATTTTGATCATAATGGCAAGAAGTATACCCTTATGCCCAAATATTGTCATAAAAGCATGCCATGCCTATTCACACACGCTATTTTAAACAATAATATGCCCATGCTATACACACATGTTATGCCCAATATTCATTTTGTATTGTGCCCAATTTATCAAGTTATGTATGTATGCCAATGTGACTAACAAAGGGCAAGGACCCTAGAATAGAATCCTGTTCTAATTCTTCCCTATTTATGTGCATATTAAGTCATTTCTCTAACTTCTTATATATGCATGCCCAAAATGCCCATATTATTGTTATGCCCAACGTCCGAAATTTATGTTATTCTAACTGTCCCATAATTACACACATTGATGGTCACATTATTTGCCCAAAATTATGCCCATATTAACTTTTATGCCCTAATTACGTACTAATTTATACCCATATTAATTTGTTATTCCTAATCACACATTTATACTTTTATGCTCATATTACATGCACAGAATTATGCCCATATTGACAAGTAATAAGCCTATACTTTTATGCTCATGATGTATGCCTAAAATTATGCCCATATTAAATTTTTTGCCCATATTAACTACTCATTAACTACCAATTTATGCCCGTTTTAACCCCAATTTTTTTTAACAACCGCTAACCCCCGGTGATTGCCCAAGGGTTCGGAGGAAGGCATCCCCTGCCCAAACCAAGTCGGGCACCCTGTCGATGTCAAGGTAATATGTCACATAGTACCCGGTGATACGGGACAGAGTCGTCTGGCACTGTACGGTGGAAATGCTCCTGGGAAATTGAGGAAATCTATGTTGTAAACTTGATATTAGGCTTTGACATAGAAACCGAAAAAACCGGCCAAGTGCGAGTCGGACTCGCCCACGGAGGGTTCCGTACTTTAAAAAACGGCAAAAAATCACGTTTGTTTTATCGGAGCCCCCTTAAATATTTTTTTATTTTATTTTTAGTATTTGTTGTTATAGCGGCAATAGAAATACATCATCTGTGAAATTTTCAACTGTCTAGCTATCACCGTTCTTGAGATACAGCCTGGTGACAGACGGACGGACGGACAGCGAAGTCTCAGTAATAGGATCCCGTTTTTACCCTTCGGGTACGGAACCCTAAAAAGTAGTGGAGTTATCTCTGAGTACGCTAGTCAAAAAGTTGCTTTCAATTTTGATAAAGTATACAAATTTTTTTTGGAACATAATTGTATAATTTTGTCAAATTTTAATGGTTTAAAGTTGACAAATTCAAATATCTTTATTATATCAGATCCTTACAATCATTTATATTCGTCAGCTTAAAATTAAGTTTACGTTAGTTCGCATCGCGCCACCTACTGAGAAGAACTGACTAGAAACTCAGTGGGGTTGTCATTTTTAATGATTGTATTAACAATTTTAAGCCTTAAGTAATAGAGCAGTTCATTTCCAAACGTCTAGATAAAGATTTTTAATATTCCCCAGTGACATTTCAACCACCAATGATATGGCAGCGTTAAAATGTCCACCAATAAGATTAGTCCATTTCTTACGAGCTCGCTTATTGGTGGATATTTTGCTAGCGCCCTCTATATCTAGTGCAAACGTAAAGCTTATCGCACCAATACTGTATTCGCACCGATTCTTCGTTTATTTGTTTTAAGAAGGTTCTATTGTGTTATTTTTTCTTTTATTTTAAGATGTTCTATATATGATTTATTTTAAATTACATTTCAAAATGGCGCCACTTTTATGTTACCTAAGCTTTTTTTTAAACTGTATTTTTTTAATTATTATTATTTTACTGTTTCTTGTATTTTTGTATGTTTTTAAAGAATACCCAGAAGCCCAACTAAGGTACGTTTCCTTTGGAACGAAGCGGAGTTGTGCGGAGCTCAGCTGACCAATCACGACGCATAACGAAAAGATTTTGACAATGTCATTGTGTTGTCTGACAATCATAATGCGCTGTGATTGGTTAGTAAGTCTCCGCACAGCTCCGCTACGCTCCGAAACGCACTCTATGTTCCTAAACGGACGAACGCACACATGGATGCATGATTTTACGACACTAGCTGCGCCCCGCGGTTTTACCCGCGTTGTGCCCGTTCCCGTGGGAATTTCGGGAATTTATATACATGAAAACCTTCCTCTTGAATCACTCTATCTATTTAAATAGCCGCGTCAAAATCCGTGTAGTAGTTTTTGAGTTTATCGCGAACAGACAGACAGACACGGCCGGGGACTTTGTTTTATAATATGTATTGATTCGTGGCTATCTTCATTTTCATTAATTTGACACCTTTCGAAACTTACATGACACGCATGTATGTGTGCGTGCGCCTATTTAAAAGCGCAGTTTGGGACTTCTGGGTGTATTTATTTTATGATCACAACCTTATATGCTATGTACAAACTCGCTTTAGAAAGATATCTACCGGAGCTGAATATGTAAAGCCTAGGTAAGCGGAAAAATCGAAAAAAAAATCGACCAATAGGATTGCTTCTTCTTCCTAGCTCTGTAGAGTATAGCATTCCTATTGGTCATTATTTTTCACTCAGCAATAGGCCCTAATCATTCGTAGACGAAGGCACTATAGCTGTGTTGTCATAATATGCGCAATATCAGTTAATTTATTTTTGTTACCTCTTCTCTCTCTCTCTTTCTACCTTCTCCTTAGGACTTGTAAGTGCGAGCGAGATAGACACAGGATAACGAATTAAGTGAAATTGCGTTTTAATTTAAGAAACCAGTAAGCATTTATTTTTTAATTTTCGTCTTCAGTTCATGACATCGACTATAGTGCCTTTCTGCCTTATTCATAAACGTTTTGTCTCTTTTGCTCTTTGGAAAAAAGCGTATGTCAGAAAGGGACGAACCATTTGATAGCTAAAATATTATAGTAAGCGTTTATGATTAAAGCCTTTAGTTTATTTAGGATGTTTATCTGGCCGCGCTCAGCTCCGGTGGATGTTTAGCTCGACATCCATCCAACCATCCATCGCGTACGTTCCAGCTCGCGTACATCCCTCGGCAGCAGCCGTCAGTCGCTGGCGTCGCACGTGTCTCCTACCACCGAGCGCGCCGCCTCGCCGCAGCTGACGAAGCGATCCTCTTTTGTTGAGGTCGGTATAAATATACTTGTACAAAGAGGTATACATTATAGTTGATAATATATACATTTATACTTTATAATAAATTAATTATCTGTATAGTGTATATTATCTGACGGGATACAGACTCGTTTCATTTACTATAATGAGTGCAAATCGTGTGAGTTTTAAAAGTATAATATACAAGACAAGCACGTTAGCACAGTGGCAATGAGAGCGCTTACTGTGTCGGGGGTTGCGGGTTTGATTCAACGGATTCAACTTTTAGGCTGCGGCTCCATTGAGGCGGAGACGAGCGGAGCTGAGAGGAGACGTGTGGGGATCGACCAATCGTATTACATGAAATCCACATCTCGTCTCCGCTCCGCTTCAATGGAAACAGTCATGCGGAGACGAGCGGAGCTGAGAGGAGACGTGTGGGGATCGACCAATCGTATTACATGAAATCCACATCTCGTCTCCGCTCCGCTTCAATGGAAACAGTCAAGCGGAGACGAGCGGAGCTGAGAGGAGACGTGTGGGGATCGACCAATCATATATTACGTGAAATCCACATCTCAGCTCCGCTCGTCTCCGCCTCAGTGGAATCATATACCTCTTTTCACAGCTCTGCTCCTCTCAGCTCCGCTCGTCTCCGCCTCAATGGAGCCGCAGCCTAAGTGAGGACATAGTTGTTGACAACCTCTGGGTGTCAATTATATATTCCTATAAAGTATTTGAGTATGTATATGTAGTAGTATCAGTGAGTTAGATTTATTACAAGCTTAGAGCTTACTTTGGGTTTAATTAACCGTGTGTAAATTTGACCAGGTATATTTATTTATTTGTTTAATCAATAGTTTAGTACATTTCACACCCCACTCCATAAATAGTATCAATTATACTGACGCTTCCATACCAGACGGGGTTCGTGGGTACGTTGACCCCGCAGTACACGCCGGGGCAGAGCCTCACGTCGCCGCAGCCGGTGCCGTCTACCGTCGAGGATAAGCTGGCGAACATACAGGCGCAGCAAGAGGTAAGACTCGCTGAGGAATATCCGTGGAGTTATCTATCAAACTGTTGATACTCCAAAATCTACACTAATATTATAAAGAGGAAAACTTTGTTTGTTTGTAATGAATAGGCTCAAAAACTACTGGACCGTTTTTAAAAATTCTTTCACCATTCGAAAGCTACATTATCCACGAATAACAGGCTATTTTTCATCCCGAAATTCCCATAGGAATGGACACAACGCGGGTAAAACCGCGGGGCGCTGCTAGTATATAAATACCGGGTGTCTCAAAAGAAAGTTCACATTTGTTTTGGTTATTGCGTGAACGCAACTATTCTGAGGGGCGCGGGGGGGGTGTCAATCGGTAGCCTGGCTCTTGGGAATTTAGTCGCTATGGAGCGTTTCTCGGGAACGGACCGTGCGTTGTGCGTACGCGAGTTTTATAAAAACGGTAATTCGGCGACTGTAGCGCGTAGAAAATTCTGCAGCATTCGACATATTCGTCACTTGAATGATGCGCCAAGCACTCGAGTCATTGCAAGATGGGTCGAGAAGTTTGAAGAGACCGGTTCAACGCTGGAAAAATCAAAATCCGGGCGTCCAAGATCTTCGAGAACGGTCGAAAACGTAGACAGTGTTGCCCAGTTGTGTTGACAGGGGATGCACAGTTACAGTGGATTCAGAGCGTTATGTGGAGATGTTAGACGATTTCTTCGTGCCTGAGCTGCAAAACTTTCCTGGTTATAACCAAAGAACATGGTTCCAGCAGGACGGAGCAACTTCACACACGTCTAACAGGTCTCTGCCAAGAGTTCGTGAAATTTTTCCTGGCAAATTGATCTCCAGGAGAGGTGACATAAGTTGGCCTCCACGCAGTCCCGATTTAACACCTATGGACTTTTTCCTGTGGGGTTATGTCAAATCCAAAGTTTACGCCAACAAACCGACTTCCCTGGCACAATTAAAAGAAAATATCCGTCACGAAATCGCAGCTATCACGGAAAATACCTGCCGAGCCGTCATAGGCAATTTCAGTGCTCGATTAAACGAATGCCGTGAACGCAACGGTTTACATTTGGACGGTGTCATTTTTAAAAAAATAAATTCCCAAACAGTGTATTTTAACATGTAATAATTCTTTTTTCAATAAACTCCTTACTTTTTTTTTAAATATAGTTTTAAATATGACATTTCTTTTGAGACACCTTGTATAATAAAATAATTTAGGCTAATGGTAACTACGTCAAAAGGCAAGCCACGTATTGAGGCCCATAGCACACGGCGTATTTTATACGCGCAGATGACACGCAAGCTTGTAACCTAAGCACACGGGGCGATCATGAAACGTGCGTGTCCTGCGCGTATACGCGCTGTAGCCGCTCGTAGCGTTTCCGTTTTGACCAGAGACTCACAGTCTCCAGTTGTACAATGGCGTCGGTTGAGACAACACTGCTTATTTGTACGCGCTTCATGCGCGCGCGTGTATCATCAATGCAAACGCAACAATCGGCGTCTACGGCGCCGAAGACGCGCGTTTCTAATACGCGCGTCGCCTGCGCGTATAAAATACGCCGTGTGCTATGGGCCTTAGCTTACGTTAAAAGGCAAGCCATGTATTGACTATGGTACGCTCGTGGCGTAGTCTGACTACGCTACGCTCGTGACCTAATTTGACTACGCTACGTTCACTAAATTTCCTCCTTTTTCGCATGCCGAAAGAATTTTAAAAATCGGTTCGTACACGACGAAGATTCGATTTAACAAAATATTTATACAAATACCTACTTATTAGACAAATCTTTTTTCAGATAACTACCCTCAAATCGGAAGTAGAAGACCTCAAAGAGAAACTCGAAACGATCAAACTGCGTCGCGCGGAAGACCGCGAGAAGTTGCGCGAGTTAGAGCGAGTGCGACTACAGTTAGAGCAGGCCAACGAATTCAAGACCAGGATCATGGAGTCGCAGGCACAGCTGCAGCGAGACTTGCAGAGAGCGAAACAAGAGGTATGGAGAAATGTTCGATAGTGTATATAGTGTAAGAACAGTGTTTAGTGGTGCGCAGTTTTTGGGTAAGCCTTTAGAATAGATTCTAGAGGGGGCGGAGCTTAAAACCGCATAAACCAATCACAAGACTCATTTATTGAAAATTCACTGTGATTCGTCATAGTGTGTGCCGATAGCTATGACAAATTGTACGAGTTAGAGCGAGTGCGACTACAGTTAGAGCAGAAGTGTTTTGTCTTTTTCCTGTTTGTAAAATAGCGTATGTTGGAAAGAGACAAACCATTTGTCCCTTGATACTTAACTTTTATGGTCTCCCAAAGGTCCGCGAAGCGCAAGAGGCCCTCGATGCTCACACAGAAGAGACCGCGGAACTCTCCGAAGCCGCTGAGATGGCCGCCCTCGACAAGGAGATGGCGGAGGAGAGGGCGGAGGCGCTGCAGATGGAGCTCGAGCAGTGCCGGGACAAGCTGGAGGAGGCCACGCTGGACCTGCAGCTGATGCGGGCCGAGATGGAGGCCGGCGGGAACATACGTGAGTGGGACGAGCTAGTTAGATGTAGTGTGGAGTGAGAGAGAGAGGTGTAACTGTTAAGAGTTGTTTGAATTTGGGGTGGAATGGGTTAGGGAGGAAGAGAGAGCGTGAAAGAGAGAGGGGGCTAGAGAAGGAAGGGGAAGAGGGGAATGAGGGAGGGAGGGAGTGAGAAAGTGAGATAGGTAGAGATACATGGGGGGAGGGTGAGAGATACATGGTGGAGGGGGAGGGAGGGGGTGAGGAAAGGAAGTGAGAAGCAAAATGGGAGTTCTTCAAACTATTACAATTCACCCTTTTCTTACATAAGGGTCACGTTAGGAGGTTTAACCCAAAATGCTAACCCAAATGAAATAGGTTATAACCTTATATATAATGAGAGGATTAACGATCACTTTATAATTTATTATTTATAATATGTATTATATGTTATTTATTTTTCTTCATTATATATTTTATAGAATTACACGCACAACTAACGAATGTACGTATAATTTACTATTTATTTATTTGTGTATATATTTTTTGAGTTTGTTTTTTTATCACTTAGAGACGTACATTTTTGACTAAACAATGATTTGAAAATTTTATCAAAAACATGCCTTGATGAATTTTGAGTTTTCACTTAATGTTACGAATTGAAATAGTAAAAGTCAAGTAAAGTATTAGCCTGTAATGTCCCACTATTGGGCAAGGGCTCTCATCTCACTGAAGATATCAGTACAGTGAGAAGGAATTAATGTTTTGATAAAAATTGTTGGTCTTCGCTCATGTTCGCTCAAAATAGGAGACAAGTGTTCAATGTGTTTACTGTTTACGAGAGTAATTTCACTGATAGTGGCAATTCTATCTGAGCGCTACCGTGCTTCGGAGGGCACGTATAATTAACGGCCCCGGTTGTTGCAATCGTTAGACCATGTCGGTCTTTAAGCAGTCTAAAAATTCGGGTTGACCATTAACCTACTCGAACCGCGAAAATATTCGCTCGCTCAAATGTTATTGAAAACAGAGCGAGAGCGAACGATCGCTCGCTCTTAACTGTTCAGATCATTAAGTGAAAACGCAGATTAATAGGATCAAATGAACTATTTTCCGGGATAAAGTCCGGGATTTAATTTATAGTCTACATGGACTTGCTATAAACACGCGCCTGCAGTAATTTCGTTCCCGTGGGATTTTTATACAAGAAGTTAAATTACTGTTTTTAAAGGGTTGTTTTTTAAATGGGTCACAGCTCCGTTTCGCGTCAATGTGCGTTTCCATTTCCATTGAAGGGCGGAGCTGTGCGGAGGTGAATTGCCCAAACATAATGCGTAACGAAAATATTTTAACTACATGAAATAGTGAAAAGTGCTCAAAAGAGTCTCAATACTGACCTGTCATAAAAACCTTAGTATTTTAAATTTGATGTTCTTTTTATTCTGACCCAATACCTCATTTTTTTATTTTTTTTTATTTAACCTGCTGTGCCCCACTGCTGGTCAAAGGTCTTCCCCAATTCTTTCCACATGGATCTATCTTTCGCCACTTCTTTCCACTCTTTATCGAAGTCCTCCAGTTCCTCATTGACTTCACTAATCTTATTTCGAGATTCAACCGTCTTTTAGAAACATCATCCTGTATATTAATTATACAGGGTGAAAAAATAGTGCGTGATTATAAAAATATTTTTTTACCAAGAGTAAAGATTTTTTAAAGAAAATTTACTGAAAAAAAAAAGTTAGCCTGTAATGTCCCACTGTTGGGCAAAGGCCTCTCGTCTCACTGAAGATATCAGTACAGTGAGGAGGTTTCAGGCGTAATCACCACGCATGCCTAATGCGGGTTGGTGATCTCAAACCCGAGCCATGTTTGAAAAGTAGGAAACATGTTTTCGCTCGACCTGGGAATTGAACCCGGGACCTCAGTCTTGGCAGGCGAGTGCACATACCACTAGACCACCGAGGCGAACCACTGAAGATTTTTTAAAATATGTTACCAAATTTAAATATTTCAATTTTAAATATTCTAATACAAATTATTCGCTCACTACAACATCATATTGTATATTTTATATTAAAATCAAGTTCGCTTCCACTTATAATTTACAAATGCTTCTGTCTCTCTCATTTTGCGTACGACGGAATGAAACGGCACGTTGCACGCGCTTTTAGGCGGTAAGTTTATAACATTTTATATATACGGAGTTATACTGATATTTATATGAGCTTAAGCAGTCTTCTTCTTCATCGAGTGGAGGTCACCCGGACCAATCCTGGTGTCAGAGTCATTGAGCCGCCAAAAGCCTCTGACATGGCTCATGTAACGACTACTATCCGTAGAGAGTAACCGGGACCGACGGCTTAACGTGCCCTCCGAAGCACGGAATCGTGTTACTTTTCGGGTAATCAGGTGATTCAGCCTGCAATGCCCTAACCAAACTGAGGGCAGTCTCACAGAGATTTTTGTGAGCTATTATCCGTGAGCCGAGCGCTCCAACCACAAGACCACGGAGGCTGCTAGCTTAAGTAGTAAATTTGACTGAGCGATGTTAGTTCATTGCGATTGTTAAGGAACATGCAGCTCGGCACATACTTGGATGGGTGGCCGATAGTGGCATTCTATCTTAGGGGCCGTTCACAAAATACGTCACGCTATAATCAACTTTTTTTCACCCCCTCCCCCCCTATTGTCACACTGTGTCACACTTTCTGTAACCCCCATGTAAATGCTTCGTCACAAAAACTAAGACCCTGAATCATGATCAAAATTGAGAAAAATAATTTAAAATCTTTTAATGAACGGCGAACATCACGTTGCCGTAGACCCCCCCCCGTCCCTCCTTGTCACATCTTGTCACACTCAGCAAACCCCCCCCCCCCCCTTGAACGCGAACGTATTTTGTGAACGGCCCCTTAGTGTTATCGTGCTTCGGAGGGCACGTTAAATTGTCGGTCCCGGTTGTTTCAATCGTTAGACCATGTCGGAGGCCTTTAGGCGGTCTAAAAACTGGACACCAGGGTTGGCCACTGACCTGCTCGAACTTACATTGTACTTACTTTATATTAGCTTAACGCTTTGTGATGTACTCCATTTTTTATTTTCACACAAAATTTTGCTTTGAATATTTGCATAATATTTTTGTTTCTGATAGCTAGGGTAGTGGAGAATATTATTGGTTAGTTTTTACCCCGAAATTCCCCCGGGAAATGCGGTTAAATTTCCAGTTTTCAACTAATAATATAAAATTATAGCTGTTTTTATTTATATCCGGGGAATTGTCAATTAATGCAAAAGTGAAGTATTAGCCTGTAATGTCCCACTGCTGGGCAAAGGCCTCTCATGTCACTGAAGACATCAGTACAGTGAGGAGGATGTCGTAATCACCACGCTTGCCTACTGCGGCTTGGTGATCTCAAACCCGAGCCATGGTCGAAAAGTATGAAACATGTTTTCGCTCGACCCGGGAATGTAAATTCAATGTAAAATATGGGAAATAAATGATTGATCCCGGAATTATGAAAGTAACCGGGATCACTACATAGTATAAAACAAAGTCCCCGGCCGCGTCTGTCTTTCCGCGATAAACTCAAATACTACTGCACGGATTTTCACGCGTTTTTCACCAATCGATAGAATGATTCTTCCGGAAGGTTTATATGTATAAAAATTCCCGAAATTCCCACGGGAAAAGGCTCAACGCGGGTAAAACCGCGGGGCGCTGTTAGTTTAGAATATGAAAGGAAAATAGTTCATTTATTCTTAATTCATTCAGATTTATTTTTATGTTTACATACTACTTATTTATAAATATTTATTTTTATTTTATTCTTTATGTTTTTATGTTTGTAGACATAGGCTGGCCACATTCACTGCTTGATTGATTTTTATGATATTATTTTCTGGGATAGCTTTCACTAGCGGGCTTGTTGATTTTTTATTAAATCTCGAACACAATACAAAATATAAATTTTCCAAATCCCACCATGATCTTTGCCCATAACAAGCTTTGAACTTACATACATAAAACAAATCTTACTAAATGAAACGGGTCTGTATCGCGTTAGATAATTTAACGTATTTTACTAAAATTAGTTATCACGTGACCACGGGCGGTGTAATTCGCTCGAAACGTCGGGTATAATATAATTTAACGTATATAATATACGATAATTAAAAGTATTTTAGTAAAATACGTTATATTATCTAACGCGATACAGACCCGTTTCATTTAGTATAATGAGTGCAAATCGTGTGAGTTTAAAAAGTATGTATAAAACACATCTGTTATTAAAAACTTCCACGTTTTTTAAAACCAGTTAAAATTAATATCAGAAAAAATATTTCTGTAAAATACTGCTATAAGTAAGTCAAAAATACCACACATATATTTTAGAAGTAATGGTACTACAAAAATTTGTATTACAAAAATATCTACAGTGAATGTGCCCAGCCCATCTGCATGTCCGTTCATATCTGTCCATGTCTAACATAAGCATATCCATGGTAACATATGCATACTGTAAACATCCATTACTTAACCCATGCGTGTGGTGTGCGCGTGCATAGATCACCCGTACGCGTCGAACGACGGCGGTGCCACGGGCTACGAGATGCGACAGCTGCAGCAGCAGAATGTGAGGCTGAAGGATACTCTGGTCAGGCTCAGAGACCTCTCGGCGCAAGATAAGCATAGCATGCATAAAATGCAGAAGGTGAGTTTTACTGATTCAATTTTGATTATGTTTTTTCCAGTATTTCGGGATGAAAAATATTTCATTACTTTTGAAATATGAAATACTAGCCGCGGCTCCCGGTGTTACCCCCATTTACCTGTTCCCGCGGGAATTTCTGGATAAAATGTATCTAATGTGTTATTCTGATGTTTGTATTAATGTAAAGTTTCATAAAAATCCGTTGAGCAGTTTTTCGTCAAAGAGTAATACATACATACATACATCCTCACAAACTTCGCATTTATAATATTAATAGGATAGCTAGCTATTTATGATTTATGATACTTCTTTATGACATTACTAACAGTGCCCCGCGGTTTTACCCGCGTTGTGTCCGTTCCCGTAGAAATTCCGGGATGAAAAATAGCCTATAACCTTCCCGTTGAAGGTGTCTATCTATTACAAAAAGAATTCGGATAGGTAGTTTCAAATCGGATAGGTAGTTTCAAATCGGATAGGTAGTTTCAAATCGGATAGGTAGTTTCAAATCGGATAGGTAGTTTCAAAGAAAAACGTGTTCAAACAAAAAGAAAAATCATATTCAGCTTGAGCCACGTCAGAGGCCTTTGGCAGCTCGATAACTCTGACACCACTCGATGAAGAAGAAGAAGCTTCATTATATTGGCGTAGACGTATAGATAGAATAAAAATATCATCCCCCATTTGTGTTAGTTATCTTTATCAAGTGCATTTCAGGTCCCTAATTCCTTTCTCCCTTGAAAAAACCTGAACATCTCAAAATTTAACGTTATAGGATATAGAACAGTACAAGTCCGAGATAGCGGAACTGTCTCGCACGAAAGAGAAGCTTTCTTCTCGCGTTGAAGAGTTGGAAGCCCAGGTGGCTGATCTGAGAGAACAGGTGGACGCGGCGCTCGGAGCCGAGGAGATGGTGGAGCAGCTCGCTGAGAAGAAGATGGCTTTGGAGGACCAGGTATGTGGTCTAATGGGGAGAAGACCGAGGTTTTTATGTACGGGCTACTGGGGAGAAGGTTGAGATATCTGGTGTACTGGGGAGAAGATCAGGGTATGTGGTGTGGTGAGAAGAAGACCTACTGGGAAAAAGACCGTCTATCTCATTAAGAAGACAATTTCTCTTACTTGCCTTACTTTCCACAGGTGGAACAGCTAAAACAAGACGTGTCAGAGCTGGAAGCGTTACAAGAAGTGCACGAGCAGCTGGTAGAGTCTAATCGGGAGCTGGAGATGGACCTGCGCGAAGAGCTGGAGATGGCGCACGCAGCTACCAGAGAGGTGAGCGGAGTGGGGAGTGATGGGACGTTGGGAGTCAGGGGGAGTTGGGAGTCATGGGGTGTGGGGAGTGATGGGTGGTGGGGAGTCTGGGGGAGTTGGGAGTCATGGGGTGTGGGGAGTAGGGAGTGTAGGAATCAAGGGGTTTGTTTGGGAAGTGATTGGGAGAGTGGCGAGTCAGGGGGAGTTGGGTATCAGAGGGATTGATGGGGTCAGGGGGAGTAGAGACATAAGGTTTGCAAATTCACGGGAAGTGGGGAGTCTGGGGGAGTGATGGAGTGATAGGGAGTGGGTAGTGATAGAGGGTACAAAGTCAGGCAGTGTGGGGATTGTGGGGAGTCATGGGGTTTGGGGAGTTAGGTGGAGTGGGTAGTTTTGACCCATTTTCTGTTTTCCGATTGACCTGAAATCTTATGCTGGGGCCACACTATCGCGATAACGCGAAGATTTGCGTTGTCGCGACACGTCTGGCCAAAGTTTTCGTCCTATCGCGAATCATCTTCGCGAATACGAATGCCCTTCGCGCCGCTGTCGGTAAATTGCCGCACATCAAAGGGTTTTGTCGCGACAAAGTTCGTGCGGTTGGCTACACATCGCGCGCTTTAGTTGACTGCGAGACTCCGAGCGGTTTGAACGTGTTTCAATTAAA
The DNA here is from genome assembly GCA_951394245.1 of Cyclophora punctaria. Taxonomy (NCBI): domain Eukaryota; kingdom Metazoa; phylum Arthropoda; class Insecta; order Lepidoptera; family Geometridae; genus Cyclophora; species Cyclophora punctaria. Next base: position 1,491,703 of record OX596196.1, read on the forward strand.
CAAAAAACTAAACATTTTCAGCGAACTTGTCATGGATTGGAGTACTTAATGAGAAAATATTATTATTCATACAAAATTATGAACCATCGCCTTTTATTCCTCTTTTTTAACCTTTTTATTTTTGTTCAAGTAATAAAGATGTAGTATATAATATTAGCCGCCATGTGACACAGCGCAACCGCCTCTTCCATGTTTCCCGCGAAATGAATTATCGCGACGTTCTTGATTATCGCGACGTAGTGAATATGTGGCCAAGCACTTCGTCATGGATCGAACACGAAGTTTTTATCGCGACAACGGAACAGGAATTATTGCGCGACAGTGTAGCCGTAGCATAACAAATACGTTTGTTTCGAAAGACAATGTTAATAAACTTTTCCGAAAACGTTTCTCTGTAATACCGGTTTCGGTTGCAGTCGGTGCGCGAGAAGGACGCGGCGCTGGAGACGATCATGGACCGCGACGCGACCATCCAGAAGTTCAGGGAGCTGGTGCAGAGGATGGCGGAGCAGTACAACGAGCTGCGCGCGCAGGCCGACTCCAAGCAAGGTACGGAGAGCCTTGCACTGGGTGCTTCACATTGTAGGTTGTTCAGGCTGATGTTCAGGCTGATCATGATCATAGGGTACTGTTCACTTTGTACTGGGTTAATTAGTTAGGTCAGTTTGGTTAGGGCACTGCAGGCTGAATCACTAGATTGTCCGAAAAGTAAGATGATTCCGTGCTTCGGAGGGGGCACGTTAAGCCGTCGGTCCCGGTTACTTTCTACGGATAGTAGTCGTTACATGAGCCATGTCAGAGGCCTTTGGCGGCTCAATAACTCTGACACCAGGATTGGTCAGGTTGACCATCCACTCGATGAAGAAGAAGAAGAAGAAGAAGACTGTGTTGTTCAAATTTTAATATAATTATGTTGTATGTTATGTGGTTTCGTCTGATGTTCTGATGTACTGTTCACTTTGTCTGTGTTGTTCAAATTGTAGGTTATTTTGTCTGATGTTTCGGCTGAAACCGGCTCTAAGCCGATTGTAATGTTAATAAAATAATGTCGACGTGTGGTATAACCCGGTGGTGCTGGTCGCAGACGGCGCGCTGGGCGGCGAGGCGGCGCCGGCGGAGCTGCCGTCGCTGGTGGCGGTGTCGCGCGCCAGCACGCGCTCCGTGGACCTCCAGCTGCGCGCGCTGCAGCTCGACCAGGCGCAGGCGCGCGCGCAGCTGCTGGCCGCCTGTCTGCCCGACCACTTCATGCAGCCTGCCGGTGAGCGAAGCTTGTTTAAGCGGGGAAAATTATTTAAGTGAAAATATTAAGCGAAATAAGTTGTTTAAGCGAAAAAATTAGTAAACAAGCGGATATAAGTTGATATAAAATGAGTTGTTTAAGCGGAAATAAGATTTTTAAGCAGAAATCATTTTTTAAGCGGAAATCATTTTAAAAACGGACAAAACTCATTTCTCCTTTTAAAAACTTAATCAATTGAAATAAAGTTATTGAAGCGGGAAAAATATTTAAACGAAAAAAGATATATAAGCGAAAAAAATATAAATTTTTAATAATTTTTTTTAATCATCAATTTTTATTTATACTCTATAACATGAAAATGTCTGCCTCCAGGTGATCACGACGCAATCCTTCTGATACTGCTGCTACAACGTTTGAACACCAAAGCGGAGATTATACTGGGACAGATCAGAGAGAGGTAACTCACCATGAATATATCAATTTACAGTAATATAGAATACTAGCAGCGCCCCGCGGTTTTACCCGCGTTGTGCCCGTTCCCGTGGGAATATCGGGAATTTTTATAAATAAAAAACCTTCCTCTTGAATCACTCTGCCTATTACAAAAAACCGCATCAAAATCCGTTGCGTAATTTTAAAGATTTAAGCATACAGACAAACAGACAAACAAACAGACAAAAATAGCGACTTTTTTTTATACTATGTAGTGATACATCAGCCGTCATCTTTGTACCCCGTTCCCGTGGGAATTTCGGGATAAAATGTATCCCATGTGTTATTCTGATGTATAACCTATATTACTGAAAAGTTTCATCCAAATCCTTTCAGTACTTTTTGCGTGAAAGAGTAAGAAATATACATACATCCTGACCAACTTTCGCAGTTATAATATTAGCTGCGCCCCACGGTTTTGCCTTTCCCGTAGGTATTTAAAAACAGCTCGACCGATTTTGTGCAAACTTCACATAAATAAACCATCTACTAAATAGTCCGAACAAAGCCTAAACATTTGGTTTGGATATGTGAGCCCGTTCTTGAGTTATCATACAACGAAAAGTGGCATTGATTTTTATATTTATAGTCTAGCTGTGCCCCGCGGTTTAACCCGCGTTGTGCCTGTTCCCGTGTGAATTTCGGGATGAAAAATAGCCTATAACCTTCCCGTTGAATGTGGCTATCTATTTTAAAAAGAATTATTCAAATCGGACTGATAATTCCCGAGATTACCTCGAACATACAAACAAACAATTAAACAAACTTACAAATTTTACCTCTTTATAATATTAGTACAGATCAGATCAGAAAGATATCCCAAGGTATTTTATCCCAATGTTTCATCTTCAGATTCCCACCGGTGAACGTGTGGGATCGCGAAGTGATCACTAAGACGCACACAGCGACGCAGTATAGCTTCAGGTGCCAGCTGGAGTACCAGCTTTATATGATACAGGTGAGCTTACTGTCCTGGTTGTACCTAGATTTTAATGTGGGTTCGATTCCCGCCCGGAGTCAACAATATGTGAAGACATAGTTGTTGGTAACGTCTGGGTGACAATTATATATTATTATAAAGTAATAGCCGCGCCCCGTGGTGATGCACCCGTTACCGCGTGAATTTCGGGATAAAATGTATCCCATGTGTTATTCTGAAGTAAAACCTATATTACTGTAAAGTTTCATCCAAATCCGTCCAGTAGTTTTAAAAATAACCACACTTCCATACAACTTTTCAACCCCTCTTTCAACCCCTTTCAGCCCTGTTTTCGCGATAAAAAGTAGCCTATGTCCTTTTTCAAGCTCTGTACTAACTGTGTACTAAATTTCATTCAAATCGGTTCAGTAGTTTTGGCGTGAAAGCGTAACAGATAGACAGAGTTACTTTCGCATTTATAATATTAGTTAGGATTTGTGTATTGTATTATGTAGTAGTATCAGTTTGTTAGATTCCATAATACAAGCTTAGAGCTTAGTTTGGGTCTAATTAACAGTGTATGAATTTGTCCGGGTATTGATGTCCCGGGTTCAATTCCCGAGTCGAGCGAAAACATGTTTCCTACTTTATAAACATGGTCCGAGTTTGAGATCACCAACCCGCATTAGACAAGCGTGGTGATTAGGACATCCTCCTCACTGTACTGATACCTTCAGTGAGACGAGAGGCCTTTGCCCAGCAGTGGGACATTACAGGCTAATACTTTACTTTTTATAATGTCCGGCAGTGCTACTCAGTAATCTGGTCGTGTTACCTGGACGAGTGTCCCCCGGCAGCCCTGCTGGCGGCGGGCGGAGCCCTAATCGACGCTCAGGCACAGGAGAGAGCGCTCGACGCCGCCGCGCAGCTCTTGAAGACGAATGAACTGGATGAGAACTGCTCCTTCGATGGTATGTATGGTTTTGAATGTATAGAGAAACTATTGTATACTTATTTAGCTATAGTAATATACAGGGTGGCGAGGTTATAGCGGTCAGACGGAGAGAATGAGGGATATAGAGGGAATTGGGAGAGGGAGAGAGAGAGAGAGACATGGGGAGGGAGAGAGAAAAAACATACACTTTCGCAATTCAAATTAGTAGGATAGGTCTTATGGTGCAATTCGCGGTGCGGAGCGAAAGTGTGCTACGATGTGGAGATGGGAGTGTGCTACGATCTTGCTACGATACGGAGGTGTGCTATGATGCTGAGGTGGGAGTGTGTTACGATCATGCTACGATGTCATGCTACGATACGGAGGTGTGCTACGATGCTGAGGTGGGAGTGTGTTACGATCATGCTACGATGTCATGCTACGATACGGAGGTGTGCTACGATGCTGAGGTGGGAGTGTGTTACGATCATGCTACGATGTCATGCTACGATACGGAGGTGTGCTACGATGCTGAGGTGGGAGTGTGTTACGATCATGCTACGATGTCATGCTACGATACGGAGGTGTGCTACGATGCTGAGGTGGGAGTGTGTTACGATCATGCTACGATGTCATGCTACGATACGGAGGTGTGCTACGATGCGGAGGTGGGAGTGTGCTACGACCATGCTACGATGTCATGCTGCGATACGGAGGTGTGCTACGTTGCGTAGGCGGGAGCGTGCTACGATCATGCTACGATGTCATGCTACGCTACGGAGGTGTGCTGCGATGCGAAGGCGGGAGCGTGCTACGATCATGCTATAATGTCATGCTACGCTACGGAGGTGTGCTACGATGCGAAGGCGGGAGCGTGCTACGATCATGCTATGATGTCATGCTACGCTACGGAGGTGTGCTACGATGCGAAGTGCTACGATCATGCTATGATGTCATGCTACGCTACGGAGGTGTGCTACGATGCGTAGGGGGGAGTGTGCTACATGCGTATGGACACCCCCACGAAAATTCGCGTGAATCGTTTTGATGCGTGTGTTAGATAAATTGAAACCCATAAAGTTAATTTAACCAGGCAAGTGTCTAACGTCAGGTAATATTTAAAGTCAATAGTTCTAATCTTTCGATGGTTAGAAGGGTAGTAATGAAAACAAGGAATAACCATTTAACATAATTTAATTTATTGGAGGCTTAACCTCTTTTAGGCTCTTTTAACGTACCACCCATTCGGAAGAACATCAGCAGAGAAGAATGGGCAAGAAACTCTGCTGGTTATCTTTTAATAATCATTAAGGCACATTACCTTACTTTATACATATACTAACATCTCCAATAACACTAATAATCCAGTTCGTTATTGAAGTATATAAATATAGCACATAGGTACATAATTTAATATGTTTTACAATGTAACATACACAATATAAAATGAAAGGGCACAAAAGACAATAATTATTAAAATGAATAGCTTACTCAACTTAGGGGTTATTGGATCCTTCCAGTTCTGCAACTCACAATTGAATCCGAATAATATCATACCTTAGATGTTATCGCCTTAAAAGTCGAAGAGCAACTGCTCGCTCCACTCTGGCTTCACTCTTTTATATCCGTTAACAAACAGTATTCAAAAAGTGACAGTTGAGTCAAATTAGTGTTTAAATTGTTATTTGTTACAATACATCATTTAGTAAATTTGTCAATTCATTTTAACAATCGAGTACTAAATATTAAACATAACATAATTATATTTATAGGTAAATCAAGTATTTATCTTATTATTTAGACACATAATTATTATCATTATAATAATATATCAGTATTTATCTTATTATTTAGACACATAATTATTATCATTATAATAATATATCAGTATTTATCTTATTAATTAGACACATAATTATTATCATTATAATAATATATCACGGCCATACTGACAAGTACTTCGCTCTCGAAGTACATTAGATACCCTTTCTCTATAATCGTACTTTACTTTTTGTTTTGCCAAGTGCCTAGACGTGTCAAGTCCCCTCCACCCGCTGCTAGTGGGATAGACTTGCACCAAGCAAATGACCGACCAGCGGAAACAATTTGTATCGGTTACCTCGTCATGCAAGTCCCATTCACCCGCTGCTGGTGAGATAGACAAGCACCAAGTAAACGATCGCCCAGCGGATTCATTGTTACAGTCTCTGTTTTCACAGTCTCTGTTTTAATTGTTACAGTCATTATTTTCATTGTTACAGTCACTTTTTTTTTTTCATTGTTACAGTCTCTGTTTTCACAGTCTCTGTTTTCATTGTTACAGTCATTATTTTCATTGTTACAGTCACTTTTTTTTTCATTGTTACAGTCTCTGTTTTCACAGTCTCTGTTTTTCACAATAAGAGAACCAATAACAGTGGTCAATTTGGTTCACAACAACTTATCACATCACGATCTCATTACATCATGATAATTTGTACTTTCATAACATTGTTTGTAACATAAGTTATTACCTTTTTACATTAAATATCCCGTATATAAATATTACCTTAATGTGCCCTCACTATCAACACTATGTAAATTAACTCAATTTGCTCCGTTCACCTGGCCATAGTCTCAATTTGTCTTTGGCTATAATCAACAACCCGCTTGGCCAACCTGATGAACCATTACATGTGGTATTTAACATATAATTGCCTGTTCTGACATTACGCTACACCTGACCATTACCTCTTGGGGTACCCGTGGCGACCAAGTGATGCTCTATTTGTAGTTCTCGAAATAACGTTTGAATTTGATTTGAACTGAAATTAGTGCCCCTATCCATTATTACCCTTGACGGAGTACTAAAATAGTTACTGTATCTCGTATAATGGGAACAAGTTCTTGGGCATTCAGAGTTTTGAGTGGTTTGAGTAAACAAAAAATTTTTAGTAAACCCGTCTAATAAAAGAAGAATGTATTTATACCCGTCAGTGGTTCGTTCAAATGGTCCTGTACAGTCTAAGTGGATTGTGTGAAAGGGAATAGGTATTTTATCAACAGGGTGTAAAAGCCCTTCTTTTGGACCAGGGTGACCTTTACGTTCGAGGCATATCAGGCAGTGCTCTGAATATTTTCGAATATAAGAAGCCATACGAGAAAACCTCGTGACAGTTCTCGTCATGAAAAAGTTTTAGAAGCTTAAACCTGGACCCTTTAGGTACATTCTCATCAAGTTCCCCGGATAAAACTTGTTGAATTAAATTTTGCAATTCCAGATCATCTTGCTGGGCGATTCCTAGCCAGGATCGGGGGGTTTCAATAAAATTTACAAGGCTACATACATTTGAGCAGAAATGGGGTATTCGATAGGATTGCGGCTAAGAAAATCGACATGAGCTATGTGTTTACCTTTTTTGTAAACAATTTCAAAATTAAAATCTTGAAGGAAAGTCCACCAACGAGCAACACGTGGTGAGAGATCAATCTTGTTCATTGTGGCTTTAACAGAAGTAAAAAGCTTAAATTTTATGCCTGGAAATATTTAAAAGCGTTATAAATAGCCAGTGTTTCTAAATCATATGAGACATATTTATATTCAGCTAAGGATGTTCTTTTGTTAAAATAAGTCACGACCTTTTTTTCCATTCTCAACTCTTTGTACTAGTATAGTCCCGTAACCCAATGAACTAGCGTCTGTATAGACTTCAGTTGGTTGGTTATGATCAAATACAGTGAGTAGTGGTTTTGTGGACAATTGCCTAATGACATAGTCCCCAGCCGCATCCTGCTCTACTCCCCGTTCCCAAAATTTGGAATGAATTTACGGAAATAACTTGCAAGTCCCATGAATTGACGTACCTGCTTAATAGTTTTTGGTGTAGGAGAGTTTACTAGAGCGGCTACTTTTGTTTCACTAGGTCTTATACCTTCGTGAGTAATGATGCGACCTAAACATTCTATACTTTCGACAAAAAAAACATTTATACTTCTTGAGATTAATTGTAAACCCTTCGCAGCAGTTCCATCGCTGCTCCAGCCAAACTCCCTGGAGAGTGTCTCGATGTTGTTACACCACGACTCGGCGCCTAGATCACTTGTAGTCGGGTCGAAGATAGGCAGGGCAACGTCATCATCTTTACGCCGGGAAACAGCATCTTTAATCGCCCTAGGAAGATCTTGTAAGGCAGGGATTTCCATCCTGGAATTATACATAAAACTGATTGGGTAGATGACTGGATACGATCCCACTTCTGATGTTAGATAAATTGAAACCCATAAAGTTAATTTAACCAGGCAAGTGTCTAACGTCAGGTAATATTTAAAGTCAATAGTTCTAATCTTTCGATGGTTAGAAGGGTAGTAATGAAAACAAGGAATAACCATTTAACATAATTTAATTTATTGGAGGCTTAACCTCTTTTAGGCTCTTTTAACGTACCACCCATTCGGAAGAACATCAGCAGAGAAGAATGGGCAAGAAACTCTGCTGGTTATCTTTTAATAATCATTAAGGCACATTACCTTACTTTATACATATACTAACATCTCCAATAACACTAATAATCCAGTTCGTTATTGAAGTATATAAATATAGCACATAGGTACATAATTTAATATGTTTTACAATGTAACATACACAATATAAAATGAAAGGGCACAAAAGACAATAATTATTAAAATGAATAGCTTACTCAACTTAGGGGTTATTGGATCCTTCCAGTTCTGCAACTCACAATTGAATCCGAATAATATCATACCTTAGATGTTATCGCCTTAAAAGTCGAAGAGCAACTGCTCGCTCCACTCTGGCTTCACTCTTTTATATCCGTTAACAAACAGTATTCAAAAAGTGACAGTTGAGTCAAATTAGTGTTTAAATTGTTATTTGTTACAATACATCATTTAGTAAATTTGTCAATTCATTTTAACAATCGAGTACTAAATATTAAACATAACATAATTATATTTATAGGTAAATCAAGTATTTATCTTATTATTTAGACACATAATTATTATCATTATAATAATATATCAGTATTTATCTTATTATTTAGACACATAATTATTATCATTATAATAATATATCAGTATTTATCTTATTAATTAGACACATAATTATTATCATTATAATAATATATCACGTGCCTTAAAACCGACAACCGACGAGTCGCGGCGAACATAGTGACGAACACAGACGAGACAGTCATTACGTTCAACTCGCGATACTTCCAGCGCAGTGACGAGTTTATATTCATAAGTTTCTCTATCCAATTCTTTCCTTCTCTCTCACACACGCTCACTTGGCTGTCAGCGAGTCCAAAATAACAATACTAGTAAAATAAAGAATTTATCTAAAAAAAAAAATGTCCCATAACGTGGACCACTGTCGTCAATTTTCCAGTCCAACCGACTCTTGAAGAGGAAAAAGGTTTAGAGATAGCTTAAGAATGAAATAATATCACTAAACTCCTCTTCAGGAGCAATCGTCTTCGGCTGAAAAATTGACGACAAAAAAAAAAAGAGAATAAATGTGTGATTAATGTCCAAAATATGAATAAACAAAGGTCTCGAGCGGTGTTGGTCGTATCTATCTGCCATGTGGAGTGCGCTGGGCGGCGCGGGGGGCGCGGGGGGCGCGGGGGGCGCCGCGGGCGCGGGGGGCGGCGAGCGCGCGGCGCTAGTGGCCGCGTGCCGCGCGCTCGACGCGCTCGCGCGCGCGCTGCACGCGGACGCCACCGCGCTCTCGCACATACTGCAGGTGAGGCTTACTTCAACTGTAGGTGGCGTTTAACAGCTTCTGTGCTCTTGAGGTTTGAGCGCCCGGCTCACGATCCGGAGGTTCCGGATTCGATTCCCGATGGGGACAATATCTCACTAAAATCTCTTTGTGAGACTGCTGATTCTTAGGGCATTGCAGGCTGAATCACCTGATTGCCCGAAAAGTTAGACGATTCCGTGCTTCGGAGGGCACGTTAAGCCGTCGGTCCCGGTTACTTTCTACGGATAGTAGTCGTTACATGAGCCATGTCAGAGGCCTTTGGCGGCTCAATAACTCTGACACCAGGATTGGTCAGGGTGACTATCCACTCGATGAAGAAGAAGACAGTCTTTTATACAACTTTATTCCATACATCACCATCTGTGCCAGGAATCCGACCGGTCTCTCGAGCTGGGCGCGCTGCACGAATCAATTTGCACGTCGAGTGCGGCGCTGCAGCAGCAATTGAAGAGCATTCGACGGAGGCTGCCCGTCGGAGTGCAGCTGCAGAAACTGCCGCTGGATATGCAGGTAATTGACAGGCCCGTTGGCACAGTGGCGGTGGGAGCGCTTGCTGTGTCGGGGGTTGCGGGGTCGATTTAACGGAGTAACTTTATTTTTATTACAGCACAAAACACATTACAATCATATAATGATGCATAATTCTTTTCACACCATCGCAAACACTCCTAAATCTCTCCATCCATCGTCAAACAAATCAAACAGAGGATTGTCGGCTAGGAGAGAGTTGAGGGCGCGTGCGCGCGCGCCACCGTGCGGCAGCCGGAGCGGCAGCAACGCGTGCCGCCGCCCATAAGGCATATAAGTTATGCTAATCTGACTACAAATTAATACTTAGGGTAATAAAGTAAAAAAGTTAGAATATAGATTACAAAGAAAATATAAAAATAAGGTTAAAAATTAAGAATTTTCCTCACTTGATAGGTAAATTTACAAATTTTTTGCTCATCAATATGTGAAGACATAGTTGTTGACGACGTCAGGGTGTCAATTAATATTCTTACTAGCTGAGTCGGCAAACGTTGTTTTGGCATATAAAAATCAAGGGATGGACTACTAAGGGGTATGAAAAATGGATAGAAGCCGATTTTCAGACGTACTGAATATGCATATAAAATTTGATAAGAATATTTTAGTTAATGTCTGCCATGTGTAGGTATGTATAATATCCGTGACGTGTATCTGGGCAGCTGCTGGACCGTCTCCGCGGCGATAGCGCGGCGGTGCTGGCGCGGGCGGCGCGCGCGGCGTGGCTGTGCGCGCGCGGCGCCAGCGCCTGCGCCGCCACGGCCGCCGACAGCGGCGGCGACGCGCCGCTCGCGCACGCGCAGCTCGGGGCCATCTGGAGCGCCGCCGTCGACAAGGTGTACCAGCAGGTGAGTGCCACGGCCCGACAGCGGCGGCGACGCGCAGCTCGGGGCCATCTGGAGCGCCGCCGTCGACAAGGTGTACCAGCAGGTGAGTGCCACGGCCCGACAGCGGCGGCGACGCGCAGCTCGGGGCCATCTGGAGCGCCGCCGTCGACAAGGTGTACCAGCAGGTGAGTGCCACGGCCCGACAGCGGCGGCGACGCGCAGCTCGGGGCCATCTGGAGCGCCGCCGTCGACAAGGTGTACCAGCAGGTGAGTGCCACGGGCCGACAGCGGCGGCGACGCGCAGCTCGGGGCCATCTGGAGCGCCGCCGTCGACAAGGTGTACCAGCAGGTGAGTGCCACGGCCCGACAGCGGCGGCGACGCGCAGCTCGGGGCCATCTGGAGCGCCGCCGTCGACAAGGTGTACCAGCAGGTGAGTGCCACGGCCCGACAGCGGCGGCGACGCGCAGCTCGGGGCCATCTGGAGCGCCGCCGTCGACAAGGTGTACCAGCAGGTGAGTGCCACGGCCCGACAGCGGCGGCGACGCGCAGCTCGGGGCCATCTGGAGCGCCGCCGTCGACAAGGTGTACCAGCAGGTGAGTGCCACGGCCCGACAGCGGCGGCGACGCGCAGCTCGGGGCCATCTGGAGCGCCGCCGTCGACAAGGTGTACCAGCAGGTGAGTGCCACGGCCCGACAGCGGCGGCGACGCGCAGCTCGGGGCCATCTGGAGCGCCGCCGTCGACAAGGTGTACCAGCAGGTGAGTGCCACGGCCCGACAGCGGCGGCGACGCGACGGCGAAAGAGACAAACCATTTGATAGCTAAAATGCTGTTATAACCGCTTGCTTCACCGTGGGTACTATAGTACCCAATTTTAAAAAGTGCTCAAAAACAACCTGGGTACTAAAGTACCCAAAAATGAGTTTCGCGGACTCTTAGCTTAAATGTTCTATCCTGCTTCATCTAATTAGAATAGCCATAAGGAACGAATTCCGTCCTTTTCTCACTTCATTTACCTTCAAATTAATATGCGACAACCTAACAAATAAATCATTGACACTTCGGAAAAACATCAAGAAATTAGTCGTTCGTTCCGTGCGTCATACACTAAAGCTAGTGACGAATTCCGGCTTATTTTATTATCTTTTGTTATTTCTGTGCTTGTTTGAGTGCTAAAAACGGAAGATAAACTTTTTATGTAGTATATTTGATACCAAATATAAATTTAGTCAAACAGATTTAGATCTTAGGAATCGTAAAGTAAACAGCCAAGCATTTGGTACCTTGGTGTTAACTTTTTCATATTTTGATGTAATCCTCTGTTTTAAGATATTCAAATGTTATATCAATTTTTCAGGGCTGAAATAAGCTATGAGAAAATACTAATATTTTAACTATCCATGTAAGATTTGTTTAAAAATATAATTATGCGTCAGCGAGAACAAACCCGCGATACGAACAAATATTGTAGTATTAGTTTTAAAAGCTTGTAAATAAATATTTTTGCATGATGGAATGTTATGTTTCAAGTTTTTTTGCTTGACATGGTATCTATTGACATATTTAAATAACCTAAACCATAGTTTACCCCGTAATTTTTAAATAAAATATCATTTTGTACATAATGGTATATTTTTTACTAAGTTGTATGTTCTGAACCATATTATTTCATAATAATGCTTCGCACTCTTATAAATTATGTGTCATTCAAAGCACCATTTCAGCCATAACAAAAAATACTAACACAAGTAGGGTCTAATTACAATGAGTTAAGTCCTAAATAGCTTTTAAGTGCCAGAAGTCGAAGCGCGCGCCGGCCAAAAAAAAACGGTCGGCGCGTGTTGCTTTTGCGCCACGCAGAGCGCGCGGGGCCGGTGTAGCAAGCGGCGTTTAAGAATAAGGCCTTAATTCGCTCTTTCTCTCTCTCTCTCTCTTTCTCTCTCTCTCTCTCTCTCTCTCTCTACAGAAACTGTTAGTAAGCGTTGATGAATAAGTCCTTAATTTTCTCTCTCTCTCTCTCTCTACAGAAACTGTTAGTAAGCGTTGATGAAAAGTCCTTAATTATCTCTCTCGCTCTCTCCCCAGGACGATAACGGCGTAGTGCGCACTATAAAGAGCGCTCTCTCACAAGTGAGTAGTGACGTCACCAAGCTGGCGACCTTCACTCAGGACAAGGAGTACGACATGATGTCTCTCACCAACGTGCACACGGATAAGGTGAGATAACATCATATTAATTTGAAATTTTTGAAATTTTGTTTTAAACACAAATACTAAATAAATAAGTTATAGGCTAATACATTTTTAATTTTATTAAATACTAGCAGCGCCCCGCGGTTTTACCCGCGTTGTGCCCGTTCCCGTGGGAATATCGGGAATTGTTATACATAAAAACCTTCCTCTTGAATCACTCTACCTATTACAAAAAACCGCATCAAAATCCGTTGCGTAATTTTAAAGATTTAAGCATACAGACAAACAGACAGACAAATAGACAAAAATAGCGACTTTGTTTTATACTATGTAGTGAAGTTTAACTATTGAATTCTGTATTCTGTTTAAAGTCAACTTTGCTTGGTTTATCGCGTTCTTCAAACCCATTACGCTCAGTTAAATTAAATTTCATCTAGTTTATCTCATTTTAAATTCAATATCGCCTAGTTTAAAGTCAATTTCGCTTACTTTAAATTTAATTTCACCTAGTTAAGCTCAGTTTAAATCCAATGTCACTTTGTTTAATTTCAATCTCACCTACTTTAGCTCAGTTTAAAGTCAATTTCGCTCCGTTTAAATTCAATTTCACCCAGCCCAAAGCCATTTTCGCTCCAAAAAACTAAGTTACACTCAAACTCGTCCGCAGCCCACGCCCCCTATCGTGCTCCGCGCGCAGCTGGTGAAGAAGCAACTGGAGGAGACGAAGAGTCTCACCATCAAGTTGGAGAACAAGGAGGCCGACATCAAGGAGCTGAGGAAGGCTTTGAAGGTACCCGCTTGGTGTAGTACTAGTAGTCCCGTGGTTTTACCCGCGTTGTGCCCGTTCCCGTGGGAATTTCGGGATGAAAAATAGCCTATAACCTTCCCGTTGAATGTGACTATATATTACAAAAATAATTATCCAAATCGGATTAATAGTTTCTGAGATATGCGCGGTCAAACAAACAAACTCTTCAGCTTTATTATATTGTATTAGCTGTTTTACCCGCGTTGTGCCCGTTCCCGTGGGAATTCCGGGAGTTTTATTACTTTAATCTCCTATTTTGGAGTTGGTGATGATCCTTTTTTTATGTGTTCCTTATTATCAGGACAAGGTATTTAATGTAATAAAATTCCCAGAATTCCCACGGGAACGTGGCGCCACTGGGCACGGGTAGTTTTATACTATATACTAATATTATAAAGAGGTAAAACTTGTAAGTTTGTATGTTCAAGCTAATCTCACGAACTACCAGTCCGATTTGAATAATTCTTTTTGTAATAGATAGCCACATTCAACGAGTAGGTTATAGGCTGTTTAAAATCCCGGAATTCCTATGGGAACGGGCACAACGCGGGTAAAACCGCGGGGCACGGCTAGCGGGTGCGTCACTAAGCACGGGTAGTTAATCATTAATCTATGATTCCTCGGTGGTCTAGTGGTATGTGCACTCGCCTGCCAAGACTGAGGTCTCGGGTTCAATTCCCGGGTCGAGCGAAAACATGTTTCCTACTTTTCGAACATGGCTCGGGTTTGAGATCACCAACCCGCATTAGGCAAGCGTGGTGATTACGCCTGAAACCTCCTCACTGTACTGATATCTTCAGTGAGATGAGAGGCCTTTGCCCAACAGTGGGACGTTACAGGCTAATACTTTTTACCTACTATGATTCCAGGGCAAGCAGGAGGAGTTGTCGGAGATGCAGATCCGGCGCGAGCTCGGCGAGAAGAAGCTCACGAAGGCGGCGCAGGACGCCGAGCTGCGCGCGCAGACGCTGCAGCGGCGGCTCGACGACACGCTCAACCAGCTCAAACGGTACGGGCCTGCTCTAAGGAGCCAGCCATGAACTACGTCAGACCATGTCGGAGGCCTTTAGGGCGAGGTGTGGTAGTGGCCATCCCTGGAGATTTCAGGGCAAATATAAACCAATAGGATTGTATAAAATCTCCGGTCAGATATAAAATCCCATTGGTTTATTGATCTGCTGTAATCACGTGTACTCCTCGCTGTACTGACATCTTCAGTGAGAAGAGCTTGATCTGCAGTGGGGTGTTATAGGACCATACTTTACATTAGTACTCGCTTGTGATTACGTGTATTCCTCCTCGCTGTACTAACATCTTCAGTGAGCGAGTTTGATCTGGTATGTCCGTTTCTCCGCTCCGCAGTCTCGCTCCGCATCAATGGACAGGCGCCCTTAGGCGGTCTAATATCTCCAGGGATGGCCACGAACCTACTCGAAAGGAATTAATATGACAATAATGGTCGACAGAGTGTGACATTGTGGAGGGGAATTAGGGGAGGGAGAGGTTCACAACGTGTGACGTTTCGACAAGCCCGGTGTCACAGTGGCAGTGAGAGCGCTTACTGTGTCGGGGGTTGCGGGCTCGATTCAACGGAGTAACAATATGTGAAGACAGTTGTTGACGACGAGCAGCGCCCCGCGGTTTTACCCGCGTTGTGCCCGTTCCCGTGGGAATTTCGGGATTTTTTTTACATAAAAACCTTCCTCTTGTATCACTCTACCTATTACAAAAAACCGCATCAAAATCCGTTGCGTAATTTTAAAGATTTAAGCATACAGACAAACAGACGCGACTTTGTTTTATACTATGTAAAGATTAAGTATTTGTGTATATACTCGTATATGTAGTAGTATCAGTGAGTTAGATTCCATAATACAAGCTTAGAGCTTACTTTGGGTCTAATTAACTGTGAGTGAATTTGTCCGCGTATATTTAATTATTATTTATTTTGTCACAAAAAGTGGGAGAGGGTCCTAAATTTGAAATTGTCCTACAATATAAACAATAGTGTCTTATATAAAACAATCTGAATACCAGTATGAGTGGTGTCTCAATAACTGTGCCAAAGATATCATGTAGCTTCATTCCAAAATATATGAATGAATTGAATGTTCATCATTTGTCCTCAGCAAAGAGAAGGAGTTCGAAGAGACGATGGACCATCTGCAACAAGACATCGACTCGCTCGAGAGCGAGCGCGGCGCGCTCAGAGACAAGCTGAAGACGTACGACAAGCGCGGCGGACACCACGGTATGTACACTTACCACTTATATATTACATGATGTACTGATATCTTCAGTGAGATGAGTGGCTAATTACATGCTAATACATTACTTTATAAGGAATCTACACTATTTATTATTTACAAATGCATAAAATGTGTGTATGTATACAGTGACGCCAACATCAGCCGTCAGGGAATTTACACGTAAGAACAGATATATCAATTAAAATAATTAAATCTCACCATTTTGTGTTAACCCAGGCATGGCCGCTTTTGCGTTCATTAATAACTTTTGTTTATCAAATAATTTATTACTGGTTTCTTAAGTTGAAGCGAACACTACTCATTTTGAATTGATACTACGGTTACGGAAACATTTCGCTTTTATTTTACACTAGCAGCGCCTCGCGGTTTTACCCGCGTTGTGTCCATTCCTGTGGGAATTTCGGGATGAAAAATAGCCTATGTTACTCGTGGATAATGTAGCTTTCGAATGGTGGAAGAATTTTTAAAAACGGTCTAGTAGTTTTTGAGCCTATTCATTACAAACAAACAAACAAAGTTTTCCTCTATAAAATATTAGTGTAGGTATTGTTTTGACGTTTTGGCCCCTTTACAGGAACCGTCAGTCTTCTGTGAGCACGGTTCCTGTAAAGGAGCCGAAACGTCAGATAAAAATGTCAAATAAAAGCGAAGTGTATCCGTACACGTAGTTTCAATTCAAAATAATTTATTTTTAATGTCAATAATTTCTAAGTTTGATTGAAACTACATTTACGGATACACTTCGCTTTTATTTGACATTTTTATTTGACGTTTCGGCTTCTTTACATGATAATCTATACTTATATTATAAAGCTGAAGAGTTTGTTTTGTTTGTTTGTTTGTTTGTTTGTTTGTTTGTTTAAACGCGCTAATCTCAGAAACTACTGAACCGATTTGAATAATTCTTTCACTGTTAGATAGTCTATTTATCGAGGAAGGCTATAGGCTACATTTTATCCCGAAATTCCCACGGGAACGGGCACAACGCGGGTAAAACCGCGGGGCGCTGCTAGTGTAAAATAAAAGCGAAGTGTATCCGTGAACGTAGTTTCAATTTTTTTTAATATCAATAATTTTGTTTAATAATATATGTATATGACATATTGTTTATTTTTTTAAGCGTCATCATCATACATTAGCTATTAATTAATTAAGATAAATATCATTTATAATAAAAGGACGGCTTGCATACAGTGGTTTTAAAGTACATATGATATACAGACTAAATAAAAGCGTAAGTTTGCTACACGATATTCAACCTTAGGTGGGTCCCAAATTAAAGCTCGTGGACTGTACTTCACACTTTCTCACTTAATTACCTACTCACTCACTTCCTACCCCACTTACTTACTTACTCACTCACTCACTCACTCACTCACTCACCTACTTCCTTACCTACTACGCAAGCCGTTCTTCCATATGTTTGACTAAATTCTAACATGCACTCACATGTTATAGCCATACCGACTCCAGTGCCCAAAGAAACGATTAAAATAGGTACATAATATTAAATAAGTGTTGTATGTTTGTGTGTACATGTATTAGGTTCGCATCGTGCTGGCGTTTCAGTTTTATATGATGTTACCCTGAACACTAAAACACTTGGAAATACTTCTTCATAAGTAGTAATCTATCTTCTTGAAGAAGGCTTAAGCAGAGCGGAGTGGTGTCTTGTTTAATTGACCAATCACAGCGCATTACGAAGAGATTTCTCCAATTTAAATGCGTTGGGATTGGTCAATCAGACTTCGCACCGCTCCAGTCTGCTTGAGGGCCGACACTGCGTTACGCGTGCGCACGCCGCGGTTTCATACCAAATGAACCTTTGCGTGCGCCCGTCGCGTGCGTGTCACACAAAAGTGAACCGCCGTGTGCATTGTTGGCCCTGAATGGAACCCTCTGAGATAATCAATGTATTTTTTATTTCTTAAATATATGCTTTATAAATAAGAAGCGGTGCTTAAATGCCTGTCTATCTATAATACATACAAATCTTTCTATTAAGAATTGGAATTGCAGAGTCTAACGACAGTCTCGTAGACTGTCTAACGACAGTCTCGTAGACTGTCAATAATCTATTTTTTGGATTGGCACAAAATGTGGTTAAATGTCGTCAATTTTCCAGCCGAAGACGATTGCTTCTGAAGAGGAAAAAGGTTTAGAGATAGGGTAAGAATGAAATAAAATTACTAAGCCTTTTTCCTCTTCAGGTGCAATAGTCTTCGGCTGGTAAATTTACGACATTGGTCCACATTTTGTGCCAATTAAAAAAAATAGAGTATACCCTAGCCAGTCTTATACACTGACAGAGTCTACTCTAGCCAGTCTAGCTAGACAGAGTGACACTAGCTCAGTTAAGTTATACCTCTTTATAAAAAAGTGTATATGTTTTAATGTTCAGGGGATTATGTTTTAAAAACTATTTTGTAATACAACTTTTTACTTTAGCTTTAAACTGTATATTTTATTTTGCGTTTCTTATTTAAGTTAGGAATGCGACTTAATGTGGCTTTGGGGTCAACACTGCGTTAAGCGTGCGCGTGCGCCCTTCGCGTGCGCGCTCGTCGCGTGCGCGCGCGGCGGTTCTCTTTTGTATGGGACCGCGGCGTGCGCACGCTTAATGCAGTGTCGGCCCTTAGTTAAATTAATTTTAAATATATTTTATATTTTATGCATGTATATATGGATGTTGTTTTAACATTTCATTAATGTTATTTAATCGCTTCTAAGTTTTCATATTATGGACGAATACTTTCATTTTTCGCCATCAAGATGACTCTTGTTATTGAAGAAATTAAAATACCTTTATATGCTTAAACGCCTCTATAGTCTAGTGGTGTGTGCACTCGCCTGCTGAGATTAGAGTCCCAGGTTCAATTCCCAGGTCGAGCGGAAACATGTTTCCTACTTTTCGAACATGGCTCGTGTTTGAGATCACCAACCCGCATTAGTCAAGCGTGGTGATTACGACATCCTCCTCACTGTACTGATATATTCGGTTAGATGAGAGTATTTTGCCCAGCAGTGGGACATTACAGGATAATACTTTTTAGGTTGAGTATCTGTTTTATTGTCATGTGGGGAAAAATGAAATTGTTCAATATTTACTTGAATTACAAAAGAACTCTTAAGTCTCTTTTAAAAGCTGGTCGTTCAAAATTGTATTTTATGTCACACCAAATAGAACACAATTTGAAACGGAACTACATTTGTTTTTTACACATATATATAACGTTACATAGATAAGAGTTTTTATGCAATTCACCCTTAGAGTATGTTTTCATTAAAGTGGAACTGGGCGGAGCTCAATCGACCAAGCACAACTAAAAGCCTCCGTGGTCTTGTGGGTTGAGCGCCCGGCTCACGATCCGGAGGTTCCGGGTTCGATTCCCGGCGGGGATATCTCACAAAAATCCCTTTGTAAGACTTCCCTCAGTTTGGTTAGGGCATTGCAGGCTGAATCACCTGATTGCTCGAAAAGTAAGATGATTCCGTGCTTCGGAGGGCACGTTAAGCCGTCGGTCCATTTACTCTCTACGGATAGTAGTCGTTACATGAGCCATGTCAGAGGCCTTTGGCGGCTCAATAACTCTGACACCAGGATTGGTCAGGTTGAACATTCACTCGATGAAGAAGAAGAACTAAAAGATTTGACGATATCAATGTCTTGTTTGAAAATGCATTCTGATTTGTCGATTGAGCGATCCGCGATCGATTCCGCTTCAACGGAAACGCCCTCTAACCTACCCATCACAGCCTATACATCCATCCCGCTCTAACCTACGACCCATTACTATTGTGTGACAAAGCTGACGATATATATGTTGCAGTTGAAACGCCCGCCAAATCGACGCCCGGCTTCGCTCCCGGAGAGGTGAATGAGGCGTTACAGCAGCAGTTGAAGATCCTTAGCTGGTGGGTTTCATTAGCGATTCCGACTTCTTGGCCCAAATTTCAGGTTGGCCCAAAATTCAGGTTGGCCCAAAATTCAGTTTGGCCTAAATTTCAGTTAGGCCAAAATTCAGTTTGGCCCAAAATTCAGTTCGGCCTAAATTTCAGTTAGGCCCAAAATTCAGTTTGGCCTAAAATTCAGTAAGGCCCAAAATTCAGTTCGGCCTAAATTTCAGTTAGGCCCAAAATTCAGTTTGGCCTAAATTTCAGTTTGGCCCAAAATTCAATTTTGCCCCGAATTAAATCATATAGGGTTCAAGTTAAATTGGTTTAAAAATCATAATATTTGTGTATGTATGTATTACTCGTATGCAGTAGATTCCATAACACAAGCTTAGAGCTTAGTTTGGGTCTAATTAACCGTGAGTGAGTTTGTCCGATATTCATTTATTTAAATATCACCCCGTTCCCATAACAATGGTCAATTCACCCCTATTCCATAAACAAATCCAATCACCCCCACATCTCTAACGAATTTAACCAACCTTTACAGGACGCTAGAACGCGAGCGCTCAGCGCGCGTCGCCGCGTGTCGCCGCGCGGAAGTCATAGCGTTGCGTAGCTTACGCCCGCTGGAGCACACGACCGCGGCCGACGCGAAGGCGAGGCGACAAGCAGCTGCCGCACTGGAGGCCAAGCTTAACAAACTGCATACTGTGAGTCTTTACATCAACTTGTTTTGCAAGATATTATATTTACTACCAGCGGTCAGCGGTTTTACCCGCGTTGTGCCCGTTCCCGTGGGAATTTCGGGATGAAAAATAGCCTATGACATTCCCGTTGAATGTGGCTAGCCTTTAAAAAAATAATTATTCCAATCGGATTGGTAATTTTTGAAAAAAAAACCCTTTTATATCATTAGGAGATTACTGGCCATTGGTCGATTGAGCTTCGCCCAACTCCGCTCTGCTTCAAGCGAAACGCACATTTAGTAGTAAAGAAAACATATTTATCTACACTAATGCAACATTCTACTTATGTTTCCAATACTTGACTTATAATTACTACTGTTATAGCGCAGACAACTAAAACACTCAATTTAAGCAATTTCACATGATGGTATAATATCCACATCGATATCGTAAAATCTCATTATAACATCAATAAAACGCGCGCGCTCGCTCCTGATTGGCCCTGCGCGCGCAGCTGCGCTCTCATTGGTTAGATTTTAATGGCGGCAAGTTCACTGTGACAATACACGTACGCGTGAAAAACTATTGTCAGCTTTTACTCTTGTTGTTTGATTAATTGCATTAGTGAAGATAAAGTAGTGTATGCAACTGCATATAACACGGGTATTAAAACACTCGTTACTATTATGAAACTCGCTGCGCTCGTTTCATAAACTCACACTCGTGTTTTAATACCCTTCATTATATTACAGTTGCATATACTACTATTTCAGTTCAATTCCTATTCTGCCCACAGGAATGGACGCTGTTCGTGGCCCGTTCCGGTCTGGTCCGCTTCCCGAACGAGCCGGGACAGTACGCGCGGACGCTGGAGAGACACAAGGAGAAACAGAAGGAGATCAAGAGACAACTAGAGGTGAGAGATAGTGGAGGGAGGAGATAGTGGAGGGAGGAGATAGTAAAGGTAGTGGGATATATAAAATATCCCTCCTCTTCTGAAAACATGTTTCCTTCTTATCAAGCACTAGCATCGCCCTGCGGTTTTACCCGCGTTGTGCCCTTTCCCGTAGGAATTTCGGGATGAAAAAATTCCTATAACCTTCCCGTTGAATGTGGCTATGTATTACAAAAAGAATTATTCAAATCGGACTGATAATTTCCGAGATTAGCTCGAACATACAAACATACAAAATGTCTGACGTGTCAGGAGCGGCTGTCGGCGCTGCAGGCGGAGGCGACGCAGCAGCTGCTGGCGCACCGCCCGTGGCGCTGCGTCGACGCAGACTTCGCGCAGTTCCCCGCCGTCGAGCTCGCCGCGGTAACACCTCTACATTATATTATATTTACTGGCTATAATTATGTATATATTCACACACGGTTAATCAGACCCAAACTAAGCTCTGAGCTTGTATTATGGAATCTAACTCACCAACCCGCAAACTACGGGAACATACACGCAGATACACACACACACACACACACGCACACACACACACACACACACACACACACACACCACACGCACACACACACACACACACGCACACGCACACGCACACACACACACACGCACACACACACACACACACACACACACACACACACACACACGCGCGCGCACACACACACACACACACACACACACACACACACGCACGCACACACACACACACAAGAACACAACTTTCTTATTCCTCAGAAAAGATGTTCTTATCGTGTGTAGTTTCAAACTTTATAATATTAATAAATACTCATACGGCAGGCTCTAACATCAAAGGCAGTGGACGTGGGCACGATCCAGTACCCCGGCGCGGGCGCGCAGCACGGGGACACCATCTACGTGACGCCGTCGCAGCTCGCCAAGTGAGTACACACTAGCAACGCCCCGCGGTTTTACCCGGATTGTGTCTTATCCTGTAGTAATTTCGGGATGAAACATAGCCTATGAGGCCCTGTAGAATGGGGCTATCTGTTACAAAAAGAATTATTAAAATCGAATCGTTAGTTTCTTGGATTAGCTCGTTTAAACAAACTCTTCAGCTTTATTATCTTCTAATATATAAAATTCTCGTGTCACGGGGTGCGAGTTGAACTCCTCTAAAACAGCTCGACCGATTCTCATGAAATTTTGTGTATATATCGGGTAGGCCTGAGAATCGGACATCTATTTTTCATCCCGAAATTCCCGCGGGAACGGGTACAACGCGGGTAACACCGCGGGGTGCGGCTAGTTACAAATATTTTTTCAAATCGAACTGATAATCCCTGAGATTACCTCGAACATACAAACAAACAAACTTACAAATTTTACCTCTTTATAATATTAGTATAATATTAATAATCAACTTTTTTCTTACAGAATACGAGATTTGGTGAAGGAACTCAAAACGGACGATGTGAAGTTAGAGCTGAGGCCGCTGGACGCCACCGTGGGCGCGGCCTGAACGAACACGAACTAATATACACTCTAATATTACTTATTATCTTCGATCAACAATACACAACTAGATGTCGGGTCGGCGCAAAAAATACGTCTCGGTGAATAACGCCTCGTTTGAAAAGTGAGGCGTTATTCTCACTTATTTTATTCATAAGATTTGCTACTTTATCGCTAGGTGTCATGGTTGTAATTAGGTTGAACTGCGAACTGTTTTAAAACTTTTGTTTCAGTTCGGTAGTAAACAAAATAAGCTGTCACACGTCATCCACGTGACGTGTGTGTTGTTGATCGAAGTCTTCGATCAACAATACACAACTAGATATCGGGTCACGTACAAAGTCGAAGCTAAATACTGTCCGCGCGGATGACGTGTGACAGCTTAGTTTGTTTACTACCGAACTGAAACAAAAGTTTTAAAACAGTTCGAAGTTCAACCTAATTACAACCATGACACCTAGCAATAAAGTAGAAAATCTTATGAATAAAATAAGTGGGAATAACGCCTCACTTTTCAAATGAGGCGTTATTCACCGAGATGTATTTTTTGCGCCGACCCGACATCTAGTTGTGTATTGTTGATCGAAGCTTATTCCCCGCACTTTACCCGCAGAGTACCCGTTAAAGTTCTTATTTCGGGTATAACGTGTTTTACGATCGATTAGCAGCTAGCTAGCAATATTTATTAAGTAATTACATTATTAAAGCGCTTACTTATTTTAATAATAATATGTAAACACATTACTACACAATTTTTTCTTACTTGTCTCAAAATTGGCGTCAATTTTCCGGCCGAAAATTGACGCATTGGTCCACATTTTGGGACAAATAAGAAAATATTGTATATATGTTACGGCTAATACCCGAAGTGCGGCTACACCTAGTTCTAACCGGCTAAAACTAGGTGTAGCCGCACTTCGGGTATTAGCCGTATGTCATTTTAATGAAAAGAGAGAGGATAAACATGAAAAAAAAATAACCCTAACCTACCGAATTACTTACTATTCGGTAGGTTAGGGTTATTTTTTTTTTCATGTTTAAACTCTCTCTTTTCATTAAAATGACATATATATTATGCACCTAGTTCTAACCGGCTAAAACTAGGTGTAGCCGCACTTCGGGTATTAGCCGTAACATATATACAAGTATGGCTCGGGGATGCTAGTGAGATATTATAACAGCTATATCATAATGGCGTCATAAAGGGGCCCATACACGGTCTTTTTATTTACTAGATTTTGAAGGCGGTAAGTTTTTTTTTTTGAAAACGTATTTTACATTTTTTTTTTAAATGAGATTGGAATACATTATCCATGTTACCTATTTAAATAAAAACTGCTTTGTATCATCAAAGTACGATTTTAAAACGATAGAATGACGATGGATTTCAAAATTAAGTTTAAAACACCCTTATTTATAAACACTTAGCTATCAAATGGTTTGTCGCTTTCTTACATACGCTATTTGACAAAGAGCGAAAGAGACAAAACACTTTAAAACACTGTTTAAGTTAAATATCGTTGAGGCGTCGGAACCGTTACTGTAAAGGAGCCTTCTTCTTCTTATCGAGTGGATGGTCACCCTGACCAATCCTGGTGTCAGAGTTATTGAGCCGCCAAAGGCCTCTGACATGGCTCGTGTAACGACTACTAGAGAGAGTAACCGGGACCGACGGCTTAACGTGCCCTCCGAAGCACGGAATCATCTTACTTTTCGGGCAATCAGGTGATTCAGCCTGCAATGCCCTAACCAAACTGAGGAAAGTTTTACAAAGGGATTTTTGTGAGATATCCCCACCGGGAATCGAACCCGGAACCTCCGGATCGTGAGCCGAGCGCTCAAACCACGGTGGCTGTTAAGTTGTAAAGGAGCCGAAACGTCAGATAAAATTTTTAAATAAAAGCGAAGTGTATCCGTACACGTACCTACCTAGTTCAATTTAATTTGATTGAAATTCTTTTTTATTGTAATGTTTTATCAAGGTTTGAAGATGTATATGTAGTAATTATGTATATACTTATTTATGTTTGTTAGTACTTAATCTCTCTATTGATAGAAAATAAAGTATTTATTGGAAATAAACTTGGGTTTTTTATTTCAGAGTTCGTTTGTTTCATTTAAATTGTAAAACTGTTAGACTGACTTAACATAGGAAATTCAACTTAATATCTACGAGGTAAGTATTAAGTTCGAGTTGGTTAGAGGCCAACCCTGGTGTCGAAGTTTTAAGACCTTAAAGGCCTCCGACGTGGTCTAAACGAAGGTCTAACGATTGGTCTCTAAAATAAAGCATATTCGTAAAAAACTGTCTACTACTTTTGACTCCGGGCGAGGAACGAACCCGCAACCTCCTACACAATAAGCTCTCTCACATGCTACCTACTGTACCAACTCTTGGTTTGTCAACACATCACGTTTGATAAGCACCGTGCAGCTCGGATCCTACTTGGAAGAGTGGTCGATAATGGCATTTCTATCTGAGCGCTACCGTGCTTCGGAGGGCACGTTCAATTTTCGTTCTAGGTAGTTTTAATCGTTAGACCCTTCGATCAACAATACACAACTAGATATCGGGTCACGTACAAAATCAAAGCTAAATACTGTCCGCGTGGATGACGTGTGACAGCTTATTTTGTTTACTACCGAACTGAAACAAAAGTTTTAAAACAGTTCGAAGTTCAACCTAATTGTAATAATTAACCAAGACACCTAGTAATAAAGTAGCAAATCTTATGAATAGAAATTAAATAAGTGAGAATAACGCCTCACTTTTCAAATGAGGCGTTATTCACCGAGACGTATTTTTTGCGCCGACCCGACATCTAGTTGTGTTATTGATCGAAGGTTAGACCATATCGGAGGGCTTGAGGCGGCCAAAACACTCCGACACCAGGGGTGGCCCCTGAGTTACAGATCAATACAAAAGTCTATATCACCTCTATGGTTACCGTTAACTTTGTCGATGGTTTAAACAGATAATAACCATAGCGTCGCCCTTCTATAACTTGAACCTTTGATGGACTTAACTGGACATCGGCTAGTTAACGAACTGACCGTTAAATTCATTTAAGTACTCGTTAAAACTTAAGAGATTAATGTACTAATCTATACTTATACTAGCTGACCCGGCAAATGTTGTTTTGATATAAAAATTAAGGGGTGGACAACCCTTATCACTAAGGGGTATTTAAAAAAGTGTGGCCGATTCTCAACCCTACTGAAGATGTATATAAAATTTCTTTAAAATCTGTCAAGCTTCGGGAGAGTTTATACTAATATTGTGATCCGTCATCCGAGAATTTTGTATCACTACATAGTATAAAACAAAGTCGCATTTCGCTGTCTGTCCCTATGTATGCTTATTCTCATTGAATGTTGCTATCCCTTACAAAAAAAACACTCAAATCAAATTAGTAGTTTCTGAGATTAGCGCGTTCAAACAAACAAACCCTGCAGCTTTATAATATTAGAATAGATACATATAGTAATCTTAGTTACTCATAGTAGGTAATCTTATCTATACTAATATTATAAAGCTGAAGAGTTTGTTTTGTTTGTTTGTTTGTTTGTTTGTTTGTTTAAACGCGCTAATCTCAGAAACTACTAAACCGATTTGAATAATTCTTTTTGTAATGGATAACTACATTCAACGGGAAGGTTATAGGCTATTTTTTATCCCGAAATTCCCACGGGAACGGGCACAGCGCGGGTAAAACTGTGGGGCGCTGCTAATTATATTATAACTGCCTTTCATAAACGCTCGTTTATCTAAAAAACTGCAACAAAATGTCGCTTTACTCTTTGAAATACAGTGGTACTAGCCGCGCCCCGCGGTGTTACCCGCGATGTACCCGTTCCCGCAGGAATTTGGTCCTTTCTCAGGCTCTGGACTAACTGTGCACCAAATTTCATTCAAATCGGTTCAGTAGTTTTGACGTGAAAGCGTTACAGATAGACAGAGTTACTTTCGCATTTATAATATTAGTTAGGATGTGAGAAAGGATTTGATAGCAAAAATGCTGTTAGTAAGCGGTAAGAATAAAACCCAAAAATCAATATGGTTAAAAAAAAATCTACAAGTCTACAACCGGCCATTATCAGATGAATATCGCAAAATACAAGTGTGACGGCACAGGGTTGTATCAAGTGCAAGCCCGCTCCCCCGCCCGCGGATTAATTTAAATACCGGGCATTCCTGGGAGCAGAGGCGGCCGCAGGATGAGGTCGTGGGGCAAAGTGAATTGTAGGTAAAGTGTTAAACCCTAAATACTTCAATTACATAGATTTGGAGATACTTAGACCCCCTTAAATATTTATTTTATTCTATTGGTAGTAATGTTTCCTACTTTTCCTACCGTTTGAAACAATTCACCCTTTGTGATCGAGTCCCGTTTTTATCCTTTGGGAATAGAACCTTCAAAACTAACTAAATTAACTGATTTTTATACTCATACCCTCGAACTATTTAAGCTTACGTTCAAAAGATCCTCTTTGGAGTCAAAACTGAATAAAAATACAATTGACTTTGTCCCACCCCCCATGCCTCACCCTCTACCTTACCATCCTTAGTCCGTCCCTGTACTAAAAGAGACACGATTTATATCGCCTGTACGTATTGTAGCGGATATCGACGACCGGGGGCGGCGTCGAACAATAGGATCACAATATTAGGGCTAGCTGCGGGATTACGACATTGTTATGGAAAGTAGCTTTAGACGATTCCGTGCTTCGGAGGGCACGTTAAGCCGTCGGTCCCGGTTACTTTCTACGGATAGTAGTCGTTACATGAGCCGTGTCAGAGGCCTTTGGCGGCTCAATAACTCTGACACCGGGATTGGTCAGGTGACCATCCACTCGATGAAGAAGAAGAAGACAAAGGACTAGCTACTTAGCACAATTAAAACCAACATAATTGAATAACATCCAAAAATCCATCCTTGAAAATGTCAAAAGTTACACTTGTATTTATTAGCCATTATTAAAAGCAAGTAATAAAGCCACCCCTCGCAGGTGGCTGCAACCCCTCGCTAATAAATGTCATCTGACGTTTAGCGGATTACCGGATTAGAACCAGCTAAATATGTTGTTATATCAATGAGATATTTGAGTTTAGTGTTTTCACTCAAACATACAAACAAACAAACAAACAAACAAAAGACCCTTACTCAAATGCTTCCTTAGTAGAGATATATTAGACTAGCAGCGCCTCCCGGTTTTCCCCCGTTGTGCCCTTTCCCGTAGGAATTTTAGGATGAAAAATCCTACCAATACTATAAATCCTACTAATATGATAAATGCGAAAGTTTGTGAGAATGGATGTATGTTTTGATGGATGTATGGATGTATGTTTGTTGCTCTTTCACGCAAAAACTACTTAACGGATTTGGATGAAACTTTACAGTAATATAGGTTATCCATCAGAATAGCACATGGGATACATTTTATCCCGGAATTCCCAAGGGAACGGGCACACCGCGGGGCGCTGCTAGTAGCCTTTAACCTTCCACGAACACGCTTAAATCTCAGAAACTACCATACCGATTTGAATAATTATTTTTGTAATGGATAGCCACATTGATGGGAAAGGTTATAGGCTATTTGTCATCCCAAAATTTCCACGGGAACATGCAAAACAACGGTGCTTTTAGTATTTTAATAAAACTAGCCGCGCCCCGCGGTTTCACTTGTGTTGTACCCGTTCCCGCGGGAATTTCAGGATAAAATGTATCCCTGAATGTATGTGTTATACTGAAGTATAACCTATATTACTGTAAAGTTTCATCCAAGTCCGTTCAGTAGTTTTTGCGTGAAAGAGCAACAAACATACATACATCACAAACATTCGCATTTATAATATTAGTTGGATAGGATATCGCTCTTCCGTGCAAAAAAACAACAACCCAAATCCGCCCAAACGCGAGTAAACCCGCGTCACAACGCCAGCACTCGCACACTTGAAAACTTTATGAAAATATTTTCATTATGTACCCCGATGCAAAACATAGTTGAGTTCAAAGGTGCCGTCAAAATGGCGGACTTTGATCTTTGTTATTAAAATATTCAATAACAGCTCAAAGCATACCGCGCGGTGATCTGTGTTGCTATTTTATTAAATTAATACTTCTCGTCTTTTTGGGGTAACGGTGATGTCTATGGTTTTTGGGAGTTATAGACTACTAGTTGTGCCCCGCGGTTTCACCCACAGCGCACCCGTTCCCGTAGGAAATACGGAATAAATCCATCTCCTGGATCTAAGCTACCTCCCCACCAATTTTCAGTCAAATCGGTTCAGCCGTTCTTGAGTTATAAATAACTAGCAACGCCCCGCGAGTTTACCCGCGTTGTGTCCATTCCTGTGGGTATTTCGGGATGAAAAATAGCGTATGTTACTCGTGGATAATGCAGCTTTTGAATGGTAAAAGAATTTTTAAAAACGGTCCAGTAGTTTTTGAGCCTATTCATTACAAACTATATCTTCACATATTGTCGACTCCGTTGAATCGAACCCGCAACTCCCGACACAGTAAGCGACACAGCGCTTCACATGCCACTGGGCTTGTCATTAGTTAATTAGTTTAATTCTAAATATATCGAATCTAATTAAACCCCCGAGCCTGGCAACACAAAGCGCGCGTAATTACATTCCGCGGGAACACTTGATTTACTTGTGATATTAAGTTTTATTAATTTTTTGAGCTGCGCCCCGCGGTGCTACCCTTCCTGTACCCGTTCCCGTAGGAATTTCGGGATAAAATGTATCCCATGTGTTATTCTGATGTATAACCTATATAACTGTAAAATTTCATCCAAATCCGTCCGTTAGTTTTTTCGTGAAAGAGTAACAAACATACATACGAGTACATACATTTTGCATTTTATTAAACTATCGTTATTTTACATCTATGTATTCCGTCTTATTCATACCACTCTTTAACTTCTTGTCGGGTAAGGTCAGTGGCCAACCCTGGTGTCAAAGTTTTTAGACCGCCTAAAGGCCTCCGACATGGTCTAACGATTGAAACAACCGGGACCGACTGCTTAACGTGCCCACAGAACCACGGTAGCGCTCAGATTGAAATACCACTATCGGCCACCCATCCAAGTAGGGGGCGAACTGCACGTAGCTTAACAATCTCAAGAAACATTTCAATCGTTGAACCATATCGCAGAGCTTAACAATAAACTACAGATGTAGTGAATAATCCTTTCCTATCGGCAAAACTCGGAACAACGATAACACCCGAATGGTGCCGATGTGTCTATGAATTACTGTATTATTAAATTACGTGTAGGTATCAAATAAATCGCATACTTTATTTATCAATGTAGTAGTAAGACAAAAATGAACATGTCCGAGAAAATACGAAAGGAAAGGATTATTCACTACATCTATAGCCTGTTATGTCCCACAGCTGGGAAGGCCTCTCATCTCACTGAAGATATCAGTACAGTGAGGAGGATGTCGTAATCACCACGCTTGTCTAATGCGGGTTGGTGATCTCAAACCTGAGCCATGTTCGAAAAGAAAATTAGAATCATACTTCGCTCGGCCCGGGAAGTGATCCCGGAACCTCAGTCTTGTCAAGTGACACTTGACACTTGACCACCGACGCCTTTCGGCAGTCTAAATTACATACCTTCAGTAGGCACTTTGTCGGTCTTAGTGAAAATATTCTCACCGCATCCATATTTCGTAGTCTATGGGCCGCATTCTCATTCAGTGGTCCCGGTAATATTCTACTAATGGCCGCCGGATATTAATTACGTGTCTATGGATTCATAACGTTCATAATTTAATTTACATTTTGTGTTATTGTTTATGCTTGCTTTTGTGATATTAAATTGTTATTTTTGGCGGTTTACGAATTGGGGATGTATTTATTTATTTAATTTTGATTTGGTGGTTATGTGGGTCGATGCTTTTGTATGTAAAAGGCCATACAATACAATTTTAATCAAATTATTGTTAGATGGGAAGATTTATAAAATACCTACTATTAGCATGAAACTACTTTAGTGACACGAAAGTAATGCATGCATAGTAAAACTGAACGTTAACACGTGAAAATACTGGTGAAATTAGTGTTATAAAACTAATTTCATGCCACTAGTTTCGTTATGTAAATCCGGCTTTACAATCATAACTTTAAAAAAGCGAAGTCTCGCTAATCAGGTGTTGTACAGTAAAATGTTGTGCTTGTGAGACGCATGTAATATTTCGGTTTTTCCAGTCCCTACATTATGTATAATAATAAAATATTATAAAGCTGAAGAGTTTGTTTTGTTTGTTTGTTTGTTTGTTTGTTTGTTTAAACGCGCTAATCTCAGAAACTACTGAACCGATTTGAAAAATTCTTTTTGTAATGGATAGCCACATTCAACGGGAAGGTTATAGGCTACTTTTCATTCCGAAATTCCCACGGGAACGGGAACAACGCGGGTAATACCGCGGGGCGCTGCTAGTTATGTATAATGACCATTCCAATCTATACTTAGGTACATCTATACTAATATTATTAAGCAGCAGAGTTTGTTTGTTTGAGCGCGCTAATCTCAGGAACTACTGGTCCGATCTGAAAAATTCATTTTGTAATGGATAGCCACATTCAACGGGAAGGTTATTCTAAAGAAGAAAGGCTTTTTTTAACCCAAAATTTCCCCGGAATCGGGTAAAACGCGGGCCGCACGGTAAATATAATAAAAAATGGCTGGTAAATATAATGGTACTGGGTAAATATTCAAAAGTATGTACCTACTTACATTAACACGAAGTTAACAGCTGTCAAAATAACTGACGCGCATTACACAAAATAAATTAACAAATACTAAACTCACAAACACTTGTAATAAAATAACATCGTATATGTTAACAATATATGGGACCCAGTTGTCACGGAGCCAGATTTCCACGATTCAGAATGCCTTTGCGTAGAAATAAAAAATCAACTGAGTCTTTTGGCAATTTATCGTTCGCCCTCTGTCAGGGACATCGGTCCCTTTCTAGATTCTCTCATAAACTCAATCAGTTTCTTAAAAAACACAAGTTGTAAAATTGTAACAGGCGATATTAACATCGATATTTCTCCGGCAAATGATAGTCTAACCACAAGTAGATATCTGTGTTGTATGGCCGAACTTAACCTTCTTCCGCGTGTCACCAAACCAACTAGAGGTGACTCTTGTTTGGATCACACCAACATTACGTCCAGAATAGAGTGTACCACCGTTGTTTGCAAATCTGACATCACCGACCATGACCTTATTATATCAGGTATCGTCACTAAGCCAGCTAAACCAATCCAAGTTAATCGGTATTCTACCAAAGTAAACTACAACTCTATCATTGACGAGCTGAATGATATCGACTGGTCGATTGTTACCACTAAATTGTCAGTAGATGACGCAGTTTCATCTTTTAACAAAACCCTTGAAACCATTATAAAAAACAATTCTCGAACAGTTGTTGTTGGTAGAAAACAACGTACACTCAAAGGTTGGATGACGCCGGGGTTACTCAGATGTTCAAGGCATAGAGACTGGTTGCATGCACAAGTGCGACTGAACCCAAACGACACAGATCTCAAAACAACATTCACAAGATATAGAAATTTCCACGCAGAGCTTTTACGCAAGCTCAAGAAGTCTTACGATTCCCAAGAAATAGCCAGACATCAGCATAACCCAAAGAAACTCTGGAACAGCATTAGGAACGTCACTCATACTAAGAAACAGCATAAAAAATCTACTGAGCTATTAAACTGCGAAGACACGATTGAGAAGTCACTAAACCGCTGTAACCAGTACTTTTGTAACGTAGGTAAGTCACTTGCTGAAGAAACTCTCAACAAAACTGGCGAAAGTCAGGAATCATTAGTTTCCAAAGTTAGATTGCCCAACACTCAGTCACATTCCCTCTACCTTGAGCCTACCAATCACATGGAAATAGACTCTATCATCAAAGGCTTAAAAGCGGATTCTGCACCAGGCATGGATGGAATTGGTAACCGACTCTTAAAGACAATAAAAGACCACATCCTCGTTCCTCTAGTTCATATATGTAACCTTAGCTTATCGGAAGGAATATTCCCAAGTGAATGGAAGAAAGCAGCGGTTACACCTATCCATAAGGCGGGTGATCCCTCCAAGCCAGGTAACTACAGACCAATATCTCTTCTTAGTTGTTTGTCCAAAATTCTAGAGAAACTGGTTCAAAAGAGGCTAGTTGCTTTTATTGAAAAATTCAATATCCTGTCAGGTAAACAATTTGGCTTCCGATATAAAAAATCCACAGAAGATGCAGTCTCCCTTTTTACAGATTTGATAACACAAAAACTGGACGAAAACATATCATGTGTAGGAATATTTTTGGACCTAGCCAAGGCTTTTGACACAGTATCTATTGCTCTACTACTAAGGAAACTCGAACTTCTTGGCATAAGAGGTACTCCTCTTAACTGGTTCAAGAGTTACCTGCTCGGACGATCTCAATGTCTTAAATTAGAAAACCACAAAAGTAACCTCAGCCCCATAGAATTTGGCCTTCCTCAAGGTAGTTTGCTCGGTCCTATCCTTTTCACTCTATACATCAACGACTTATTGCTATCTGAAATAGATAACGCGCATATTATCTGCTACGCCGATGATACTGTTATTTTATTCCAAGACGAGTCATGGAAAGCGGTTCAGAGTAGAGTAGAGAAGGGGATGACAATTATAGCTCAATGGCTTCAAAGGAACCTCTTGACCCTTAACGCTGCCAAAAGTAAATTTCTGTGCTTCCACAAAACCCACGCTTCTGCACCCGACCCTCAATTCAATTCAATCAAAATCTGCACATGTGATGTTATAAACTTTTGTGACTGCAGGAAAATTGATAGAGCGGTTTCCATTAAGTATCTAGGTGTAACACTGGATGAAAATCTTAATTTTAAGGAACATTTAAAGAATACCGCGAATAGAACCAGAAAACTTATATATGTTCTCAAAAACCTACGGTCAGTGATTGACCTAACGCTACTGAGGTCCATCTACTCTGCTCTTTGCGTGTCTGTGCTAACTTATTGCATATCAGTGTGGGGTGGAGCAGCCTCGACTCACATGATGTCACTGGAGAGAGCTCATCGCGCAATTCTGAAAGTAATGCTGCACAAACCAATAAAGTACCCGACAAGCCTTCTTTATGAAGAAGCAAACGTCCCAAACGTGCGAGGTCTCTTTGTGATTCGGGCGATGGCAATAATGCACTGCACAGTTCTGAAATCGGCTGAATATGAAACCTTACTGCAGAAACGTGTATTTAAAATCACGCTTCCAGACACAAAGACATCTTTCGCTAAAAGATTTCGAAGGTATCTTTTCCCGCACTTATATAACCAAATAAACGCACGTTGTAGTATCCATATCTGCTCAGTTAGGGAAGCTCGCCTAAGGATAGCAAATTGGGTAATAGCACAAGATTACCGAACCCTTGAACTTTTATTAGGGATAAACAGATAATCATACACACACACACACACTCGCACACACTCGCACGCGCGCGCACACACACACATGCACACGTACGCACACACACGCGCACACACACACACACACACACACACACACACACACGCACACGCACACACACGCACACGCACACACATACATACACTTACATCCCACATATTGGAAGTCCACCCTAGCAAATTTTTATTATATTCATTTTTATTTTATTTTTATTTTTTTTGTCTCGTAAAGCGACCCTTTGTCTATAATGTTAGCAATTAGCACGTAGTAAATAGTTTTAAGTTAACTAAGGAGATTTCCTACGACACAGGCCCAGCCTAGTGTAGGGATCGAAACGCCATGGAATGTACTAATACAAATTGTTTACTATGTGAATAAACTATTTGATTTGAACAAATCACCAAGTCACAAATGACCCGCCATTAAAAAAGTGAACAAGTGAACGATATACGAAAAAAGCAATCCCTCTTCCAAATTCAAATAGATGTCATCGCGGCTCATAGACAATATTTAATTGTTTTTTCGGCGCGTGGCGCAGCTTGAACAACATGTTATTATGCCGCAACTATAGTTCGGTTTATATGTTGTCGACCTTCATGGATTTTTTATTATGTTTTATTTTATTGCGTAAAGAGGTGTTATTAGTTTGACCTGTGTATGTTACTGCACTCAGACGTCCATTAAAACAACACTTGACTAATTTATATGTTTTTTCATACATACACAATCACACATTAAATGTCTATTATGGAAGCATTTGATTTCTCTGGCTAAGGGCGTTAGTATTGATATTTGGTATATGTTTTAAGACTTATGTCGACTTTAAATTATTTTCTTTTTAAAAAATATTCTTGTATCCATCTTAGAATTTAGGTTGTAAGAATATCATAGTCACATTCATAAAAAAAAACATACAGGTTACTTTCATCCCCAATCCCCTACAGACGGGTACAAACGCGTTAACAAACTGTGGCTTCACTAGTAAGCTTTATATAACCAATTTCCCAAGTGCGTACCTCTCTCAACCGCCCTATACGTACCATAGATATTATTCGCCGCGCGCTCTCTACAATGGATGACAAATTGTAGCTCACAAAGGAATCAAGTTTATTGGTTATGAGGGCACTTTGGGAGCGCCAGGAACGAGCGCGGGGCGTGGAGTCGCGCGGTGGCGGATTTTATTAAATATTAATGAGGTTCTGTTTGGGATGCTTTGCTTTCTTTATGCGAGCTATACACGATCAAGTTCAGCATCAAGTTTGCAGCAGTCTACTTACACTGTCAAGTCAACAGTCCCGAAGGTGTTGTGGTTTGAGCGCTCGGCCCACGATCCGGAGGTTCCGGGTTCGATTCCCAGTGGGAACAATATCTCTCAAAAATCTCTTTGTGAGACTGTCCTCAGTTTGGTTAGGGCATTCCTGATTGCTCGAAAAGTAAGATGATTCCGTGCTTCGGAGGGCACGTTAAGCCGTCGGTCCCGGTTACTTTCTACGGATAGTAGTCGTTACATGAGCCATGTATGTCCATGAGGCCTTTGGCGGCTATTGTCAATTATTTTTAAAATACATGTAAAAACTTCGCACTGGTCCTCTCCACGGCACCCTGTCCTCTCGTGATTCAGTACACGCGACATAATGAGATACCTCAGTCCGTTATTGCGCGCCTGATGTATGGCCCAATTACACTATCACTGAATGTACTCGCTTTGTGGGCGGTATGAAAAGAAAGGAGTCTTGCTGTCTGTAGATTAAAGACCTATTTAAAAACAAATGTTTATGGTTTATGGTTATTTTTAAGTGAAAAACCGACGTAGGTAGGTACTTTTGGATAGAAATACTGAAAAATAAGTTATTTAGGCATTGAAATTATGAAGAGGTGTTGTCCATGTGTCGTGTGTAGACAATAACATGCTCTAATAATAGACAAAGAATTAAAAAATGCTACAATAAACGAAACAATAAAAAATAGGATTAAATCAAGGATTCAATATTCAAACAATAATTAGCCATAGACAAAGAATAAAAAAATATGATTCCAATAATTAACCATCGCAAAAAAAAGCCACAGATAAAAAATAAACGTCTATAATTCCCCACAGATAAAATATGCCATAAAATTGCTCCGTAAACATAAAGTGAAAAGTTTAATAAAACATTTAGTAGAAGTAATAAATAGTGAGCGGTGTCGCACGCCGATTAGCTAAATATATGAGCCATTATTAGCGCGCGGAATTTTATTCATTACAAGCCCTTGGTTGACAACCGAGGTAGGGTTGGCAGGGGGGTGTTTAGTAAGTATTTTATTTTTTACTTGCAGCACCGCGTGGTTTTACCTGCGTTGTGTCCGTTCCCGTGGGAATTTCGGGATTTTTTTTACATAAAAACCTTCCTCTTGAATCACTCTACCTATTACAAAAAACCGCATCAAAATCTGTTGCGTAATTTTAAAGATTTAAGCATACAGACAAACAGACAAACAAACAGACAAAAATAGCGACTTTGTTTTATACTATGTAGTGATATTTTATCGTTCAACGGAATTTTCTTCTAAGGCTGAAATATCTCTTTAATATTTTAGGGCGCTATCAATTCTATCGTTTCTAGTCATCCAGCTTATTTTCTGTCCAGCACAGCTAATTTTAAATAATTTTTAAAAGTACTTGAAACTATTTTATAAATTACTCGTGGTTCGTTTGTCTCGCTAAAACTCGTGAACAGCTGGGCCGATTTCACTGATTTTGGTTTTGAAATTTTTGTCGTAATTCAGGGAAAGTTTACAGAAGTAAGTAAAGTATTAGCCTGTAATGTCCTCATCTCACCGAAGATATCAGTACAGTGAGGAGGATGTCGTAATCACTACGCTTGTCTACTGCCGTTTGGTGACAGCGACGTAGTTTCAAAATATAAAAAATTGCTAAAGAAAATTAAAAATAAAATATTAAAAAAATATATATTGAAAAAAACTTGTCTACTGCCATTTGGTGACAGCGACGTAGGTTCAAAAATAAGTACAAAAAATATATATATTTAAAAATAATTAAAAAAAATTAAGATACAATATAGTTACTCGTACTGACAACCCTATCTGAAGTAGGGTGATACCATCAAAAGCGCATCATTGGATTGTGTGCGTCCGATTGTTAACTCGAGGGGTCGTTATTAGATGCCCACTTTTGACTTCATACTAATATCGGCTCAAGGGTCGCGCGTTCGATTGCCGGCAGAGACAATATGGTCTGGGCATTGAGTTTAAACTTTGCATGAGATAAATAAATAAATAGATATTTGCAACTGTAGCGGTCGTGTTATAGTTTAACCCCTCCTATGCCGGAACGCGGACCCAAGCCAGACACAATTGATTTTCTATTGTGTTTCTAATCCCGGCAAACAAAAGGTTAATTAGCGATGTTAACTCATTGCGATTGTTA
This sequence comes from Cyclophora punctaria, assembly GCA_951394245.1. Taxonomy (NCBI): domain Eukaryota; kingdom Metazoa; phylum Arthropoda; class Insecta; order Lepidoptera; family Geometridae; genus Cyclophora; species Cyclophora punctaria. The sequence goes on from OX596196.1 coordinate 1,529,630, forward strand.
AGCAACGTGCAGCTCGACCCCCACTTGGATGGGTGGCCGATAGTGGCATTTCTATCTGAGCGCTACCGTGCTTCGAAGAGCACGTTAAATTGTCGGTCCCGGTTGTTTTAATCGTTAACATGTCGGAGGCCTTTAGGCGGTCTAAATCCGACACCAGGGTTGGCCACTGAACTCGAACTTACTTTTACAGAAGACCCAAACTTTAAGCTTGGGTTGTCTATACTAATATTATAAAGTGGTAAATTTGTAAGTTTGTTAGTTTGTATGTTCGGGGTAATCTCAGGAATTATCAGTCCGATTTGAATAATTCTTTTTGTGATAGATAGCCCCATTCAACGGGAAGGTTATAGGCTATTTTTCATCCCAAAATTCCCACGGGAACGGGTACAACGCGGGTAAAACCCCGGGGCGCTGCTAGTCTAATCTAAACTGATACTATGTATATGTAAACACACATAAAAAGACTGAGTACCCGGGTTCAATTCCCGGGTCGAGCGAAAACATGTTGCCTACTTTTCAAACATGGCTCGGGTTTGAGATCACCAACCCGCTTTAGGCAAGCGTGGTGATTACGACATCCTCCTCACTGTACCTACTGATTACTTCTTCTTCTTCTTCATCGAGTGGAGGTCAACCTGACCAATCCTGGTGTCAGAGTTATTGAGCCGCCAAAGGCCTCTGACATGGCTCAAGTAACGACTAACCGTAGAAAGTAACCGGGACCGACGGCTTAACGTGCCCTCCGAAGCACGGAATCATCTTACTTTTCAAGCTATCAAGTGATTCAATGCAATGCCCTAACCAAACTGAGGAAAGTCTCACAAAGAGATTTTTGTGAGATATCCCCACCGGGAATCGAACCCGGAACCTCTGGGTCGTGAGCCAGGCGCTCAAACCACAAGACCACGGAGGCTTTTACTGACGGATTAGGATGATTTTTTCAGTGATCAGTGAGTGACATGCATTATTATGTATTGGTGTTCCGTCGCGGAAGATCGGCGACGGAAGATCCTTCAAGTGTGGCAAACGCCATAGAGAACTGGTACAAAGTACAATACGGGTGAAATCTCGGGGTACAATTACTTTCAATCCTAGTATGTACATAATATTTAAAATAAATACGGAATGCCGCCTCCAAATATTACCACCGCTCGGTCCGGTATCGGGCTCAGATTATGATATTAAATTGTTTCGCGAGTGGCTGCGCCAGGGCCGCATTCAGGAGTTTAAAATTTAATAAAAAACGTTCTATAGTTAAGTCGTTTTCTGTAGTTAAATATGTTTTTGTTTAAACGCGCTAATCTCAGACACTGCGAATTTGATATGAATAATTCTTGATGCTTTTAAAGGTTTAACCTGATTGCCCGCAAAGTAAGATGATTCCGTCCTTCAGAGAGCACGTAAAGCCGTCGGTCCCGGTTACTTTCTACGGATAGTAGTCGTTACATGAGCCATGTCAGAGGCCTTTGGCGGCTCAATAACTCTGACACCAGGATTGGTCAGGTTGACCATCCACTCGGTGAAGAAGAAGACTATAGAAAGACAGAAGTATTAGCCTGTAATGTCCGTCTGCTGGGTAAAGGCCTCTCATGTCACTGAAGATATCAGTACAGTGAGGAGGATGTCGTAATCACCACGCTTCCCTAATGCGGGTTGGTGATCTCAAACCCGAGCCATGTTTGACAAGTAAATTGGAAACATGTTTTCGCTCGACCCTGGTATTGAACCTGGGACTCTAGTCTAGGCAGCTGATCGCAAACCACTAGACCACCGAGGTGTTGTGAATATGTATATTTTGTTTTATAATTAGGTAGACAATTTGTCTTCCTACTATTGTATTTGACAAGCCCGTTGGCACAGTGCAGTGAGAGCGCTTACTGTGTCGGGGGTTGCGGGCTCGATTCAACGGAGTAACAATATGTGAAGACATAGTTGTTGGCGACGTTTGGGTGTCAATTATATATTCTTATAAAGTATTTGTGTATATATGTAGTACTATCAGTGAGTTAGATTACATAATACAAGCTTAGAGCTTAGTTTGGGTCTAATTAACCGTGTGTGAATTTGTCCGTATATCATATTTATTGACATATCATTAAAGCAACAAATTATTACTATAACACGCGAACGCAAATGTAAATCCTAAAATTACCTCCCAATTACAACCCGAGCGTGTAATTAATGAACACTAATACAATCACCACAACACAAACCCGCTAAATGACGCCAATAATTTCCTAAATACGTCCCATCTCAATCAAAAGCTTTCAGAACCGCAAATCACTGCTCCACCACACCCCTAGACGAAGCCACGCCTATATTAGCGCATGCGCGTGAAACAACCAATAAGAACGCGCCATTTGCCCCCTCTACCCACTTCCCCCCACCCTCAGTCCACCCCTGTTCTAAAATCACGCACCCTCTATTAACCTGCCATGAGAGATGTCATTTTTTCGCGCCAAACCGATCGTTTGACGTTCAAGCCACGCCCTGTCAAATTTAAAATTGTTCTTTTAAATCATAACCGCAATAGTGGCCAGTATGCGCGGTTCAGTCTAATAGACTCGCATCATTAAGATCGATTGGGTGGAATCTATTAAAATAATCGATTACGCTAATTTAGTGGTTGAATAGTGAAGTGAATGACAAACAATGATAAAATTCAAATCGATTGCTTATAAAGTAAATTAAATTTTCGGAAAATGATGGAATCACGGCAAAATATATATCCGGCTAATCTAACCGAGTTACTAGCAGTGTCGGCTTACCAGCAAAATGTCGATCGCTTGGCGATATCCGAAGGCGAAGAGAAATTTGATTCCTTTCAAGACCATCAAGAAAGATACGAAAACTCAGAAAATCAAAGATCGTCTCCTGTCTCTACTATCGATGAAAATGACAGTAATTATGGCGTCGATTTGACAGGAAGATTTGAAAAAGGAACTAATTTAGGCGGGAAATCTTTTACGATAGCCGCCATTTTAGGGTTAAGCAATGAAGAGGATGTAATGAATTTGAGCGTTCAGGAGAGATTGCAGAACCAGAGACAATTGCAGAGCTATCTGTATGGAGGCCATGAAGTACAGAGGATTAATGATGGCTTTAGGAATATTGTGAATCCAGGATTGAGGCCAGGTTGGTTCAAATACCTCTTCTATAAGTTTCTATAAGCCAATATATAAATTTATCTTCTTCTATCTATCTTTTTCTATCTTCTATCTATCTCCCTTCTTCTTCTTCTTCTATAAATAAAATTGGAGTCTCTGTTTGTAATAATAAAATAACCGTTTTTTACCATGCATATGACTGTATCCGGTACATAATACCAAAATAACATTTTTAAAATTTTTTTGTCTGTTTCTTTGTTCCGGCTAATAAAATATGGATCCATTGTCACGGGACTTTTACAAAAGATAGCTGATATAATAAGAAGTAACATGCTACATTTTTGTTAAATTCCAAGCGGAAGAAATTGCGGGTACAACTAGTAAATAAATTAATTAATTCGACAGTCAATAGCAATTTCTTGACAAAATTCGCGATGTCGGCAGCTAGGTAGAAGTCGCGGTTAGGTTTCCGACGGCAATTTTACTTGAGGTACCTATCAATCACCGCGTTCCCTTGGCGTATCGTAAAGAGACCCGCAGGAAATTGTATGGGTCTCCTTGAGTCACAAATTAACGCGGGAATTAACGGTGGCGGTTAACGCACTGTGCCTTGAGCGGGACTCAATCGACCAATCAAACCTTTTTGCCCGCGTTGTGCCTTTTCCCGTGGGAATATCGGGATGAAAAATAGCCTACAACCTTCCCGTTGAATGTGGTTATCAAACGAAAAATAGAACATTTCAGTTTTATTTTATACTAGCAGCGCCCCGCGGTTTTACCCGCGTTGTACCCGTTCCCGTAGGAATTTCGGGATGAAAAATAGCCTATAACCTTCCCGTTGAATGTGGCTATCTATTACAAAAAGAATTATTCAAATCGGTTCAGTAGTTTCTGAGATTAACGCGTTTAAACAAACAAACAAACAAACAAACAAACAAACAAAACAAACTCTTCAGCTTTATAATATTAGTATAGATTAGTAAATGCAGCGCCTCGAGGTGTTCCCGCGTTATTCCCGTTCCCGTGGGAATCCCGTTGAATGTGGCTATCCATTACGACAATAATTATTCGAATCGGATTGGTATGGTATCGCCGGCGTCACACGTTGGGCGCCAATGTAAGTTCGAGTATAGGTAGTAGCCAACCCAGGTGTCAGAGTTTTTAAGCCGCCTTAAGCCCTCTAACATGGTCTGACGGTTGAAACGACCGGGACCGACAATTCAACGTGCCCTCCGAAGCACGGCAGCGCTCAGATAGAAATGCCACTATCGGCCATCTATCCAAGAAACGCAAATATATCTTGCCGTCGTCAGTTATCGCGAGCCGACGGGCTTCACTACATAGTATAAAACAAAGTCGCGTCTGTTTGTCTGTATGCTTAAATCTTTAAAATTACGCAACGGATTTTGATGCGGTTTTTTGTAATAGGTAGAGTGATTCAAGAGGAAGGTTTTTATGTAAAAAAATTCCCGAAATTCCCACGGGAACGGGCACAACGCGGGTAAAACCGCGGGGCGCTGCTAGTAACTTATAAGTTACCTAGTTTCTGAGCCTACCGTGCTTTGGGGAGCACGTTTAAGTGTCGACCCCGGAGCATGTCGGGGACCTTTTAACTCCGATACCAGGGTTTTATCGGCCTACTTTCACGAATTACTTACTTTTTAGGGAGTTAAAAACGGGACCCTATTACTGAGACTTCGCTGTCCGTCCGTCCGTCCGTCACCAGGCTGTATCTCAAGAACGGTGACAGCTAGACAGTTGACATTTTCACAGATGATATATTTCTATTACCGCTTTAAGTAAAAATAAAATAAAACAAAAATTCAAAGGGGCTCCCATACAACAAACGTGATTTTTGCCGTTTTTTAAAGTTCGGAACCCTCCGTGCGTGATTCCGACTCGCACTTGGCCGGTTTTTTACTATTATAATAAAGCTGAGAGGTTATACTTTTGGTTTTATTGAACGCTTCTAACGAACGACCCCCAAAAATGCACGTTCGATTCGGATAATTATTTAATTATGGTTGTGCCCGTTCCCGTAGGAATTTCGGAATGAAAATACCCCATAACCTTCGCATTGAATGTTGGCTGGTAATTCCCGAGATTAGCTCGAACCTACAAACAAATAACAAACTTTCAAATTTTACCTCTTTATATATTAAGTATAGATAAGCCTCCGTGGTCTTGTGATTTGAGCGCTCGGCTCACGATCCGGAGGTTTCGGGTTCGATTCTCGGTGGGGACAATATCTCACAAAAATCTCTTTGTGAGACTGCCCTCAGTTTGATTAGGGCAATAACGCACGTGATAAACTTCAGCCGCGTGGAATAAATATTGTGTAGAATCGCTACTAGGTGGAAACAATAATGGCATAAACATCGCATAATCCCATTACAGGCTGAATCACCTAATTACCCGAAAAGTAAGATGATTCCGTGCTTCGGAGGGCACGTTAAGCCGTCGGTCCCGGATAGTAGTCGTAACATGAGCCATGTCAGAGGCCTTTGGCGGCTCAATAACTCTGACACCAGGATTGGTCAGGGTGACCATCCACTCGATGAAGAAGAAGTACAGTCTCCTTATTACGAGGTTCACAGCAACAATATTGAAAAGGTGCAACGTAAATGTCTTAGGTTGCTGTGCTACCGGCTCTCACCTAGACGTACAAGCATGAGTTATGAGGAGATGCTCAGTCAATTTAAGGTTCAATCCTTGAAAATCCGGCGACGTTATTTTGATTTCATTCAATTTTATAAAATCATTCATTCTGTTGTCGATTCACCGGAATTATTATCTCAAATATCTTTTAATACTAGATATAGAACACGAGATCAAAACAAATGCAATGTCTTCATATTACAGACCTACAGAAATAATATTTCGTATTACAATCCCCTAATCAGAATGGCCCGTCAATATAATGAATTATCTAAAATTAACTGTGAGCTAGATATTTTCGAGCAAAAAATTTGTAAATTTATCTATCAAGTGAGGAAAATTCTTTATTTATAACCTTCTTATTTTTATTTTTTATTTTTATATTTTCTTTGTAATGTACATTCTAACTTTTTTTTAATTTTTTTTATTTAACCTAAGTATTTATTTGTAGTAAGATTAGCATAACTTATATTTTAACTAGATGTAGCACATGTGTATATGTTACAATCAAGATCAGATTCGAGTTTTAGTAAGTAAGATTTTTATGTGGTTGTAATGTGTTTTGTGCTGTAATAAAATAAAATAAAATATAGATTATTCACGTGGTCGTGTTCTTGCAGACAGTTCCCGCGGCGAGATGAGGCCGCAGCTGAAGAGCAGGACTCACACCATCTCGTGCAGCAGCAGGTGAGGTCTCCAGACACGACCGACTGTCTCTCTTTCTCTCTCTTAAGGTCAAAATCACCGTATCTCGAACTACTAACTAAGTTTTAGTAAATCAATCTTGAAGTGTTGGTCCCAGTCTAGGTCGAGAACTAGGATTAACTTGAACTAATCGAGTTCAGTGTAACGGTGAAATTGGGCTTAGAAATGTCAATTGACCTCCGTCGTACGTATTCCCGTTTCAATAAATAATGAGAACAATTGTTTTACCAAAAGTTTTACTAACCTACTCGCTAGACAACTTATTAAGCTAAGCCAAGCAAGCTGCCTGTGGGTTCGTAGTATTCCGAACCAATCATCTAAATAAGAACAAGCGCCTCTCACAGCCTCCGTGGTCTTGTGGTTTGAGCGCTCGGCTCACAATCCGGAGGTTCCGGGTTCGATTCCCGGTGGGGACAATATCTCAAAAAATCTCTTTGTGAGACTGTCCTCAGTTTGCTTAGGGCATTGCAAGCTGAATCACCTGATTGCCCAAAAAGTAAGATGACGTTAAGCCGTCGGTCCCGGTTACTTTCTACGGATAGTAGTCGTTACACGAGCCATGTCAGAGGCCTTTGGCGGCTCAATAACTCTGACACCAGGATTGGTCAGGTTGACCATCCACTCGATGAAGAAGAAGAAGCGCCTCTCATTACAGTCCATTAAATAACGCTCATCGTTCCAGCGGGAGAAGTAAGCGGATACGCACGATCTTCACTCCGGAACAGCTGGAGCGGCTGGAAGCGGAGTTTGAGCGGCAGCAGTACATGGTGGGGCCCGAGAGGCTGTACCTCGCGCATGCACTGCAGCTCACGGAGGCACAGGTACTGTACCCTCAAATATTAAGGCCTGCAGCCATACCATGACCTCTTAACGCGATTCAAATGCGGACCTAAACTAAATCGCTGTCAACTGTCAGTTGTGGTATCATGACATCTATGAGCGACGCCATTTAAGGTTGCTTTGCAGACACTGATTGGCTATTTGTCGTTTTAAAGATGTCTTTTGTTCATTATATTGGTACTATGATGTTGTATAAATTATGTCGTGGTACGAATTGAAACGCAAAGCTAAACTAAACTGCTTGGATCTTGAGACGCCATCAAAGAGGTCATGGTACGAGTTACGACAACTGTCTATTGAAGAGGAGTGAGCTGCGTAGCAGAGAAATGGAGAACCAAGGTTTTAACCTTTCTTTTCTCTCTAGGTAAAGGTGTGGTTCCAAAATCGTCGCATAAAATGGCGGAAACACCACCTCGAAGTGACGCAGCAACGACTCGCCGTGCTCCAGAGACATACCATAGATAACCATGATGACGTGTGAATTAATGACAGTTATAGACTAGAGTTTTTGTTTCGTTTCTCTGAAAGCGGAGCCGAGAGGAGCGGGCCTCAGTCGACTAATCACAACGAGTGGATGGTCACCCTGACCAATCCTGGTGTCAGAGTTATTGAGCCGCCAAAGGCCTCTGACATGGCTCATGTAACGACTTCAACGCATTGAAACTTTCAAACAACGCAATTCAACGCATTGACATTGTCAAAGTCTTTTCGTAATGCGTCGTGATTGGTCGGTTGAGCTCCGCTCTCCTGTCCGCTATTCATTCATTCATTCAAATGTTCATTCATTCAAATGTCTTTATTATATCATTCTATATCAGACCATTACAATCATTTTTTAGATTCATCATCAAACACTGTTACACTGTGTTTTGTCTCTTTCGCTCTTCAGAAAATTTTGCGTATGTTAGAAAGTGACAAACCATTTGACAGCTAAAATGTTCATAATACACCTATATAAGGCTCAAAAGGTTTATCGTCGTATTCTCTTTTACAAAGATTCTCTCTCTCTCTTTTTTCTATATGAAAAACAAAGATAAAAAATAGAAAAGATAAGACCAATATAGTGGTTTTTGTTGCTTCTCAAACCTGCTGGGTATCGTTACATCTACATTCATATCAATTTGTAAAAAAACACTAAACTCATATATTAAGCTTATTTCTAAAATAAAATCAAACGTAATTATAAGTAAGTATATTGGTATACTCCATTTTTTCATACTTGTCCCAAAATGTGGACTAATGTCAATTTTCCAGCCGAAGACGACTACTGAAGAGGAAAAAGGTTTAGTGATATAAGAATGAAATAAAATCACTAACCCTTTTTCCTCTTCAGGAGCAATCGTCTTCGGCTGGAAAATTGACGACATTGATCTTCATTTTGAGAGAAGTAAGAAAAAAATTTGTATAGGTATGGTAAGAACGAGGCTCTCTTAATTTAAGCGTTTTTGGACGTCCGCCGAACGCCGCTGTCCGTTCGAACGGATACTGTTTTGTTTTTCATCTAAAACGAAGCGTGCCGCTGCCGTGCGAATGGATGCTCTTTTGTTTTTCATCTAAAACGCAGGATGACCTAAAGTGCTTAAATTGAAATAGCTTATATTAGTTTATACCTTATTCCTGTCTATAATATTTTTATTTAATTAATTGTATATCTAATTCTTGTTTATTTTCTACACTAATATTATAAAGAGGATAACTTTGTTTGTAATGAATAGGCTCAAAAACTACTGGACCTTTCTTTTAAATTCTTTCACCATTCGAAAGCTACATTATCCACGAGTAACATAGGCTATTTTTCATCCCGAAATTCCTACAGGAATGGACACAACGCGGGTAAAACCACGGGGCGCTGCTAGTTATTTATAAAAGAACATAACGGGCCAAGTTTTGAATATTTATTGTATAATAACCGCCCTTCGCGGTTTCTCGCGGGAATTTCATTTGACATATCTGACATACCTCGTCTTACCACAAGGCATAGAAGGTCTAGGCGGTGTAGCGGCCGGCGCGGCGATGCTTCTATGCTCTGTGGGTCTTACCAACTCGCAGCTTACTTACCTACCCTTAACATATTCGTTTTGAATTGAACTACGTTTACGGATAGACTTCGCTTTTAATTTTTACATTTTTATCTGACGTTTCGGCCCAAAAATGAACGAAAAACGGCAGATAAAAAGGAAACTACATATATCCGTAAACGTAGTTTCAATTTATATGAGTATCGCTTTAACTTAAGAAACCAGTATATTTATATTCATATATTTTTAATATTAACACCCTCTCCATATCTGCGGCACTCAGCGACGTCCTTTATATCGACGCTTATCTAATGATGGTTTTCTGAAATGACACCACTAGGCGGCAGCACTGAGACGTGAGGTCCAGAAATCTGTCAAATGCTTCGATCAACAATACACAACTAGATGTCAGGTCGGCGCAAAAAATACGTCTCGGTGAATAACGCCTCATTTGAAAAGTGAGGCGTTATTCTCACTTATTTTATTCATAAGATTTGCTACTTTACTGCTAGGTGTCATGGTTGTAATTAGGTTGAAATTCGAACTGTTTTAAAACTTTTTTTCAGTTCGGTAGTAAACAAAATAAGCTGTCACACGTCATCCACGCGGACAGTATTTAGCTTTGATTTTGTACGTGACCCGATATCTAGTTGTGTGTTGTTGATCGAAGGTCAAAAGTGACATTTTCGTGAAAACCCTCATTGACGTTATTTTTCGTACATTACATGTCAAAATCACTCATTAAAATTTCATTTGACGTATCTGAGTACGAGCGTAAACTCCGAGAGCCCCACCGAACAATTTAAGTATAAGATCCATTTAAGCATTATATCTATCTAAGTTAAACTAAGTATAAGAAGTTACTTAAGTGAAATTGTAAAATATTCTAGTCAATAAATGTAATATTAATTTGTTTGTTTTATTAATAGAATTTCAGGATAAAACTTTGGGATAAATTCTTCCCGTTGTATGTGGCTATCTATTACAAAAATAATTATTCCAAACGCATCGGTAGTTACAGTTACAGGTGCATTCAAACGAACAAAACATCAAACTCTTCAGCGGGAATTTCGGGATACAATGTATCCCATGTGTTATTCTGATGTATAACCTATATTACTGTAAAGTTTCATCCAAATCCGTCCGGTAGTTATTTCGTGAAAGAGTAACAAACAAACATAACAATATACCCATCCTCACAAACTATCGCATTTGTTGATATCGATCGAGGAATAGCAATCATTATCCCACTTAAGATATCGGGGACATGTCACATCAGGATAAGCACGAGCATTATACTGTCAATCCAACATCAGATATCTTAGGATTCCTAGGTCTTGATCTTGAAATAATAACTCACAGGACTTCATTACAATGACATTGCTTGTATTTTACACACGGTCATCATGGATTACAGTTAGGATACGTCTAGATTCAATTAATTGATGGAACCTAAACGACCTCCCTTCACCCCATTAGTCGTCCTGTCCACGCCATAGAATATCTTATCCACTATACTCGATTCGCAATACGATCGTGATGTCGTCAACACATCATTCTTCTAATCCACGTTTATAATCTAATCACAATTTCACAATCCAATCCAACCATCCCCATTTCCCTCGTAAACTCTAATAATGCCGCCTTTTTCATATCATAGACTATCATCCCTCTATCCAACAACTGTCATAGTGCGTAACACCACAGACTTAACACAGTCTATTCTCATACCACAGACTACACCACGAAGGTAGAACTCACGTCACGGAATAATAACACTACAGATTCCATCAGTCAGCTGAATTTACAAACTACTCTTAAACTTCTATAGCTTTATTATACTTCCATCCCCGACACATTTATAAAACATAGTAGGACTCGCAATGAATAAATAAACAATATTACGTGTTGTTTATCAACAGTCCTTTATTTACAATCTGTTTAATATGAACGTTTTATCGAAAGGACACGAGATCATTGACCTCAACCAAAACAAGTCTTTATTTAATCATTTAATGTTACAATCATAAATAAGGACTGGAAATAATTTATTAAACAACCTCCAAGAGCGTTTGTCCACCGCCGCCGGCACCGGACCGGCTAAAGATGTGCGGACGGATGTGCGGTGGACACGCGGCTAAAGCAAAACGCTCTAAATGTATCTACCGCTACTTCGGCGCCGTCATCTCTTTCCCGGTGACGGTCCGGTGCCGGCGGCGGTGGACAAACGCTCACTGATTCAGTGAGAGGCCTTTGCACAGCAGTGGACATTAAAGGACATTAAACCTACGTATACGAACCGTTTTCGACGGGTTTTCCCACGGCCTAAAAAAAAAAGTATTAGCCTGTAATGTCCCACTGTTGGGCAAAGGCCTCTCGTCTCACTGAAGATATCAGTACAGTGAGGAGGTTTCAGGCGTAATCACCACGCTTGCCTATTGCGGGTTGGTGATCTCAAACCCGTGCCATGTTTGAAAAGTAGGAAACATGTTTTCGCTCGACCTGGGAATTGAACCCGGGACCTCAGTCTTGGCCGGCGAGTGCACATACCACTAGACCACCGAGGCGTAAACCATAGAAATATATCGATATTAATGTATACTAATATAATAAAGCTGATTTTGGATTTATTTAGATTTTTTAACGCGCTCGTCTTAGATACTTTCAATCCGATTTGAATAATTATTTTTATAATAGATAGTCACATTCAACGGGAAGTTTATAGCCTATTTTTCATTCAGAATTTCTCACGGGATCGGGCACAACGCAGGTGAAACCGGATGGACCAATTTTAATGATTCTTTTATTAAGATAATAAAAAATAAAAATTACGAAAATCCCACGGGATTTGGTGCGCTGTGGGTGATACCGCGGGGCACAGCTAGTTTTTCTTAAACCTTAGTCACATTGCAATTTGCATCAAACCCGGTACCTCATCGGTACGCAATGCGTCCCGCCGCTCGCCGGCCTTCGGCCATTATGTAAATATCAACCTCTTTTACAAATAACAACAAAATTATATGTTAAGGAGCTGTTTCTTTACAGAGAATTATGTTCGAGCGCAATGCATTGAAGCAGCGGAGCTGTGCGGAGCTCAACTGACTAATCATCTTCATCTAGTGGATGGTCAATCCGACCAATCCTGGTGTCAGAGTTATTGAGCCGCCGAAGGCCTCTGACATGGCTCATGTAACGACTACTATCCGTAGTAAGTAACCGGGACCGACGGCTTAACGTGCCCTCCGAAGCACGGAATCATCTTACTTTTCGGGCAATCAGGTGATTCAGCCTGCAATGCCCTAACCAAACAGAGCCCACCGGGAATCGAACCCGGAACCTCCGGATCGTGAGCCGAGCGCTCAAACCACAAGACCACAGAGGCTGCAACTGACCAATCACAGCGCATTACGAAAAGACTAGCCGCGCGCCGCGGAGTTACCCGCATTGTACGTTGTAAAATGTATCCCATGTGTTATTCTGTTGTATCTATATTAATATTATAAAGCAGCAGAGTTTGTTTGTTTGAACGCGCTAATCTCAGGAATTTGAATAATTCTTTTTCTAATGGATAGCCACATTCAACGGGAAGGTTATAGGCTATTTTTCATCCCGAAATTCCTACAAGAACGGGCACAAGGCGGGTAAAACCGCGGGGCGGTGTTAGTATGTTATTCTTCTTCATCGAGTGGACGGTCAACCTGACCAATCCTGGTGTCAGAGTTATTGAGCCGCCAAAGGGCTCTGACATGGCTCATGTAACGACTACTATCCGTAGAAAGTAACCGGGACCGACGGCTTAACGTGCCCTCCGAAGCACGGAATCATCTTACTTTTCGGGCAATCAGGTGATTCAGCCTGCAATGCCCTAACCAAACAGAGCCCACCGGGAATCGAACCCGGAACCTCCGGATCGTGAGCCGAGCGCTCAAACCACAAGACCACAGAGGCTGCAACTGACCAATCACAGCGCATTACGAAAAGACTAGCCGCGCGCCGCGGAGTTACCCGCATTGTACGTTGTAAAATGTATCCCATGTGTTATTCTGTTGAATCTATATTAATATTATAAAGCAGCAGAGTTTGTTTGTTTGAACGCGCTAATCTCAGGAATTTGAATAATTCTTTTTCTAATGGATAGCCACATTCAACGGGAAGGTTATAGGCTATTTTTCATCCCGAAATTCCTACAAGAACGGGCACAAGGCGGGTAAAACCGCGGGGCGGTGTTAGTATGTTATTCTTCTTCATCGAGTGGAGGTCAACCTGACCAATCCTGGTGTCAGAGTTATTGAGCCGCCAAAGGGCTCTGACATGGCTCATGTAACGACTACTATCCGTAGAAAGTAACCGGGACCGACGGCTTAACGTGCCCTCCGAAGCACGGAATCATCTTACTTTTCGGGCAATCAGGTGATTCAGCCTGCAATGCCCTAACCAAACAGAGCCCACCGGGAATCGAACCCGGAACCTCCGGATCGTGAGCCGAGCGCTCAAACCACAAGACCACAGAGGCTGCAACTGACCAATCACAGCGCATTACGAAAAGACTAGCCGCGCGCCGCGGAGTTACCCGCATTGTACGTTGTAAAATGTATCCCATGTGTTATTCTGTTGAATCTATATTAATATTATAAAGCAGCAGAGTTTGTTTGTTTGAACGCGCTAATCTCAGGAATTTGAATAATTCTTTTTCTAATGGATAGCCACATTCAACGGGAAGGTTATAGGCTATTTTTCATCCCGAAATTCCTACAAGAACGGGCACAAGGCGGGTAAAACCGCGGGGCGGTGTTAGTATGTTATTCTTCTTCATCGAGTGGAGGTCAACCTGACCAATCCTGGTGTCAGAGTTATTGAGCCGCCAAAGGGCTCTGACATGGCTCATGTAACGACTACTATCCGATGCTAATGTGTTGTAATTGGCCTAAAATGCCTCAATAAGCCCCTGCCTTAATCTATTGCTAGCCAAAGAAAGTGTTATTGCCTAAACAGCTGATCACATAATATGGACGCAATAGACCGGTCCGGCAATCATTGCGTCTAGTAGTGATGGGACAAGAGAGGTATCGATGTTTTTAGAAGAAGAAAAAAACGGAGTTTTCTCTGCATTTTTTTTTGTTTTTTATGAAAAAAATTGGACTTTTAATTTTTTAGTACCTATTGCTTAAAAAACTAGTTAATATGGTCTTTTGAAAAAAGAAGAAAATATAAGATTGCAAAAAATGTCTTTAAAAATAATTACGTCTGCCGTTTTTTCCGTTTACAGCCAACACAAAAAAGGTGGCACCTATCAAGTTATACCTTTTTATAGAACGGACAAGGTATAGAAACCATATAAGTAACTCTCAAACGAATAGACAAATTTTGATACCGTTTTATTCATTTCAAACCCAGTTCCCTTGTTCTTAGCTATGTTTAGTAAAAATCAGTCTAGCAAGTTTTGCGTAAGGTGCATTTTCATTTTTATTTTTGAAGTAAATACTTCTTTAGCGGCATTGTGCACTATTTTGACAGGTAATATTTGTTTAAACTCGCATCAAGTCACGTGACCTGATTGAAAATTCGTAAGACGTGTTCAAGTTTTCACTTCTGCGCGCACTCCCGGAGTGGAACCCTTTTTTATTTTCTACTCACAACAGCTCATAGGTTCACTATCACTCTCACTACATAGTATAAAACAAAGTCGCTTTCCGCTGTCTGTCCCTATGTATGCTTAGATCTTTAAAACTACGCAACGGATTTTGACGCGGTTTTTTTATAGATAGATTCAAGAGGAAGATTTATAAGTATAAAAAATTCCGAAATTCCCACGGGAATTGGCACAACGCGGGTAAAACCGCGGGGCGCTGTTAGTATGAATGACAGTTAATGCATTGTACATACATTCGGATTTTTAATGCCACGAATATCGTTATTAAAATATCGTCAAAATAATAGCAATATTGACGTTAGAAAACATAATATTATTGGAGTATTTCCTTCTGTTATTTCAATGACAGCTATTATTTACATAACACAGTCCAAATAGTGAAGTGAAATTCTAATTTTATATTTTTTAAGGGAAAGAAAAAAAAACATTTTTTTGTACCGGGACCGGATTATCTAAAAAAAAACTTTAATAAAACTTTTTCTTGAACCGGGACCGACTGTTTAACGTGCCTTCTGAAGCACGGTAGCGCTCAGATAGATGCCACCGTCAGCCATTTATTGAAGCAGGCGGCGTATTGATTTATTGCGTACTAGCAGCGCCCCGCGGTTTTGCCCGCGTTGTGTCGTTCCTATATGAATTTTGGGATGAAAAATAGCCTATAACCTTCCCGTTGAATTTAGCTATCTATTACAAAAAGAATTATTCAAATCGGAGTGGTAATTCAAGAGATTACAAACAAACAATGTTTAAAAATTACCTCTTTGTAGATTTCAATATTTTCGTTGTTATTACATTACAGCTAAAATAAATAAATAGTCTTTTGTTTTCGTTTCAAATGACGCCATTTCATTAACCATCAATGTTTTGTTTCAATTATATCCATAACTAGCAGCGCCCCGCGGTTTTACCCGCGTTGTGCCCGTTCCCGTGGGAATATCGGGATTTTTTATACATAAAAACCTTCCTCTTGAATCACTCTACCTATTACAAAAAACCGCATCAAAATCCGTTGCGTGATTTTAAAGATTTAAGCATACAGACAAACAGATAAACAGACACAAAAGAGAGACGACTTTATTTTATACTATGTAGTGAAGCTGAAGAGTTTGTTTTTTGTTTGTTTGAACGCAATAATCTCAGAAACTGCAATAATTATTTTTGTAATGGAAAGCCACATTCAACGAGAAATTATAGCTATTTTTCATCCCAAAATTCCCGCGGGAATGGGAATGACATAGGTAAAACTACAGATCATTACAATCTTTTACAATCGTCATCCTCAAATGAAGTGTACGTCAGCTGGTTAAGTCTCAATCTCAACGTCGTGTGGCGTCGTTGAGTACCTTTTATAATATTATTTGTTTCTTCACAACCTGATTATTGGTAGATTACACAAAGTATGCGTGACCTCCGCCGGTCTCTGCTGGCGCGAAGTACTCGCGCACTTGCAAACAACTTTATTATAATCTTTATAGAGACGAGACGAGACGATATCGATGTAACTAAGTCCGTACTCGGAGACGTCAAATTCTTCCTCAGTAAAGATGTGATGTGTGATTTTGACATGTAATATATGAAAAACTAGCTGCGCCCTGCGGTTTTACCCGCATTGTGCCTGTTCCCGTGGGAATTTAAGAACAGCTCCACCGATTTTGTGCAAACTTCACATAAACCATCTACTAAATAGTCCGAACAAAGCCTAAACATTTGGTTTGGGTAGGTGAGCCCGTTCTTAAGTTATAACATTACAACGAAAAGTGGCATTGATTTTTATATATAGAGATAATGTCATTTCATCAGTTTAGTGTAGATTATGTTTCTGTTATTGTGTTTCTCTTTAAGCTCACGGGACAAGGCCGGGTTGTTTGAGAGGCATGCGAGGGGATACAGATCCAACTCGTAGGGCCAAAAGATTTTTACAGCTTTTGGCAAGCGTATTGATTATGCCTAATCCTCCTCACTGTACTGATATCTTCAGTGAGATGAGAGGCCTTTGCCCAGCAGTGGGACAAAACAGGCTATTTAGAAAAGAACTTTGACATTTTTTATGCGTAAGGGCGAATGCCATATTTTTTACAACAATGGTGCCGTATACAAATTAATAAGTGTGCGCGCATAAGATTTCTTTATCGCTTAACAAGGAGGTTAAGTACTTTATCTACACTAATGTTGTAACATTCTACTTATGTTTCCAATACTTGACTTATAATTACTACTGTTATAGCGCAGACAACAAAACAATCAATTTAAGCAATTTCACATGATGGTATAATATCCTAAAACATCGATATCGATATCGTAAAATCTCATTATTACATCAATAAAACGCGACCAATTAACCTGGCGAGCCTTATGTCAAAATCCTCATACAAGTTGTATCAAATTTTGATATTAGGCTGGCTTTTGAAAACAGTTGGGTTATACGTGAAAACTTCGTCGAAACTACATACACAAAACTCTTTGGTAAGATCTCGCTCGCTCCTGATTGGCCCTACGCGCAGCTGCGCTCTCATTGGTTAGATTTTAATGGCGGCAAGTTCACTGTGACAATACACGTACGCGTGAAAAACTATTGTCAGCTTTTACTCTTGTTGTTTGATTAATTGCATTAGTGAAGATAAAGTAGTGTATGCAACTGCATATAACACGGGTATTAAAACACTCGTTACTATTATGAAACTCGCTGCGCTCGTTTCATAAACTCACACTCGTGTTTTAATACCCTTCCTTATATGACAGTTGCATAAACTACTATTTTAATGTACCGTTATAAAGTAAGGAAAGTTATAATAGTAGAGCACACTTCACAATAAAAATACGACAAAAAATTAAATAAAACATTATTTTTTACGATTTAAAAAGGTACTAAAAACCATTTAACACTTAAGTAACAATAAAATACAATCAAAACTAACAAATCTCTTAATAATATTACCACAAAACCATTACGAAATACAATTCCAATCATTATAAAACGTGCAATAAAAATATGTATTTTTATCGATAATTTAATCGATAACTTATCGAGAGAACGTGACATCACTAGTCGACCGTCAACCATAGGTCTTTGTTTTGTTTACATCGCTCATGATAGTAAAAGGATTCATTCTGACAACTCGTGTTTTAATAATCAGTAATTATTATTTAATTGTTGCACATTAATAAATTATTATGTTCTGATGGAATGGCAGAATAATGAATACACTGAGGAATTATGTCGGTGAGTCTTTGCCGCTTTTTTAAAAAAAGTTTACGTTTGGCGCCAAGTGTTTTTTTAGGTGATTTTGAGGTTTGGTAGAGTTTATTATTCCACACTAGCAGCGCCCCGCGGTTACCGCGTTGTGCCTGTTCTTGTGGGAATTTCTGGAATTTTTATACGTATAAACCTTCCTCTTGAATCACTCTATCTATTTAAAAAACTGCATCAAAATCCGTTGCGTAGTTTTAAAGAATTAAGCATACATAGGGACAGACAGACAGACAGCGGAAAGCGACTTTGTTTTATACTATGTAAGGAAGAGATTTTATGACAAAAATGTGGATTTTCCCAAATATTATTATAATGTTATCAGTAGATAATAAATATGTAAATACAAATAACAGTGAGAGAAAGCTGATATGTATAAGGTCCGAAAGGTCGAAACAGGACTATCTAGTAAACGCTGACCTCTGTTTTTAAACATTTTACAAGTAATGAAAGGCCAAACAAACCGGTTGGCTTTTGAGAAGCCATTTCCTATATATCCAGGAGTTAGTGACGTATAATATTTTTTTTTTTACTTGTCCTAAAATGTGGACCAATGTCGTCAATTTTCCAACCAAAGACGATTACTCCTCAAGAGGAAAAAGGTTTAGAGATTCATACCCTACGAATGAAATAAAATCACTAAACCTTTTTCCGAGGAATAATAATCACTACATAGTATAAAACAAAGTCGCTATTTTTGTGTGTTTGTTTGTCTGTTTGTCTGTATGCTTAAATCTTTAAAATTACGCAACGGATTTTGATGCGGTTTTTGTAATAGGTAGAGTGATTCAAGAGGAAGGTTTTTATGTAAAAAAAATCCCGAAATTCCCGGCGCTGCTAGTTGTAAATTTTACAACTTTTGAATGTCTTTTTTTATAATGTTTCAGAAACTCCAGGAGGTAACAATGCGATCTCTTTGGATGGATTGTTTACAGACTTTGACTTATGGATTTTGAAATTTAAACGAAGCAACGAGAGGTATTTATTTTTAATATTGACCTATTCTTCTTCATCGAGTGGACGGTCAACCTGACCAATCCTGGTGTCAGAGTTATTGAGCCGCCAAAGGCCTCTGACATGGCTCATGTAACGACTACTATCCGTAGAAAGTAACCGGGACCGACGGCTTAACGTGGCTTGTTAATGTTAGATTAGTTTCCCGGTGGTCTAGTGGCATGTGCAAGACTGAGGTCTCGGGTTCAATTCCCGGGTCGAGCGAAAACATGTTTCCTATTTTTCGAACATGACTCGAGTTTGAGATCACCAACCCGCATTAGGCAAGCGTGGTGATTACCACATCCTCCTCACTGTACTGATATCTTCAGTGAGATGAGAGGCTTTTGCCCAGCACTGGGACACTACAGGCTAATACAGCTGCATGTTGCTTAACAATGAGGGTTTTCACGAAAATGTAATTTTTGACAGATTTCTGGACCTCACGTCTCAGTGCTGCCGCCTAGTGGGTGACATTTCAGAAAACCCTCATTGCAATGAACTAACTCACATCCAATTCCTATTTCCCACTTATGAACTACTAGCAGCGCCCCGCGGTTTTTCCCGCGTTGTGTTCGTTCCCGTGGGAATTTCGGGATTTTTTATAAATATAAATCTTCCTCTTGAATCACTCTAACTATTAAAAAAAAACCGCATCAATATCTGTTGTGTAGTTTTAAAGATTTAAGCATGCAGACAAACAGACAAACAGACACGAAACAGAGACGACTTTATTTTATACTATGTAGTGAAGTTAGTGATTGTAACCATCCGTAGAGCTAACATAAACATCTTTTTTCTTTTCCAGATTAAAAACAAAAATCTTCGAAGAGGACGACCGATACAATGTAGACACATGGCAACACTTATTAATAAGCGGTGTTGCTATTAAAAGAAACAAAATGGCGACTGTAAAATATAATGTATTAAAGGACTGCAACAATATGGATGCTGTGATATTAGGACTTATTATTAAATCGAAATTATAAACATATACATACTTAATTACGTTTTACTTTACTATATTTTGTAAATATTACGTAGGGTCTTAGCCTGGCCGCATACGTGCGGAATCCGACTTTGATTTCCGCATTCGGAGACCTGCAAATCAAAAGAAAATACGTAATAAGTAATATTTATAATACCCGGACAAATTAACACACGGTTAATTAGACCCAAAGTAAGCTCTAAGCTTGTATTATGGAGTCTAACTCACTGATACTACTACATATACATGCACAAATACTTTATAACGATATTATAATCGACACCCAGACGTCGTCAACAACTATGTCTTCACATATTGTTACTCCGTTGAATTGAGCCCGCAACCCCCGACACAGTGCCGCACTCATTCATTTTTAACACGCTTTTATTAGCTTGGCCTGTATGTATGCCCCACGCTTTTTTACTCTGAATTGAATCATTGTGTTAATAACTTAAATTTTATTATAATTTTGATT
Source organism: Cyclophora punctaria (assembly GCA_951394245.1). NCBI lineage: Eukaryota > Metazoa > Arthropoda > Insecta > Lepidoptera > Geometridae > Cyclophora > Cyclophora punctaria. The sequence continues at coordinate 1,550,311 of OX596196.1, forward strand.
ATAGGTGAAAAATTATTTTCTAGTTTTTAGTTCAATTTGCAATAAAAGCGTGTTGTTTAGTTTTTTAAACTATAATTTTTTCTTCCGTACGTACGAGTACGTTTCCAATGTGGGCCCGTGCGTTCGGAAACACCATACGGAACAAAACTAATGTCGTCATGCGGAAGGCAGCACTTTCACACGTTCCTTTACGCACACACTGTAACCTTCCCGTTGAATGTGGCTATCTATTAAAAAAAGAATTATTCAAATTGGACTGGCGATTACCGAGATTAGCTCAGACAAACAAAGTTACAAATTCTACCTCTTTATATTATTAGTATAGATACAGACATGCAACATTCATCTATATAAAGAAGTAAAATTTGTAAGTTTGTTTGTTTGTTTGTGTGTTTGGGGTTATCTGGGAGGTGATGTCTCAATAACTGGGTCAAATATATTTTGTAGCTTCTTTTGAAATTAAATAAATAAATTGATTTGAATTATTTTTTTGTAATAGATAGCCACATTCAACTGGAAGGTTATAGGCTATTTTTAATCCCGAAATTCCTACGGAAACAGGCACAAGGCGGGTAAAACCAGGGGGCGCTGCTAGTAATATATAATTATATGGATGGCGACATCAGAGTTATGTAGAACTAACGTAATCTACAGATAGTGAGTATTGCTCAACTTAGTAGAAAGCCCACTGCTACACGATGTATGGGCAACCGAGGTAGCCATGCGTTGCTACATTTAATACTAGCTGACCTGGCAAACGTTGTTTTGCCATAAAAAATCGCGATGGAAAATAACCGGTGCGAGTCGGACTCACACACGGAAGTTCCCGCACCTTAAATAACCGGCCAAGAGCGAGTCGGGCTCGCGCACGGAGGAGTACTTAAAAAATCACGTTTGTTGTATGGGAATATTTATTTTATTTTATTTTGAGTATTTGTTGTTATAGCGGCAATAGAAATACATCATCTGTGAAAATGTCAACTGTCTAGCTATCACCGTTCTTGAGATACAGCCTGGTGACAGACGGACGGACGGACAGCGAAGTCTCAGTAATAGGGTCCCGTTTTTACCCTTCGGGTACGGAACCCTAAAAATGGGGATTGATCGTAGAAGGGTGAAAATGTTGGGTAGTATAATTTTTTTAAATTAAAATTTTGTTCAAAAGCAATTATCACTTAAAAATAGATAGTAGCCGATTCTCAGACCTACTGAATATAAAATATCATAAAAATCGGTCGAGCCATTTGAGAGGGGTATGGTAACTAACATTGTGACGAGAATTTTATCACTACATAGTATAAATCAAAGTCGCTTCCCTCTGTCTGTCGGTCCCTATGTATGCTTCAATCTTTAAAACTACGCAACGGATTTTAACGCGTTTTTTTAAATAGATAGAGTGATTCAAGAGGAAGGTTTATGTATAAAAATTCCCAAACAGTGAGTTCTGATTCGTAGTAAGCTACTTCCTGAGGTGACAGTATCATGTTGTAACATTGACAAGCCCGTTGTCACAGTTGCAGTGAGAGCGCTTACTGTGTCGAGGGTTGCGGGTTCGATTCCCGCCCAGAGTCAACAATATGTGCAGACATAGTTGTTGGCGACGACGTCTGGGTGTCAATTATATATTCTTATAAAGTATTTGTGTATATGTTACGGCTAATACCCGAAGTGCGGCTACACCTAGTTTTAGCCGGTTAGAACTAGGTGCATATATACTTATGTCATTTTAATGAAAAGAGAGAGTTTAAACATGAAAAAAAAAATAACCCTAACCTACCGAATAGTAAGTAATTCGGTAGGTTAGGGTTATTTTTTTTTCATGTTTAAACTCTCTCTTTTCATTAAAATGACATACGGCTAATACCCCAAGAGCGGCTACACCTAGTTTTAGCCGGTTAGAATAGAACTAGGTGTAGCCGCACTTCGGGTATTAATTAGCCGTAACATATATGTATAAGTAGTAGTATCAGTTAGTTAGATTCCATAATAAGCTTAGAGCTTAGTTTGGGTCTAATTAACCGTGAGTGAATTTGTCCGGGTGTATTTATATTTATTTATTTTATTTATTAAATATGTACTTAGTCAGATTCCAAAGTACAATGTTACAAATAATCAATGAAAAATATACATATTACTACCTATAAGTACCTATACCTATAAGTACTATAAGTACCTAATCATATTTAATTTGATGCTAGATGTACGTAAATATATATACACATTTATTACGTGGTGTGTCCGTTCCTGTGGGAATTTCGGGATGAACACTAGCCTATAACCTTCCCGTTGAATGTGGTTATCTATTACAAAAAAATTATCGCGGAATTCCCGCGGGAACGGTTACAACGCGGATGAAACCGCGGGGAGCGGCTAGTGTAAAATAAAAGCGAAGTGTATCCGTAAATGTAGTTTCAATACAAAATGAGTTGCCTATTTGTCCCTTTCCGACACACGCTATTTTCCAAAGAGCAAAATAAACAAAACATCTTTAACAGTGTTTAGTTCGTTAAAGTTCTGTAAAAAATCTTGCGTTTTTTGTGTTGGAGACTATTAACAAAAAAAAGGTATAAAACTTTACAAATTATAATGATAAAACCTGTTTTCTATCTAATCAAATTTATTATCTTGCAACACTATTATGTACTATGACCTCCGAAGTTTTAGCCGAGTAATGAATGGCAGAATAACTATACAACACGTTGAAACATAAAAATTAACATAAAAAAAACATTTACATAATAACTTCATTCACTTAACTTCTATTATAGTCTTTGAAATTAAAAATAATGGTTTAAAAGTGTTTTTTTAAGGCTAAGTTATTTGTGTTAAACAGCTCGGTAAACAAGTGTAAACAATGAAAATAATTCAAAAGAGGATAAGAGAATGGAATGTTGAAGTTCCGTGGGGAAAAGTGGCCAGTAAGTTATGTATTAGTATTACAAATATAGCTAACTATGTCAACATTTCAAAAACGAATTTTAATAGGTATTCATTAAAATACGAATATCTAATATCTAAATCGGCTAATGCGCAAACCAAAGTTCACCAAACACACCTAGTATTTGGTTTCGATTTGACATCTAAAACAAAACTGTCAATGTCAGTTGTCATTGTTCAATAGTGATGGGCCATTGTGAACTAGTTTCTCGCTTGTTGATATCAGTTCACTTATACCTATTTTCTTAAAATATATCTGTTTTGTGAGCGATTGTTAATGAACATGTATTTAAATCTCATATGTTTTTTTTTCAGTGGTATCATGGGGAAATCCAAAAAATCCCCCTATTCTTCTATTACACGGTTACATGGATACAGCAGCAACCTTCATTTTTTTAGTTGATAAGTTACCGGATAAATATTATTTTGTTGCACTTGATATGCCAGGTAAATAACAAATTTTTAATACATTGAACTTTAATCTGACCCTTCAGATAACTATGTTACTAATACTTTAGTTAACCTATAGTGTCTAACAGTAGTTTGATAATTTCAATGCGTTGTGAATGATGAATTGACCTCCGCACAGCCCCGCTTAGCATCATGGTAAGGCGCTCTAATTATCGCCCTTGTGTGTGAGTGTCTGTGATTATTGAACTTATCTTTAATTTCAGGCCATGGTAAATCGGACCCGTTTCCACCCGGACTGTTGGTATCTCAATTGCAAATGTTAGAAGCAATAAATAAAGTTGTAAACAGTTTGAAATGGAAAACATTTACGTTTATGGCACATTCCATGGGATGTGTAATAGGTATGAAAATATCCAAGACTTCGGCTTTAATGAGTTGTTACTATGGTATTTTTTAGGCATTTTGAAAAAACATTGTTTTGTACTCAGAATACAGTTCCGAAAACTTAGTACAAATATACTACAATAAAATTATCCTCTTTCTTAATTAAATGCGGTTACTTAAACATAATTTATGTACTTGCTATAATCTATACTAATATTATAAAGAGGTAAAATTTGTAAGTTTGTTTGTTTGTTTGTATGTTCGGGGTAATCTCAGGAATTATCAATCCGATTTGAATTCGATCTTTTTGTAATGGATAGCCACATTCAACGGGAAGGTTATAGGCTATTTTTCATCCCGAAATTCCCACGGGAACGGGTACAACGCGGGCAATACCGCGGGGCGCTGCTAGTATTGTGTATATAGCTAACCTTTGTTAACTAATTCCAGGATCTTTTTACCACAGCGTATTTCCTAACAGGATAACAAGCTTTACTTCCTCTGTCTCAGTACTACTTTGTAACCAATAGGCTGCACTTTTGGTATTCTTACTTCTATGACGGATATTATGGCAATATGAACAAGTGAGTTTGTGTTTCAATCTAAGTATACTTCAGTTCTTATATTCTATGTTACAGTCAAAATGATAAATGCAGCGATTATGCACAATGACCAGTGATTTTGCTTAAATCTGCTCAATGTGGTCAAAGTGGAAAAAAGCTCAATAGGCTGGATTTAAACAATGAAGTTTTTGTAAGGGGGTTGTAAGCTTTATTATTTTTCAGATACTCTTCCAATCAATTCAAGCTCTACACTCAAGACCAAGCCGTTAGTCTACTCGTTCGGAACAGGGGCTTATCAGAAGACCAAGCGGAGCTGGTCCTATCCAGATCACTCGTGATAATGGGCATTGATTCCTACAGGTTAGTCTATTAAGATAAACATTTTTTTTTTGTGATTGTTAAAAAGTACAAAAACGTTTATCCCACATCGGTGTACGCGTTCGTCGAGCATCCGAGTACGCGCTCTACGCCCAATGTGGGCCAGGCTAAAGGGTGCGTTTCTATTGAAACGGAGTGGAGCTCTATTGACCAATTACAGCGCATTGACATGGTCAAAATCTTCTCGTAATGCGTTGTGATTGGTCGGTTGAGCTCCGCACAACTCCATTCCGCTTCAATGGAAAAGCACGCTATTTCTTTTAAAGCTGGTCTTTTGTCCTCCTCACTGTACTGATAACTGATACTGATAAAAAAAAAAAAAAAAATAAATAAATAAATAAGCAGTGGGACATTACAGGCTAACACACACACACACACTGTCTTTTTAGTACGGCGCTGGCTTTAAACAGTAACTTTTATGTTTGTGTTGAGTATTAAATAATATTTGATTACTATACATACATTTTTTTTGCCTTAGACTTTCTTGGGAACCACGAATGAAAATGATAAATGCGCTACCAATATCCGATGACGTATTTTACACAGTTCTCACGTTGAACTCGGTACCAACACTCTGCATCGATGCATCAGAGACGAAAGAAAAAGGGGGACCAGACAAAGAATTTGCTGAAAATCTATTGAGGAAACGGCAGGAAACTTTACAAAATTTTGATCGAATTGAGGTCGTTGGTAACCACGATGTCCATATAACGAATCCTGAGAGACTGGCGCCTCATATCATTGAATTTTTAGACAAACAGTTAGTACCAAAAACTAAAAGTAAGTTGTGAAAAGAATCGTTTTAAGGATAATTTTACTCAAATACGGAGATTAGGTGTTGTTATTATATATTTACTTATTTATGGATGGTTTTCTAGAATTCACACACCATGTCATTTTACTATGTTATTAAACAGTTTTATTACTTACCCAAATTATTTGTTTTATTTCAAACTCTTATTCATATTCATTTATTTTGCTCTAACTCTTTAAATATGCTGGAATTATACGTATATAGAACACAAATATTTATAACCATTCCTTTAATAAATACAACTGAACTATTTCATTAAAAAAATGAACTAGTTCAACTGTGAAGAAAATGATTGTGATCCGCATAACGCTAAGTAAAGCCCATCACTATAATACAATCAGCTGTTCGTTCTGTCAAAACTTTATGTGTCAAAAGTTGAAAAAACAAAGTTTCTAAATAAATAGGTTAATAGGTATTACATACTTGTTTGTTTAGAATTATTTAACACATTTTGTAGTAATATAAATAAATGAATTGATAATTAGTGACGCCATAACAAAGAAAAAGTTAAAACAATGATGAATAATTTAAGTGTAAATGAACTTTAAACGTGATGTTTTAGATAGAACATAGATTAATTTTTATTGCTCTTTAGATAAACAATCCAAAGTTTATAATGAAACAGTTAAACGAATGGACTATACCAGCGCCGTGGGGTAGTATTGTATGTAAGTATTCTATCAACATATCTTTTATTGTAGCGCTTGTGGCGTAGTTTGACTAAGCGATGTTAAAATAAAAATAAAATAAAATTTATTGTCACAAAAATTAGGGAAGATACAAAAATTCACATTTTACTTAAAACTAATAAATATTGTAGCAAGGGGAGGCGTCTCAGCTGATGTTCTACCTGGCCCGAGGCCTCGGTAGAACGCTGGTTTGCAGACGCCCCCTATGTAAGTTCATTGCGATTGTATAATCTATTTGTTTTGGATTGGCACAAAATGTGGACCAATGTCGTCAATTTTCCAGCCGAAGACGATTGCTCCTGAAGAGAAAAAAGGTTTAGAGATTTTATTTCATTCTTACCCTATCTCTTTCGATTGCTTAATAGTAGCAGCGCCCCACGGTTTTACCCGCGTTGTGCCCGTTCTTGTGGGAATTTTTATACATACAAACCTTCCTATTGAATTGCTCTATTTATTTAAAAAAACCGCATTAAAATCCGTGCAGTACTATTTGAGTTTATCGCGAACAGACAGATAGACAGACAAGGCCGGGGACTTTGTTCTATAATAGACCATTTTTATATTACAGTGGTATCATGGGGCAACCCTGCAGGCGAGCCAGTGTTGCTAGTGCACGGCAGACAGGATAGTGTGGCAACATTCTTACCACTGTTGCAGTATCTACCTGAAGAGTTCTATTATGTTGGAGTTGATATGCCGGGGAATGGAAAGTCGGACCCCTTTCCTGCTGGTATCAATTTTTTTGTCTAAATTTCAAGTGGGAAATTCGGGATAAAATATTGCGTGTCTCGCGCGAGTACACAATCAAGTTTTCACGTCGGGAAGAATCGTATGAATATCATCAACTTAAAATTACACTCCTTTTTTTTACTAAAAACGGTTATTGTGCCTTAACTATAATAGTTAGACATATACCTTCGCGAACTTATTTATTCGCAATAATATGTACTTTGATTATGTAAAACATTGTTTTTGTGTATCATCAATAGATATAGCAGCACACGCCAATAACCAATTTTTTTAGGTATATTTTTCCCTTGGGTTACATATAACAGCGTTGTGCCGTTTCCCGTGGGAATTTCGGGAATTTTTATACATATAAAACCTTTCTCTTGAATCACTCTATCTATTAAAAAAACCGCTTTTAAATCCGTTGCGAAGTTTTAAAGATCTAAGCATACAGACAGACAGACAGCGGAAAGCGACTTTGTTTTGTACTATGATAGATGGAATATTCTGGATTGTTCCAGGAGTCAAACTGGGAAGGTTTCACTTCGTGGGTGCGGTGGAGGCGGTGATCAAACACCTCGGGTGGAAGACCTTCATCTATATCGGACACTCCATGGGGTGCGAGCAGGGTGAGATCAACACATTCTAAAAATAAGGGTGTGTTTCCATCGAAGCGAAGGGGAACTGCACGGAGCTCTATCGACCGAACACCACGCATGACGAACAGATTTTGATAATATTAATACTTGTTTGACTCTTTTACCGTTACAGCCTCCGTGGTCTTGTGGTTTGAGCGCTCGGCTCACGATCCGGAGGTTCAGGTTTCGATTCCCAGTGGGGACAATGTCTCACAAAAATCTCTTTGTAAGACTGTCCTCAGTTTGGTTAGGGCATTGCAGGCTGAATCACCTGATTGCCCGAAAAGTAAGACGATTCCGTGCTTCGGAGGGCACGTTAAGCCGTCGGTCCCGGTTACTTTCTACGGATAGTAGTCGTTACATGAGCCATGTCAGAGGCCTTTGGCGGCTCAATAACTCTGACACCGGGATTGGTCAGGTTGACCGTCCACTCGATGAAGAAGAAGAAGAAGACTTTTACCATAAAAATATCTTCATATTCCATTAACCTCCACTTAACCCAACTGCCTTCCCAGGACTATTCTTCAACGCGGTCTACCCGCACCGCATCAAAAGGGCGGTCTACTTAGACCTCCTTCCTTCGCTACAAAGACTGCAAGTTCACGACTTGGTAGAATACTATCACAAGTACTATTACGAATATTATAAACAGTTCAAGAAGATTAATTATGACGTAAGTACTTATGTTGTAAGCCTGTAATTTCCCACTAGTGGGCAAAGGCCTCTCAACTCACCTCAGATATCAGTACAGTGAGGAGGATGTCGTAATCACCACGGTTGCCTACTGCGGGTTGGTGATCTCAAACCTGAGCCATGTTTGAAAAGTAGGAAACATGTTTTCGTTCGACCCGGGAATTGAACCCGAGACCTCAGTCTTGGCAGGCGAGTGCACACACCTCTAGTATAAGCACGTTGGCACAGTGGCAGTGAGAGCGCTTACTGTGTCGGGGGTTCCGGGTTCGATTCTCTCCCGGAGTCAACAATACGTGCAGACATAGTTGTTGACGACGTCTGGGTGTCAATTATATATTCTTATAAAGTATTTGTGTATGTATATGTAGTAGTATCAGTGAGTTAGATTCCATAACACAAGCTTAGAGGTTACTTTGGGTTTAATTAACCGTGAGTGAATTTGTCCGCGTATATTATATTATTTATTTCCAAAATAAACATGTCGCAATACACTTTTAGATTTCTCATAGTACGCTTGCAAGGAGTTTTTAACCGACGCCAAAGAGGTGTGTGTTAGTTTGGTACATGGTGAGGTTTCAGACTACCCTCGTCCCCTGTATACATAATGATTTAACGTCCATCATATCCTATCCTACTAATATAAATGCGAAAGTTTGTGAGGATTTATGTAATGTATGGATTATATCTATCACGTGTTTTTTAGTACCGACAAAGAATCTTGATTTTTTAAAATATTTATTTAAAACTAGCTGTGCCCCGCGGTTTCACCCGCAGCGCCCCCGTTCCCGTGGGAATTTTGAGATTTTAATTCCTTATTTTTCTTATATAAAAACCTTGTCCTGACAATAAGGAACACATTAAAAAAGATCATCCAATTTGGTGCATTCGTTCTGAAGTTATGCGCTTAGCAACAGATTCAGCGATTCATTTTTATATTATAGACTAGCTGCGCCCTGCGGTTTCGCCCGCTTTATACCCGTTCCCGCGAGAATTTCGGGATGAAAAATAGATGTTGGCCGATTCTCATAGATACCGGATAAGCACAAAAAATTTCATCAAAATCGGTCAAGCCGTTTCGGAGGAGTATGGCAACGACAACTGTGACACGAGAATTTTATATATTAGATTTTCCTTCGGCTCGATAAAGTAAATACACGTGATATATTGCTATACCTTGTTACTACAACCTTGTGATATTTCGTGACCCCTTTTGGGCCTCGCGTGATCAAAAAAATCGGTCCAGCCGTTTTTGAGTAATATTTTTAAAATTTTATCTTTATTTTAAGGTGAAAACATACACTAAGCGAGAAGCCCTGACCGCTGTGATGAGGGCCCGCGGCCTCACTGAAGAGCAAGCCGAATTGATTCTGTCTAGAAATTTGAATCCAGTCGAGAATGATAAATACAGGTTAATTAATACATATAGACAAGCTGCGCCCCGCGGTTTCACCCGCGTTGTACCCGTTCCCGCGGGAATTTCGGGATGAAAAATAGATGTTGTCCGATTCTCAGGCCTATCCGATATGCACACAAAATTTCATGAGAATCGGTCGAGCCGTTTCAGAGGAGTTCAGCCACGGTACCCGTTCCCGCGGGAATTTCGGGATGAAAAATAGATGTTGTCCGATTCTCAGGCCTACCCGATATGCACACAAAATTTCATGAGAATCGGTCGAGCCGTTTCAGAAGAGTTCAACCACGGTACCCGTTCCCGCGGGAATTACGGGATAAAAAATAGATGTTGTCCGATTCTCAGGCCTACCCGATATGTACACAAAATTTCATGAGAATCGGTCGAGCCGTTTCAGAAGAGTTCAACCACGGTACCCGTTCCCGCGGGAATTACGGGATAAAAAATAGATGTTGTCCGATTCTCAGGCCTACCCGATATGTACACAAAATTTCATGAGAATCGGTCGAGCCGTTTCAGAGGAGTTCTACCACGGTACCTACCCGTGAAACCTGTATAACCTGCGTTTTACTCTATCCCTCTTTAAAAACCTCCGTGGTCTTGTGGTCTGAGCGCCCGGCTCACGATCCGGAGGTTCCGGGTTCGATTCCCGGTGGGGACAATATCTCACCACCTCTTTGTGAGACTGTCCTCAGTTTGGTTAGGGCATTGCAGGCTGAATCACCTGATTGCCCGAAAAGTAAGACGATTCCGTGCTTCGGAGGGCACGTTAAGCCGTCGGTCCCGGTTACTTTCTACGGATAGTAGTCGTTACATGAGCCATGTTAGAGGCCTTTGGCGGCTCAATAACTCTAACACCAGGTCAGGGTGACCGTCCACTCGATGAAGAAGAAGACATATAAAATGTATACCATGTGTTATACTCATGTGTTTACCTATATTACTGTAAAGTTTCATTCGAATCCGTTCAGTAGTTTTTTCGTGAAAGAGTAAAAAACATACATACATCCCCACAAACTTTCGCATTTATAATATTAGTAGACTGTATAAAGTATCATTTTTCTTCCTCCACAGACTCTCCTGGAGCCGTCATCTCTACATGCCCGCTCCGCCACACTGCACCGTCGATTTCTACATTAAATTATTTTCCATAAACCCACCCCCATCCCTTCTTATATCAGCGTCCCAACCCTTATCCGACAGCTACTCAAAAGGCAAAGACGATGCTCTAACAATTTTGAGGAGTTTGCAGAAAATGAAAATTTTGACAGTTGTCAAAGTTGAGGGTGGACATGATGTTCATTTTACTAATCCAGAGAGAATGGGGAAGGTTGTGAATGATTTTTTGAGGGGTGAAACGATTTTGAATGAGGTACAGAGTAAACTATGAGTTTTGTCTATGATCAACTATGTCTATGTTTAGCAAAATTGACTACTATACCCCGCCCCACGGCTTTACTCGCATTGTGCGAGTTCCCGTGGGAATTTCGGGATAAAATGTATCCCATGTGTTATTCTGATGTATAACCTATATTACTGTTAAGTTGCATCCAAATTCGTTCAGTAGTTTTTGCGTGACAGTGTAACAAACATACATACATATATCTTTCCCATACAAACTTTCGCATTTAGAATAGTAGTAGGAAATTAGTCATTTGGCCTAAATTTGGTCATTTTTGGCCAAACATTGGCCCTGAAAGACCCAATTTTGGGCAAATTTTCCATTCTGTATTTGCTCAATTAAAAACTGTATATTTTATTGAAGTTGATTCATATTTTAAGATCAAAGTCATATATTTAAATAGGTAGGTAATTAAATAAATAACTCTCACATTTTGAACAAAAATGTATTACAGATTACAGATATACTTATTACTGAAATTATTTAAAGAAATATATTTTTATACAATGTTAAATAGTTGAATTAAATACTCTTTATAAAAATATTTAAAGTTTTTAATCACCTCATATTCCTTCCTCTCAAAATCTTACAAAATATTGATCCAATTTAATATCTACCAACGCCTCAGTGTTGTAGTGGTATGTGCACTCCTGCTAAGACTGAGTACCCGGGTTCAATTTCCAGGTCGAGCGAAAACATGTTTCCTACTTTTCAAACATGGCTCGGGTTTGAGATCACCAACCCGCATTAGACAAGCGTGGTGATTACGACATCCTCCTCACTGTACTGATGTCGGTGAGATGAGAGGCCTTTTCCCAGTGGGATATACAGGCTAATACTTTTTTTAGCTATCAAATGTTTTGTCACTTTCTGACATACGCAATTTTCCGAAGAGCAAAAGAGATAAAACACATTTTAACAGTGTACAGTTCACTGACTTGTAGTATAGTATACTACAGGTCAGTGGTACAGTTACACTGCGTTTATCTTAATAAAATGGACAAACTATTTACAATAACGACGCTACCGCCATCTCTTATCATAACTTAGCTTTAACATCTTCATCCATAAACTTAGTTATATCATCTGCTACTAAATCCGGTCGATCTAAATGGAAATCGTGGCCTCCAGAAACAATTTTGTACTTATAGTCTATGTGAGGCCACGCCGAAGGGTCCTGTAGGAATTTAACTTTGTCATAGACACCCAGTTTCAACATCTGAGAGGCCAAAACACAAAAAGTGGGTGTTTTTGTAGACGTGTAAATTTGTTTTAAAGTTTCATGTGAAAAAGGGAATAGAGTCACTTCTTTGATTCGTTGGTCGAATGTTAATCTGTAACAAGGAAATATTTTAATTTTAAAAACGCCTTAGTTTTACTATTTAATTAAATGTACTGTTTTACACATATAGCTAGCTAAGAACCACCTCAGGGAAATAGGGAAGCTGTCAAATAAAACAGACACACAAGTACGCACACCACATGCACACACAGAAGCACGTGCACACTCACACGGAGAGAGAGAGAGAGACCCACAAACACACAGAGAGAGAGACAAACACAGAGAGAGAGAGACGCACACAAACAGAGAGAGAGAGAGAGAGAGACACACACGAACACACTCAGAAAGAGAGAGAGAGAGACGCACAAACACACACATAGAGAGAGCGAGAGACACAAACAGAGAGAGAGACACACACTCAAACACAGAGAGAGAGACACACACAAACACAGAGAGAGAGAGAGAGACACAAACACAGAGAGAGAGAGACACACAAACATAGAGAGAGCGAGACACACAAACTAACAGAGAGAGAGATACAGAGACACACACACACGCCATAACTAATAGACTAATGGACATGAAACTGTACTACATACTGTAAGTATTTCTTAATTAATATTCACCTGTAAAGCCCGTCCCCCGCCGGTTCTAAGCATCTTTCTAGAACAAGTTCTGAAGCCTCCTTGCTTATACCGCGCCCGGCCATCGTTAACTTTTCTATCTGTAACATTTATGTACAGTCAGCCAAAAATGTGGTCTACCACCCTACGGTTGAGATTCATTTGAACGTCATGAAACAACAAGGTCAATTTTCATTTAATAATAGAGGTCCAACTAAGTCACCCAATGATGTCAAATGTCAGGCATCTCAGATAACAGACAAAACGTCATAACATAATTGTGCATAGAAAAGTCAACCTTAGCGATCGTTACATCTCGCAGAAACTTTTGTCAAAAGTGGTAGACCACTTTCTTGGCCGACTGTACCTACCATGGAAAATAATACTTACCAATATATTTTAATCAAAAAATTTCATAGTAAGTAATTCATCATTCATTCATTCATTGTATTACTTTACTTACTATTTTACTATGAAATTTATGAAAAAACTAGGGTTTGTTTATTTAGGCGCTTATCTCAGAAACTAAAACAAGAATAAGAATATTTCTACCAATCCGATTTGAGTTCTTTTTGTAATGGAAAGCCACATTCAACGGAACGTTTCTAGGCTATTTTTCATCCAGAAATTCCTACGGGAACGGGCACAACGCGGGTAAAACAGCGGGGCGCTGCTAGTTTGCAATATTATGGACCTTTTCATACTAAACTAATCTAGATAATGTTTACAATGGCTAGTGATTGTATAGGTAGAGTAAAAAATATTCCATATAATTATGTAACTTTCCCGCGCTTTTATTTTAACGTTCTATTGAAGTAACCATCAACCACAGACCACACCACCACGTAACGAATCAGAGAGTTGTCAAAGTGTAGACTTTGACAGCTGATGACTTAGAGATGTACTTGGTACCTATGTGCTTGGTATAATGAATATGAGAGATGCCTGGAACTTGTCAGGAAATTTGAAAGGTAGATGGTTTAGCAGAATTCAACCGACTTTACCATCTAAACCATGGTTTGCGAAATACAAAACAATAAACAAACGCCTAACCTCCACAATCTGTCGCTTGCGCCTAGGATACTTGTTCCCCAGCCCACCTCGCTAAACTCCGGATCCGGGATCATTCTCTTTGTGAATGTGGTCTAGAGGACGGTACTCTAGACCACATTTTCTTCAATTGCCCCCGTCAACGCTATTCCCTGTACAGTTCCCTCCCCGATGATATCCCCCGTCCTACCTCCATTCAATGTCTTCTGTCCACTCTTCCTTCTTCGTTAAATATAATATGTAAATATATAAATACTAATAAACTTAATCTGTAAATATTTCTTGTATATTTCCACTTGTTGTTGTGTTATGTGCAGTCTCTATATTAATGTTTTGTGTCATATATTTGTAGCGTATATGTATATATTTGTGTTTGTCTTGTTTTAGGTACAAATCTGCTTGGATTATTCATACTCCACCGATTAATACAACATTTACCGAACAACAATCCCCATCTTGTTTACGCCAAACGAGCACACTGACACTGGCGGAATTGCGACGTAATGTCAGCAGAAGCCATCAAACAAAAATTGAATTGAAATTGAATTGAATATGAGAGTTGAGTCGATTTAATCGAGTATTCATCATTATCTAATGAATTAAAATTATTTTTTACTAAATTAGTTTAGGATTTAGTTAGGTGAATACGTACTTGTTCATAAGTGTATTTAGGCGCTGTTTCCGGGCTTCCATTGTACTTCTCATATCTGGATTGCTCGTAATAATCGTAGAAACGATGGTACCAGGCGTTCAGGCCCTGTTTTAAAAAAGATAGGCTAAATTAAAAATTGCCCAAAAACGGATGGACCGATTTTACCGAATAGCTAAGAACCACCCAAACTCTCAAGGATTTCGAAAAAAATAAAACTGCATCGAAATCAGTTCTTCCGTTTAAGAGCTACAGACATACACACACTCAGATACAGACATCGACTTTCTGATTTTTTATTTTACTTTCACCGACAATAGTTTTTTTTTTACGAAAAAATTTCTTAAAGCCTCTTTCCTATTAGCCCCCTTTATTTTATTAGTCACCCTATCGCGTGATCTTATGAGCTCTCCAGGACCGCTCGCAACTGCTTGTAAAGCTGCGTCCACATTTGTATCATCTTGACGTATCCCGATCAGCGTATCGTATCAAGTATTTGTATCATAAATATGGACGCTCATTTTTTCCATGTCGTGTCATTAAGGCGTATTTGGTAAAAACCGGGTCCATACATATCAAATGCTGTATCATGTCAGTGTATCGGCTATCGCGTATCATTGCAGAAAAACCGAACCAGATGGTTCGCGGTGTATCACGTATCGTATCGCGATCCAGTATCAAAATACGTCCATACTACCGATCATGATCGTGATCGTGATTGCTATTGAGCGAGTTTACTTGCTGCGAAAAATACTTACTTCAGGGGTAGCAGACCACGACAAGTGCGCCGGAACCGGATCTAACTCCACGGTCCGTGAGATGACGCCGGGGTATGCGATGTTGAACATTTTACCTTCAATACAAATTCAAATACAATGGACCTTATTTTAAATGCTTATTATTAACAGCATTTTAGCTATCAAATGGTTTGTCCCTTTCCAACATACACTATTTTCCGAAGAGCAAAAGAGATAAAACACTTTTTAACAGTACTTTAGTACAGCGTTTCTGAATAAGAGGGAATGTGAATACTGCAATTGGATAAGTAAGTCAGTAAGTCCATGTTGGTTGGAGTTTTTAGACCGCCTCAAGGCTTTATCACTAGATAGTATAAAACAAAGTAGCGTCTGTTTGTCTGTTTGTCTGTATGCTTAAATCTTTAAAATTACGCAACGAATTTTGATGCGGTTTGTTGTAATAGGTAGAGTGATTCAAGAGGAAGGTTTTTATGTAAAAAAAATCCCGAAATTCCCACGGGAACGGGCACAACGCGGGTAAAACCGCGGGGCGCTGCTAGTAAACGGATATAAATAGGAGCATTTCTATCTGAGCACTGTACTTCAGTGGGCATATTAAATTGTCGATCACGGTTGCTACAATCGTGAGACCATGTCGGAGCCCTTGAGGCGATCTTAAAACTTCGACACCAGTGTCGGCCAATAACCTACATGAACTTACTTCGATACTCTACTATGTAACTTCACATCTTCGCACTTTGGGCCCTACCAAACTTTATAGTATGACTAGCTGCGCCCCACGGTTTTACCCGCGTTATGCCTGTTCCCGTGGGAATTTCGGGATGAAAAATGCCTATATTCTTTCCATTGAATGTTGCTATCAATTTCAAAAAGAATTATTCAAATCGGATTGGTTCTTTCAGAGATTAGGGCGTTCAAACAAACAATGTCTTCAGCTTTACTATCTTTATATATTACGTGTCACGTTGTTTGTCCGCGATGGGCTCTTAAACTACTGAAGCGATATTAAATTTGATTTGCACACCATGTGCAATTTGATCCAACTTGAAAGATAGGATAGCTTAACTACATCTCAATTATAGCGATTAGGGTGGTCCACCCCTTAATTTTTATATGGCAAAAAACATGTCCGGGTCAGCTAGTATTAGTAAGTATAGATAACCTTTATATAGCTAAAAAACGTGTCCATGTCTGCCTGATAACCATAAATTCACTCACCAATAGGAACTCCCATTGAATGTCCAATATAAATAATGTTTCTCCACTTGAAATGGTCTACTACGTACTTGATGGTCGGTACGAAGTCCACGATGGTATACCTCACTCCTCTGGGCAGATGATCTGACCTGTAACGTCAAAAATCAAGACTCTTGAGACCTAAAATGTAAACTAACTATCAGTGGCTAAACTCGCGTTGTGCCCGTTCCGGTGGGAATTTCGGGATGAAAAATAGCCTGTTACCTACTTGTTGAATGTGGCTAGGCTATGCAGTTTAACACGTTCAAACAAACAAACACAAAATATTTATTTATTTATTTATTTATTTAAGGACAACCAGTGAGAGGTACATTAAAACTATAAATAAAACTTAGCACTAAATTAAACACCTAAATGCACTCTCTATAGGTGCCACAACATGCGTTACTTATTAACTAGGTACTTAACACTACAAGTAAAAATATGACATGCTTAATAGAATACAACAATAATTACAAACAAAACACAATTAAACTCTAAAAGGAAAAAATAGGAAAAAATAATATTAAAAAAGGAAACATGTTAACAATAAAAAACAAATACATTATATGCAAAATTATTTTAAGGAGGATATAGCGACCAATATTTTTCTCTTGAACAAAGTAAAGCTGTCATTGAAAATATCAATAGAATTGTCAAGTGCATTATATGTTTTTGATAACCTGGCAATCGGGGCATTACATTTTAGATTAGTACGTGAAGGGGGTGGAGCAAAAAGATTGATTGGGTGGCGAGGAAGACGCGTAGGCACTTTAAAGCTGAAAGATTCCAATAATACGGGGCAGTCTACAAGATTGTGTAAAACTTTAAATAGAAATAGAAGATCGGATACTTTTCTTCTGTCATTTAGACCAATAAGGCCGAAGAAGTTCAGTTTGTCGTTGTAAGAAGGCAATTTTTTCAACAATCCACTGCTGTAAGCTAGATGGCGCATAAATCTTTTTTGTACTCGCTCAATTCTTAATTGATGGGTCGCATAGTGCGGTGACCACACTACGCTACAGTAATCAAGGTGACTACGTACATAGGCGTTGTAAAGAGTAATTCTGGTTGAGGGATTCTTAAAAACATTACTATTGCGCATTATAAAACCGATCATTTTGGATGATTTTGCAACTATGCTGTCAAAATGTTTTGTGAAAGTTAACTTTGAATCGAATACAACCCCCAAATCGCGTATTGTGTTTAAATTTAGAAGTGGGACATCGTTTAAAAGGTATAAAGGATCTATTAGGTTGTGTTTGCGAGAAAAACTTATTACATTACATTTTGACGTATTTAAATACATTCTGTTTTCTGTACACCAATTCAAAAGATTTCTTAAATCATCTTGTAACAAAATGTGGTCAATTAAATTTTTTATAATTCTGCAAAACTTAAGATCATCTGCGAACAAAAAAACTAGGCTATTTTTGAAAACAGAAATAATATCGTTCACAAATATATTAAAGAGCCATGGACCTAGATGAGACCCCTGAGGTACTCCTGATGTGGCATAGTAATCATTTGATCTAAAGCCTTTCACTACAACATACTGGATTCGACGATACAAATAAGAATGAAACCACTTCAGCAAACTCCCGTGTATTCCAAATCGTATTAGTTTCATTAACAATAATTGGTGACAGACTTTGTCAAACGCCTTGCAGAAATCGGTGTAAATTGCGTCAACCTGATAACCAGCGTCTACGGCGTTAACAAGGTAGTCATGGTAAGCCATTAGGTTAGAACAGCAAGATCTTCGTCGAACAAAACCATGCTGACTGCTAGCCAATAGGCTTTTTGTATGAAATTGTAGTGTTGGATAAATAAGCGCTTCGAAGACTTTGCTAAAAACGGACAGTATAGATATAGGCCTGTAATTTTCAATCTTAGATCGGTCATTATTTTTGTGCAGGGGTATTACTTTAGCTATCTTCCAGACAGATGGGAAATAACCTGTATTAATTGAGTGGTTATATATTATGTAAAGTGGAAGGGTCAAAGAGGAGGCACATTTAACAGCAAAGACTGAAGGAATACCATCAGGACCTGCTCCTTTATTTGGGTCCATTCTTTTTAAATAGTTATATATGTGTCTCTTTGATACATATATGGAGCTTAAAGTATTATTGCTGTTATCACTGGTAGATGCTGTATGACTATTGGTATTAAGATAAGAATCAGAAAATGTCGAACTGAAGTAATTAGCAAACGTGTTACAGATATCCGTACCATTGGACACCCAATTATTGTTATAACACATTTTTTCCGGATATTGATTTGAGTTCGTTCGCTTATGTTTAAGATGGGACCAGAAATATTTTGGATTTTGACTAATGTTTTTTTCTATATTAACTATGTACATGTTGTAACATTTGCTAGCCATTAATTTACATCGTTTGGTTAATATTTTTAAAGATATTTCATCTAATGGATTATCATATATCTTATATCTATGTAATGTTTTTAAACGTTCTTTGTTTAAGTTTATTAATTCTTTTGTGAACCAAATAGGAGTTCTCTTGCTTCGGATTGATGTAAAGGGGACATTAGTGTGGATAATGCTGTCAAGAATAGTGTAAAATTTAGAAACCATATTGTCAATATCCGGAGAGGCTGTAAGTTCAGATATCCAATCAATTTGGTCCAGTTGTTCGGTGATTTTACTGTAATCTGCTTTAAAGAAGTTTCGACGTTTAATAGAGTTATTGGGTTCAAGGGAAGAATCAGCTTTATTATTTAAATCAATGTCCAGTGGTAAATGATAGGGGTCTATGCCAACAAGTGATATATTAGATGGTTTAACAGTGATATTTTGCTTATTACTTAAAACCAAATCAAGCACTTTATTTCTATTATTTGGTGTAAGGTTATATTGTTTTAGACTATTTAATGCAAGAAAGTCTAATAATAATGTACCATTAGAAGAGCCATTGTTGCTAGGAGTTTGGTCGGAGCTGGGATCAGGCCAACTTATACAACTTAAATTGAAATCACCAAATATGTAGACATTATCCATATTTTCAATGACGCTGTTAACTTTATCCATAAAAGTAAAGTTGCTTATATTAGTAGTTAAGACGATTTTCCAACCAAAGACAATTTCCTCTGTAAAGTCAAAACATTTCCTGTTTTTTCTTCCGTTGAAGGAAATACATTTTAAGTCAATTTTTGCCTGTCTGTCTGATTGTTCCGGCTAACCTCTGAAATGACGAGACCGATTTTGACAGTACTTTTACTCGCAGATAGCTAACGTAATAATGAGTAACTTAGACTAGATACTTTTATTTTATAAAAAATCCACGGTGTCGAAGTCGCGGGCATAGGTAGTTTAATAAAATATTCAATTTCTATCAATTGTAAGAAATTAAAATAGAAATTGGTAAAAATTGTACATACCTGCCGTTCCCTGGCAAGTCTATGCTGACGTAGTAATAGTGTTTGGGTAGCATTGCGACGAGAGGTCTGAATGAGGAGCAGGCGTCCTGCCGCCCGTGGCAGAGCAGGACGGGACGGTTGGAGGGACTGCCCCAGGATAGCGCTGGAAGAACACATGGGAGGATGTAACTAAGTTTAACTTTTTTTTCCATTGTTTAGTTTGTTTTATAAATTAATAAACGCGTTTTCGGAACAGTTTAGCTATCAAATACTTTACTGTTAATTAAAACGTACTTTAATGTCATTATTATTTGTTCGAACGGGAACTTACTTACGACGGAGGTGTCCATCAACACGTTTCAAATGATTCGTGTTTGGGATCACCAACCCCTATTAGGCAAGCGTGGTGATTACGCCTAATCCTCCTCACTGTACTGATATCTTCAGTGAGATGAGAGGCCTTTACCCAGCAGTGAGACATTACAGGCTACTTTACTTTACTTATTTACTTAAAAAAAGAAATAAGGTGTAGATTCAGCTTTTCAGCTAGCAGCTTCCAGCAGCAAATAGCAAAAGACATAGTTTTTTTTATCAGTTTTTATTTATTTATAGTAAACCTTTTTGCTTTTAGCAAATAAAAATGGTGAATACACATTTGCTCACCTGCAATTTTCCCCCACGGTGCTTTAATTGATATTTCTTTTTCAATACTTCGTAACTGTTTTATCATTTTCAGCATTTCCTGTAAAAAATGAAGGCAAGTATCGTTTAAACCAAATTTTCTTTAAAAAATAATTGAAGTTATGAGTTGGATTTGATAAACACTACTATAAAAGATAAATGATATCGTATTAACGAAATATGATAAATATTTGTAACAACAAATTCATCGTAGAAGTCATCGCTTGTTAGATGAGTTGAACTAAGTATCTGTCAGTAATTATTAACCTGTAATGTACTACCAATGGGCAAAGGCCTCGTGTCTCACTTAGTACAGTGAGAAAAAATAAGTGTGTATTTTTTCCGCTTTTTTTTTTGGAGTATAATTTTTTTTCGTATTTCCAAAAAAAATCACTTTTACTCGCACCCCTCGAGTGTTCTCTCAGGCCGTTATTTTTAAATAAGCAGTCCTTATCAATCGTTAGAAATTTACGATCCATAATTCAATCATTCAAAGGATTTGATTTCAGTTTTATATTGTTCATTGCTTAAAGCAAGCTAAAAACCTACCCATGTTTATGAACAAATAAATAATTTCAATTTGAATAATTTGAATTTGAAAAAAATGATATAACAAAAAAAATCATTTTTGTGTCTGCTCATAAATGCACTGAAATAAAAAAAAGGTATTTATATCCCACGAGATTAAAATGGAAGAATAAATCTTTATTTATTCCCCTAATATGAAGAATACCATTTGTATTTTAATATTTGCATGAAATAAACCGGAAAAATACAAAATAATTTACTGCCAAAAATACTGCGACTATCGTAGTCGCGTTCCAGCCCAACACAGACCAAGAAACTAAAGTAAAGTAAATGAGGAGGCATTTTTAATACTTTAATCGAGTTAAAACTCGCTATCTTCACATCACTCAATTATCAAAATGCATAGTGTCAAACCACAGTGTCAAACTGTCAGATCAAATTAAATGAAATTAATTGCCATTGTTGAATTTTACCATAAAATTAAGTCTATTTTCAGTTCTAATGATACCTAATCTGTTTAGGTATTCTGTATTTTGAAAATCTGGTATTTATTTTAACTGACTAAGTTAAACCACTATAAATTGAAAGCAATAAAGTTGTAGGCAATATGTTTTTTTAATTAGCTACATAATGGTAGGTACTTCCATTAGGTAATTAGATTACCTTGTAATGGTAATTAATTAGTAAATAAAGGTAGTTCTGGGTTGTAGTGTATGTACACCTTTATCAAGTTACATCCTCAGAGTTACATCTATAAAACCCAGTGTATTCTTTACAATAGAGGAGTCTTATACCAGCATTCAGTTGTTTAAGTTCTCTCCTAAAATCCCCTCCTTACATGGCGACCCTGCCAGCGCGTACCGAGCGCGTTATTTGAGATATAGCATTCCATTGCTCAAATATGGAATAGTCATTATACTTTGACAGAAAACAGATTTTTATTAATAAAATAAATTCAGTGAATAAAACACCAATATGCAAAAGAAGATTTTGAAAATAAGAATCACATTTAGCTAAGGGAGAAAGAGAAAATGGACCCATCAGTGAAGTTCAAAATGAAGAATAAAGCAAATCAAATCTATACAACTTCTACTTCACCGCGTGTTTGAGTAGTAGGAAAAGGAAATGAATAAAAAAATAAAGAAGAAGAAAAGACAGGAGAGAGGGACCAGCCAACCAGCTAGACTTGGAGAGGATGTGGCCACCATACTACATCAACGAGCCACGAGCTGCGACCGAGAACAGCACGTCGTAGAAAAAAAAAAAGAAGATAGAAAGTTATGTAGTGCGGAAACAATGTGTTATAATAAGTGTTGTGAAGTGAAAAAACAAAGTGCGGAAATATAAGTAAAGACTATTTAAAGACATTATAAAGGGTTAGTAAGACAAAAATAAAAGTTAACATGTAATCCAAAAAAATATCTTAATCATTTAATTAATAAAATTAAAAAAAAAAAAAAAAAAAAACTTAATGTTAATTTCAAAATATAATCTTTGCTTAGCCAAAATATATAAAGTTGGTAAAATGTTAGTAAAAAAAAAAAAATATGTAATCAAATCAAATGTTAGTATGAATATAAATTTTATGTAATGTTACGTACGGAAAGCATTCTTAGACAACATTTTAAATATTGAATAGGTACAAACATATAAGAAACTTTTTTGTATTTTTTTAGAGATTTAGTACACGATGTACACACTGAGAAGGAGGTAAGTAGTTTTATTTTTTTTTATACAAGGAATCCGGTAGATGTCAGCAGAAATAAAATGGTACGTACATAATTATTGCGAGGTATATTATTTCATCAGTTTCTTAATAAGTAATTGGTTAATGTTACCGATGATGCGACATAATTGTTGCTAATGCAACTTATGGTTAAGTACTGCATTCCATACCATATAGGGAGAGTTTGGATAGGAGTAAGATGATAGTGTGCTAATTATGGTATGATATTGTTGTTTGTTTGGAATGTTTGAAAGTTTTTAATTCAAATGAATAATACTTTGAATGATTTATAAAGGCTTATGTATGATAATAGGAGAAAATAAGATGATTTGAAATATAAGTAAAAATAAAGTTGATGTTAGGTTAGGAATTAACGATAGGATAGAAGAAAGATTTGGATTAGGATTTGTTACTTGTTTGGTTTACAATGTTTCGATAAATCAATGGCTTGATCACCCAGAGATAGTTGAAATATTTGGAAACGAAGTGCTATGAATTAGTTCAGTTAAAAGTTGTTGATTAATATTGATACGTTTCTCGATCATGATCCATGCGAGACGTAGTCGTGAGGGATTTCGATTTTATTGAATGAATAACGAATGAATATAAAATAAAGGATAAAGATAAAATTATTCGTATCCTCGATTATGATTAACGCGAGACGTTTTCGTAAGAGATATGAAATTATGAAGTGAAAATATATAATGAAGTTACAAATGATATAAAAAAAAAGAGTATTAATGATAATGATGAGTATATCATGAAATATAATATGAAATAAAGGAAGAAGAGTTATTCGTATTCTCGATTATGATTCACGCGAGCCGTTTTCGTAAGAGATATGAAATTATGAAGTGAAAATATGTATATGATGAAGTTACAAATGATATATAATATGAAATAAAGGAAGAAGAGTTATTCGTATTCTCGATTATGATTCACGCGAGCCGTTTTCGTAAGAGATATGAAATTAGGAAGTGATAATGAAGATATATTATGATGAAGAATATAATAATGAGGTAAATAGAATGATATAATTAGGTAATTATAATGATATAATGAGGTAAATAAAATGATATAATGAAGTGAATAAATGATAATAATGAAGTATTATGAATAAAATGTGACAAGAAAAAAAAAAACATGTCCTATAACATGATTTATTTTTAGATATAACGTGACAAGTGAGTGTAGGAGATGATTTAAAAAATAATGACGATGACTAAAAGTATAGTTAAAAAAAAAAAAGTATTGAAAAATACGTTGACAAAGAATGGTAATGAAAAGAAATCAAAGTTAAAGATACAAAAGTAGGTATTTAGTTTCAGAAAACTATGAAATGTATGCAGTATAAAACAGGTAAGATTTCTTTTGAATTTTTGTATTACAATGTATCTGCATGTGTACAGATTTCGCCTTGGCAATGACATAGAGGTACGTATAAATGGAAATTATAGTACATACTATTAAAGTATATCTATAAAATAAATAAAAAATAATAATAATCTGTGAGTGCTTTCCCTACACTAGTATTTTGTATTGCCTAGAATAAGATTTTATAGCCTTAATTTTCAATATTATTATTATTGTGTTTACTGTTTTAACTAATTGATGATTTTAGAAATATTTCCATTTATTTTATTTTTTGACATAATGTAAACTTTTAACTTTATACATTATTAGTATGTATTATTAATTATTTTTTTCTAAAAATTTAATTGTGTATTCTTTTGTTTAAATCTAAGGTATATTTTTTAAAATATTTTCCAAATTTTAATTTTCATATATTGTAATTGTTTTATAATAACCATATTTCATTTATTTTTATTTGTTTGCAGAAAAAAAAATTCAATGTAATTTTTTTTTTAGTTTTTTGGGAAGGAGATGTAGTGTATGTACACCTTTATCAAGTTACATCTATAAAACCCAGTGTATTCTTTACAATAGAGGAGTCTTATACCAGCATTCAGTTGTTTAAGTTCTCTCCTAAAATCCCCTCCTTACAGGGTAAAATTATTTCATTGTTAATGATTTATGTTGGTTTACCATCATCACTGGCAATTGACAACAAGTGCAAGGCAAGTGGCAATCAATCAACTGGCAACACCAATCAGGCACAGGAAGAAATATAACAATGTTTTGCAAATATAATACTTAATTGTGTTTTATCACTAACTTATTGATAACAAACTGAGACAATATCATGATAAAGGCTAAACAGTCGTGTTGGAATAATAAACAATAACTTACGTAGCCTCACTGCCCAAAATATTTTAAAAAAAAGTTGCTTGGTAACTTCTTAAATAAGTACCTACTCGAATTATAACTAAAAAACTTCGTTTTAAGTCAAATAAAATGAGTTTAAAAGAAAACGAATGGTTTATAGAGGTTCCTTGGGGAAAATTATGCGGTAAGTAGTTATAAAAGTTGTATTTTCACTCATTTTTTTAACACTTTTCGTACTTACCTTTGTTTCTTGTGTATCTCCCTAATTTGCTGATATTGATAAAAATGACATATGTGGTAGATTGCAAATGGTTTATCTGTATAATAGATTAATTTGGAGATTGTGTTATTTGAACTTTGGACTTGGAAATGACTAAACAAGTTTTTTATATCATATAACCTTATTCACCTTTTGAAGTGAATATATTAGGTTTAAAAATAAACTAACAATAAAACCGAACCGTTTATTTTTGGTGTTGTTATTTTTGTTTGAACACGCTAATCTCAGAAACTACCAATCCGATTTTAATAATTATTTTTGTAATGGATAGCCACATTCAATGGGAAGGTTATAGGTTATTTTTCATCCCGAAATTCCCACGGGAATAGACACAATGCGGGTAAAACCGTATGGCACTGCTATATTATTTGGCTCCATTAATAGGTACTATTTACTTGGATTCATATTTTATGTGCCATCACTACATAGTACATATAAAACAAAGTTGCTTTCCACTGTCTGTCTGTCCCTATGTATGCTTAGATCTTTGAAAATACGCAATGGATTTTGATGTGGTTTTTTTCATAGATAGAGTGATTTAAGAGGAAGGTTTATATGTATAAAAATTTTCCTGCCGTTACAGGCACAATGTGGGTAAAACCGCGGGGCGCTGCTAGTATATTAATAAAGGTTTACTTTACTATATATTTAGATTAAGACTTTCCTTCCTTATGACCAAAAGAACAAATACTAATTATATATGCATCATAAATATATGAATACTGCATATTAATTATAATAAATTAACCGCGCCCCGCTGTGTACCCGTTCCCGCGGGAATTTCGGGATAAAATATATCCCATGTGTTATTCTGATGTTATAACCTACATTACTGTAAAGTTTCATCCAAATCCTTCCAGTAGTTTTTTTGTGAAAGAGTAACAAACATACATAAAAATCCATCCTCACAAATGCATTTATAATATTAGTAGGGACACACCTAATCCTCCTCACTGTACTGATATCTTCAGTGAGATGAGGTTTGGCCAGCAGTGGGACATTACAGGCTAGTCCTTTTGCTTATTGTAATTTCTATTTATTCATTCCAGTGATAGCATGGGGAAGCTGTCTAGATCCTCCGGTGCTGCTGTGTCACGGATCCATGGACTCTGCGGTCACATTCAGAAACCTCGTGAGACTGTTACCGAGGAATTTTTACTATGTTGGTTTGTATTCATTACTTTGTTATATTCTTTTAAACTTTGTTTTAATCTTTTCATCACCGACGTCGGTGCCAAAACTGCCCGACTCAAGTGGGAGTGGGCGGGGCACGTGTCGCGGATGCACCCCGAGAGATGGGCCCACATCACCACCCAGTGGGTCCCGGGAGGAGTGCGGCGCCGCGGGCAGCCTAGGAAACGCTGGAGGGACGACATTGTGAAAGATGGAAGAGTTTGGGGGAGACCTTTGCCCAGCAGTGGGGCGATATAGGTTAAGGAAAAAAAATCTTTTAAACTTTGTTATATTCTTTTAAACTTTGTTACTTTCTTTTCGCTCAACATGACTCGAGTTTGAGATCACCAACCCGCAGTAGACGCGTGGTGATTACGACATCCTCCTCACTGTACTGATGTCTTCAGTGAGATGAGAAACCTTTGCCTAGTAGTGGGCAGCAATATTACAGGCAGTACAGTGAGGAGGATTAGGCATAATCACCACACTTGCCTAATGCGGGTTGGTGATCTCAAACTCGAGCCATGTTTAAATAGGAAACATGTTTTCGCTCGACCCGGGAATTGAACCCGGGACCTCAATCTTGGCTGGCGAGTGCACATGCCATTAGACACCAGATATTATTTTCAAACACTAGCAGCGCCCCGCCGTTTTACCCGCGTTGTGCCTGTTCCCGTGGGAATTTCGGGATGAAAAATAGCCTATAACCTTCCCGTTGAATGTGGCTATCTATTACAAAAAGAATTATTAAAATCGTACTGGTAATTCCTGAGATTACCTCGAACAAACAAACAAATTTTACCTCTTTATAATATTAGTAGGTATAGATAATGTTGCCACTTAGTAAAACATTTTTTCTTCCCCCCACAGCCATGGAGTTCCCTGGTAACGGGAGATCTCCTAGTTTCCCCCCAGGACTCATGATCAACGTGTTTGACTTGGTGTACACTGTAGATGTGGTGGCTAAGCACTTTAGATGGGACTCCTTCGCGTTGATAGCTCACTCTTTGGGGGCGTTTGTTGGTGAGTACTTGATTGCACCTGGAATATTTTTTTACTAGCAGCGCCCCGCGGTTTTACCCGCGTTGTAACCGTTCCCGCAGCAATTTCGTAGCAAAAGTAACCTATGTATGTTCTTTCTCAGGCTCTGGACTTACTGTGTACCAAATTTCATTCAAATCGGTTCAGTAGTTTTGGCGTGAAAGCGTAACAGACAGACAGAGTCACTTTCGCATTTATAATATTAGTTAGGATTTTATCTCAAAAGGCATAAAATCTATATTATATAATCAGAGAACGTTGTGTTAGTTACCATTTATAACTCTACTAGCAGCGCCCCGCGGTTGTACCCGCGTTGTGCCCGTTCCCGTGGGAATTTCGGGATTTTTTTTACATAAAAACCTTCCTCTTGAATCACTCTACCTATTACAAAAAACCGCATCAAAATCCGTTGCGTAATTTTAAAGATTTAAGCATACAGACAGACAAACAGACAGACACGAAACAGAGACGACTTTATTTTATACTATGTAATGAAAACGGCTGGACCGATTATAATGATTCTTTTTTTATTAAACTTTTCTTTGTTTTCAGGTAATTATTACAATGTGACTCACCCGGGCAAGCTATCAAAATTCGTTCAGCTGGATCCTATCAACTTCTGTGGTGTAAAACCTGAAAATTTCCAAGCCTGGTATGTACACATAAAGTACTTTTTGATTAAGCGATGTTAGTTCATTGCGATTGTTAAGCAACAGGTAATTCCTGAGATTACCTCGAACAGTCAGGTCAGGGGGTCAGGGCAATCAGGTAATTCCTGAGATTACCTCGAACATACAAACAAACAAACTTAAAAATTTTACCTCTTTATAATATTAGTATAGATAATGAGTGCAAATCGTGTGAATTTAAAAAAAACAGACTCGTTTCATTTAGTATAATTTTTTTATTATTAATTACAGGTACCATATGCTGTACACGTCCTACTATGATAAAATGGATAGTAACAATGTACCCAAAATAGCAAGGAAACAGAAAAAAACTGTTGTAAGTACTTACCTTAGTATGTTCACTTGAAGTAAATATTGCTTAAAGCAACTTGTAAAAGACTTCTTAAATCTTATCATCACAACATAGTATAAAACAAAGTCGCTTTCCGCTGTCTGTCCCTATGTATGCTTAGATTTTTAAAACTACGCAACGATAGAGTGATTCAGGAGGAAGGTTTATATGTATAAAAATTCCCGAAATTCCCACGGGAACGGGCACAACGCGGGTAAAGCCGCGGGGCGTTGTAATCTTATATGAAAAAGCTGAAGAGTTTGTTTGTTTGAACGCGCTAATCTCAGAAACTAGCAATTCGATTTCAATAATTATTTTTGTAATAGATAGCCACATTCAACGGGAATGTTATAGGTTATTTTCATCCCGAAATTCCCACAGGAACGGGCACAACGCGGGTAAAACCGCGGGGCTTTCTATAGATATAAAAAAAAATGGTTTTTGCTTGCAGGCCATAGAGAAAATGATTAAATCCCGTGATATTCCCGCTGAAGACGTCATTAATACATTGGAGAGACTGTCGGAGCCAGCCGGAGATGGGTATATCAGGTAAAGTATTAGCCTGTACTGTCCCACTGCTGGGCAAAGGCCTCTCATCTCACTGAAGACATCAGTACAGCGAGGAGGATGTCGTAATCACCACGCTTGACTAATGCGAATTGGTGATGTCGAACCCGAGCCATGTTTGAAAAGTAGGAAACATGTTTTTGCTCGACATGGGAATTGAACCCGGGACCTTAGTCTTGGCAGGCGATGCATATACCACTAGACAACTTAGGCGTTCTTTATGATCTAAGAAAAATAAAATTGTACGAGCAGGTCAGTGGTCAACCCTGGTGTCCAGTTTTTAGACCGCCTAAAGGCCTCCGACATGGTCTGACGGTTGAAACAACCGGGACCGACTATTTAACGTGCTCTCCGAAGCACGATATCGCTCAGATAGAAATGCCACTACCACCCACCCATCCAAGTAGGGGTCGAGCTGCACATTACTTAACTTAACAATCGCAATGAACTAACATCGCTCAGTCAAAGCGCTATGATCTAACTAATTATATAATTATTTTCCAGATACACTTTCGACCCCCGCTACAGGCTAATAGCAACCCCCCCTTTCTCACCTGACCATATAAAAAAGGTATTCACCTCTTTAAAAACACCCACTTTAATCATAGTCTCGAAAGAGTCCTACGAAAAAGGTTTGTATAGAAACACGAAGTTTTTGTTAGAAGAGGATTCATATCCGAATAGAAACCTCAAATGTATTCACCTCGATGGTAATCATGACCTGCATGTTTCGGGCGCGGGAAAGATGGCGCCTTATCTGTCAAAGTTTTTGTTAGGCGGGGGGCGGGGGCTGGGGATGGCTAAGCTTTAAAATGTAGGCTGTTTAAGCTTTTTTTTTTTTTTTTAACCTGTATCGTCCCACTGCTGGGCAAAGGTCTCCCCCAAACGCTTCCAACCCTCTCTGCTCTTCGCGGTTTCCCACCACTCCCTGTCGAAGGAGACAAGGTCATCCTGCCAGCGTTTAAGCGTTAAGCTTATAAATCATCTATTTATTGCATAAAATAAATCGCCCGTACCCGCGGGAATTTAGGGATAAAATGTATCCCCTGTGTTCTTTTGATGTTTAACCTATACTTATTACTGTAAAGTTTCATAAATTAAAATTGGTGAATGAGTAACAAACATACATCCATCCATCCATCCTGACAAACTTGCGCATTTATAATATTAATAGATTTGGATTGACCCCATGAAGTTATGCCAAGCACATTATAGAATTAATTATCGAAATCGGGTCTTGTAAAATGGCAGAAATATCGATATAAAAGTTTTATTCCTCGGTTTTTGAAGTAGATTTTAGCTGTAAGAGCTGTAAGTTATATTTACCCCTTTTAAAATAGAGTTGTATATTGGGACCAATTTACACTGCCTCGTAAATATCGCCAATCTCTAATTAAGACGAGAGTACTTATATTGCTTCGAACAATGATTTTGTACCTGTATGTAAGCATTTTGTATATTTTATAAGAAATGGGAATTGTTAATAATAAAATGTTTATACTGTTATCTGTGTTTTTGTTTTATTTTACCGAAATTATTTAACAATTCATTAATAATTGCCTTTTTAAACACAAAGAAAAAACCTATTAAATTAAGGGTACCTACTTGTAAACTCTTTTTGTCGTATGAGGTGAAATTTTAAAATCAGCGCCATCTCTTGGACTTTTCGTGAACATTTTGACAGATGATTTCTCAACAATATCTGTCAACGTCAAATGAATGACAGATACATCATACAAAAAAAAACTAAACTATTTTTTCCATTCCATTTTAACCGTGAAGTAAATTTCTCCGAATGGTAAAAGAAAATGTGAAAAATCTCTAATTATAAATCCTAAAGCGAAGAATTACAAGCTTTAAATGTAAGTCGCCAATATTTTCTATCAATTTGCATTCATAAATTCTAATTGAGATAGTTATTTACTTCGTAAGTTGGTAAAATATTATGCGGTTTTCTGCGACTCGGAATTTGCATAATTTTGATAATATTGTTCTATTTATAGATGTAAAGCCTATTTATATCCACCGGTATAAACATACTATACGTAATCTTTCTTGTTTTTGTCCCTATGTGTTATTGTACATAATTTATCTCGATAATTTTACTCCATCAAAGAATTTTATTGTGAATCTATGATGATGTTTGCTTAACAATAACATAATCTATTTGTTTTGTTGAATGATAACTTGCCACATTAATAATAATTAATCACCCTGTTTTATGTGACAAGGCTGTCCTGCACAAATAAGTAGAATAAGTTTGTACTTACTTATATACCTATATGAATTAATTATTTGGAGAGATTTCGACGTTTCGAGTGGAACACACCACTAGTGATTCTGACCGCGACCATGAGTGGTGCAATCCACTCGAAACGTCGGGATATCAAACTTGAGTGTTTTTACTATCGAAAACACTCTTTTGAGCTGTGAATAACACATTAATTCATTTATCTTGAGTAGGATAGTGGCCAGCCCTGGTCTTGGAGTTATTCTTCTTCATCGAGTGGATGGTCCCCCTGACCAATCCTGGTGTCAGAGTTATTGAGCCGCCAAAGGCCTCTGACATGGCTCATGTAACGACTACTATCCGTAGAAAGTGACCGGGACCGACGGCTTAACGTGCCCTCCGAAGCACGGAATCGTCTTACTTTACGGGCAATCAGGTGATTCAGCCTGCAATGCCCTTACCAAACTGAGGACAGTCTCACAAAGTGATTTTTGTGAGATATCCCCACCGGGAATCGAACCCGGAACCTCCGGGTCGTGAGCCAGGCGCTCAAACCACAAGACCACGGAGGCTGTTTATAATAGTAATAACATTAAATTAAATGCACTATTTTGGGCGCCATGTTGTGCTTTACTCCTTAGCTGTATTATATTTTTAATGTATGTACTTTTATTGTTATTTCCAGATGGCACTATTCATGAAACAGGACTTCTGTCCTCCGCTGCTGTCTCCCAGATGGTTCGCGATGAAGTTCAGACCCAACTTGGTAAGATATATAAATAACTAGCACCGCCTATATTAACCTATATTACTGTTAAGTTTCATTCAAATCCGTTCAGTAGTTTTTTCGTGAAAGAGTAACAAACTATCTTCTAATATATAAAATTCTCGTGTCACGTTGTGCGTAATTGAACTCCTCTGAAATGGCTCGACCGATTCTCATGAAATTTTGTGTACATATCGGGTAGGTCTGAGAATCGGACAACATCTACTTTTCATCCCGAAATTCCCGCGGGAACGGTACAACGCGGGAGAAACTGCGGGGCGCAGCTAGTATTAGTATAGATTTTCATCGGACATTTCGACTCCTTTACAAGAACCATGGTCACAGAAGACACGATTATGATGTTGCTTATATTTTCAGCTCCTTCACAGCCGGGAGTTCATCCTAAGCATCCTCGAGAGCGGTCTCCTGTTCCGTGAAGACAGCGCGGAGGTGGAACAGGAGGCGCCGTCGATGGAGGCGGTGTGGGACGGCGCGGGGGGCGGCCGCGCCGGCTGGCTCACGCGGGGCGAGGCCGCCGTCTCGGGCGCCGGGCTCGCCGCCTGCATCTACGTGTGCCCGCCCACCGGGTGAGACACACGGCCAGGGAGAGGGAGACGGACAGATAGGCAGAGAGGCAGATAGGGAGACGGAGGCAGATAGATTGATAGACAGGCAGGGAGGCCGGCAGACAGCCAGATAGATAGACAGATAGTATGAAGACGGCCATCTGGCCGTCTGTCTGTCTATCTAGATAGACAGATATATTTTTATTCTATGTAGTGAAGACATATCTACTCTATCCGAAAAATATTATGTCCCTCCCGAGCGACAAAAATAAGTCGCATGTTACCGTTTGTAGACAAAATGTAGAGAAAACTCCCACAGATAATAAAACCATTTGCAGTCATTTAGTAGTTTTTGACGTTGCTTGTATAAATAAATACCCGGACAAATTCACTCACGGTTAATTAGACCCAAAGTAAGCTCTAAGCTTGTGTTATGGAATCTAACTACCTGATACTAATACAAATACTTTTTAAGAATATATAATGACACCCAGACGTCGTCAACAACTATGTCTTCACATATTGTTGACTCCGGGCGGGAATCGAACCCGCAACCCCCGACACAGTAAGTGCTCTCACTGCCACTGTACCAACGGGCTTGTATAAATAAATTTATCTAAAAAGCAGAGATACAACGATGAGAAAACCTTTGTCTTCAGTTCAGCTTCCTGGGCTGATATAACAATCTCTCCTACAGTTTCTCTCGCCACACCCTCCTCTACATCGCTGCGTACGCGTCCATCCCAGTCGCCGTTCGGCTCACTCACCGCTCGATGTACAAGGCGCCCCTGAAGACTCTCATTCACAACATGCAGATATATCTGGCTACGGCGAGAAGAGCAGCCGCCATGATCAAAGAAATGTCAGCTTTCTGTAAGGAGATGTGAGTATAACTATTATCCTGGTTACTTATTACATTTATAACAGCAGCGCTCCGCGGTTTTACCCGCGTTGTGCCTGTTCCCGTGGGAATTTCGGGATGGAGAATAGCCTATAACCTTCCCGTTGAATGTGGCTAACTATTACAAAAAGAATTATTCAAATCGGATGGATAATTCCCGAGATTATCACGAACATACAAACAAACAAACAAACAAACTTACAAATTGTACCTCTTTATATTAGTATAGATTATAAACCTTTCTCTTGAATAACTCTATCTATTTAAAAAAACCGCGTTAAAATCCGTTGCGTAGTTTTAAAGATCTAAGCATACATAGGGACAGACAGACAGCGGGAAGCGAGTTTGTTTTACGAGTATACTATGTAGTACTATGTATGAAACAGCCTCCGTGGTCTTGTGGTTTGAGCGCCCGGCTCAAGATCCGGAGGTTCCGGGTTCGATTCCCGGTGGGGATATCTCACAAAAATCTCTTTGTGAGACTGTCCTCAGTTTGGTTAGGGCATTGCAGGCTGAATCACCTGATTGCCCGAAAAGTAAGATGATTCCGTGCTTCGGAGGGCACGTTAAGCCGTCGGTCCCGGTTACTTTCTACGGATAGTAGTCGTTACATGAGCCATGTCAGAGGCCTTTGGCGGCTCGGTAACTGATACCAGGATTAGTCAGGGTGACCGTCCACTCGATGAATAAGAAGAAGATGTAGTGATTAGGGTATATTATCATAATTATTACCATATTCCTCAGAGGCACTCTCTCGTCCCTGCTAGCGTCAGGCCACACCCTGCTCTGCCGCCAGCAGAGCGAGCTGGCGGTGCTGATGTCCCGCGCCTCCTCCGCTGTGCTCGGGAACTCACCCTGGCTCAGAGAGGATATAGTCTGGGAAGCTCATAATCTGGACAGCGGAGACAATTTGCAGGTATGTGAGGGTGTTTTGTGCTTTGCCTCAGATATGGTCCTAAGTATTGACAAGCCTGTTGGCACAGTGGCAGTGAGAGCGCTTACTGTGTCAGGGGTTGCGGGTTCGATTCCCGCCCGGAGTCAACAATATGTGCAGACATAGTTGCTGACGACGTCTGGGTGTTAATTATATATTCCTATAAAGTATTTGTGTATTATATGTAGTAGTATCAGTGAGTTAGATTCCATAACACAAGCTTAGAGGTTACTTTGGGTCTAATTAACCGTGAGTGAGTTCGTCCAGGTATATTTATTTACTAGCAGCGCCCCGCGGTTTTACCCGCGTTGTGCCCGTTCCCGTGGGAATTTCGGGATAAAATGTAGCCTATAGCCTTCCTCGATAAATAGACTATCTAAGAGCCTGTCCAGATGAAGCGTTTTACGCGCGAGTCCACTCGCGCGTATCAATTTTACACTGCGTCCAGATACCGCGTTTTACGCGCGTTCTACTCTGGGAGGTATTGAAGTTGTCACGCTCCATCATCGCAATAAATACGTCCATACGCCACGCACTCGCGCGTAATACTGGACGCAGCAATGGCGCCCGAGTATCTCGACTCGCGCGCCGCTCGCGCGTACGACGCGCGAGTCGAGAGTCGCGGTTATTGCACGCGTTTTACGCGCGTGTGAGGTAACGCGCGAGAGCATCTGGACGGAATGTATGTAGCTCTAGTATCTCGAGTACGCGCGAGTGTATACGCGCGTGTGGACTCGCGCGTAAAACGCTTCATCTGGACAGGCTCTTACAGTGAAAGAATTATTCAAATCGGTTCAGTAGTTTCTGAGATTAGCGCGTTTAAACAAACAAACAAACAAAAAAACAAAACAAACTCTTCAGCTTTATAATATTAGTATAGATTTATTTTAAGTATGGCTACAGATTAAAAGTAAGTACCTAAGTTCGTGTAGGTAAGTGTCCAACCCTGGTGAAGTTCTTAGACCGCCTAAAGGCCACCGATATGGTCTGACGATTGAAACAACCGGCTTACTCATTTTGAATGGAAACTACGTTTACGGATACACTTATTTTACATTTTTTTAAATCTTCTACACTAATATTATAAAGAGGAAAACTTTGTTTGTTTGAAATGAATAGGCTCAAAAACTACTGGACCGTTTTTAAAAATTCTTTCACCATTCGAAAGCTACATTATCCACGAGTAACATAGGCTATTTTTCATCCCGAAATTCCCACAGGAATGGACACAACGCGGGTAAAACCGCGGGGCGCTGCTAGTGTTAAATAAAAACGAAAAATAAAAGCGAAGTGTATCCGTAAGCGTAGTTTCAAATCAAAATGAGTAGTGTTCGTTTAAACTTAAGAAACCAGTGTTCAATATAACATCTATTTTCTATTCACAGCAAATCCACCACGCCTTCATGGTAGTCCAGTCCTCTTTATTGAAACACATAGCTATGGCGCACAGTATCCCCTCGCCTCAGCAGCGGAAACTATACAAAAATCACAACGAAAGAATATTCTTCATTCACAACGTTCTTATCAAGTACTTGAATGAACAATTCCAGCAGAATTTAGACGCTTTACAGCGCATGTATAGAACTTTGAAGTATTCTACAAGCAAAGGTAATGAGAGTGTTAGGAAGCCTGGTACAGCGGTCGCTGAAGGATGGATTTACTCAGATATTCAAAATGGAGTCGCCAGAGCGTCTTTAGAATTGAAATTAGCACTTGACAAGAGTAATACGTTAGATATATTACTAGACTCTTGTGCTACGAACAATCAGAAGATTGATATTGATGTTCTTGATAGAGATATTGATAATATTATCGATTTAATCACTAAAAGTTTGAACGCTGTACAGAATTCGCAGTTAAGGCTTCGAAATCTAAAGAATAAGCTTAAGGAAAATAAAATTGATGATCCAGTTGGAATTGTTGATGATTTAGAAGTGGATCCGGCTTCGAAAGTAATAGCTCAACCGGTAGTTACAGATGAAGTCTTTTATTTCGTTAAAACAGAAGATGAAGTGCCTAATGTGAGAGCGAATGATGTGACAACTAACCCAGGAGTGAAAGAGAGAGAAACTACCAAAGTTGTTCTCAATGAACTGAGAAGGAAATTGGGGAAAAGAGAGGATGTGATGCGCGAAAGAGAAAGGCAAGCTCTCATTAAAACTATGCCTGAGCTGAAGAATGTACCAGAGTTTCCGCGGCAAATAAAATTCGACGAATTCATTATCAAAAAAGGCTTCATAAACAAAATTAGATTCGTTCCATTGAAACATTCTAAATTGTTCAAAAGTTACAAAATACGTAAGAATTGTACGTTTTTAAAGAAATATACTCTTACCAAAAACAATGCTAAGTTATACAAAAAGTATACCAACGGATTGAAGGCAAACTCTTTGACCAACAAGAAGTTTGGGTATAAAATGAAATTACAAACGATTGATCTCAAAAATACTGACATTTTCACAACAAAACTAAGCACCAAGCAATTTGATAAGAATAAAGATAAGCACATCACTATCAAGTGCTTAAACAAAACTATTATCATCACTAGATTAGTCGAAAATTTTGAAAAACAAGTCAAATATTTGAATTTCAACAAATATCAATATGTTGAGCCTGTACCAAGACCAGATGGGCAATTCAGAGATCAAAACGACTCACACAGAGATAGCTTAAGCGTAGAACTCGTAGATAGAGATAGCACAAACGCAGCTAGAGATGGCATAGACAAGAAAGACGAAGATTTCATATTTGCACTAGAATTTTCCAAACCCAACCGTAATAAGATTCATGCGGTGAAAACAAAAGATTTTGACAGTAAAATCTACCCTGGTAGTTCGAAATATAGGGATGGTGCTAAAATTGGCATAGTAGATTCGGATGAAGGTTTATTATACCAAGTATACCTTCACGATAAAGGAGATTTCCATCAGGATAAAGAACTGAAATTCACCAGAAAAGATTACTCTCCCAGCTCTTCTGACACTGATGTACACAAAGCTTTGTTGGCTGATATAAGAAAGAACAGAGCGACACGCAAAAAGAACCGCCGAACGAACCAAAAATCGAAGCTAGCACTTCAAAATGACGCATTAGAACACAAAGGCAAAATCGATTCTGACGGTCCGAATGACACAACTGAACTAAAATGCACGAAAAAAGATCTAGAACTATCTTGCAGTTCAGAAGAGCCAGACGGCTTCGTAGCAGAAGTCATAAAGAATACAATCTCTAAAAAGGAATATAATCCTGACTCGACCGACAGCGATGAAGAAGAATTACTGGCCGATATTAAAAAGAATAGAGAATTGAAAAAAATACGACCTTCTACCTATACTCTGCACATAGACAACCAAGATGAAAGCCTCAAGCCTATAGAGTATAGACTTGGAACGGGATTGGCTATGGCGTCGGTGTTGCAATCGAATAGGGATTTGCTCGTTAATAGGGAGGAGGAAGTTTTCGCGGGAAATGGGGAAGTTTCGGCTGATAGTGGCAATGATGAGGATGTTTAAATAAGTAACTATTAGCTTGTAATGTCCCACTGCTGGGCAAAGGCCTCTCATCTCACTGAAGTTATCAGTACAGTGAGGAGGATGTCGTAATCACCACGCTTGACTAATGCGCGTTGGTGATCACCCGAGCCATGTTTGAAAAGTAGAAAATCCTAACTAATATTGTAAATGCGAAAGTAACTCTGTCTATCTGTCACGCTTTCACGCCAAAACTACTGAACTGATTTGAATGAAGTTTGGTACACAGTTAGTCCAGAGCCTGAGAAAGGGCAAAGGCTACTTCTTATCCCGAAAATCCCGCGGGAACGAGTACAACGCGGGCAAACCGCGGGGCGCTGCTAGTATGTGTATATATGAGTGCTCATACCACTAGACCACCGAGGCGTTTTATTATAACCCGTGTTACCGTAGGAATTTCGGGATAAAATGTATCCCATGTGTTATTCTGATGTATAACCTATATTACTGTAAAGTTTCATCCAAATCTGTTCAGTAGTTTTTACGTGAAAGTAACATACATTCTCACAATTTTTCGCATTTATAATATCACTAGCTGCGCTTCGCGGTTTCACCCACGTTGTACCCATTCCCGCGGGAATTTCGGGATAAAATGTATCCCATGTGTTATTCTGATGTATAACCTACATTACTGTAAAGTTTCGTCCAAATCCACTCAGTAGTTTTTGCGTGAAAGAGCAACAAACGTACATCCATACATACATCGATCCTCACAAACTTTCGCATTTATAATATTAGTAGGAAGTAGGATTAATATTTACCCAAGTTTTTGGGGGAAATAATTGTGCTAAACTATATTTTGTATGACAACACTTAACTACTGGAAAGAAGGTTTTATTTTATTCAATTTATGTTATGTAACTACTTTATAATTGTATCCAAAAAAATAGAATTTCTTAATGTTTTAATTAATAATAATTTGTTATCTCTGACGATCATAAATTGTAATTTATTGAAGTAATGTTTTAATATTAATAATTTGTAAATAAGTGACAGTTGTAATAAATATTAAATAATGCATCTTATTGAGGTTTGTCTTTTTTTTAATACATAGTATAAAACAAAGTCGCTTTCCGCTGTCTGTCCCTATGTATGCTTAGATCTTTAAAACTACGCAACGGATTTTAATGCAGTTTTTTTAAATAGATAGAGTGATTCAAGATGAAGGTTTATAAGTATAAAAAATTCCTAAGTATAATTATTTAGTGAATGAGACAGAACATTGTGAGACGTCTTCTAAATAGATAATGGCGATAAGAATTTTGCCGGGTCAGTGTTTAATGCCCGGGCCACACATACGAGAAATGCCATAAATTATCTGGATAATGGACGTATACCGTAGGTGTAGCCACGACTATACGTGGTAATTTGACAATGGCATTAATAATGCCGTATGGCGTAGGCGATAGCTCGAGTGGCGGTACATCAAAGAGAGAAAGAGACAGTTTAAGTGTAGCCACCCACTTTAATGCGTTAAAAATTATGCCATAAATTATCTAGATAATGGGCATTGACGTTAAACGTATGTGTGGCCCCAGCATAAGTGAGAATAAAAATCTCTTCTTGTACTTATCTTAAAGTACCAGGCAAACATACTCGTAACCACAGAACACATAAACAGAGGTTAGAAAGGCGATGTGGGCGGGGCAGGCGCGCCAAGGATATGAGCAAACGCTCATATTTGTACGACAACGCGATAAGCTATAAAATGTGCATCAGTGTGCGTGCATGCGCATGATTGGTTCCGTTTGAAATCGCGTGATGGCGCGGCGCTAAGATAGGCTAGATTTGAAATTGCAAATATGTGCGTAAGCTTCATATTTATTACGCACAGATGCACTGGCGGTGAAAGGTGGGGCGGATTCGGCGACACCGGTTTTCATACGAACGGCGCATGATCGCCATTCTAACCTCTGTTTATGTGTTCTGTGCTCGTAACTCACTACGAGATTCGATCGGTTAGTATGGGCAAGTCTGAGAGTGGATTGCACACGGATTTTTAATTTTAATTTGACTTAG
Source organism: Cyclophora punctaria (assembly GCA_951394245.1). NCBI lineage: Eukaryota > Metazoa > Arthropoda > Insecta > Lepidoptera > Geometridae > Cyclophora > Cyclophora punctaria. Next base: position 1,590,527 of record OX596196.1, read on the forward strand.
CGCCTAAACTACCTATCCGATTTGAATAATTCTTTCTGTAATAGATAGCCACATTCAACGGGAAGGTTATAGGCTAATTTTAATCCCGAAATTCCAGCGAGAACTGGCACAAAGCGGGTATAACCCTAGAGCCTTTTAATGACCTGCAATTAGAGATAACGACGTGAACTGTGATTTACACAGGGACGTACTAAGGAATTTCGTACAATTTACAAATTTTAATCGTAAGGCCCATAACTACTATTAAAATTTATAAATTGTACAATATTCCTTAGTACGTGCCTGTGTAAATCACAGGTCACGTCGTTATCTCTAATTGCAGGTCATTAATAGACTGTGTCAGTAGTCTACTATCAGTGACCGAGAAGATGGCTGCCCCTGTGTTGTTGTAAGTTGTTTTTAAGTATCTACCTACATACTTACCACATAAGCTCAATTTCACAATTTCCATCTTGAACCACGCTCAACTTAACTCGGTTTTAGTGAATATACTATGAAGTTTAGCCGTTACCTGCGTTATACCCGTTCCCGCGGGAATTTTGGGATAAAATGTATACCTTGTGTTATTCTGATGTATGATGTATGTATGGATTTCATCCAAATCCGTTCAGTTTTCGTGAAAGAGTACCTAACAAGCATGCATACATACATCCTCACACTTTTTATGTTTAAACGCAATAATCTTTGAAACTACTAAACCGATTTAAATAATTATTTTTGCAAAGGATAGCCACATTCAACAGCAAGGTTATATGCTATTTTAGATCCCGAAATTCCCACGGAAAAAGGCACAACGCGGGTAGACCGCGGGGCGCTGCTAGTTTTTTATATAAACAAATACAAAACTAGGTTCACCTAGTTACTTACTAGTTATTATTTTCAGGTTATTGTTACTCCTGGGCTGTAGTGTATCTAGTCAACTGCTCGCGGCGTCCGATAACACTATTGACAATACTACGCGTAAGTTAATTCAAATTTACATTTCATACCTATTTGTTTAGGGCTCCGTACCCGAAGGGTAAAACCGGGATCCTATTACTGAGACTTCGCTGTCCGTCCATCCGTCCGTCTGTCACCAGGCTGTATCTCAAGAACGGTGATAGCTAGACAGTTGAAAATTTCACAGATGATGTATTTCTATTGCCGCTATAACAACAAATACTAAAAATAAAATAAAACAAATATTCAAAGGGGGCTCCCATACAACAAACGTGATTTTTTGACCGTTTGGTACGGAACCCTTCGTGCGCGAGTCCCACTCACACTTGGCCGGTTTCTTTACATTTAAAGGCTCTTTTACCTTACTGCAGAAGAAATCATAAATATATTATCTACCTAAATATGATTGCTCCTGAAGAGGAAAAAGGTTTAGTGATTTTATTTCATTCTTACCCTATCTCTAAAACTTTTTCCTCTTCAGAAGCAATCGTCTTCGGCTGGAAAATTGACGACATTGGTCCACATTTTGTGCCCATCCAAAAAAATATACATTATACATACAATTGTAAACACCTACCTCCTTGTCGGAAAAAACTGCATTGCGTTGCGTCGTTGCAGCGCTCGTGTGGCACTCATTGCGTTGAAGTTACTGCATTGCGACGGGCAGCGCCCGTGTGGCACCTCTCTAAATGAAGTATTTTTACAGCTGCAAGCGCTATAGCTTGCAGGACAGCTCGAGGTCTGATGGGGGACTGCGTAGACCGGCAGTATTGCGACTTCAGTACCTCTGGCGTAGACCTCTCTCTGTACGCGCCTAAAGGCTATAAGAAGTAAGTATTTTCTTCTTTATTTCTCGACCCACTGTCGGGCAATGGTATTACCATTTTATCTTTAACTAGCAGCGCCCCGCGGTATTACCTGCGTTGTTCCCGTTCCCGTGGGAATTTCGGAATGAAAAGTAGCCTATAACCTTCCCGTTGAATGTGGCTATCCATTACAAAAAGAATTTTTCAAATCGGTTCAGTAGTTTCTGAGATTAGCGCGTTTAAACAAACAAACAAACAAACAAAACAAACTCTTCAGCTTTATAATATTAGTATAGATTAAAACACATAGAAAGTGGTTTGTCTCCTTTCCGGGTTCAATTCCCGGGTCGGGCGAAAACACGTTTACTAATTTCAAACATGGCTCGGGTGAGATCATCAACACGTTTGCCCAAGTGTGGTGATTACGACATCCTCACTGTACTGATATCTTCAGTGAGATGAGAGGCCTTTGCCCAGCTGTGGGACATAACATAACAGAGTAACTTATGGTTAGGCCCATCGCAGACGACAGACTTTTTGTGCGATCGAGTCTGCGGCGCACAAAAATTCGGTCGAGAATTTTTGCGCGTCGTGTGCGTTACTGCATATAATTACACTAGCAGCGCCCCGCGGTTTTGCCCGCATTGTACCCATCCCCGTGGGAATTTCAGGATGAAAAGTAGCCTATAACCTTCCCGTTGAATGTGGCTATCCATTACAAAAAGATTTTTTGAAATCGGACCAGTAGTTCCTGAGATTAGCGCGTTCAAACAAACAAACTCTGCAGCTTTATAATATTAGTATAGATAGGTTCTATTTTCACAGACTAAAAAGTGCGTCACGGATAGTCTGTCGTCTGCGATGGGCAAGTGTAAATTAATAGTACTAATTAGTGAACCATAAACAAAATTCCTTCTACAGAAGAATCTTATTTCAATTATTTTGTTATGTTGTGATTCGAAATGAAAGTCATTGCATTTTTAAATATGTTTTTACATTATTTTACTGATACATTTTATGTTACACCGCTGAGCAATATGAATCAATACAATTAACACACAAATAATTTGGTAGATAATGAGCACTTTATACAGGGTGTAATCGTTAAGTGTGCACAGGCGATTATTCCGTAACTATTGCAGATATCAAAAAACTTTAAACTGATATCGAAAGTACTTTACCTAATGAGTAAAATGACATTAATAACTTTTTTTAAATAAAACGAGAAATATCCAAAAAAAATACATTAATCACTCCCATACATTTTATTTCTTAGTAAGTACAAAATTTTGTATTTAAAGCATATGTTCGAAGTGACGTCCTCCTTGTGCAATACAATGACGAGCTCAAATGGCTTAATAGCCAATAATAGTGCAACCCCTTGGCCTGCCAGATCCCCGGATCTCACGCCTTGTGATTTCTTCCTATGGGGATTTGTCAAAGACCACGTGTACGCTGAGAGAGTACACAGCCTAGAAGAGTTACAGAATCGTGTACGTCGTGCAATTGCTTTAATTGCAAATGTTAAGGAAAGTTCATTTAGAAACTGTAAATAGAGCTCGTCATTGTATTGCACAAGGAGGACGTCACTTCGAACATATGCTTTAAATACAAAATTTTGTACTTACTAAGAAATAAAATGTATGGGAGTGATTAATGTATTTTTTTTGGATATTTCTCGTTTTATTTTTAAAAAGTTATTAATGTCATTTTACTCATTAGGTAAAGTACTTTCGATATCAGTTTAAAGTTTTTTGATATCTGCAATAGTTACGGAATAATCGCCTGTGCACACTTAACGATTACACCCTGTATACAAAACTTGACATTGACAACTAACAAACATGGCGCCAGTGGTTTCCCGCCAATTCCGCCATCGGAAAAACTCCGTTACAATTATCACAATGCCAGTCTTTCTCATTATTATGATTCAAATGAAAATGTTCCACAAACGTCTCTTTCAAATTGTCACCACTAAATTTAACTTTACATTCCGAACATTCAATTTTCAGCCAAGTCAACGCAGGCGGTATAATTTGCTCGTCCAAATTGGTAAATTTGCCAAAAGAAAAAAAGTTTGTAGGCGTAATAGTTTCTAGTACACAAAGGTTGTAATCGTCGTTATTAGACCCTATCTTTTGGTTTAACCTTCTCTCATATCTGTACTTGTTTAAGACATGTCGGTACGTCCCTGGGATTTTTAATTCTTCTGCCGACATATATTCTAAATCTTTGTTTATTACATTGAAGAGTGACGTCACAATCTGCCGTTCGGTATCCTCAGTTACTTGATTAAGGATGCCTGTCAAAAGTTTATAAATTTCAGTTTTATTAACATATTCGCAAGGAGTTTTCATATCCTTGAACTGTATGTTAGTGTTGAGTGGTTCCTTTTCAATTTTTAACGAATTTCTCTCGTTAATTAAAGTATGTGTTAGTTTGTGAGATGTATACCGAGTGTATAGGAAGAATTTGAGCTCTATAGACACTCGGACAGACATCCAATTAAGTAGTGATTCCATGGGAAACGTTTGAAGCGATAAACTCTTTTGTTGATTGTCGACTAAGTTGAAAATAGTATCATTTAACAATGGATTAGGCTGGTTGTAAAAAAGCTCGTTTAATTGCCTTCGACTGCAATAGACTTCAAGTACAATATTTTCTAAATCAGTGCATTTCTTCGTATCTTTCTCTTTTTCTATTTTAGCAATAGTATCCTTGGCTAAGTCGGTCGCTTTGTCTATCAACATTCTCAGATATTCTTTGATATTCTTATACTTCTGTTCGAGAATGGTCCGTATACTGATTTCCGATTTCAACTGCCCTTGCGTTTTGAATTTATTGATGATTCTGTCGAATTCGAACCATTCCGGCCAGTCTTTAAGGAATGTTTTAATGACGTTTAAATATATTGTTATCTGTACATGATGGAGTTTGTCTATGTCCATGTTGAATTCTATTTTTAAAATGGATATCATTTGGGCGTTCGTCAAGATAGTGCTGTGCTTGTCACCACTCGAAATGAGGCGGTCGAATAGACGCATTATTGGACGATCTGGAAATATAATAAAATCATTTATTTATTATAATCATAAGTTGTAAGTTATTAAGTTATTATTGTTATATTAGCCTTGGGTGTCCCATTGTTGGGCAAAGGCCTCCCCCCATCGTTTCCACTTCTCTCTATTTAGAGCTTCACGACGCCAACCAGGCAAAAATTAAATGTTAATTTTTAATAACAACGATTTGCTCCTCGCTGTGTTACCCGCATTGTCCTCTTCCCGCAGGAATTTAGGGATAAAAGTAGCCTAAGTTACTTCTGGTTACATCAGTATTCTGCCAGTGAAAGTCCTGTCAAAATCGGCCCAGCCATTTCAGAGATTAGATTTCATTTCGTGGTGTAGTTTGACTAAACAATGTTAGTTTATTGCAATTGTTAAGCAACATGCAGTCCGGACGAGTGTGTGACGAGTGGCATTTCTATCTGAGCGCTACCGTACTCCGGAGGGCACGTTAAGCAGTCGTTCTCGGCTGGTTAAATTCAGACCACTTCGGAGGTCTTAAGGGGTCTAAAAACTCCATACACCAGGGTTAGCGAATCACCGAATTGAAATGATATAAATAAATGAATGAGTAACATTTATCCGTAGGTATCTATTTGTAGTTTTCACATACTTTTGTAGTTTGTACACTAATAATGCCGCTGAAGAGTTTGTTCAATTGAACACGATTCTCTCTTGAACTACGAGTCCGATTTAAAAACTTCTTTTAGTCTATGATAGCCGCATTCAAGAGGAATGTTCTCATCCCGAAATTCCTACGGGAACGTGTATATAACGAGAGATAACTAGTCCCGAATATCGATACCTTTGGGTAGAAAGGTCGTATAAACCATTTTGGCCAAATTGAGTTATATATACAGTTTTTCTCAGTTTTTTTTTCTCTATCGATCTGTATATACGAAATGCAGAAATTCGCACAAAAATGGTTAATACGACCCAGAAATTTTCGGTCATAGACTCTTAAAAAAGGTAAATTTTCAATGTAAAAGCCGAATATATTTTTTTTGTACTTTTGTTATGATGTAATGACCATAATTTATATTAACTCAGGGCGTAAAAACCGTCGTTTATTGTAATTTGGTTTATACGCCCTAACGTGTTAAATGCATTACCTAAACCTAGTTTAAATTCAACGTAATATGATTATTATAAAAGAATAATAACTTTTCGTATTTACGTAATTTGACATTTCGTTCGTTACCATAATAATATTATTTAGTAAAAAAAACAAGACTTAGATTTATTTTTTGAAATTGTATTTTCAATTCTTAATTATGAATTATAAATTATAAATTTGTATTATGAATTATAAATTTGTATATATGTAATTCTAATTATTTATGAATTATTACTATAAATTATTTTAATTAAAAGTAATAATTAAAATAATTTATGGTAATACTTAATTCATAAATTTATAATTCATAAATAAGTTATACTTTTTAGTACAAAAGTTAGTTACGTTTAGTACTTGATCGTTTTTTTATTAACCCGGCGTCATGGGGGCTGGGTCAAAATTACCCGCGCTTTTGTAGTTCACTAATAATTTTAAAACGACGCACGCGACTTTGCCGTTCTTCTCAGTAGCTGGAGTTATTGAGTCCCTCTACACGTTTTTGCCGCGAAATTAGTCTGGCGGGGACCGCGTTGGGAGTTCCAAGAGTTGTCTTGGAAAAAAGGTAAATATGACCCATGCCTGTATTCAGTGTAACTATTTTATGCCACTTTTATCAATCAATGTTTAAATGATTTATTGTTGTTATAAAGCATCGTTATGCTTTTTATTTGTGTTACTACATTGTTTTGTGGTTTTTTAATTTTTTTCGGTAGGTTTTACGAGTAATAATGGACCGCGAAGTACTGGAAAGATGTCGTAACTCAGCAAAAAAAAAAAAGTATTAATAATGATGAGTCTGATTAGCTTTTTTTATTATTTTATATAATAACATTTATAAAAATGCCATTAGAAAACCAAAGACTGGGTAATATTCTATTTATGTTAAGTTTAGCTAAAGGAAGCCAAATTTGTTGATTTTTTAGTGCATAGTTTTCAAACGTTGTTCTTATTAATAAAATTTTCTATTTTTATTATGTTTATAGTTTTTTATTACCCTTATGACAGTTAATTATTGTAGGCAACAAAAAATATTAATTTTCTCAAACATATACAGAAATATTCACATTCCTAATCCGGGTAATGATGACCCAGCCCCCACGTCCGTGTAACAATTTTCCACCCCCATGACGCCGGGTTAAATATTTTACCTAGGCTTTAATGAAATAATGTATTGAATTTAGTATTTAATCATTTTTTAATTTTTGTATATATTTAAATGTATACAAAAATTAAAAAACAATTCAAAGAACCCGTCAAAGCCATAATTTTATAAATGATTAAAATGCCTGATTACTTTAATTTAGAAGAAGTATGAATATTTTTTGGGCTTTTTTTATGATTAAGTAGATTTCACATTTCAGTTTAAGATGCTATAATATTTTTTTCAATTTAAAATTGTTATAAACCTGTTAGGCATGTTGTAACATTATTGAAATAAAAGTAAATGTTGAATAGAAGGTAGTATAATACTTAATAATTATTGATTTCGTATTTCAGGTAGTTTTATTTTATTTGAATCGACTATTATTGGATATAAGAAAAATAATAATTGATTTCCTACTAATTCTGAGAGTAACAGGATTGATTTATTAGTCAGAATTCAATTGATTTATGATTAAAAATGGTTTTTAATACAAAAAATACTACATTATATGGGTTTTACGACAGTAAATGTGACCATAAGCTTACCAAAAATGGATATACGACCTATACAGTTTTTTTAAAGTACATTTTCATGGGGTGTATTAACCAAGAATTGATTTTTTCTTAGACGTAAATCCAAGCTAACTTTAAAACAAAAGAAGATAGATATGTTTTGATGATTTAACCTTTTTCATTTGCAAATTGTAAGAACCTTTCTCATTGATCATTTTTTTATATCCTCAAAAACAAAAAAGTTATAAATGTTTATGTAAAAAAAAAATTGTTTTTCTGCTCTCCTGAAAAGTCAGGTTTTGGTTTATACGACCTTTCTACCCAAAGGTATCGATATGTTACTTACTATCATTCTTGTCGACAGGGGAAGTGGTATCCGATTCCTCCTCGTCATTGTCTTCAATTACAACAACATCGTTGTCCTCATCTACCTCCATTTTAACAGTTTTTATCTAATGTTAGAATTAATTCAATAAAAATCAAAGTTTATAAACAATTTGGACACAAGCTTTTGCAAATTTTAAAAATATTAAGTAAAGTCAATCAACTGTCAAGTCAATACTGTTAGTTAGTTGACATATGACATTAAAACGACTTTGACAGTGACATATGTATCTGAATACTTAGCCACAGCTAGTGAAGGGCTTATTTCGAGACGATGATCCCAACATTTTAGTGAAGTGAATAAAACCTAAATCTCATTTCAGACCATGTACCGAATCACAAGTATGCTGTCCTACCGCCTTTCAACAACCCGAAGAGCCCAAAAAGACTTGGAACGAACAAGAAGACGACTTCAAATACTAATACCTCATAGTAATGAGGAATTTTATTTATAATAAATTATTAAATAACCTGATATGTACAAAATATTTCAATAAACAGTCATAAATAAATAATGTTGTAATCAAAATTGATATTTGTTGCACTGGCTACAATTCGAACACCGCCGATGCGTTCTCCGGCCGCGGCGTTTGTCGAGCTTACAGTTAGACCGCCTGCCGCGTGATCTGTAAGTACATAAACAGTAAAAGTTACATTAAACGCTTACTATAATACTATATACTTACTATAATTATAGCAACATTTTAGCTATCAAATGGTTTGTCCCTTTCTGACATACGCTATTTTCCAAAGAGCAAAAGAGACAGAACACTCACTAACAGTGTTTTAGTTAGAGAACGTTTATGAATAAGGCCTTTAGCCTGTAATGTCCCACTGCTGGGCAAAGGCCTCTCATCTCACCTCAGATATCAGTACAGTGAGGAGGATGTCGTAATCACCACGCTTGCCTACTGCGGGTTGGTGATTTCAAACCCGAGCCATGTTTGAAAAGTAGGAAATATGTTTTCGCTCGACCCGGGAATTGAACCCGGGACCTCAGTCTTGGCAGGCGAGTGCACATACCACTAGACCACCGAGGTGGCATAAGTACAATAATATTATAAAGAGGTAAAATTTGTAAGTTTGTATGTTCGAGCTAATCTCGAGACTGTGACAATCTATTACACAAAGAATTATCCAAATCGGAGAACAAACAAACTCTGCAGCTTAATAATATTACTTATTATAGATTACGGGTCACGTTGTTGGTCCACGATGGACTCCTAAACTACTGAATCGATTTTAAATTTGATTTGCACACCGTGTACCATTTGACCCAACAACATTGACAACAGTACTTAAACAGCGCACTATCCGATCCTTCCAACTTTTAGGGTCAACACTCAACACTGCGTTAAGCGTGCACGCGACGGTTCATTTACGTATGACACCGCACGCGACGGGCGCACGCGTCGGTTCACTTGTGTATAACACCGCAGGCGACGGGCGCACGCGTCGGTTCACTGTTGTATGACACCGCACGCGACGGGCGCACGCGTCGGTTCACTGTTGTATGACACCGCACGCGACGGTTCACTTTTGTATGGAACCGCGGCGTGCGCACGCTTAACGCCAGTGTCGGCCCTCAATCTCTTAAATTTGAAACTCTTCTGTACCTGGATCGGGATCGCGAGTGCGACAGAGACCCGCTTTGCCGGTCGCTTTCAGAGTCCGTGGAGCACTTCTCCAGGAAGCCCCAGTACTGATAAACGAGGTACACGAGAGTCAGCAGGCCCGCTACCTGGGGACGAACAAGGATACTGCTGTAGAACATACATGAAGGTAGCAGGTGTAGAGTTATCTCACGAGTGCCCCTGAGCCATACTTGTGAAGTTATAATATTAATAGTGAGGTAGCAGGTGTAGATGTTATCTCACGAGCCCCCCTGAGCCATACTTGTGAATTTATAATACTAGTAGTGAGGTAGCAGGTGTAGAGTTATCTCACGAGTGCCCCTGAGCCATACTTGTGAAGATATAATACTAGTTACTAAAAATTCTTTCACCATTCGAAAGCTACATTATCCACGAGTAACATAGGCTATATTTCATCCCGAAATTCCCACAGGAATGGACACAACGCGGGTAAAACCGCGGGGCGCTGCTAGTGTAAAATAACTTTGATTTGGTTGTCAATTAAGATTGACAACAGATAAAAGGTTTTGATCATTACCCTAATGGATTTATTATTGTACATTTGTTAGTTAATGAGCGTCAATTAACTATTTGTTCCTCCATTTTCCAATATGTAATTGACACTACGTTTACGGATACACTTCGCTTGTATTTTACATTTTTATTTGACGTTTCGGTCCCTTTACAGGAACCGTGCTCACAGAAGACAATCTTCTTAAAGTAAAGTGAAGTGTATCCGTAAACGTATAAGTAAGTATGTAGTTTCAATTCAAAATGAGTAGAGTTCGCTTTAACTTGAGAAACCAGTATTATCTTATAGTATTCATGTTACTCCTCTGCGTGTAATATAACGTGCTTGCTTCATAGATTTTCCAATTTGATCAAAAAAACTTGTTGGTAATTTGGTAGGTAAACCTTTATCACTACATAATTATAAAACAAGTCCCCGGCCGCGTCTGTCTGTCTGTTCGCGATAAACTCAAATACTACTGCACGTATTATCAAACAAAAAACTTGAGAGGTGTCAAGGGACACCCGGATGGAATGAAGTTTATTTATTATCAAAAAAAATTATCGTCCCGACACCACAATGTTCAATGCGAAATAGAAAGACGAAACGAAAATATGTGGCTTGCTTTCTATAAGAGAGAGAGTTTCTCTGTCTGTCTCTCTCGCGCATGTTTCTCTGTCTGTCTCTCTCTGGCGTGCGCAATTTTCTCTGTCTGTCCCTCTCTGGGCTAAAAAATGTCGTTACCATTTTTTCCGTCTAGCCCCCTTTCACAACGCGCGATAAGGAACTTCGTTCCAATAATGAAAGCAATTTTTATTGTTACTAAAAATCAATAACATGATTTCTAGAAAATATCTTCGTAATTACGAACGTAAGTTTATTTCAGACTTGTTCATACAGGTAGGTTCTCGGACCAAGAATCATTTCTTGGTCCTGACCGATTTAATGACCCACCCTGTACGGGACAACTCTCTGTGGTCATTAGTGGTTGAAAAATAGTTTTTCTCTGATTTACCTTCTCTACATAGTTAGTCTCGATTTACCTGCATAACAAGTGATGCTAAATGTCCCTTCGAGTGTAAAAAGCTAAACTCATTAATTTTGGCGCCAATGTTTTTATCTGTCGCTTTCTGTGTTGGGAAGGCGACATTCACATGAAAAAAAAACAAACGAAAAATCGACTAAACAATGTTATATGGCTGTATAATTTTATGACCTTAGCTTATCACTCAATACTAATTAAAAAGTTTTAACCGGAAGTCAAACAAAATTCTACTGATATTATAAACTAGCAGCGCCCCGCGGTTTTACCCGCGTTGTACCCGTTCCCGTAGGAATTTCGGGATGAAAAATAGCCTATAACCTTCCCGTTGAATGTGGCTATCTATTACAAAGAGAATTATTCAAATCGGTTCAGTAGTTTCTGAGATTAGCGCGTTTAAACAAACAAACAAACAAACAAACAAAACAAACTCTTCAGCTTTATAATATTAGTATAGATAAGTACGAAAATTTGTGACGATGTATGTTTGTTGCTTTCACGTAAAAACTAATGAACGGATTTGGATGAAACTTTACAGTAATATTATAGGTTAAATAACACATGAGATTTTATCCCGAAATTCCAGTGGGAACTGGTAAAACGCGGGGCACGGCTAGTACTGTGATATACGAAGAGGTATCTTTTGGGTGACTTTCAACAACATTTTTGTTACAGAAAATGACCAAAATAAGGAGAAAAAAATCTAAAAACAAACTTACGGCCATATTGAGCTGCCTCACGCGAAAGAATTCCATTATCGAATCCATCGTCTCGATCGGTGCAGGAACCTATCAACTTTATGCTGAATTTGTGAAGGAAACTACATTACATGGTCTCAAACATACCGTAGCACCTAAATTACATCATTTTGAAAGGTATACACTATTAATTTTAAATCTAAACCGTTTACAGTATTTTTTTGGCCCGCATTTTAATTTTATTATTTTGAGTGACGTTTATCCAGTTTGACGTTTGACTGAAGTTCGAAATTGAAACATATTTAAAAATATAAAATTAGGTTGAAAACTTTTTTTAATAGTCTCCCAGCTTCCGGCTATTTAGTTCAGGAGCGTTTCGTCCTATTCGTGGAATAATAACTACCACATGATATTAGTTATGACTCGCTGACTCGTGTACGAGTATATTATGAGTCATTTTAATCGGAGCCTCCTTAAGACATAAGCCACCACAAGCTAAAAGTAAAGTATTAGCCTGTAATGTCCCACTGCTGGGTAAAGGCCTCTCATCTCCCTGAAGATATCAGTACTAATATTATAAAGCTGCAGAGTTTGTTTGTTTGAACGCGCTAATCTCAGGAACTACTGGTCCGATTTGAAAAGATATTTCTGTATTATATAGCTACATTCATCGGGAAGTACATTATTCTATTTTTCATCCCGATATTCCCACGGGCACGGGCACAACGCGGGTAAACCGCGGGGTGCTGCTGGTACTTTATAAAAATAAATACAAGCCTTAATCGACACCCCTAATGTATTGAACCTCTTATTCTTCTCTCCAGATGTCTGTGGTTCCTCCTTACCCTGACCGCGTTCGGCGGCGCAGTGTTCTGCGCGCTCTCCCAGCTGTCGCGGTACAACTCTGATCCGGTGGTGGTCTCTCTGCAGAGGAACTACCGCTCGTGGCGCACGGCCTGCCCCGCCGTCACCGCCTGCTTCACCAGCAGGATGGACCCGCAGCGCACCGCGGCAGTTATACAAGAGTAAGGGCTTTACTTGTTAAGAGTGGCATTTGTATCTGAGCGCTGCCGTGCTTCGGAGGGTTAACAAGAGTTAGTTAGGGGTTTACTTGTTAGTTTAAATTGGGATTTCTATCTGAACGCTACGTGCTTCAGAGGGCACGTTTAATTGTCGGTCCCGGTTGTTTCAATCGTTATATTGGAGGCCTTTAGGCGGTTCAAAAAATCGGGACATCAGCGTTGGTCAGTAGCCTACTCGAATGAATGCAGATTACACTATGAACTAATTTGAAACGTACTAGCGAGCATACTAGCACAGTCCCGCGGTTTTAGCCGCTTAATACCCGTTTTTATTAGAGTTATGGAATAAACACAAGTCACAAAGGTTCCTCTTGAATCACACTATATATTGGTGAAAACCACATGAAAATCCGTTCAGTAGTTTTTGAGGAAATCTATTAAATATAGACAGACTAGCAGCGCCCCGCGGTTTTACCCGCGTTGTACACGTTCCCGTAGGAATTTCGGGATGAAAAATTGCCTATAACCTTCCCGTTGAATGTGGCTATCTATTACAAAAAGAATTATTCAAATCGGTTCAGTAGTTTCTGAGATTAGCGCGTTTAAACAAACAAACAAACAAACAAACAAACAAACAAACAAACAAACAAACAAACAAACAAACAAACAAACAAACAAACAAAACAAACCCTTCAGCTTTATAATATTAGTATAGACTAGCAGCGCCCCGCGGTTTTACCCGCGTTGTGCCCGTTCCCGTGGGAATTTCGGGATAAAATGTAGCCTATAGCCTTCCTCGATAAATAAACTATCTAACAGTGAAAGAATTATTCAAATCGGTTCAGTAGTTTCTGAGATTAGCGCGTTTAAACAAACAAACAAACAAACAAAACAAACTCTTCAGCTTTATAATATTAGTATAGATTAGTATAGATTTGTTTCTCTACACTAATATTATAAAGAGGAAAACCTTTTTTGTTTGTAATGAATAGACTCAAAAACTACTGGACCGTTTTTAAAAATTCTTTCACCATTCGAAAGCTACATTATCCATGAGTAACATAGGCTATTTTTCATCCCGAAATTCCCACAGGAATGGACACAACTCGGGTCAAACCGCGGGGCGCTGCTAGTCACTACATAGTATAAAACAAAGTCGCTATTTTTGTCTGTTTCTTTGTCTGTATGCTTAGATCTTTAAAATAACGCAACGGATTTTGATGCGGTTTTTTGTAATAGGTAGAGTGATTCAAGAGGAAGGTTTTTATGTAAAAAAATTCCCGATATTCCCACAGGAATGGACACAACGCGGGTCAAACCGCGAGGCGCTGCTAGTATTAAATATATACTCGTACAGATTTGGGCTTTGTTTAATTCAGATATTGGAACGTAACCGAAGATTCCGACCCGGAGCGGTTCCAGTACTACACAGAGTTCATCGAGCTGGTGAGCGACGTGTCCTTCCGAGAGAACCTGCAGAACTTCTGGAAGTACCAGGATGATGAGACGGTGCGGGGCGTGGACCTAATGCGGCTCGCGCTCGCCGTGCACCCGTCTAACACGTTGAATGTCATGAATTCTCAGAACAATAAACAGGTGAATTTGACGTCTAGCTGTCAAATGACAGGTTTGGATGAAACTTTACACGTAATATCTAGATATTTACCTCTAGAGGTAAAATTTTTAAGTTTGTAAGTTTGTTTGTTTGTATGTTCGAGGTAATCTCAGGAATTATTTGTCCGATTTGAATAGTTCTCTTTGTAATAGATAGCCACATTCAACGGGAAGGTTATAGGCTATTTTTCATTACGAAATTCATACGGGAACGGGTACAACGCGGGTAACACCGCGCGGGCAATATTCCCAATTTTCTTTCAGATCCGTTGGCACCCAGTAATCACTGAAGTAGGCATGTGTCTCTCATACAACTCCTTGTACGGCAAGTACCAGCACATGTTGGATGACGGCCACTGGGTCAGCGATGACCTGATGACCTGTCACTATCTGAGCGAGCAGTGCTACATCAGAGTGGACTCCGTTGATAATCCAGTTAGAGTGAGTGTGTCTGGGTCAATGATAATAATTTTTTCATCTCATTTTTGGCAAAATAGGAAAAGGTCCGCCATAGATAACCTATATTTTAAGGGTTCCGTATCTAAAGAGTAAAAACGGGACCCTATTACTGAGCTGTCCGTCCGTCCGTCTGTCACCGGGCTGTATCTCAAGAACGGTGATAGCTAGACAGTTGAAATTTTCACAGATGATGTATTTTTATTGCCGCTATAACAACAAATACTAAAAATAAAATAAAACAAATATTCAAGGGGCCCATTCAACAAACGTGATTTTTCACCGTTTTTTGAAGTACGGAACCCTCCGTGCGCGAATCCGACTCGGACTTGTCCGGTTTTTTTAAATCGCCTCATGTTTTCAGTACTATATCCATTCTCCGTTTGACATATCGACGTCGATATCGAACCCGACGGGCGAGATCCAGCCGGGAGAGGAGCTCATCATTGACTTTAAGGTAAGAGGTAACAGGTCCCATGATCGAACGCATCCGCCATTTTTATATTCGCCATTTTAATATTCGCCATTTTGACATTCGCCATTTTAATATTCGCCATTTTGACATTCGCCAGAACCAAATGATGCGACTTTTGAACGACAAATTATTTATGACTAGCCGCGGTGTTACCCGCGTTGTACCCGTTCCCGCGGAAATTTCGGGATTAAATGTATCGGATTAAATAATTTCGGGGAATAACGTATGTTAGAAAGAGACAAACATCATTTCTAAAATGTTGTTTTTAGCGTTTATGAAGAACTTAAACTCATTCTGTGTTGGAGTTAGAAGCGTAGAGGATGGATAAAAAGTCAAGATCTAATAATAAATGTACTTAAAAGAAAATATATTTTTATAAGTAGATAAATCGTAACTTCGATCAACAATACACAACTAGATGTCGGGTCGGCGCAAAAAATACGTCGCGGTGAATAACGCCTCATTTGAAAAGTGAGGCGTTATTCTCATTTATTTTATTCATGAGATTTGCTACTTTATTGCTAGGTGTCATGGTTGTAATTAGGTTGAACTTCGAACTGTTTTAAATCTTTTTTTGTCAGTAACCAAAATAATCTGTCGCACGTCATCCACGCGGACAGTATTTAGCTTTGATTTTGTACGTGACCCGATATCTAGTTGTGTATTGTTGATCGAAGAATCGTAATTCCTCATTTGATAAGTCCCCATTTGATAAAATCTTCAAACAATCCGTTCAACCTGTCGACAAACCTCGGATCTACTTCAATATCTTTCTCTATGGTTCCTTCTACATCTGTCAAATCTGGCGCGTTTTCCTCCGAATGAAAAATGAACGGTAAATACACTAACGCAACGTACACACCGAAATCGAATTTTTCTTTCAATTGATTTTCGAATTCTTCTCTTGGCATTATATTTTTTATTTCCAAATTGAAGTGTTTTAAATATTTGTCCATGTATTCGTAGTAGGTGGAGGTGAGGGTAGTTAAATGCTGGTTTCTAAAGGATTGGTCTGTGGCCCAGATTACGAAGTAGATGATGTCTAGGACGGGGTTACCATAGTTAATGATTTGGAAGTCTATGGTTAGTACTTCTTCGGGGTTTCCGTCCTGAAAAAAAAAAACATAATTTTTACTTTTTTTTTGGATTTAGAGCTAAAATATTCCAAAAGTAACTCTTGTTTTAACACTTTTTCAGATTAATTCATTAATGATTAATATCATGCCTAACTATTTAAATGAATAAGCTATTCTACTATCGATTGTAACTTGTATAATTGGGTCAACTAAAAAATTACCGTATATTTTAGTGCTATGTAACGTATTTTAGGGAAGGAAGGAAGCGACATAAACAACAAGGAAACATTTTATTTGCTGTGGTAAATAATTTACCTTAATTAGGCGGTAAATATTTTACCACAGTATAAGGTAAGTTTTTCCCTATATTCTGAGCGCTACCGTGCTTTGGAGGACACGTTAAGCAGTCGGTACTTTGGATATGTTAAGCAGCTGTCAGTCCCGGTTGTTTCAACCGTAAGACCATGTCGGAGGCCTTAGGGCTCCCACACAAAACTGCGAATTCGCATCGCATCGCAAAAATCTGCGAATTCGCACGACGCATCGTAAGAATTTCCGATCTGCTTCGCATCGCACATTCCTGTCATATTACGTCATCCTTGGTGACACCATTTCAGGACATTTCAGGACAGAAATTGGGCTTTTGAAAAAAAATTTTTTTGTGATAAATGGAAAGATTATTATTAAGCTATTGCATAGCTTCTATCTATTGAACAATAACAGCAGTGCAATAATCTTTTTGCGATCCATCTTACGCTTCCTAAAAACACGTCCAGTACCTACGGCCTACACTTGAAGGAATGGTCACCCTACCAAACGGTTCGCCGCACTAAATCGCATCGGAGAAATTCGCATCGCAAGTTTCTGCGATGCGAATTCGCATCGCATCGCATCGCAGTTTTGTGTGGGAGCCCTTAGTGTGCGGCCACAGTGAATGCGCGGTGGCTTACGCGGTGACTTACGCGGTGGCTTACGCGGCGGCGGCGGCGGCGGAGGTGGCCACACTGAGGCGCGAGCTCTAGTAGCGATCAGACGTATATCAGGGGTTGCAAACAATTTTCGATCAACAATACACAACTAGATTTCGGGTCACGTACAAAATCAAAGCTAAAAAATCTCCTCGTGAATTACGTGTCACAGCTTATTTTGTTTACTACCGAACTGACCAAAAAGTTTTAAAACAGTTCGAAGTTCAACCTAATTACAACCATGACACCTAGCAAATCTTCAAATATTTAAAATTACTACTGTCACTTAGAAACGAAAAGACAACATTTAGTGTGAAATCAACCTTAACGACTTACAAATAAAGTATTTTATTCCCGTGTTTACCTTCCTTTCGTTTCGTTTCTTTTAGAAGAACTACAGATGGAATGGAGTCGTGTTGAACACTTAAATAATTTGTAATATGCACGTAAAAGTTTACTTAAAATTATTTATGTTTTGGGCTATCTAGGTTTGATAGTATACATACTTGTTTTCATTACGATTTTTTTGATAAACTTGATAGTATAACTCTGCAAATATAGATCCTAGCGTATATATTAAATAATAATGATCAAACTTACTGTCATTTTTGCTCTAGAGTTGAAAATTAACGAGTTATTTCAGAAAAACTAAAAAAAAATGAACTTAAAACAAGATGGCGGCGAATACTCTACCGGGATTAGTTACAAAATCGAAATTTATAAGTCCAACCACCCCCCCACGACATAAAAAAAAATCGCCCCCCGGATAAATAAATTATTACTACAAAACAAATCTACTCCATGTTTCTGCTGTTCTGTTTCACAAAATTTGCGCCAACGTTGGCCAAACATTTGTAGCGGTGAATTCAAATCAGTATTTTTTTTCAAAATTTGATATTATTTTGTTTAAAAGCTTAAAATATAACTTATTCTACATGTACTCACAGAAAGTAAGACACTCCGGCCGTTAAATTGTTTTTCCGGCCATTATTTTTGCAACTTTTTTGGCTGTGGTTCGAGGGAACTAAATAAAAGAGTGGCTCACTTTTCAAATGAGACCCTAAGCACCCAGACGTATTATTTGCGCTGACCCGAAATCTAGTATGTATTGTTGATCGAAGCCATTTTACGTCAAAACGCCGAGCGGTAAGACCACTGGTTTGATACACCTGCCACCCGCTTGTTAAGTCGCTCGCCGCCTAGGCCCGCACTGTGGACACAACGCGCGGATCGGTGCGTTTGAAATCACCGCGCGCGGAGTCGCTCGGTCTTGTCGCGCTAGGCTTCCGCCTAGTCGCTTCAGTATGGACACTTACACGCGTTTCATACGTTTGATATTTCGCGCCCGCCGTCGCCACCGCGCTAGGCCCGCAGTATGGACGCACACTTAGGCGGTCTGAAAATTCCGATATCAGAGATGGCCACTATGTACTCGACATTAATGAATGAGTGAATGAATGAGTGAGTGAATGAATGAATGAATGACCCACCTTTTCTCGAACCATTAAATTATTAGGTCTATAATCGCCATGACATAAAACTCGGACACAACTTTCATCTTTGAAATATTTCTCGTAATTATTAACTTTCTCTCGAATACAATTCTCGTATTTATCCAAAATGCTTTTATTCAAATACTTCAAGCTTTTATCGACCATATTGTTTCTAAAGTTATTGGAAAAGTCATCGAAATAATAAGGCGCTCTAATTGTTTTTATTTTATGCTCGAAATAATCGGGCATTTTCTCTTTTACCACAAAGGATAGAGCGTGGAATTTGGCCAGATTTTCCATAGCCAAAGTTGCGTATTTAAGACTTATTACTTCCATGCTTTGGTACGTTTTAAACCTTTTTTTAGTCAAGTTTTCAAGTAAAATGGACTGATTGTTCGTCTCCTCAAACGCGTACGGTACTTTGAATATTTCCCTCTCCGGCACATTGGCGCCAATTTGCAAACTGTCAAAAACTTTTGACAGATCTAGATAGAAAAATACTTCTCTCTGGTACACTCCTTCGATGCAGTATATCATTGGATCGATGTGTATTCGATTTTTAGAGAAAATATTGATTTCCTTATCACCATTAGCAGTTTTTCCTTTAATTGTTATTTCGTATACGATCCCGATATAACTGCCGCCGGTTTCGCTACAATTTTTCTTTTCAACTTGATATGTTATAAAACCTTCGCGCTTCGAAATAGTTTTTATGTAGTTATCTAACCTTCTTTCAATGATAACAGTGTTATCTTCAGGTTTTTTTGATTCCATGGTTATTTTAGATTGGGTAACCTAAAAATATATTTTTGATATTACTAACCACATAAAACATATTATATACATACATAATTAATAGCTTTTAAAACTTACCTACAATAAGAGTTATTCACAATACTGTTAAATATAACACCAACTGTTTGTTTTGCTGTCGATAACAAACCAAAGTAAAATAATCAGGAGCTGTCAAACAGTGATTAAATAAAATTATACTTTGTTAGTTGTTATAAAAATGGCGCCAAATTCAAGTTTCTAAAATGAAGAGACTTGAATTTTGAATTATTTAACTTCAGGAAAAGTTTAATTTTCACTCTGTATCACTTTTTTGAAAGAACACGTGAAGTATATATTTTAAAAAACCTGAAAAGAAAACGTGGCTTAATGTTCTATACACCATTGTTTAATAGTACCACAGTATCCATCTATAATTCTATACTTAAACCAGAAGAGATTGTTTTTATATTCTTTGTTTGTTTGAACGTGCTAATCTCAGAAAATACCTAACCGATTTGAATAATTGTTTTTGTAATAGAAAGCCACATTCAACGGAAATGTTACAGGCTATTATTCATCCCGAAATTCCCACGGGGACAGCCACAATGCGGGTAAAACCGCGAGGCGCTGCTAGTAATTTAATATCCTGTTCATCTACCAGGCGGTGGAGATCCAAGCGGCTCCCAGCGTGAAGGGGCTTCGCGTGGACCAGAGACGATGCAGGTATCCGGACGAGTGGCTCAGCGAGTCTTTACAAGTGAGATATTACCCTCACTATGCTTGTCAAAAGTGCTTGTCACGAAATCAGCGGGAACGGAGCGGCAACAGCGCAAACAGTGAACTGGCCAATTACAATGCTTGAAATCGTCACTAGCACTGTGATTGGCCAATTACAACAACGGCATCGTGACTGAGGCCCAAAGCCAAGGAAAAAAGAAAGCTTTTCTGTCACCTTCGCTACGTTTGATATGATTGGTGGATACTAAATAAGTGAACTAGCATAAGTTTAAGATCGTGGAAAAGCTTCCATAGGGCGGCTTTCCACCGGATCTGTGCTATACACTACGCTGGCGTATTTAAGGGCAAAACAGATTTGTATAATTATTTTTGTAACGGATAGACATATTCAACGGGAAGGTAATAGGCTATTTATATTTTTCATCCCAAAATTCCCACGGGAAATGGCACAACGGGTAAAACCACGAGGCGCTGCTATAATAAAATCGTTATTTTTCAGACGTACAGCTTCTCTCTATGCCAGATGGATTGCAGGAGTAGGATGGCGATTATGTTCTGTGGCTGTAGACCTTATTTCCATGTCAAAGGAGGTTAATTATTTATTTAATTTACTGTAGTAATTTGTTCTTCTTCTTCATCGAGTGGATGGTCAACCTGACCAATCCTGATGTCAGAGTTATTGAGCCGCCAAAGGCCTCTGACATGGCTCATGTGACGACTAGTAACCGGGACCGACGGCTTATGGTCGTAGCACACATATCAACTCGTAAACGGAACGTAAACGTATCAACTCGAGCCGTTCAGTATTCTTTGTATGAAACTCCCTACTGCAACGCACACTTATCGGAATCGTAACGTAATCGCCTCGCCTCGGGACAAGCTCACAAACCGCAGTACGGTGCGTGGTCGACTTGCCGTACCCGCGCTTACGTCTCTCGGTACCCGCGCTTACGTCTCTCCGTACGCTGTCTTACGACTCTCCGTACCCTAGCTTGCGTTTCTTCGTTCCCGCGAGGCACCCCGCCCAGCCGTCGTCAACCAGCGACCGGCGAGCCGTAAGCGCGGCGTCGCCTAGCCGTAGCCGAGTCGATTCGGAGCTGCTGATCGCACGGTGACGCGCTTACGATAGGTTGACGCCTGGTTGACGCCTGGTTGACGGCGAGGCGATACGGTGACGATCCCTTTCCGAGTTGATATGTGTGCTACGACCATTAACGTGAAATAAGAATGTTAGTAAATTCTACTTTCAGTCCCAAGAAACCTCTTAATCTCGATAGTGTTTAGTACGCAGTATTATTTACATTTTTTGTACGAAGGAGGTTATAACCTCATTAAATAAAACCTCCACTGAAGTTCAAATAAATCATTGACAAAAAAAGAAAGCGACAATCCTGTCAAGTAAATGTCAAAGTGCAAGCCGAATTGATTCAATAAAATTAAAATAGTTTGTTTTTATTAAAAATTGCATTCAAAATTAGTTTACCAAACAAAATTTTGAACATTTAAGTTTCGGTTTTGTGTTGTGTTGTTTTTTTGTTTAGTGAGAAAAGTTCAGCACAGTTTTTGGTTATTAAAGATGGCAACGTGTGTGATGCACACGGCATGGCGTGCATCGGTCGAAACGTCGAGATACTTATCAATATTCCCAAGAATCTTGCTAAATGTTCCTGCGTGCCTAAATGCGAAGAGATCAACTATTATTCACACACAAAAAAGATCGTTTCTGGGTAAGTCCTTTCAAAGTCAAAGTCAAAGTCAAATATTTTTATTCAGTTTTGGCCCCATAGAGGCTCTTTTGAACGTACCACTTTGGACAATTTCATGTAGGCAAAGATATCGGGCCTTATTCATAAACGCTTCAGAATAATAGCTTTCAGTTTGTCTCTTTCTGACATTCGCTATTTTCTGAAGAGCAAAAGAGACAAAACACTTTACTTGTTTGTGAATAAGGTAGATAGTTTTTAAACCAAACAGATACCTACTTAATTTCTATACAAATATAGATTTTATTTTATACACAAGTATGTGTACATGACAGCTGTCACTTATGACTTCTTTCATTCAAGATAGGAGGGATAGAAGAGCTCTCCCATAGGAAGGTTCTCCTGTTTTACAAAGATCGGGATTTAAAGTAGGTAGCTATTGTGTTTGTCCAAATTTTTATCCAAAACATTAGTTTTTAGATGAAAACGTAACTAACATCCTTTGTCCATCCATTGAGCGATAAACAGTTATCCGGTCGAGTGGGTAGGGTGACCACACGACCTAAAAGAGATTTTTTTTGTATATTGTTCCAAAAATGTTAATTTAACGCACTCTAATCCACAGCGTTAGATACCTATACCATGTTTCCAGATCCCAGATCATTTATGTAAACAAATGTGATACCAGTGCACAAAACCTGCACGAAAATCGTGCAGTTGTTAATTTCACGATTTCACGGTATTTATTTATCTTATAAAGATAAGGGGATAGCTATAGTTATTCAAACGATTATGCAGTATTGACTTTTAAACGATTGTTATTCTGAAGAAAATTAAAATTATCAAAAGCTTTTTTTGTGCAGTTTGTTTATGTATACTTGGAACACTACAGAGACGCAGAACATTTTTTAGAGTCGCCATTTTATTTTATCGTGGTTCGTATTTCGGACTCCAAAAAAAGCGCTAAGTACACTACCTCATAGGTGGCGTTGAAACGTGTGCATTATTATGCACACGTTGGTCATAATTGACCATTACAACTTTTACAACTTTTTAAATCGTTATATCTCAAAAAGAGTGGTTCGTGGGAAAAAATGTATGAATACATTTTTTGTAGATAATTTTACTATCAACAATTTTGTCTCAGATAATTTTATGATAAAACCTACCGTTTTGCTGAAAATCGTGAAAAACTCATTTTTTTAATCTTTTTCTTTTTAATTTACTGATAGTTTTATTATAAAATGTGAATTACTCAGATGCAGAACCTTAACTGAATATCTCTTCGGATAGTGAATAAATGTATGTAATGAACTTGCAGTGTTTATGTCCTAATTTCGAATAAAATATGTTTTCTTGTTGTACTAAATAATAAAAACAAGCCTTAAAAGTTCATACAGTTTTTATAATTTTATAATATTATTATTTTTTAAATGAAATTACCCGAAGGTTCGACACATCTGACCTTCGGGTAATTTAACATTGACAGTGACAAAATCTTGACATAACTTTGTTTACATAAATGATCTGGAATCTTGAAACGTGGTATAATTAATAGGAAAGTCTTATATTACTTTGTTGCTACACCACCCCGATGCCACCCTGTATATAAAAAAGTTCGTATTTTTCCAAACCAACATGAATTCGAGTACAACCGACGACCAACTCCAACCCGCCGCGGCGTCGTTGCGTATCAACATGATGCCGCCAAAATTCCGGCTGCATAGAGACGTCATCTTCACCATAGAGGATTTATTTGGTACAAAACTGTTTGGTGGTCGTGTGTAGTGCGCTTTGTTATATGTATTTTGACAGTGACACTTGGGTTTGCCGCGCTTCTTTTAAGTTTGCCTCCAGACTACGAAACAAAATTTTAAGCTATTGCATAGCTTCTATCGCGGGCCTTGAGCGCGGGGACCGAATCCAGAAATTCCGTAACGAAAAAACCTCACGCTCCCCACTAACGCCATCTAGTGATACAAAAAATAACTATGCAATAGCTTTACCGCGGCAGTCCCCGAGTGCCACGTCTTTTTTTAAATTAAAACATTGTTGTATAACTTTTTCCATAATATTTGTTGATTTTATTGAATAGTTTAAAAGCTCGCTTGCTGCGCCGATTACTTGCGCTGACTAACGCTAGTAAGCGCTAGATGGGTGGGCGCTGGATTTCTTTCAAAATGCACAAACAAAGTTTGCCTCGCTTTTCGTTTTTTTTTTCAATATATAAACATAATATTTATGCTTCTGTGAGTTTGTGTATTGTGTTCCAGACTGCATCTAAGTAAGTATAGTGTGTTGATGCTTTTGCTAATTGTAAGTATTTTGTTATTTTTTATTCATATAAACTTATCATTTTGATACATTTTCATCAGCTTATTTTACAAAATAAATCTATTCCTAAAAACTCATGAAAGTCATACTTACCTTATTTCTTATTTTCTTTTTTTATATCTTTCTTTATTTCCATAGCATCCCTCGGCGGGACGACAGCTCTATTCGTGGGAGCCAGCGTGCTAACTGTTGTGGAGACTTGCATGTTCATCATACGAAGAATTGTCGACTACGTGATCAACAAATTTTGTGAACGGAATAATAAAATACAGTACATTGCGTACAGTGTGATTGGTTTCGTTAGACGTGCTTAGAAATTGGAGCTTTTTTGAAAATTTTAAAGTAGTGTGGTGTTCGTTAAGAAAATAAGAAATGTAACCGTGATATTTTATATTTTTGTGTTGCACCGTTTAAAAAATTAATAGTCAGTCTTTTAAAAAGATAACTTACTTTTCATTGCACTATTTCTTATAATAATACCAATATATCTGTGTGAGCTTTAAATAAACGTGTTTAAATATCGTGTTTTATTTTATTGCAGCAAAGTAATAGTAGGTACACACAATGACAAAAATGACACAATGTTTACTCTCCTTAAAAACTAAGAGGATTTTTTAAATAACTGCGTAACAGTTATTTTTCTCACCTGTATCTCATTTTACATAATATTAACTTCGTCGTTGAAACGATTTAAAAAAACGGTTCTTAAAAATGAACAGATTTAGATAATAAAAAAATATCAGTTGTAGAAATATAGGTTGAATTTATACGAATACTACATAAATTTACAAATGTGACAATAATGGAATAACGCACTTAATATTGCTAAGTATTTGTTTTATAATTTACGTGTTCTTAAACCTAATAATTAGTCGTTTAATTCAAATATCGTTAAATAACAATGTCGCCCTTCCTAACTTATTTATAAAAATAAATCTACAAGTTTGTAATTTAAAATGTAAACATACCTTAATAAAATTTAATCAGTTACCATATTCTATTCATACTTCCATGGTTATGGAGTGGTAGTCTTGTCATGTGACCAGTTGATTTAATAACAGCTGTTATCTGTGTCAAGGCGAACTTTAAGTACCTAACTACGTAGTTATTTTTAGTATTATTCTAGTTACCTATATGCTTAGAAAATCAATATGAAGAAGCGTTGGTTTTGTACGTAAACTATAATAAATTGTTCGTTTAATTAATTAAAATACAAAATTCTCTTCTCACTACGATTTTTAAGTCATAAATATCGTAAATTAATATTATATTTTTTGTTGTCACAAAACGTGATTGCGAAACTTGTCGTGTCGTCATCTTAGCTGTCAGTTCGGTGTTATATCTGTCATTCAGTCCAATCTGTCACTGCTGTCAGACCATTAGTCATTCATTAATCCAACGTCAAAAAAATAACATGTAACACCGCTCCGCCCTTTTATTTGTTTACTTACGAAAATTCAAAATTTTATTAATAAAAATAACAACGAACGAACGAGTAACAATGTTTATATCTGTCGGCCAATTCGTCGTCAATTTTTCCTTTCATACGTATACGTTTTTATGTAATTTATCATGGTTTTTACACGCAGTTTTGCCCTTTGGGCTGGACTTTGGTTTGGTCGGTGTTTCGGCGTATTATATGACTCGATTGAAGAGGCCTGAGGGAGTCAATGTCAATGGGCTGCTGGGCCCTGAACCGGGGACCAAGGAGAGCTCGTTGTACCCGGAGAAAATGGTCAGTTGTATCGCCCACAGAGGTGCGGGATTGGATGCTCCCGAAAACACTATAGAGGCCTTTAAATATGTGAGTAAAACCTTTTTTGTTCAATTTCGAGGTATAAATATCATTTAAATACGTTCTTTTTGAATTTGGGATCGATGTAGAGCTGTGTAGTTTTTTAGAGTTCCGTAGCAAAATAGCTAAAAATGGATCCCTTATAGATTCGTCTTGAATCGGATTGGAAGTTGGTTTGATTAGCGCGATCAAACAAAAATTCAAACTCTAACTAACTAGCGAGGCGAAGTCGCGGCAGACCGCGCAGGCGGTGGCGGGACGAGCTGGACGCCTACAAGAGGGACTGGCAACTGGTGGCCCAAAATTGAGAAGAGTGGGGGGAGTGGGGGGAGGCCTTTGCCCTGCAGTGGGACATTACGGGCTAGCAGTAACAGTAACTAACTAGATAATAAAGCTGATCTATATCTATAAATATAAAAATCGATGCCACTTTTCGTTGTATTATAACTCACTAGCAGCTCCCCGCGGTTTTACCCGCGTTGTGCCCGTTCCCGTGGGAATTTCGGGATTTTTTTTACATAAAAACCTTCCTCTTGAAACACTCTACCGATTTCAAAAAACCGCATCAAAATCCGTTGCGTAATTTTAATGATTTAAGCATACAGACAAACAGACATGAAACAGAGACGACTTTATTTTATACTATGTAGTGAAGAATAGGCCCACCTGCCCAAACCAAATGTTTAGGCTTTGTTCGGACTATTTAGTAGATAGTTTATGTGAAGTTTGCACAAAATCGGTCGATCGGTTCATAATGCGGGCAAAACCGCGGGGCGCAGCTAGTATAAGTATAAATTGAAGTAGGAAGACAAAAAGTACTTTAACCACATAATTGTATTATTATTTCCTGTATAAATACCAAAACAAAGGTACAGGGTACGTTTCAGTATGTATTTTACACATGATTTAATGATTTCCGAAATGGATTTTCCTACAGGAAAAGACATTTTCCTTACCATGCCCACAATAATAATATGGTTACTGTTAAAGTTAAAATTTATTGAATTGTAATAAAATGTTACTTTTAATTTGTTTTGTTTTGTTAAGCTGCGCCCCGTGGTGTTACCCGCGTTGTACCCGTTCCCGCGGGTATTTCGGGATATAACATGTATGTTTGTTACTTTCACAAAAAAGCTACCGGATGAAAGATGAAACTTTACAGCAATATAGGTTATACATCAGAATAACCCATGCAATACATTTTATCCCGAAATTCCCCCGAGAACGGGTACAAAGCGGGTAACAATATCTGGGTTGGTATCTATTGGACTTCGTCTCGATATGACTAGGTAGCCGATACGACATAATCGTAGTTTGACTAAATCTCGATTAGACTCGATCTCGATTGGACTTGATCGTTATTTGACCAGATCTTTGTATGACTAGATAGCGTTATGACTACTCAGTGTATTGTTTTGTGGGAGTACAGTTGTGTTCAATATGATGATATGTAATATTTTATTTCTCTGGCTCAGACGACTACTACTTTCAACTAAAGGGTCTACTCGGCCCGCGGGCTTAGACGACTACTACAAAAAAAAAAATAACCCTAACCTACCGAATAGTACGTAAAAACAATTTTCTTACTATTCGGTAGGTTAGGGTTATTTTTTTTTTTGTCTCAGTTACGTAAAAAAAAAAATAACCCTAACCTACCGAAGAGAGTGGTCGACTGAACCCGCGGGCTCAGTAAACCCTTTAGCGGTAGAGAGTGGTCGACTGAACCCGCGGGCTCAGTTGGCCAGACAGGTGGAACGACTCACCCACGCAAAAAATCGAAAGGGGTCTTTCAGCCCGCGGGACGATTTTTATGTGGGATCAGATGACCATGAAGGCAAATAATCCAATCGAGTTAATACTTTTTGATACAATTGTACGTCATATAAATATGTGGTCAATCTGATAAATAGTCATACAAAGATCTGGTCAAATAACGATCAAGTCCAATCGAGATCGAGTCCAATCGAGATTTAGTCAAACTACGATTATGTCGTATGGCTACCTAGTCATATCGAGACGAAGTCCAATAGATACCAACCCCAATATCTTTACTAATATTATAAAGAGGTAAAATTTTTAAGTTTGTTTGTATGTATGAGATATCAGGAATTATCAGTCCGATTTGAATAATTCTTTTTGTAATAGATAGCCACATTCAACGGGAAGATTATAGGCTATTTTTCATCCCGAAATTCCCATGGGAACGTGCACAACGCGGGTAAAACCGCGGGGCGCTGCTATCTATAATAACTGAACATCACTTCATTCCAGTGTGTAGAACGCTCCTGTAACTTCATTGAGCTGGATGTTCGTTCATCGAGGGACGGGAAGCTGGTACTGCTCCATGACCAGGGTCTGGAGCGGCTGACCGGCACCCAGCACAACATACGGGCGGTGGATTGGGAGACCATCAAGGATCTTGATGTGGGATCCACTCATCCTAACAGGTAATTTATATTATTGACATATGGCCCTCAACAGCCTCCGTGGTCTTGTGGTTTGAGCGCTCGGCTCACGATCCGGAGGTTCCGGGTTCGATTCCCGGGGGGGATACCTCACAAAAATCACTTTGTGAGACTGCCCTCAGTTTGGTTAGGGCATTGCAGGCTGAATCACCTGATTGCCCGAAAAGTAAGATGATTCCGTGCTTCGGAGGTCACGTTAAGCCGTCGGTCCCGGTTACTCTCTACGGATAGTAGTTGTTACATGAGTCATGTCAGAGGCCTTTGGCGGCTTAATAACTCTGACATCAGGATTGGTCAGGTTGACCATCCACTCGATGAAGACTGATACTACTACATATACATACACAAATACGTTATAAGAATATATAATTGACACCCAGACGTCGTCAACAACTATGTCTTCACACATTGTTACTCCGTTGATCGAGCCCGCAACCCCCGACACAGTGAGCGCTCTCACTGCCACTGTGACAACGGGCTTGTCATCAATGCCTCCTTTGTTGCAGACACCACTTCAAAGATGTCCGCCTGTGTCTGCTGAGCGACGCACTCGATTTCCTGCTGCCCAACAAGTGTAAACTAATCATAGATATTAAAGGGGAGGATAAAGATGTAGGTATACTCTATATTTTTTGGATTGGCACAAAATGTGGACCAATGTCGTCAATTTTCCAGCCGAAGACGATTGCTCCTGTAGAGGAAAAAGGTTTAGAGATAGGGTAAGAATGAAATAAAATCACTAAAAATTGACGACTAAAAATTGGCTGGAAAATTGACGACATTCAAGCACATCTTGTGCCAATCAGAGGAGTTCAATTACGCACCCCGTGACACGAGAATCACTACATAGTATAAAACAAAGTCGCTATTTTTGTCTGTTTGTTTGTCTGTATGCTTAAGTCTGTAAAATTACGCAACGGATTTTGATGCGGTTTTTTGTAATAGGTATAGTGATTCAAGAGGAAGGTTTTTATGTAAAAAAATTCCCGAAATTCCCACGGGAACGGGTACAACCGCGGGGTGCAGCTAGTATTACTCTAAAGTTTCATTCAAATCTATCCAGTACATTTTTCGTGGCAAACAAACATACATACACCCTCACAAACTTTGCATCTATAATATTAGTAGGACTAAATGTTGTATTTGTTGAAGGTCGTGGAAGGTGTGGTGGGTGAGTTCGCGGCCCGACCGAACTTGTACGAGTCCGCGATCGTCACCACATTCAACCCCATCGTGCTGTACCAAGTAAGTTATATATCTAGACATTAGTGTTCATTATAACCAAACAAACAAAGTTTTATAATTAACTAGCTGTGCCCGCGGTTTCACCCGCAGCGCCCCCGTTCCCGTGGGAATTTTGAGATTGTTATTCCCTATAAACCTCACGGAGCCCGAGACCTTTCCAACGAATGCAAAACCGTGGAAATCGGTTCGTGCGTTCTGGAGTTATAGCGTCAGGGAGGAAAACCCGGCTTATTTTTATATAGTAGAAGATTATAAAGAGGAAAACTTTGTTTGTTTGGTTGTAATGAATAGGCTCAAAAACTACTGGACCGTTTTAAAAAATTCTTTCACCATTCGAAAGCTACATTATCCACGAGTAACATACGCTATTTTTCATCCCGAAATTCCCACAGGAATGGACACAACGCGGGTAAAACCGCGGGGCGCTGCTAGTATGAATATATTTTACTTTAAGATTTCAATAACAAAAAGAGGTATAAGCCTGCGTTCAGACATGCGGGAATCGTGCGGGAATCGCGCGGTTATGTCTGAACGATTACTTTATAACTCATACAAATAAGACCCGCGCGATTTCAGAATCGCATGGAAATCGCGCGGTTCCCGCCGTGTCTGAACCGAGCCTTAGGGTGCCTTTCCATTTACGCGGAGCTAGCTGGCGGAGCGGAGAAAGGACAAATATAAATCTTGAGAGGTGTCAAGGGACACCCGGATGGAACGAAGTTTATGTATTATCAACAAAAATAATCGTCGCGACACCACACTGTTCAATGCGAAATAGAAAGACGAAACGAAAATATCTAGCTTACTTTCTATAAGAGAGAGAGAGAGAGAGAGAGAGAGAGAGAGACAGACATACAAACTGAGAAACATGCGCACGCCAAAGAGAGACAGACAGAGAAACATCGGCGTGCGCATGTTTCTCTGTCTGTCTCTCTCTAACGGCGTGCGCATGTTTCTCCGTCTGTCTCTCACTAACGCAAAAAAGTGTCGTTACAACTTTTCGTCTTAATTTTTTCCGTCTAGCCCCCTTTCGCAACGCGCGATAAGGAACTTCGTTCCAAAACCAATAGGCTCGCGTAAAATATCTGACCGGAGATTTCATGCAATCCTATTGGTTTATATTTGTCCGTTTTTCCGCTCCGCATCAGAAAAACCTCGTCTCACCGCCGGGCGCGGTTGATTTGAACATTTCTTTATTAATGTTTACCACAATCAATTGGAAGGAATTAATTTATCCCCAAATTCCCACGGGATTGGGCACAACGCTGGTACACTGCGGGCCGAAGCTAGTGGGTTTATATTTGGGTTTATAAAGTATTTGTGTATACATATGTAGTAGTATCAGTGAGTTAGATTCCATAATACAAGCTTAGAGCTTATTTTGGGTCTAATTAACCGTGAGTGAATTTGTCCGGGTGTATTTATTTATTAAAAAAAAAGACGTGTGGCACTCGGGGACTACCGCGGTAAAGCTATTGCATAGTTATTTTTTCTATCACTAGATGGCGTTAGTGGGGAGCGTTAGGTTTTTTGCGTGAGGTTTTTTCGTTACGGAATTTCTGGATTCGGTCCCCGCGCTCAAGGCCCGCGATAGAAGCTATGCAATAGCTTAAAATTGACCACTGAAATCTGCCACTAATATTGTTATTACATTTGTTTCAGATACGCAAGAAGGATCCGAAGATAATCGGGGCGATGAGCTACCGTCCGTACTGTTTCAGTGCTCAAGATTACGACGCTGAGAAGGGGCCTAGCAATCCGAGGTACTTGAAAATACTAGCTAATATATATAGGACTAGCAGCGCCCCGCGGTTTTGCCCGCGTTGTACCCGTTCCCGTCGAAAATTTGGTGCAGTCGTTCTGAAGCTAAGCGCTTAGTAACAAATTCAGCGATTCATTTTTTTATATTTTTATTATTATATAAGTATTTCCTCAAATTGAAAGTGAACCCCCCCTCCCGTCAGGTTCAAGGACAACGTGTTCGTGCACGTGGCGTGCCGCGCGCTCGACGTGCTGCACGGCGGCGCGTGGCGCTGGGCCGCGCGCTGGTGCGGCGTCAGCCTCGTGCTGCTGCACAAGGACATCGTCAGCCCGTACGTGCACATACACACCACACCACTCACCACACTCCACCTGACCGCTCTCACTACCGACAGTATACTGACCACTGCGACTACCAACAATATACTGACCACTGTCACTACCAACAATATACTGACCACTGTCACTACCAACAATATACTGACCACTGTGACTAACAGCAATATACTGACCACTGTGACCAGTGTGACAGCGCGGTGTTCTGACCAGTGCAGTGACCACTGTGACCATCACCGACCACTAACGATATACTGGCCAAGGTAACCATCATTGACCACTGGCGGTGTACTGACCACTGTGACCAGCGCGACCACTGTCAATATACTGGCTACTGTGACCAGTGTCATCAATAGTGATATACTGACCACTGATCAGAACTAATAATACGACCACTACTGACCATTGTCACCACCATTGTTATACTGACCAATGTGATGTAACCACTCACATAATTTGCAGCACTAAGAATATTTTGATATTATATTACCTATATCAATATACTGATCAAAACTACTGAAAACTTCCAAAAAATAATACAAATACTCTGGAATAACCGAGATTTAATTATATTTTTACTACATTTTTCTCGGTCTACTGTAACCCATCGTTGATATACTGTCGTGTAACCACAATATAATGACCAATTTATCAATATATTTTTCAGCAATACAGTCAACATATGACCACAGTGTTCATTAATATATTGACCACTATCAAATACCCTTTCTATACTAAAAATTTTAATTAGATTCCAGATTTGACAATTTCAGTGTTGCAACATTATGACAAATACTAAATAGTGACGTTGCGAAATTATTCGATATGGAAATGGAATATTTCCGGATCGATTCTTCTCGTTTATAATTTTACTCTCGTAAACTAAGTACATCAGGAAATTAAATATTTCTGAACCGATAATTTAGTTTTGACGATTAATTAACGATCTGAGACTTTTCTTTTATAATTGTGTGTCGAAATAAATAAAAAAATGTGATCATGAAGGAACATGACAAATAAAACAGAAAAAAAAACGTTGTTTGTTTTGGTTAATGTGCTAGACTGTTCATTCCAAGTAATTATATATTGGTGTCAAAAAAAAGCTTATATAATCTAGTTTAATAATAAGTAAAAAACAATGAGAAAATACATCGGATACATCTCGGATACAAAATATCGATTCGCAATGAAATAAGATATTCGTATCACTACACTACACTATTATATGTGGTATCATTATTTCACAAAATGACAGTAGCTAATGTCAAATCTGGAATCTAATAAAAATTCCGAGTATAGTGACCATGGTCGACATAATGACCACAGTCGACATAATGACCACAGTCGACATAATGACCACAGTCGACATAATGACCACGGTGGACATAATGACCACAGTCGACATAATGACCACAGTCGACATAATGACCACAATGACCATCATACTGACCACTAATAACCTTTCTAGTGAGGAAATCCACTACTGGAAGAAGCTAGGCGTGCGCTGCATCGGCTGGTCGGTGAACCGTCCGCTGGAGAAGCTGTACTGGCGCGGAGTGCTGAAGGCTCCGTACCTCGCCAACACGCTGCTGGGCGAACCCGACGTAGGTATCAAACGTACGTATTCGCACTCACAAGACACTTAACGCTCACATCACACGTGAATATGTTGCCCTGGATACTCGGAAGATGTTATTTACTCGATTTGAGGCGGTTATGTACGTTTTTGACAGCTGCGGTTGGCGAATTTGACAGCTGTGGTTGGCGAATTTGACAGCTGTGGTTGGCGAATTTGACAGCTGTGGTTGGCGAATTTGACAGCTGTGGTTGGCGAATTTGACAGCTGTGGTTGGCGAATTTGACAACTGTTTGTCAACTATGTAGGGAATTCGAGTAGGTTAGTGGCAAATCCTGGTGTCGGAATATTTAGACTGTCTAAAAGCGTATAACATGATTTATTGATTGAAACAACCGGGACCGACTGTTTTACGTGCCCTCCGAAGCACGGACAAATGTATTTGTCAAATTTTACAGCTACATGTTTGTCATTATTGTCAAAATTTACAATAATTACAATTGGTCAATGACATATTTGTCAAGTTTGGACAATGACATATTTGTCAAATTTGGTCAATGACATATTTGTCAAGTTTGGACAATGACATATTTGTCAAGTTTGGACAATGACATATTTGTCAAGTTTGGTCAATGACATATTTGTCAAGTTTGGACAATGACATATTTGTCAAATTTGGACAATGACATATTTGTCAAGTTTGGACAATGACATATTTGTCAAGTTTGGACAATGACATATTTGTCAAATTTGGTCAATGACATATTTGTCAAAATTGTACGATAAACCGCTGATTTTGAGTAACGGTGTATTCAGGGCTTGTGTTTTTAAGATATGCATGCATCTATGTTGAGAGGAGGTGATGGGATATTATAGTAATCTTTAGATTTTAGAGGGAGAAGCATTTATTTTGGCACTAAAAGAAAGAGCAAAGGTCGTGTCGTACGAACAGCTTAAGAGGATGGCAGGAAAATTGAAAAGAACTCCATCGAAAAGAGGCCAGCTCTTATGTCTTATGTTTAGAAAGATTTATATTTTAGAAAAATATTAAGATTTATATTTTGGAAAAAATATAAATATAAAAAAATATATATCAATCTTTATATTTTTCTAAAATACCAATCTTTATATTTTATCAATCTTTATATTTTTCTAAAATATCAATCTTTATATTGTTCTAAAATATCAGACTTTATATTTTTCTAAAATTCCAATCTTTATATTTTATCAATCTTTATATTTTTCATTAATACCAATCTTTATATTATCTAAAATATCTATCTTTCTTTAAAAAAAATTATTTAGCGTAAGCCGATTTCTTTCGCACATACAAATGGTTACGGTTGCATTTTCACTTTGAACATTTGCAACTGTACATGGAAATTATAAACGCTTCGAATAAAATAGGGAGGATTATAAATATAAATGCGGAGTTCTCGAGCGACCTTCAGTGAAACCTCAAGGTCAATACTAAATAATTATTTTCCCAATCACCTCCTATTAATCAGCGGGTTCGATTCCCGTTCAGAGCGTATTTCTGCTCTCCTGCGTTTGTTTGTGATGTGTGTGTGACTGTGTTGTGTATTACCCACTAGACTGTGTATTGTGTAGCAGTGTGGGTGTGAGTGGGAAGCGTTTTCTCTTAAAATTTTTTATTATAGGTTTTTTTAATAGTTTGTAGTTACAGCCGATTTTGCAATCGTCAGATAGTTTATCCATTGATAAATTTGGGTGCAATTTTCTTTTCACTTGAGAGTTTTTTTAAAGTTAAATATTTTACCGTTTAAATGGTTTTATTTCATTGATAATGTTATCTGACGTATTTCAACCATCGGATGAACGTAGCCTTAAGTCATTTAAGTCGGATTGCACAAGCATTCTTAAGTTAATTAAACGCCTAAATATGTTTAATAAACAAATGAAGTTCGGTTTAAATAGTGTACTATTTCCTACAGTATAAAATACAGTTTTAAACGAACAGCTTCTATATTAATATACATAATAGATTTGGAGTTCTTGTGCTAACTGTACTTATAAATTATGTAGTTTGATTTTGCTTCTGCTGTAATAACGACTAGCACATCTCTTTATTTCATAGGTAAAATATAAAAAGTTAGGGATTCGCAAAAAGAGACGGTAAATAAGATAATTTCTGGCAGCCTTAGTTAATTTAATCGCGGAATTAGTGAAGTTATTATGCCGATACCCGAACCCGAACCCGGCAAAGCCT
Organism: Cyclophora punctaria; assembly: GCA_951394245.1. Taxonomy (NCBI): domain Eukaryota; kingdom Metazoa; phylum Arthropoda; class Insecta; order Lepidoptera; family Geometridae; genus Cyclophora; species Cyclophora punctaria. Next base: position 1,626,437 of record OX596196.1, read on the forward strand.
ACAGTAATGTACCTGATATTGGACTCTAGGTATACGTGCCTATCATTACCATAATAAAGCTAGAGGCCATATAGCTGTATCCCTATAGCTCAGGGTCTATCAGTGGCCTCAAACCATATAATTTGGCCTCTTAACTACACCCCCTGGCCTACCCCTGGCCTAATATTTGACGCCTTGCCTTCAGGCGCAGGCGCTGCAAATACTGCAACAACTTGAAGACGGCCAGTGGCATCACTTAATGGAAGAACAAGATTAGTTCTAGACATTAAATCAACATAGGTATAAAGATAGATACTTGTAGAGTAGGTTTTGGAATTTATCTGGTGTCGGAGTTGCCATTTTTTTTATACATCTTTCCATACTGTTTTCTTTTATTTATATATTGGTTATCTACACCTAATTGGTTGATATTGAAAGCTTTCGGTATGGTCTATACAGTTTCAAAAGTAAAACGGAAGGGATTTTTTTAGTATAACACCTTCACAATCCAGTGTCCCATATTTGGGCCATACTCATACATAAGGAACTCAATAAAGTCTGTCCCATACTTATAATCGTGCCCTTTACATAATAACGCACTCATAGAGCCATCTTATTTTGGCCCAAATATGGGCGCCATATTGTGAAGGTGTTGAGATAACTTTTCTGTGTCGGCGGCTGCGATGCTATCGTGATCGCGTGCCCAAAAGTCGCCGTCGGGTGTTGTGTCGCCAACATAGGAGAGCTGCCAGAGCTATGCTTCGCTGCGTTCGATATGGTCGGTGGTAACGAAACGTAGACAAGTGTACCTGTGGATGAAATGCATCATTAAATGCCAAATTCTTAAAACGCAGAAGAATTGTCTTTGATAATACAAAGTTTTCCTTTTCGTATTCAGGTATAGACAACCAAACCCATTCTTTATTCTAGGCTGACCATAAACAATATATTGTCCATAGATCGAACGTCAGGACGCAGATCAAAAGCTAGACAAAGGGTTACGGATTGAAGAAAATGAGGAAAAAGAACTAGCATAGAACAAAATAAAACTGTTAAAAAGATGATGGTGTCTATGGCGCGATACTGTGGTGTCTATGGCACTTTGAAACTTTGAATTGAGAGGTCTTTGGTTGATTTTTTTTTATAAAAAAAATTTAAATTATACATAAATATCGACGACGTACATGAATAAAGATTTTTTTACTTATCGATTATCAGATATATAATAGGCTTGAAATATTTATCTGGCAGATAACTTATCTGGTGATTGTAGAATTGACCCTTAACATAATAAATTTAAAATATAACTCGTAGACTTTAATAACTCGCAATAATATTTATTTATTTATGCAAATGCTTTAATTTATTTGCTGTTTATTTATTATTTATCTTTAAATAAGTTATAACTGGTTAATACTGGAAATAACTAGTGAAAGCAATGAGAGAAACGCCAAAGAGTTTATCAAATGTATTTTTTCTAGTTTAAATTGTATGGTGTAATACAATGCAATACATTTTAGCAATATTTAGGTGTTATAATGTGTTTCTACGTATAAAAAATTAAACATGCCTTAAATGTATTATTTATAAAAGATTTGTAACTGGAAACTCTACTGATGTAAAGTAGCTTTTCATTATATCTATTTCTTTCCAAAACACAAAACGCCACTCAACTTGAGCTGTACTACTTTTGATATAATTTTGACAAAAAAAACTGTGTTGAAATTGTATGAGAGTTTGTAGTTGTCTTATAAGTAAAGTAGCGCATAAATTGAGTGATGTTTATGTGTTAAGTGAGTCTGACAGTGGTTGTCACTTAAATTTGAGTGATTTTGAGTGTTGAATTTTTATTACTGAAATTAATGTAGAAACATATTTTATTATTAACTTGTAGTGTTTAGCGATTTTACACGCTTTGTACCAGTCCTGTAAAGTGTTTTGAAATTTAATGTAGCACAAATCTTCTTTTTGAATAATTATATATTAATTATTTAATGTGTTCGTATATAAATGCACAGTGGAAGAATTTGATGTAATGACATGTGATTCTAAATTTCGAAACTTTTGACGTGATTTGACATTGGTTTGAATAATATTCGATTCGACCAATGAGATTGCAGTATTCCATTTGTGGAATATCCCGCTAATTTCATTGGGCAGAGAAAATGTCTATGCATTTTAACTCTAAGCAAGGGAATGTGTATTTTATATACCTTTGTGATGTATAAATTCATGAAGTATTAATTTTGTACCAAATATAACAATGTATTTTTTTTTATTGTTAATTATTTAATTTATTTTATGCACAGATCTTATTTATTTGCGTTGATTTTGTTGTTACCGGGTTCACTCCAGTATTTATTTATTATTCTGTATTTAAATTATTGTAAAATTTATTTATTTTGTGATGTATCTTCCTGTTGGCATTATAATTTGTTTAAAAGTCATAGACAAGCTCTTTTAGATCTGTACTAATTTATTAAGAGGAATATGTTTTCCTGGTTAATAAAATATATGAGCGCGGCTCCACTGAATCTGGGATAATAACCTACAAAATGTTCACACTATCATCACTAGGCCATCTATTGGATGCCAGGTAGAACCGCCGCGTATAACGGCTGGGTAGCTATAGTTTGACAGATAGCTCTTATTTCGCTGATTTTTAAATCTTCGGATAATCTTCGTCTAACGTCAATGCGTTACTGACATAAAAATGACAGTTAATTTATCTCACTGATAAATTTTATTCGACGGTTGAAGAATTGGTCTTATAGTCTGTGTCCAAATGACTTTTTTGACAGATGTATGTATAACATGTCTATGTCTATAGTGCCAACGGGAATTGATAGGTAATAAAAGCGTATACACGAAAACTGTGAACTCGTGCTATGTAATTTATTCAGATTTAATTTATGATTATGCAGTCATTTGTACAAACTATTATAAGAAACATGTACGACTATTTTGTAATAAAAAGATTTTGTCATTGATTGTGATGTTTTTCTAAATTTTGGACTTATAAACGACTTCAAAGCGAAATAAGAGAATTTCAAAAGTAAAGATAATTCGTATGAATGACGTATTTGTTACATCATATCTCCGTACTCTATGAACCAAAAGACTCAGTCTATTTTTAGTTTCCCTTTAGATATAAAAACTGTTTAATATATACCATTAATGAACAATCATTAATCACAAGCGAGTATTACATTAAACTTAAATATTTTTCAGAGTAAATACAATTGCATCCCAGTTTGCGAACAATAAGTTCGTGAAAAGGAACTCAATACACTATACACAGTGCTATACACCGATTCAATCGAGCATAACTATCATTATCCTTTTCACACCTACTCATTTTACAATACCTATCTCGCTCTCATGCTCCAATTCTAAATTCAATCTGGTCATGTGGAGCGAAAATTTGACAGCTGTCATCCAGCAGCCAACTTGAAATTGGGCGAAGCGAAAGGCGAATCGAACCGAAATAAATGTAGGTCTTTGGGCCACACCATCTGAATATAAAACAAAGCGGCATCAATTTAAAGTGAAGTATTAGTTCAGTTACTTAAAAGCTCCATACCGAGCTATGTATGCACTTTATAACGCTTGAAAACCACCATTCTTTGTAACATAGTGTGTGTATCAACCTGTCATGAGATTTGTGCTTATGTAACAATATTTCTGTCGGTGAATCGGTTATCCGTAGCTGATAGCGGTCATTTACCTCCTCCAGAAGGTAAGGGGTGTGGTAATTATCTATGTTTTATGTAATAATACGTCATTTTTTAATCGGATAACCTTGGACGAGACCCGAGTCGGTATCGGTCAGGCCGGCCCTAATGCAGCCTAATTAGATTCCTTATTGTTTTTTGTCACTAATAATTAACGCTTAAATGCTTTTTAATGTGTTAATGTTATGATTTTAACTCTATTTTATTAATCGTTATTAAACCTGTGTTTACTCTGTCAATTTTTTTATATACTTAATTTTCTTTCATCTTGTCACATTTGTATAAAGAACATTATATTGTTTTTTCGTGGAAGAATGTTATCTTTATAAACAAACTAAAGATATCAAACCTGTTCATTTAAAACTTCTTAGAGAATATTCCAATGAGATTTTTAAAAATCTTTCCATTGTGTAAAACTATTTATCTTCTTTTGTTTTAATTAAATAGGTTAGAATCGTGAAGGTATTATTCCATTTACCTATTAAAATATAAAACTTTGAAAAATACATAATTAAAACAAAAAATGAGTTGTAAAATATAGACATAATTATTTAGAGGTGATTTTACTCAAAAGTAGAGAAAATCTCTATTGAAACTTTGATCCTTACATTATTAGCCGACTACATTTCTTATAGCTACCTAACAATAATGTAAATTCCTTTTTAATTGTGGCAATAAATTATGAATCACTACATAGTATAAAACAAAGTCGCTTTCCGCTGTCTGTCCCTATGTATCCTTAGATCTTTAAAACTACGCAACGGATTTTGATGCAGTTATTTTAATAGATAGAGTGATTCAAGAGGAAGGTTTATAAATGTTTAATAATTCCTGAAATTCCCACGGGAACAACGCGGGTAAAACCGGGTGCACTGCTAGTTTTGACTATTTGGAATAAATACAAAATGAATAGCCAGTTGCTACCCGAAGAAGAATAAGAAATTAATCATATCGCCTTCACATCAATTTCAATGGCTGATGCAATGTTTATTTTTATTATGAAGTATTTGCACTGAAGATAAGTTGATAATTTAACATAGTTTAATGCTGTACATTTTTATACTTTTAACTTAAACTAATTTAGTATTAATTCTTGATCATACTTCATTCAATTTCAAAAGTACAAATCAAAATCGATGAGGCTGGATTACCATCATTATACAATTCGTTCTCTAAAGGAAAAATATTTAGTAATTTTATTCCATTATTTATTCTCATAGAGTCAAACCACCTAAAAATCTTCTACTCTATGATCAAACGCGCCCCTTTCGAAATCCTGGTTGCGCCACCGCGCTTAACCAAAGAAATTAGTCATCGAAGTTACTGTATCATACCACTGTTGGACAAAGGCCTCCCACCATTCCCGCCACTCTTCTCGATTCAGTCCCTCTTGCAGACGTCCTGTTCGTATGCCACCTCGCGACGTCGTCCCGCTATTTCTTAAATATTCTCCTTCATCAAGTGGAAGGTCAACCTGACCAATCCTGGTGTCAGAGTTATTGAGCCGCCAAATATTGAAATAATTATTAAAAATATCCTTTTGTCAATTACAGGGTAGCAACTAAACCCATCACCATGTTACGGCGTTGTTCGAAGCACATACAGACCCTGTACCGGCGGCAGGGGCAGAGCCTCCGCTTCAAGTCCTCGGACGTCCCCAAAGTCTTCGGAGCCCTCCCGCAGGCTGCCTCAAGACTGCAGAACAGAGCAATCTCAGCAAACCATGTCGCGTGTATCCACTTCTCCAACCCTATGTTGGTAGTCCAAGATGTGATGACTCCTAGCTTCCCCGACTCTGTGTCCGAAGGAGACGTGAAGCTAGACAAGAAGGTAGGAGACTCAGTAGCCGCCGATGAGGTGGTCTGTGAAATTGAGACAGATAAGACGGCCTTACCTGTCATGGCGCCCGGACATGGTGTCATCAAGGAGATCTACGTCAAAGATGGCGATACGGTGAAGGCTGGACAGAAGTTATTCTCTATTGATATTACGGGTGAGGCGCCGAAGAAGGACGCTGCGCCGGCGGCCGCGCCTGAGCCTGTTGCTGCCGCTCCGCCGCCGCCGCCGCCGCCGGCCGCTGCCCCTGCCCCGCCGCCGCCCCAAGCTACACCCCCTCCCCAAGCCCCCCCCGCCCCCAGGCCGACGCCTCCCCCCGCCGCCCCTATCGCCTCGATGCCCGTAGCGGCCATCCGCCACGCTGCTGCCATAGAGACAGCAACGGTGAAAGTCCCCCCAACGGATTACAGCAAAGAGATCGCGGGCACGAGGACCGAGCAGCGCGTCAAGATGAACCGTATGCGCCTGCGCATCGCGCAGAGACTCAAAGACGCGCAGAATACCAACGCTATGCTCACCACCTTTAATGAAATCGACATGTCCCATATAATGGCGTTCCGTAAGAAGAATTTGGACGCTTTCACCAAGAAACATGGAGTGAAACTCGGTCTCATGTCCCCATTCGTAAAGGCAGCGGCTACCGCGTTGTTGGACCAGCCCGTGGTCAACGCAGTGATTGAAGAAAATGAGATTATCTATCGTGATTATGTCGATATCTCCGTTGCAGTGGCTACTCCTAAAGGATTAGTCGTCCCAGTAATCAGGAACGTCCACACAATGACTTATGCTGATATTGAGCTGACCGTCGCCGGGCTAGCTGAGAAGGCAAGACAAGGCAAGTTGACTATCGAGGAAATGGATGGAGGTACCTTCACTATTAGCAACGGAGGAGTCTTCGGGTCTCTTCTGGGCACCCCAATTATAAACCCACCTCAGTCAGCCATTTTAGGAATGCACGGCATCTTTGAAAGACCTATTGCCTTGAACGGACAAGTAGTCATCAGGCCCATGATGTACATCGCCTTAACTTATGACCATAGACTAATTGATGGACGTGAAGCGGTCATGTTCTTGAGGAAAATCAAACAGGGCGTTGAAGAACCCGCTTCTATTGTCGCTGGGCTGTAAATTTAAAAATATACCGCTATAGAGTTACCAGTAACACCGCGGGTTTATTTGGGGAATATGCATTTGTAGTACCTAACTACCTAATTTTAAAAGCCCAAAGTACACGTAACAATTCCTAAAGTTTTTAACCATTAAAAACGAACGGAATTCAAATTTCAAAAATCATACGTCAATATATTATTTTTTATTTGTAAGAGTAACCTTTTTTTAGCATTTTTTTTACAAGTGTACAATGTTATTTTTAAGCAAATAGTTTTATTACGTAACTTTTTTTGCTGATGCATATTCCCTGCGAATAATGTAAAGATATCTCCTTAGAGTTAGCACTTGGCTGAATCACGATATTATTTATTGAATATGTACGCTCGTATTGTGTAATTGTATTATTTATCTTGTTATAAGAAAATCTTACACGAATAAATGAAAAGTACAGACCGGTGTTATGTTTGATTTCAATATGAGAAGCAATTGAATGAGATCAGAAGTAATTAAATTAAAAATAGACTATAGCTGTCTCGAGGTTATTTAAGGCCGAAACTGCGTTAAGCGGGCGCACGGCGGTTCACCTTTGTATGAAACCGTGCGGGTACCCGCTTAACGCTTACTGCACACCATCGTTGTGGTAGAATGTATGTGTCCATAATTATTTGTATAAAAACATCTGTGTAACTACATTTCTGCAATAAATTTATTTAATTTAACGCAGTTTCGGCCCTTAAAGCCCGGTTTCCACCGCAAGCGGAGCGGGCTCATTAATGACTCCGTTTGGCAGCCATTACGTGTTTTTGTTAACTGAGGTGTTATGCGTCTATACAAGTAACGCAATGGTAATTAAATGGAGTCAATAATGAGCCCGCTCAGCTTGCGGTGGAAACCGGGATTTAGTGAGTAAACTCGGTAGTATACTCGGCCTATAAAAATGTCTAAACATAGTATCCTACTAATATTATAATATAAAGCTACAGAGTTTGTTTAGGACAAACCATTTGATAGCTAAAGTGCTGTTAAGTGTAGGGCCACATCTGCGGAACGTACGGCGCCGAACCTTCCGCTAAATACGCTCGTAGTGTATTTCAAGTTATCTATGACACATCAGTACGCGGCGTAATTTCTACTGATGTGTCATAGAGCGGAAGGTTCGGCGCCGTACGTTCCGCAGATGTGGCCCTACACTAAGCGTTTATGACAAAGGCTCTAACTAAAACGTTGTTAAGTATAAAGTGTTTTGTTTCTTTTGCTCTTTGTAAAATACCGTATGTCGGAAAGGGACAAACCATTTGATAGCTGAAATGCAGTTATCAAGCCTTTTAAAAGCCCTTTATAAAAATTCAGGAAGCATTCTGTAAACTTCAGTTCTCCTTTCATAGATGGCGCTTATATCAATCTGACAGTGCAAACTTCAGTTCTCCTTTCATAGATGGCGCTTATATCAATCTGAGTTAAAAGGGCCGAAACCATAGCAACAGATTATAAACAATTATTTTGAACGCCACGCAAAACTGGACCCATCACAGATCTAAGTATTCGTAAATTAAGAAAAATACAATTAAAAATATCCCTTTTTATAGTGAAAACTTCAGATAACTATTAGTAGTGAACAAAAGAGAGTTTTTGTTACGTTTTTACGCAAATAGTGGTTGTTAAAAAGTGAATTCAAGGTGAGTGGTGTATTGTTCATTTATTATTCATTATTTAACCCAGTTTCTTTGATGTTGACTGGAAAACAAATAGGGGTGGGTTACATACTTATGTAAAGCAAATAAAATCATTATGTTATGTACCTAAGTACCAAATGTAAGTGAGGAAAGATTATTATAAGTAAATAAGATAGTATTAACAGCGATTGGTGGGTGCTCGCAAAGGACAGGGAGGGTTGGCGATGCTTGGGGGAGACCTTTGCCCAGCTGTGGGACAATATAGGTAAAAAAAAGTAATGGCCCACAGCTGGTCAAAGGCCTCTCATCTCACTGAAGATATCAGTACAGTGAGGAGGATGTCGTAATCACCTCGCTTGCCTAATGCGGGTTGGTGATCTCAAACCCGAGCCATGTTCGAAAAGTAGGAAACATGTTTTCGCTCGACCCGGGAATTGAACCTCAGTCTTGGCAGGCGAGTGCACATACCACTACACCACCGAGGCGTTAAAAATTATTGTTTATAAAGAGGGATGAGAGGTTTTTGCCTTAGGTGAAGGGAGATCACTGTACTGATATCTTCAGTGACAAGAGAGGCCTTTGCCCAGTAGTGGCACGCTACAGGCTAACATTAAATACTTTTATAATGCAAGTGGAATTTAATTTAGTGATGCTCTTGTAAAGGTGATTACATTTGCCTAAAGAGCAGTGGGCAAAGTTATAAGGAGCTTGGTCTAAAGGCCTCTACAGATGAGACTCATATTATCTTACTTGTACCAAAATGTGGACCAATGTCGTAAATTTTCCAGCCGAAGACGATTACTCCTGAAGAGGAAAAAGGTTTAGTGATTTTATTTCATTCTTGCCTTATCTCTGAATCTTTTTTCTCTTCAGAAGTAGTCGTCTTCGGCTGGAAAATTGACGACATTGATCCACATACCTAAGCGCCCATAAGCCATAAGCCACATATAACGGAAACGTTATAGGCTATTTTTCATCCCTAAATTTTGACCCCCAAATGATCATTATGTCATCTAATTAATGATACTACATGACGAGATAAAGATAAACCGCCTTATTAATAAACTCTAACCACGAGTAAAATACTGTTTATATTCTTTTGCTCTTAAAGAAAATAGCGAATGTCGGAAGAATACAAACCATAAAGGTTTCTACCCATTACACCGTATCATACCATGACCGTGCTATGAACGTGTCAGCACCGGCAAAATATTAGGTGAGAATAGTCGACGTTGTTGGTTGGTGACGGAACGGTCTAGTGAGCACAGTCCCATACTTTTCAATACAAAGAATACTTTAAGTTCATAGCACGGTCATGGTATGATACGGTGTAATGGGTGGAAGCCTTTAATTCAAACGTAATATACTGTTGATGAGCGTTTTTGATTAACGCATTAATACTTTTATTTTTTCAGTTACATCATAAAAAATGCACAACACAAAAAAGGTATCCGACCCAAAATTGAAGAGAGAAAAAACAAAAGACGATCTATTAAAAAACCCCAAAGAGGAGAAATTAAAAAAGAGTATTTATACTGTGTCCACGCCCAGGGATTATGTTCAGAAGTCTTCTTACGCTGACATATATGCACAGAAAAAAACAACAGCCAAGACACCAAAGAAAGTCCCCGGGGCTACTCCTTCCAGTAATATCTCCCCAATGAAAGGTCTACTCAAATCATCTGCCTCATCTATAAGTATAGACAAAAAAACAAAATCAGAACCAAAAATTCCAAACTCCGCCCGTTCTTTACAAAAGAAACTACCTTTTTCAAACGTCACTGTCAATTCGCCAGTAACAAAAAGAAAATTAGATTCAAATAATTCGAATTTAAAAGAGAGACCTTCTTCAAGATATGGCAAAGAGGTTCTGCCTTCAAAAAAGGTTGGCAAGTCTGAGGTCGCAAAACGTACGAAAGAGGTTGAAAAGACGACTAGTGATGTAAATAAAGAAGCAAGGAGTGTTGACAGAGCAGCAAGGAGTATCGGAAAAAGTTCTCAAGATGTCGAAAAGAGTGAAAGACAAAGAACTAAAACTAGAACACTGGATGAGGCGGAATGTAAAATACTAAAACCGGAATTCGACAACAGTAATGAAATGTTGAAATTGGCTAAAAAGCTAGAAGCGAAGCCGAAGGCTTTTTATGTAGATTTAGAAGAAACACATAAGGTAAGAATTCTTGGTCTTCGCAATTGTAGAAAAACGGTGGATTGAGAAATATCGAGATTATTTATTGATATACATAATCCTTGTCCGCTATGTGGTACACCAGCCGCATCTCGCAATGTTACCCGCGTTGTATCCGTTCCCGCGGGAATTTCGGGATAAAATGTATCCCAAGTGTTATTCTGATGTATCCTACTAATATTATAAATGCGAAAGTTTGTGAGGATGGATGTATGTATGTATGGATGTATGTTTGTTGCTCTTTCACGCAAAAACCACTGATCGGATTTGGATGAAACTTTACAGTAATATAGGTTATCCATCAGAATAACACATGTGATACATTTTATCCCGGAATTCTCACGGGAACGGGCACAACGCGGGTAACACCGTGGGGCGCTGCTAGTAATCTATAATACTGTTAAGTTTTATCCAAATCCATTCAGTAGTTTTTTCGTGAAAGAGTAACAAACATACTTATGTATTTACATCCGGTCTCCACAAACTTTCGCATTTATAATATTAGTAGCATTTTAAGCACTATCAATTAGTGACTATATTAAACATAATATAACTTTTTAGAAAACAAAAGAGAAATCAAGTGACGAAGAAGTAAGTTATGAAGACGATTTTGAGAGTTACGAATCTGATTTCGACTCTTATCATAGCGAAAAGAGCGAAGTGAGCGAACACAGCGAAGAGAGCGAAAAGAGCGAAGTGAGCGAAGTGCGCAAAAACGAAACGCTACTAGAAAGTAATTTGAAGGAAGGGAAGGACGAAGAGAAGATGTTGGATTCAGGTATTGTTATAAATAAATTAGCCGCGCCCCGCGTTGTCACCCGCGTTGTACCCGTTCCCGCGGGAATTTCGGGATAAAATGTATCCCATGTATTATTCTGATGTATAACCTATATTACTGTAAAGTTTCATCCAAATTTGTTCAGTGGTTTTTGCGTGAAAGAGTAACAAACATACATCCATACATATGTACATCCATCTTCACAAACTTTCGCATTTATAATATTAAATAAATAATTAATTAAATTATTAAAGTACGATTTTTATCTGACGTTTCGGCCCCTTTACAGGAACCGTGCTCACAGAAGACTGAAAAACATTTACTTTGATTTCCCGACGTTTCACGTGGGTTCCACCATCCGTGGTCACGTTCATACATAGCGCTATATTTTAATGAAAAATTGTAGGTAGTTACGACCTCCGCGACCGCTCTGCTAAATCCAAGCCGGCTGTGATGGAACACATCCTCGAAGACACCGAGGAGGACAAGCGCGCCTCCTTCACGGACGAGGGGTTTCAGGAGATGAGCTCCAGCGCCGCGTCGAGCATGAAGACCGAGCTGGAGAGGTATGGTTCTATTTCGTAGCTTGTACTAGCATCTGTAGGGACACAGGTTTTGATTACTCAGCGTTTGCGACGCCAGTCGAGTCAGTCATTGTTACGCTCGGTTCATAGACGCACGCTTAAATAAAACAAGTGATGCACATTAACTTCTTTAATTTTATTATTCGAAAACCTACACGAGAACACAGTCAGACATAATATACTTAATAGTAAAGACAATACTTTACAGTGGTGACCCCTGTGAATTTTGTGCGAACGGTTCTCGGACATATTAACAGTGTTAACCGGTACAGTGACTCGAAAATTCCAAAATGTTGCAAGGACATACGACACCCGCGCCTACGCAACCGCAAGCGATAAAGCCAGAGGGCAGCGTAAGCGAGGACACGTTGGCGTCAGTTACAGTGACCTCAAGGATACCAGAATTTTGGGTGGACAAACCACGGCTATGGTTTGTTCACTTTGAAGCCACCGTATACTCGCAAAAATTAAGTGACGCGGCAAAGCAAAACTTGGTAGTCACGAAACTAAGCAAGAACGCGATCGAGCAAGTAAGCGATTTACTACTGGACCCACCAGCGGAGAATAGGTATGGCACATTAAAAGAGAGGCTTTTGCAAGTTTTTGAGGAGAGTGAAGCGCGTCAATTCCAAAAATTATTAGGGGAAATGGAATTGGGCACTCAGAAACCGTCTCAATTATTACGACGCATGAGGGACCTAGCTCGTAGCAAAATTCCCGACGAGACCTTGAGAATTATGTGGTCAGGACATCTTCCAACATCTGTGAGAGCAGTTTTAGCCGTCACTGAAGTAAAGGACCTAGAGAGTTTGGCAGTAGTTGCTGATAAAATCATGGAGACTACTCGTCCAATAGACGTTGCGGAAGTAGCCAGTATCAACGCAGCTCCTCAGCCAGATTTAGCCGCGCAAATAGCCAAGCTGACACTGGAGGTACAGGAGTTGAGCCGGCGAGGAAGGCAGGTTTATCGCAACGGGAGGCGGAATTTCAATCAGCCAAGGTCGCGCACGAGGAGCAAATCCAGGGAAGGTAGCAGCCGTAACAGTAAAGATTGGTTATGTTTTTACCATTACCGATACGCTGAGAAAGCTAACAAATGTATTAAGCCTTGTAACTGGGAGAAGAAATTGCATTCGGAAAACTAGAGTTGGCGGAGAGCTGTATAGACTTTGCGAATCACCGTTTATGTGTGACCGACGTAAAATGTGGTTACAATTTTCTGGTGGATACGGGTGCAAATATATCAGTGTTGCCTAAAAATTTAGTGAAATCTAGTGAGTGCGGTAAAATTAGTGATAGTTACAAACTTTACGCAGCAAACGGTACGGAAATCAAGACATACGGTACGTGTACTTTGACTTTGAACTTGAACCTAAGGAGACCGTATCGTTGGACATTTATCGTTGCTGATGTCAAGCAGCCAATTTTAGGTGCAGATTTTTTAAAATTTCATAGACTTTTAGTGGACTTAAATGATCGTAAGTTAGTTGACCAACTGACTAACCTTAAGGTTATAGCATCCGTAATTAGTAGTGATTGTACGGCGACTATCAAAACGATAGATAATAATAACCCATGGCATATGTTATTAAGTGAATTTCCAGATGTAACGAACCCCGTGTGTTATAAAGAGCAACCCAAACATAACGTATTACATCATATTGAGACTTCTGGCCCTCCCGTGTACGCTAAGGCGAGACCCTTGCCGCCGGACAGGTACATTAGGATTAAGGAGGAGTTTAGGGTGATGACCGAGCTTGGTATCTGTAGACCGTCAAAGAGTGCGTGGGCTAGTCCATTACACATAGTGCCGAAAAAGAACGGCGATCTAAGACCGTGTGGCGATTACAGGCGCCTTAATGCGATTACCAAGCCCGATCGTTATCCTATACCACCCTTGAGAGACTTCACTTATGTTCTAGCAGGAAAAAAGGTATTTTCACGTCTTGATTTAAATAGAGCTTACCATTTTATCCCTATAGTACCGCAAGACATCGAAAAAACGGCCATCATAACTCCTTTTGGTTTGTTTGAGTTTCCGCGTATGACCTTCGGGTTGAGAAACGCAGCTCAAACATTCCAGAGATTTATGGATACGGTAGTTTTAAACGGGTTAGACTTTTTATATAATTTTGTCGATGACGTCATCATTGCGTCTGATGGGGAAAAGCAGCATAAAGAGCATTTAAAGATTGTTTTCTCGAGGTTCAATAAATTTGGTATAACTATTAATGTAAGTAAATGCAAATTTGGGTTAGGAAAGTTAGAATTTTTAGGGTACGAGGTTTCCACGCAAGGAATTCGACCGCTTGGTGAGAAAGTACAGGCAATTCAAGATTTTCCGAAACCGGAAAATATTGAACAGCTTAGGCGATTTCTAGGAATGATAAACTTTTACAGATCGCATTTACCCAAGGCCGTCGAATGTCAATCAGTGTTAAATAGTTATTTGCACAACGCTAGAAAGAAGGACAAAACAAAGGTCGTATGGACAGAGGAGGCGAATAAAGCGTTCGAGCAATGTAAACTTAGCTTACAGGAAGCGGTTACATTGTTTCACCCGCTACGTGACGTGCCCTTATCACTGATGACCGATGCGTCTGGCTCAAGCGTGGGAGCAGTACTTCAACAAAAGGTAGGTAACGTTTATCAACCATTAGGATACTTCTCTAAAAAAATGACAGAGGCGCAGCAAAAATATAGCACATATGACAGAGAATTGTTGGCAATATTTTTAGCTATGAGGCATTTCAGGAACATGTATGAAGGCCGTCCTCTGACTATTTTTACGGATCATAAGCCCTTGATGTACGCTTTTACCAAAAGTAATATAAATGTAGATAGTCCTAGGCGAATAAGACAGTTAGCTTACATTAGTGAATTCACCACGGACATACAACATATTAGTGGGAACAATAACGTGGTAGCAGACACGCTATCGCGCATAGAAACAATAACATGTCCCACGGCGATAGATTTCGCAGAAGTCGCATTACGTCAACATAGCGACCAGTACCTAGCGCAAGCGTTACAAGTAACAAAGAACAATAAACTACAATTCAAACAAATTATGTTACCGTCTTGTAATGAACTCATTTATTGTGAAATATCTACAAATAGAATTAGACCTTATTTACCGAAAGAATTTCGACGTACAGCTTTTGACTCAGTTCATAATTTAAGCCATCCCGGAATTCGTGTCAGTAAGAAGTTAGTAACAGATAGATATTTTTGGCCTTCTATGAATAAGGATGTTGTTGCATGGGCAAAATCATGTACCCAATGTCAACGCACTAAGATACATCGACACACAGAATCGCAATTAGGTACTTTCCCTAGTGCGGATAGATTTACACATGTACATATAGATATTGTAGGACCTTTGCCGATTACAGCGGATGGATATAGGTATTGCATAACCATGATTGATAGGCATACCGGTTGGCCTGAAGCATTTCCAGCCCGTGATATGACGGCAGAAACAGTAGCTGAAATAGTTTTTTCTGGTTGGGTAGCTCGTTTTGGGTGTCCTAGTAAGCTAACCAGCGATCAGGGCAGACAGTTTGAGAGCCAGCTATTTAGCCAACTCATGAAGTATTTAGGTATTGACAAATTGCGTACTACACCTTATCATCCAGAAAGCAACGGCATGATAGAACGTTGGCATAGAGCACTCAAAGTGGCTCTTATGGCACGTTTGAGATGCGACACTTGTTGGGAACGTCAGTTACCAGCCGCCCTATTGGGATTGCGCGCTGTACCACGGAGTGACACGGGAGTCAGCGCTGCAGAACTCACCTATGGCCGTACACTACGGTTACCGGGTGATTTTTACGATGAGGTAAGTATTAACATCTCCGATGCGGAATATGTAGATAGGTTAAAAACGGCAATTAGTAGTTTACGACCTAAACCGTCATCTCACCAAGCGTCGAAGTCTTTGTTTATTCACCCAGATCTAGAGAAATGTGCTAAGGTATTCGTTCGTAATGACTCGGTACGTCGTAGTTTGCAGCCGCCCTACGACGGTCCTTACCCGGTGGTCAAACGCCGCGGGAAAGTCTATACGATTAAAATAGGTGATAGATTAACATCCATAGGGTTAGACAGGTTAAAACCAGCATATGTGCTAAATGAAGATACGTCGAATGACGATGATGCAATCATTAAGCGCACAACGAGCGGCAGAGTAGTAAAAAAGCCCTTAAGATTCATTTAATTAAGTTTAAAATATAACTCATATCGTTGAAACATTTATTAGGAGTAAGATTGCGTCATCGACAGTCACAGTATTTTAATGTAATTAGTTATGTAAACAACAATTGTTATATGTACCTACTAATTAGTTCTAGTTCCAAATCGCTAAGTAACACAGGAAAGCACGTCATTAGGTATGTTGAATCATCAATTTTAAAATTTCGCAATTGAGTACACTGTCGTTTTCGTAACTGAATCGCTTGGTACATACTTATTCATATTTTGTTCTTATAACGATATATACGTAACCTTAACAGCATGGGCAATACTAAAAGTACTGAAAAGCAAAATCAGAACATAGTTAACGAGACAGTAATTAACAATGGATTACACGATAAAATCAACATTTTCACGTGGTTAGTGTGTGCTTTCATAGTTTTGGCCGCAATTATCATATTACGCATTTTTTGGAAACGATGCTCAAAAAGCGCAAAGAAATGGATTAGGAAAGAGATGTTATCCGTGACAGACGTGGTACCTACTGTTAAGGTACATACCACAATGCAGCAACAACCACATCCTGGTGTGGTTGGGCACATCTGATTACGGACTGACCGTAATTACATTTATAATATGTAAGGTAATACGAAAGTAACTAATTATTACATATTTTTGTTCATTTCCAGCTCACTCCTAAAGAAGTGTGTTCAAATAAATATTCATATGAAAATTGTTGTACTTTCAAATGTATTTTTCAAATGTATTTGTGTATTTTAATAATACCTATTATTAATTTTTATTATTAACCCCATTTATTCCATTCAGTTTTAATACTTATAATAAATAATTCCGTGTACTATGAGCAAAACATTGTGTTGTATTATGTTAACAGGAAAGTAACTTGATATTGTATTCGTGACGTCTATGCGCCGAGCGAGACTGCTGACTGGCAAATTGTTTCAACTTAGCTTCACTAACAGTACTCATTTTATGCATTGTATTATTTCAAGGTTATAACTTAGAATATTGTAGTTAATATTGAGTATGTATTTGGTAGATTTTTTATATATTTTTTATTTTTTTTTGGCAGGGGAGTACTGTAGGGACACAGGTTTTGATTACTCAGCGTTTGCGACGCCAGTCGAGTCAGTCATTGTTACGCTCGGTTCATAGACGCACGCTTAAATAAAACAAGTGATGCACATTAACTTCTTTAATTTTATTATTCGAAAACCTACACGAGAACACAGTCAGACATAATATACTTAATAGTAAAGACAATACTTTACACATCTTTAGGACCTTGTCGCTCTATAGTCGACTTCTGATAACCTGAGTCTGAATCGTAAGGCCATACAATTGAAAAAATATAGATATATTTTTGTTGCGCTTTTCATTAATATCTAAAAGCGAGCGAGATATGCATAGGCTAATGTTTTAAGTCTTAAAAAAGGTTTATCCACCTGACATCTCTAATTTTTTTAATTTGTTTCCAGACCAATGTTTCTAGATTTTACAAAGTCTAGACAGAATAAACTGAAAAGACAAGTCAATGAAAGGTTAAGACAACGAGCCAAAGATTTGTTACCAATGATTTCGTTACATGAAATGTCATTCTCATTATTTGAAATGCAACCTATTTCTTACGACTTATACATGGCAACATTCGGCAAAAGCAATTACACACAAGTAGGAGTACAAACTTTTGACGATGGTATCACTGCAGAAGTACAAACAGAAGAGATTTTTACATCGCACAAATGGACGCAAAATCCTGTAGAATTTTCGACGTCTGAAATTACGTATGCTAAAGGAAAAACTAGAAAATATAGTGAGAATACTGAAGATTATTTAACAAAGTTCACGTTTATGGTAAATCAAAAAACGGATTGCGAATCTGTAAGCAAGATTTTTGCCGATGAAAATTACAAATCGGACCCGCTAAGGATTTACTTCGAACAAAAAGATGGCGCCGGTTCCGATGAAATGTTGCCATACGAAATATATAAATCTAAATTAAAAAATAACAATTACAACGCGCATAGACTAAATAAATTCTTAAAGAAATGTGAGAATAAATTAGGTTTTCATCTTTACACAAATATTGGTAGTAATTTGACAGGACTTATAAAAACATCTAAACTGCCGTTCAGCAAAGGACATATTTCTTTGACGCCTAAACAGATTAATAGCGAAAAATATAGCTTTTTGAAACAGTCTGTCATCGTCAACATATTTTTATGCGAAAATAAAAGTAATTTAATATTGACTGAACATAAAAATGCTCAAGGAATTGATCTGAAGAAGAGTCTAGTTTGTCTATGGGATGTCGGTGTTGCCAGAGAGCCTATAAAAGTATTGATTGCCATAGATAACATATCAATTGGAAGATTTAAAGGGAATGCTGTAGGGATCTTTGTTGCTGCTTTAGAAGATGGGTAAGCAAAAAAGCTATTGAAAGATCCCTTACATTAGTGGTCGCTTGTGATCACGTGTACTCCTCGGTGGTCTTGTGGTTTGAGCGCCCGGCTCACGATCCGGAGGTTCCGAGTTCGATTCCCAGTGGGGACAATATCTCACAAAAATCTCTTTGTGAGACTGTCCTCAGTTTGGTTAGGGCATTGCAGGCTGAATCACCTGATTGCCCGAAAAGTAAGACGATTCCGTGCTTCGGAGGGCACGTTAAGCCGTCGGTTCTTGTTACTTTCTACGGATGGTAGTCGTTATATGAGCCATGTCGGAGGTCTTTGGCGGCTCAATAACTCTGACACCAGGATTGGCTGACACCAGGATTGGTCTGGTTGACCATCCACTCGATGAAGAAGTAGACGTGTACTCCTCGCTGTACTAACATCTTCAGTGAGAGGTGTTTGATCTGCAGTGGGGTGTTATAAGACGATGTTTATTTTCCAGTTCTATACACCTTTGGGATTTATCTGAAGAGCCTCTTTGTCGTATTGATGTTGCCAGCACAGAAACTACCAAATTGGTAGAAAGTCAAAAGAAAGGATTGTCAAATACAGAAAGCGATAGACAGTGGAATTCTGATAATGCTAATGTTGGATACCCTATGGTAAGATATTATATTAATAAACTAGCCGCGTCCCGCGTTGTACCCATTCCCGCGGGAATTTCGGGATAAAATGTATCCCATGTGTTATTCAGATATATAACCTATATTATTGTAAAGTTTCGTCCAAATCCGTCCAGTAGTTATAACGTGAAAGAGTAACAAACATACATGTATGTATGTTCAATTTTGTCCCGAAATCCCGCGGGAACGGGTACAACTCGGATAAAACATATACATATGTATGAATAATTAGTTAAATACCGATTTAATGGATGTCTGAGTGTGAAATTAAATTAAGCTTTTTTACAACAGGCATCACAAACATGTTTCTAAATTGACAAGCCCCGTGGCAGTGAGAGCGCTTACTGTGTCGGGGGTTGCGGGCTCGATTCCCGCCCGGAGTCAACAATATGTGCAGACATAGTTGTTGGCGACGACGTCTGGGTGTCAATTATATATTCTTATAAAGTATTTGTGTATGTATAAGTAATAGTATCAGTGAATTAGATTCCATAACACAAGCTAAGAGCTTACTTTGGGTCTAATTAACCGTGAGTGAGTTTGTCCGGGTATATTTAAATTATTTCTGTGTATTCCAGCCCCATACTCTCCCACCACTGCAGGCCTGCGCCTACACCAACAGTGCCCTTAACATGACTGATTTAGGCCTCGAGCCCGTCACTGGTTTAGTCATGACAACTGAAGTCACAAATTTGGACTCTAACAGAAAATTGGTTGGACAGGTAGGACAAAAATAAGATATTGGAAAGAAGTTCCTTATCGCGCGTTGCGAAAGGGGGCTAGACGGAAAAAATGGTAACGACATTTTTTAGGCCAGAGAGGGACAGACAGAGAAACTTGCGCACGCCAGAGAGAGAAAGACAGAGAAACATGCGCGAGAGAGACAGACAGAGAAACTTGCGCACGCCAGAGAGAGACAGACAAAGAAACTTGCGCTTCAGAGACTTATTAGCTTATTAGTTTCTTAAATTTAAGCGAATATTTTGAATTGAAACTAAGTTTACGGATACACTTCGCTTTTATTTAACACTAGCAACACCCCGCGGTTTTATTCACGTTGTGCCCGTTCCCGTGGGACAAAAAATTACCGTTGAATGTGGCTATCTATTAAAAAAATAATTATTCGAATAGCATTAGTAGTTTCAGAGATAAGCGCTGTTATAGGCTATTTTTCATCCCAAAATTCCCACGGGAACGGGCACAGCGTGAGTGAAACCGCGGGGCGCGTCTAATTTATATATTTATTACTAAATTAAATAACGGTTTTTCCTATTCTCAGGTTGTGAGTTTGCAAAGAACAGGACTTTTAGTGATATGGTCCATTATTCAGACGAAGAATAAACTCTCTACCGATATAGGCAAAGCTTATTGGTCCAAAATGAAGTTAGAACAATTTCAAAGGATAGACTTGAGTCAACATCTAGATCTACCAGTAGTAGACTCACAAAACACACCAAAAAGTTTCAATTTAAATTCGGCAAAAAGAAGAATCGCTCTCAAGAAAATCGACAAGAATTTGACAGCTGCAGTTTCTCGCCCAAAAACAGCTGTCACTAAATTTGACTTTGACACTGACAGGCCGTCCAGTGCTGCCAGTTTGAGGAAGAAAGTGCTGCCAATAGAAATAAATTTTCCCCAAAATGGTATAATGTGTTATGACTTGAAAGTGGTTGTTTTGAATGATGTCAACTGTTTTTTGGTTGCGAAAAATGGCGGGGAAGTGTTATGTTGTAGGAAGTGTCTGGGAGTTGTTAAAGTTGACAGAATTTGTGTTGCAAGTAAGTAAGATTTGTTTGTTAATGTACATATGTACCTTATGTATTTATTACTTAGTCTGAAGTACCCTAACTAAAAGCGAAGGGTCCCTGGCATCGCGAAATGTCAGAATGTCAGAATCTGTAAGTGCGTACGAGTTCCTTTGATCACGGAGGTGGTCGCTAAGAAGGGATTTAGCGAAATTGATCCCCTACGAAGGGGTGGCCCTCCACCAGAACGGCGGTTCTTTGCCTATGTTTGGTACAAATCGGTCCAGCCCATTTTGGTTCCGTACCCAAAGGGTAAAAACGGGACCCTATTACTGAGACTTCGCTGTCCGTCCGTCCGTCCGTCACCAGGCTGTATCTCAAGAACGGTGATAGCTAGACAGTTGAAATTTTCACAGATGATGTATTTCTATTGCCGCTATAAGTAAAAATAAAATAAAACAAATATTCAAGGGGGGCTCCCATACAACAAAGATTTTTGCCGTTTTTTAAAGTACGGAACACTCCGTGCGCTAGTCCGACTCGCACTTGGCACTTGTTTTTTTCTATTTTAATTGTTTTATGTTTTAGGCGAGACATCAGCTGTCACCTCTTTGGAGATATCTCCACAGAACAGACCCCAGTTTTTAGCGGCCACTGATGTGGGGACCGTGAACCTTTGTTCATTGATAGATAATAGGGTTCTACTTACGCTGGACTGTAGGTAAGTCAAGTGTATACAGGCCTGTTGTCGCAGTGGCAGTGAGAGCGCTCACTGTGTCGGTGGTTGCGGGTTCGATTCAACGGAGTAACAATATGTGAAGACATAGTTGTTGGCGACGACGTCTGGGTGTCAATTATATATTCCTATACAATATTTGTGTATGTATATGTAGTAGTATCAGTTAGTTAGATTCCATATAACAAGTTTAGAGCTTAGTTTGGGTCTAATTAACCGTGAGTGAATTTGTCGGGTAAGTAAGTAAGTAAGTATTAGCCTGTAATATCCCACTGTTGGGCAAAGGCCTCTCGTCTCACTGAAGATATCAGTACAGTGAGGAGGTTTCAGGCGTAATCACCACGCTTGCCTAATGCGGGTTGGTGATCTCAAACCCGAGCCATGTTTGAAAAGTAGGAAACATGTTTTCGCTCGACCTGGGAATTGAACCCGGGACCTCAGTCTTGGCAGGCTAGTGCACATACCACTAGACCACCGAGGCGTTATTGTATGTTACCGAGGCGAATTTGTCGGGTATATTTATTTAATCTTTTCAGAAATGTCCCCCCCACACCGGATGTGGGTAGAATCCAGTCGGACCACAAAGGACGGTACTTAGGGACTGTGGCGTCTAAATCAACGGACAGACAAGCGAATAATGACTACAAAGTAAGTATATATTGTATATAGAATTAATAAACCGCACCCCGCGGTGTTACCCGCATTGTACCCGTTCCCGCGGGAATTTCGGGATAAAATGTATCCCATGTGTTATTCTGATGTATAACCTATGTTACTGTAAAGTTTCATCCAAATGTAACCAGTAGTTTATTCGTGAAAGAGTAACAAACATACATACATCCTCACAAACTTTTGCATTACTACATAGTATAAAACAAAGTAGCTTTTCGCTGTCTGTCTGTCTGTCTGTCCCTATGTATGCATAGATCTTTAAAACTACGCTACGGATTTTGACGCGGTTTTTTAAATAGACAGATTGATTGAAGAGGAAGGCGGGTAAAACCGCGGGGCGCTGCTAGTTAGGATTCCGTACCCAAAGGGTATAAACGGGACCCTATTACTGAGACTTCGCTTTCCGTCCGGCCGTCCGTCTGTCACCAGGTTGTATCTCAAGAACGGTGATAGCTAGACAGTTGAAATTTTCACAGATGATGTATTTCTATTGCCGCTATAACATCAAATACAATAAAATAAAACAAATATTCAAGGGGGCTCCCATACAACAAACGTGATTTTTTGCCGGTTTGTAAAATACGGAACTCTCCATGCGCGAGTCCGACTTGCACTTGGCCGGTTTTTTCAGTAAAATGTCCCACACAGGTGCTCAGGTTGTAGGATAGTGTTGGGGCTTGCTGCGCTCGCTCTGATGACTTGCTTACATACATATTATGTTCAGGTTTCCATAAAGTCGGTGCACTGGTGCCGCGTGAACCCTTGTTGCCTGAACATCCACATGCGCAGCGGTGCGATGCTCACCTTCGACCTGACACGGAGCGACATCAACGCCTCGCACGCGGCGTCAGATGTCGCCACCAGCTGCAGCGTCTCCGATGACACTTTGGTAAGATCATAGATTATAGACTTTGACAGTTCTTAATGTCAAAATGTTATTTATCTCAAAAGTATCTCGCTTGTGGCGTAGTATGACTGATCGATGCACTGACCTCTATAGGTATATATGGACTGGCTGTTACCATACAAATGACAGCTAATTTTGTGTGGCAATTTGAAGCGCCCCTGCGAGTGTCCCGAGAACTAATTCTGACGTTCACTGCAAGCAAATAGGGGTACAGTGCCACCAACTTAACTGTTCAGGTGGGCAAAATGGGAACTACAGCCGCGTCATATTGAATCTATACTATGTTAGTTAGGTTTTATATGATTGATATTGTAGTTTATTAAATTTTAATGATATCTATAGACTGACTTGCAAGACATGTTTTAATTACCTTTGTTTCTTGGTGAATTTCTTATATTATGTATACCAAATTCTCCACTAGCGACGCTGAACAGATAAGATGGTGGGACTGTACCACAGTCGACTAAAATGTCATCATAACTAATTTTAGTTCCATGGAGATTCGTATCTGCCTACAGTGGCCTACAGCGCCAAAATGGCGACACTCAAATAGGCACAAAATTATTATGACTGTTAGTGTCAGTGGAGCGATGTTAGCCATGGACTTATATGTTAGCTAATTGCGATTGTTAAACGTAAACGTAGTTTCAGTTAAAAGATGTTTGCTTCATTTTATTTTAATTTACAGGCGATTTTAACCCCCGATGGTGAAGTACAAATCCATAGACTAGGAGATGATCAGAACACCATAGACTACGATAAGATTTACGATAAATATGTAGCGTTGTTATAGACAAATAAATTATTATAATTTATGAACAATTGTATTTATTTATTTCTTAAAACATAATATTATCTCTTTATTATTACACTAGCAGCGCCCCGCGGTTTTACCCGCGTTGTGTCCATTCCTGTGGGAATTTCGGTATGAAAAATAGCCTATGTTACTCGTGGGTAATGTAGCTTTCGAATGGTGAAAGAATTTTTAATAAAACGGTCCAGTAGTTTTTGAGCCTATTCATTACAACCAAACAAAGTTTTCCTCTTTATAATATTAGTGTAGAAGTGTAGATAAAGCAAGTTTAGTTGAGAGGATGGAGGAACTATAATATCTTATATATAAAATTCTCGTGTCACAGTGTGCGTTCGCGTACTCCTCCGAAACGGCTTGACCGATTCTCATGAAATTTTGTGAGCATATTGAGTAGGTCTGAGAATCGGCCAACATCTATTTTTCATTCCGAAATTCCCGCGGGAACGGGTACAACGCGGGTGAAACCGCGGGGCGCAGCTAGTATTAGTATATATTACTATCTATACTAATATTATAAAGAGGTAACATTTTTAAGTTTGTTTCTTTGCATGTTCGAGGTAATCTTAGGAATTACCCGTCCGATTCGAATAATTCTTTTAGTAATGGATAGCCACATTCAACGAGAAGGCTATAGGCTATTTTTCATCCCGAAATTCCCATGGGAACGGGCACAACGCGGGTAAAACGCGGGGCATTGGTACTAATATAAATTATTACTGTTTCTTCACTTTCTTCTTGTTAGTACTAACCGTCTTAGTACCAAACAAAATGCTTATTATTTTAAAGGTCACTCTCTTGATAATGTAACACACTATTAATAGTACTGCCATGAGGAATACCATTTGGTCGACCATCATTATTTGGTACCAGGAGTAGAGCTTGGCTTTGGATCTCAAGTGGGGCGCTCCTGAAATAAGTAAGTGGGTAAGTAAGTAAGTGAGTGAGTGAGTGAGTGAGTGAGTGAGTGAGTGAGTGAGTGAGTGAGTGAGTGGGTGAGTGAGTGAGTGAGTGAGTGAGTGAGTGAGTGAGTGAGTGAGTCAGTGAGTGAGTGAGTGAGTGAGTGAGTGAGTGAGTAATTAATTATTAGCCTGTAATGGATTTATGCGACTAGGGACTACAAGGTAAAATGACGAGGTATAAAAATGTAGGCCAGTTAGTACGATCTATTCCAATAAAAAAATAATAACCCTAACCTACCGAATAGTAAGAAAATACTAAAGTAGTCATTTTCATACATATACCATTACACTATTTAAAGTATCACGATATGAACACATTGTAAACACTAATCTAGACGGGACTTAATCGCGAATTAAACATTTAATGCAAACCTCAACGTTTCGGTCGTGTCGCAACGGCCGTGTTCACGAGGGTACTGGATTAAGTCCCGTCTAGATTAGTGTTTACAATACATATACCATGTCAATATTATACTGGGACGAAATAAGACCAGTAGACATTTTTATACCTCGTCATTTTACCGTGTAGTCCCTAGTCGCATAAACGATTTTTCTTTACCCAATGGCAGACACTAACCTTTGGTTTGTATGGCGACCTCAATGTAGTGAGAGATCAGTTTAGAAGGCGAAGCTGGACGGTTTTTGAACACGGCCGATAGTTCTTTAGCCCGGGTGTGGTACCTGAGAACAAAATTAATATATACGGGAAGATAATAGGCTGGTGTAATGGACTACTACTATATAAGTACATACACAAATCTACTATATAAAAATAAGTCGGGTTTTCCTCCCTGACGCTATAACTCCAGAACGCACGAACCGATTTCCACGGTTTTGCATTCGTTGGAAAGGTCTCGGGCTCCGTGAGGTTTATAGGGAATAAAAATCTCAAAATTCCCACGGGAACGGGGGCGCTGCGGGTGAAACCGCGGGGCACAGCTAGTACTTTATAAGAATACTAGGAGCACCCCGCGGTTTTACCCGCGATGCGACCGTTTCCGTGGGAATTTCGGGATGAAAAATAGCCCATTTAATGTTACATAAATTACGAAAATAATTATTAAAATCGGACCAGTAATTCCGGAGATTAGCTCGAACATACGAACTTACAAATTTCACCTCTTTGTAATGTTAGTATAGGTAGATATAATGTACACCCAGACGTCGTCAACAAATATGTCTCACATATTGTTACAGTCCCACCATCTTATCTGTTCAGTTGACAGCGTCGCTAGTGGAGAATTTGGTATACATAATATAAGAAATTCACCAAGAAACAAATGTAATTAAAACATATCTTGCAAGTCACTCTATAGATATCATTAAAATTTAAGAAACTACAATATCAATCATATAAAGCCTAACTAACATAGTATAGATTCAATATCACGCGGCTGTAGTTCCCATTTTGCCCACCTGAACAGTTAAGTTGGTGGCACTGTACTCCGTTGAATCGTGCCCGCAACCCCCGACACAGTGAGGGATCTCACTGCCACTGTGATAACGGGCTTGTCAAAAATGGTACATAATATGAGTTAGCACATCCTTCAAACATTCCATACTCACGAGTCATTCCCCAAAACATCAGCCAACGCGTCTCCAATCTGCTTCGGCATCGTCTCCAAATCCAGGGTCAAAGCTTTTCCAAACCCTAGGTCTTCGACGCGCCTGGCGTTGGCTGGCTGGTCCCCAAACACCGGGATGGTGATGAGAGGCACCCCCTGAGTGATGGCTTCGATCTGGGACAGCATCCCACCGTGGGTAATGAAGGCACGGATGTTGGGGTGTGCTGGAAAATTAATCACTATAATATAAAAATCAATGCCACTTTTCGTTGTAGGTATTATAACAATTTATAACTCAAGAACGGGCTCACCTATCCAAACCAAATATTTAAGCTTTGTTCGGACTATTTAGTAGATGGTTTATGTGAAGTTTGTACAAAATCGGCCGAGCGGTTCTTAAATTCCCACGGGAACGGGCAAAACTGCGGGGCGCAGCTAATATAATATACCAGCATTAGGCAAGCGTGGTGATTACTTCCTCCTCACTGTAATCATATCTTCTGAGAGGCCTTTCCTAGTAGTACGGATAGTAGTCGTTACATGAGCCATGTCAGAGGCCTTTGGCGGCTCAATAAATCTGACACCAAGATTGGTCAGGATGACCATCCACTCTATAAGAAGAAGAGGCCTTTCCTCAGTATAGGATATTACAGGCTTTTACGCTTAAAGCTGATCCATACCCAGCACGGCAGCCTGCGGGACCCACTTCTTCACGAAGACATTGGCCGGTAGACCGGTCAGGTCCTCCTCAAACTTCCACAGCACGGCGCACTGCTGCCGCGAGAACACCTCCAGTAACCCTCGTCTGGTGTGCTCCGGAAACTTTGCTGATTGCAGCACTGATCCCATAGAGAAGTAGACTACGCAGTTAGAGTTCAAGATTTTCAGGAGGTCCTTAAAAATAAGCAGATTTGTATCTTACTAATATTATAAACTAGCAGCGCCCCGCGGCTTTGCCCGCGTTGAGCCCGTTCCCGTAGGAATTTTCGAAAATCCTTTCTTAGTGTGCACTTACGTCACTTGAAGAACCTTCCTGCCAAATTTCGTGTTTCTAGGTGTAGCGGTTGAGGCTGTGCGTTCATTATCAGTCAGTCAGTCAGGACTTTGAATTTTATATATATAGATGTGGAAGTTTTGTGAGAATGTATGTATGTATGTACGTTTGTATGTTTGTTACTCATCACGAAATATACATCATAATAAAAGATGGAATACATTTTATCCCGAAATTCCTGCGAGAACGGGTACAACGCGGGTAACACCGCGGGTGCGGTTAGTAATATTTATTTATTTATTTTATTTATTAGGTGACACAACAAATTACAATCGTTCACATACTATGGATACTTATACTAGGTTTACATTCTGGACTGTAATTCTTAAACGTGTACACACTGCATGCTTTAAGATCGGAAAGAGTAACAGAGGTGTTTAATTAATTAAAGAAATAACAATTTGAAATTAAAGGAGAGAATAATCAGTAAGGGAAGTATGTATAACATAGACAGAGAATCTATCGAAGATTGAAATATTAACAGCTGACGTAAGCGATGGATGGCTGTTACTTGATAGCAAACTAGGGTAAAAATCAATACTTTAGAGAAAGAGGTAATTTTAATAGTGGTTTGACATTTATTTAATCAAGTTTTGAACTTGACGCCTAAACACGGCGTAAGATGAGTAAACATCAAGTGAAAATTCGTTAGAGGAAGTATCCCCGGCGCTCAATTCATTATAGAGCCTGCACATTCGAACTATAGGATTGTAGTAAGAGGTATTGTTTCGATAAACGTTTAGCTGAAATGGTTTATTCAGGCGGAAACGGTAATAAGTGTTTAAGTTCAAAGATTCAAGCAAAGGTGGAGTATCAAGTCTGGCATGAATAATTTTGTGTAAGTAAAATAAGTCCTGACGTTTGCGTCTTACTTCAAGGGGTGTCACGTTGAACATTTTTAAGCGATCAGTATAAGATGCAAGTTTACGACCATAATGAAACTTGTATGTCATAATCTTAAGGCACCTTTTCTGAACCCTTTCTATGGTGAGGTTATGAACAGCATAACATGGCGACCAAATAACGGACCCATACTCAAGGATACTCCTGACTAAGCTGTAGAATAATGTAAGGAATGTATTTGGTTTTTTAAAATGCCTGGTGTTTCTAGTAACGAAGCCTAGTAGTTGACAGCTACGGTTAGATATATAATCATAATGCTGTCTAAAACTAAGTTGAGAATCAAACAAAATACCTAAGTCTTTGATAACATTTTTACGTTCCAGGTTTTGGTCACTAATTGAGTAATTATAAGTAATTTTGTTAAGTTTTTTAGTGAATGATATGACGTAACATTTCTTAATATTCAAATACATTTTATTAACATTACACCAATCTACTATGCTGTTGAGGTCTACTTGCAAATCTTCACAATCCTGTCGATTCCTGATATGCCTAAATATTTTGAGATCATCGGCATACAAAAGACAGGGACTAGATATATGTTTAATGAGGTCGTCTATAAAAATAATGAAAAAAAGAGGACCTAAATGAGAGCCCTGCGGCACGCCAGAAGTAATACTGATTGATTTAGATGTGTAACCCTTTAAAGCAACAAGTTGGCTACGATTTTCTAGATACGATTTGATCCACCTTAAGAGATTTCCATGAATACCATATTTTGCAAGTTTTTTAATTAAAATCGAATGGTTTACCTTATCGAATGCTTTCAGAAAATCAGTGTATATAGCATCAATTTGGCCACTCCTTGCAAAGCTATTACATAAGTGGTTTTTAAATACAAGTAGGTTGCTAATAGTACTTCTACCACGGAAAAATCCATGTTGACAGACGGAGATAAGAGATTTAATATGGAAATAAATATGTTCATAGACCACTGCCTCAAAGACTTTGGCTAAACATGAGAGAATACTGATGGGTCTATAGTTTTCGCAACGGGAGGGATCACCTGTTTTAAAAATAGGTATTATAAAAGCAGATTTCCATAACAAAGGGAATATACCTGAACTTAAAGATTTGTTAAATATTATTAAGAGAGGAGGAGTTAATTCTTTAGCACATGTTTTTATAACTATAGGCGGAATCCCATCAGGTCCACTACCTTTACTACTGTCCAATTGGCACATTTTAAGTAATACTTCTTTGTAATTGAGAGTGATTTGCGACAGAGTATTTGAACTAGTATATGGGTCACTATTCGACGATTGACACTCGGACGATTTGGCTTCATACACCGAGGCAAAGTATTCCGAGAAAAGTTCGCAGATACCATGCCCATCGGAACTTGATTTATTAGCAAATTGCATTGTCTGAGGGATGGACTGAGACCGTTTCTTGTTTTTTACAAAGGACCAAAATACATTAACATTGCCAGGGAGTGCCCGTTCGGTGGTAGAAATAAATGAATCATAACAATAATCCAAAAGGTTCTTAACTCTGGCCCTTAGTATACCGTAAGTATCGTAGTCACGGGGATTTAGATACATCTTGTGCTTTTTGTGATACTTAATCTTCTCTTTAATACATCGGATAAGAGCACGCGAGAACCAGAAGGGATAATCACAGGACTTTTTCAAAGACAGTGGCGTATGCTCACAGATAATATTATTTAAAGTCCTATAGAATATATCAAGCATAGTATCAACGTCATTCCCAAGGAGCAAACCGTCCCAGTCAATCTTAGCTAATGCTGATTTTATGTTAGCAAAATTGGCCTTATGATAGTTCAAAGTTTTGGTGTGGCATTTTTTCAAATTAGCGTAGGTGTCAGAAGTGGTTAATTCGATGGATAAAGGCGGATGATGAGAATCTATACGTACAACAGGATCAGTATCATTAACTTTGATGCATTTAGAACCAGAAATAAATAATATACAAAGACAGGCTGACTTACCTCCGGAAGTTCAGGTATATTTTCGTCAACATGGAAGCCAGCTACCTCCACAATATTCGGAGCCAAGCTCATGGGGGTGGTGAAGGAGGGGTGAGAGTTAGCGAACACCACAGACATGTTGGAGTATGTGTCTTCGTATGGGGGTAGTTTTACCCCCCGGGCGGCGGCTATGGATCCGAACATCAGCTCGTAGTGGTCTGAAATCGTTTTTGTTTCCAACCTGTCAAAAAATTAAGACGATTTTTAATGTTCACTGACTAAGCACTGACCTCTATGATATACACTGGACAGGCTGCAGTCATAATAATTTTGTGCCTATTTGAGTGTCGCTATTTTGGCGCTGTAGGCCACTGTAGGCATATACGAATGTCCATGGAACTAAAATTAGTTATGACTTAAGTCGACTGTGACTAAAATTAATTTTGACGTTCACATTTGCTTGCAGTGAACGGCAAAATTAGTTCTCGGGACACTCGCAGAGGCGCTTAAAATTGCCACACAAAATTTGCTGTCATTTGTATGGTAACAGCCAGTCCAGTGTGTATATATCTAATAGAGGTCAGTGTTTGCCAGCCATGTTTGAAAAGTAATAGTAATGTAGTAGAGACACTGACGACTGAACACTGAGGAACACTGAGGAGATGCTTACCAGCTCATCAAAGTCATTGCACCATAAATTGCAGAAGTAACCATTCTTTGCCAGAAGTTCATAGGCAGTGGGAAATCGGTGAACATCATCGGTAATAGCGGCACGGTATTAGCTACGTCCAAGACCGATTGAAGAGTTGGGGTCAAGGTGGTCCCAATGACAGTGATCCATGGCACCTGAAGCACTGCAGCGTATCTGAAACAAGTGACCACTAATGTAGAAGATCGACCTATAACACCACTAAAATAAAATAAAATTACGCTTATTGCCATACTTATAAAATACGGTGTTACCCGCGTCGTATCCGTTCCCGCAGGAATTTCGGGATAAAATGTATCCCATGTGTTATTCTGATGTATAAGCTATATTACTGTAAAGTTTCATCCATATCCGTTCTGTAGATTTTGCGTGGAAGAGCTACAAACATACATCCATACATACATCCTCACAAACTTTCCCATTTATAATTAGTAGGATAGGATAGGATAGGATAGTAAGGATATAAAAAAGTTGTTTTCAAAAAAGACGCCTCGCCCCGATGGTTCAGTGATATATGAAGACATCAGTACAGTGAGGAGGATGTCGTAATCACCACGCTTGCTGCGGGTTGGTGATCTCAAACCCGAGCCATGTTTGAAAAGTACGAAACATTTTCGCTCGACCGAATTGCACCCGAGACCTCAGCCCTGACAGGCGATACACATACCACTAGACCACTCTTGTTACTTAATCCCTTGTTACTTAATTTCTTATTAACTAAAGACCTACCCGGCTTCGTGTTCGTTGAAGAAGTACTCTGTGACCACAGCGTCATACTTCTGTTCCAACATGGCGCTGCGCAGGCGCGGAGTGAGGGCCGCCAATGACGTCATCATACCATTGTTTCTCATCATAGAGAGACCCTCAGGGATGGACATGTTGAGTTGGAAACCGACTTTGTAGTCTGAAAGGTGAAAAACAGTAAAAATAAATATCTAATACATAAAAATTGACTTGTCACATTGTTTGTCCGCTACTGAACCGATTTTTAATTTGATTCGCACAACGTGTGCAATTTGATCCAACTTGAAAGATAGGATAGCTTACATCTCAATTTAAAGTGATTATAATTTTTTATATGGTAAAACAACGTTTGGTGGGTCGGCAAGTCTTACTAATAATAAAAATGCGCGCGCATGTTTCTCTGTCTGTCTCTCTCGAGTTTGTTACTCTTTCACAATAAAACTACTGGACGGATTTGGATGAAACTTTACAGTAATACTCGTATAGGTTATGTGGTTATACATCAGAAAACACATGGGATACATTTTATGCCGAAATTCGATTAGGTACGACATTTAACGTCCGTTAAATAGAATAAAGCGTTTCGTAATGTCATAAATGCTTTTTTTAAGAAGCTTTAGTTTTCTTCTTTCTCAAACATGGCTCGGGTTTGAGATCACCAACCCGCATTAGGCAAACGTGGTGATTACGACATCCTCCTCACTGTACTGATACCTTCAGTGAGATGAAAGGCCTTTGCCCAGCAGTGGGACATTACAGGCTTATACTAAACTAGCAGCACCCCGCGGTTTTACCTGCGTTGTACCCGTTCCTGCGGGAATTTAGGGATGAAAAATAGCTATAACCTTCCCGTTGAATGTAGCTATCAATTACAAAAATAATTATTCAAGTTGGACCGGTGATTCCCGAGATTAGCTCGAACATACAAACAAACAAACTTATACATTTTACATCTTTATAATATTACTAGCTGTGCCCCGCGGTTTCACCCGCAGCGCCCCCGTTCCCTTGGGAATTTCGAGATTTTTATTCCTTATTTTTCTTATATAAAAACCTTGTCCTGACAATAAGGAACTCATTAAAAAAAGAATCATCCAATTTGGTGCAGTCGTTCTGAAGTTATGCGCTTAGTAACAGATTCAGCAATTCATTTTTATATTATATATATATTATATTATATATTATAGATTAATATTTATTAATTATTTAATTAAACCATACGTTTTATAAGTTGTGCAGTTTCCGAATCTATAACAGTGAGTCCTTTTCTCCTCGTATTTGGAGGGAATGGGGTCACCCAGGTGACCTGCAACATTTACAAACGTTGTATTAAGAATAGTGCCATCTAGCGGTGAGTAGAAAAAACACGGTATCTTAGTTTTAGGGTTCCGTACCCAACAGAACGGGTAGAATTCGGGTACATCGCGGGTACAAAACGGATACAATGCGAGTACCACGTGGTTACAGCGCGGGTACAGTGCGGGTACAGAGTGGATACAGAGTGGGTACAGAGCGGGTACAGAGCGGTTACAATGCGGGTACAGCGCGGGTACAATGCGGGTACAATGCGGGTAACAGCGGGGCGCGATTAGATAAACTTGCATTATGTCCAGCTTTCAGCAATGCTTCCACCACTCCTTTCCCCAAGGCGTTGTGACTCCTGGTGGGAGCTGGGAAGACGGTCAGGATGTTGTACCCTTCAGCTGACGCACAGACTCCCAGCACGAGAGGCAGGACGAACAGCATCTTACCTGGAATCGTAAAAACTGTTATAAGTCGTTCTCAATAAACTCTTGACACCAGGATTGGTCAGGTTGACCAACCACTCGATGAAGAAGAAGAAGAATTGAAGTCAGTCCCGCCCGGTAGCTTGAATAGGAAATCGGAGGTCTTAGAGCGTTTGTCCACCGCCGCCGTCACCGTCACGTCACCGAGAACGAGATTATTTCGGGCCGAGTTTAATATGACGTGACGGATGTTCGGTGGACACGCGGCTTGAGTAAAACGCTCTAAATGTATGTACCGCTACTTCGGCGCCGTCATCTCGTTCTCGGTGACGTGACGGTGACGGCGGCGGTGGACAAACGCTCTTAGGGTGCCGTCCATTGATGCGGAGCGAGGCTTCGGAGCGGAAAAACGGACAAATATAAACCAATAGGATTGCATAAAATATCTGACCGGAGATTTTATGCAATCCTATTGGTTTATATTTGTCCGTTTCTCAGCTCCGCAGCCTCGCTCCGCATCTATGGACAGGCAGGCACACTTGAGGAGTTGAGGTGCGTTCTATTGGAGCGGAGTGGAGCTGTGTGGAGCTCAACGGACCAATCACAAGCGTGGATGAAGCTATACGCACTTTTTCAAATTTAGATTTGATCAAAGTCACAGTTATATATTTTTAATCATTTTTAGCCCCAAAGAGGCTGTTTTGGACGTACCGCATGTGAATGCTGTGCATGTAAGTAGGACACATATTTGAATGGGAACTTTTACAATACTTTAGTCATAATCTATACTAATATTATAAAGCTGAAGAGTTTGTTTTGTTTGTTTGTTTGTTTGTTTGTTTGTTTGTTTGTTTGTTTGTTTAAACGCGCTAATCTCAGAAACTACTGAACCGATTTGAATAATTCTTTTACTGTTAGATAGTCTATTTATCGAGGAAGGTTATAGGCTATTTTTCATCCCGAAATTCCCACGGGAACGGGTACAACGCGGGTAAAACCGCGGGGCGCTGCTAGTTTAATATATTTTAGCTTTTGGTAAAACTAGATCACTACATAGTATAAAACAAAGTCGCTTTCCGCTGTCTGTCTGTCTGGCCCTATTTATGCTTAGATCTTTAAAACTACGCAACGGATTTTGACGCGGTTTTTTTTAAATAGATAGATTAATTCAAGAGGAAGGTGTTTATATGCATAAAAATTCCCGAAAATCCCACGGGAACGGGCAATACGCGGGCGCGCAATTAGTTCATAAATTCACTCTGTGCACTTGTTTTTATAAAATTTTATTTAATTTTCATTCAATTTCTTTGTTAATCTTACCTATAAGTATTTAAAGCTTGCGTGAAGCTTTTTTTACATAAATTCGTCCCACGAACACACACTAGAATTTTGCTTTAACAATTAAAACACTATTCATGTTATCAAGCAATAAAAATAATAATAATTTGTCTACCTATTGTCTATAGACTAATCTTATCATATCGATTAAAATAGATAATTATTGTCAATGCTTTATGTTATCTACTGGTAGTAAGCATTTTTTTATTTTTAACTAGCTGTGCCCGCGGTTTCACCCGCAGCGCCCCCGTTCCCGTGGTAATTTTGAGATTTTTATTCCTATTTTTCTTATATAAAAACCTTGTCCTAACAATAAGGAACACATTAAAAAAAGAATCGTCCAATTTGGTGCAGTCGTTCTGAAGTTATGCGCTTAGCAACAGATTCAGCGATTCATTTTTATATTATAGATGTGACGATTGCACAATGTTGTGTATACGTCAGTACATAGTATAAAAACAAAGTCGCTTTCTGCTACTTGTCCCTATGTATGCTTAGATCTTTAAAACTACGCAACGGATTTTGACGCGTTTTTTTTAATTGATAGAGTGATTCAAGAGGAAGGTTAATATGTATAAAATATCCCAAAATTCCCACGGTAATGGGCACAACGCGGGTAAAACCGCGGGGCGCTACTAGTTTGATAATATACTTAGATAAGCCATCGTGTTATGTCGTGTTTCAGGGTTTTAAATAAAATTCCGGGATGAAAAATAGCCAAAAACCTTCAGGTTGAATGTAGTTATCTAATACAAAAAGAATCATCCAAATCGGATTGGTAGTTTCTGAGATTAGCGCGTTCAAACAAACAAACTCTTCAGCTTTATCATATTATAGCAGCGCCCCGCGGTTTCACCCACGTTGTACCTTTCCCGCGGGAATTTCGCGATAAAAAGTAGCCTATGTCCTTTTTCAGGCTCTGGACTAACTGTGTACCAAATTTCATTCAAATCGGTTCAGTAGTTTTGAAATGAAAACGTAACAACAAACTTACATTCGCATTTATAATATTAGTTGGGAAGTACCTATTATGCATAGATTTTACGCGCGGCTTGTAATCTAGGCGTGTAAGCGAGACAGACAGACAGAATCACTTTCACATTTATAATATTACTTACTTATATTACTTAGGATTTCGATTTAAACTTGCTTGTTCGAAGCAAACAAAGCTATTTTTGGCATTACAAATGTTTTATTCAAAGATTCAAACACACAAAAAAGTCCAATAGATAATTTCCGGCTTACTCATAAATCACTGTTATTAAGCGTTGTGTCTCTTTTGATCTTCAGAAAAAAGCGTACATCAGAAAGAGACACACAATGTGATAGCTCAATTTTGTTTATATACGTCTAGTTTTCATGTATTACGAACAGATTAACTACAATAACTGTAGTGTTTTCAGGCACTTATTTCAAATTTAAAATACAAAATAGGTACATACCTAGAACCTAAAAAACACTCTTTAAATAACAATAATACAATTCCTTATACGTATTACCGATCTCAAGCACGCGCTACGTTTGACATTGAACCGCAACCAATAGTAAAAAACTGACTGACGTAATTGGTCAAACACGAAACAAGTTTTTGTCATGCCAATCTTTAGACCGTATGGTATCAAAGTAATGTATATTAATAAACTAGCAGCGCCCCGCGGTTTTACCCGCGTGGTGCCCGTTCCCGTGG
Organism: Cyclophora punctaria; assembly: GCA_951394245.1. Lineage (NCBI taxonomy): Eukaryota > Metazoa > Arthropoda > Insecta > Lepidoptera > Geometridae > Cyclophora > Cyclophora punctaria. Next base: position 1,663,100 of record OX596196.1, read on the forward strand.
GAATTTCGGGAATTTTTATACATAAAAACCTTCCTCTTGAATCACTCTACCTATTACAAAAAACCGCATCAAAATCCGTTGCGTAATTTTAAAGATTTAAGCATACAGACAAACAAACAGACAAAAATAGCGACTTTGTTTTATACTATGTAGTGATAATATTGATATACCAAGAGGTTAACTCTTGGTATATCAATATTAGGGTGTTACTACGTCAATATATCGATCCTCGATCGACGGCATCGATCGATGTTAGAATGCTTTAGACAACGCCGTCACCCGCTACCCGCCAGCGCTCAGTGTTAATCGATCAACGCTTCGATCAACAATAAACAAATAGATGTCGGGTCGGCGCAAAAAATACGTCTCGGTGAATAACGCCTCATTTGAAAAGTGAGATCTTATTTTATTCATAAGATTTGCTACTTTATTGCTAGGTGTCATGGTTGTAATTAGATTGAACTTCGAACTGTTATAAAACTTTTGTTTCAGTCGGTAGTAAACAAAATAAGCTGTCACACGTCATCCACGCGGACAGAATTTAGCTTTGATTTTGTACGTGACCCGAGTTGTGTATTGTTGATCAAAGGTGTAATATCTGTCGTCTACTGAGTGTTCACGTTTAGGTATCCTAGGGATTACTTACACACTGGCTCAATACTACACACAACACGAGCGCGGGCGCACGTCCAACCTGCATCAATCCTCGCTAGTGAATGATCAGTTGACAACTACCCTCTCTGTTGGTGTACGTGAGACAATGTACATATCTATTTAATAGATACAAACACTACATCTCTTCCTTTTTATAATTTTTTTATTAGTACTATTTTTTGCATTAATTTAGTAATACAAGTTTGTTTTATTTGGAATCACTTTTATAATTATTATATTCAACAATTTCCTATTCCTCTAACGACTGAGATCCGCTACTGCATCTCTTTCCCTTTTTCTTTTTGAAACTTGTCCTTATCTCTAACTTTACTATCATCTCCCATGTTATTTATGTTTTTCAACATTGGTAAACTAATAACTATTAATAAAATTCCTACGAATCACTAATGACCTGGGTTTTGTGAATATACTCCGTGAAATACTAAACAATAGAAGATTCAAGGTAGGTACATCTATTTTGTCAAATATGCTACACTCCTTGTATGCAGAAGGCCTTGCACTGGCCGTTCAGGCTCCCCGTTTTGAACAAGCCGAACAGATGCTGACGAACGCACTGGAAGCACTCGATGGGTACTACACAGAGAACGCACTCGACCTAATCCAACGAAGACCCAGACATGTGCATTCCATCTGCGAAATCGCGAAGCATCTCGTGGCCTAAAAGTATCGTGGCGAGGAGTCGAGATCGAGCACTGTCCATACCCGCGCTACCTTGGGATAACTAGGCTGCTCTCTAACCTACAAACAACACTGTAAAAATGTCAAAAGTAAGGTCGGAGCTAGAAATAATCTGTTAAAGCGCCTATGTTCTACCTCCTGGGGGCGTCCCCGTCCGTGCTAAGAACAACTGGTCTCGACTTGTCCTTCTCCGCGGGTGAGTTGGCATGTCCTGTGTGGCATCGCTCTACCCCCGCAAAAGAAGTTGACGTAGCGTTGAACGAGACTTGCCGGACCATATCAGGATGCTTAAAACCCACACCCCTGAACCTGCTGTACCCCCTCGCTGGCATCGCTCCACCAGGCGTTGCATTTCTTTTCTTTTGCCGGACATGTGGTGCCTTGAGGGTGAGCCCCATTTCCACATCTTGTACATTTAGGCGTCTTCCTCCCTTCCATAATTTGCTAGGGCGGAAATAGATCTAATATAATGGAACTAAATATACTCTCAATTTAATGGCGTCCATAACGTCTTTATATACTCCCAATTTAATGGCGTCCATAACGTCTTTATATACTCCCAATTTAATGGAAATCCAATCAGAATGTTATTTCCAATTTAATGGAAATCTGATCTGAATATTCTCTCCAATTTAATGGAAACTCGATCTGCAGACTATTTCCAATTCAATGGAAATCCAATCAGAATGTTATTTCCAATTTAATGGAAATCTGATCTGAATATTCTCTCCAATTTAATGGAAACTCGATCTGCAGATTATTTCCAATTCAATGGAAACCCGATCTGAATGTTATTTCCAATTTAATGGAAATCCGATCTGAATTGTATTTCCAATTCAATGGAAATCCGATATAATTGTTATTTCCAATTTAATGGAAATCAATGAATTTAACCAAATTACCTTTAATTAACTAAAATAATATATATATATCACTATATTGTAAAGTGATACCTATAAATAGGCTTGTTTCCACTAAGAATTAATCGGATGGCTTTTAGTTTCTAATGGTTAACCATGATAATTAGTAAATACAATCAACCTTGCTACAAAAATAATAAAAGATTAATAATATTTTTGGAAAATAAAATCGTCAAAATGAGGCATTTAAGCACGTGACATTAAACAGCAATCAGAGAAGCGTGACGTCACACTTTGGATCAACTACGTTGTATCAGGCCACCACCACTCGGCCGTACCTACAGCGATAAATGCCTACAAATTCGCGAGGCGCCGGCGCCACTCCGACTGACGGGTTTCGCTCGCGCGTCTACCAAATTATTTACTTTTTAAATTTTACTGTACTATTTTCTTTTTTTTTGTTAACTGTACTATCTTCAAATTCCCTACAATTACGAGTTTCTAATCGCAGACTACTAATTAGGTATTATTATCTGTGTTTATCTTGTAAATTAAATAAAAACAGTCCCTACTTCAAAACTTATTTTTATTTCAATGAGTATCTTTCTACTTGAGTTGAGTAAAGGTTTGTTTTCATTTTTTTTTTTATTACAAATGAGAGACTGTAAAATTCGTTTTAGTATCTACCTAATTGACTGAGTAATCAATCATACGCATCAACATCGGCGAGCCGACAACCCTAGCGACATAGGTATCGCGTCACCCAGCGCCAGACAGCGACAGAGCTACGCGTTAGAAGAGAGCGGCAATATTTAGGTGAATATCTCGTTAGGTACTGAGCGCTTATGCGAGCTGAATTGAACTTTGTTGCTTAGTGGCAAGAGTCTCTATTTCTATGAATCGTTACGGGAAGTGGTGCTTCTGTACTACTTGTAGTACTTATTATTCTCACCTCTTAAAAAAAAAATAATCTCACCTTTGGAGGAGCACAATTGTACAATAAACTTCCCAAACATGTAAAGGAGTCGAGTTCGTTATGTATTTTTAAAAAAAGATTAATTACTCACATCTATCAAGACGAAACTATGTACTGATCATTATTACACAAACAACACTATAAAATATTAAATTTCATTAAAAAAAAAAAAATACATTTAAAAAAAATATATATATATATAAATATGCCACATGTAACTTTAATCATAATTTAATTACCTATTTGGAAATTAAAATACTAAAAACACAAATCGTGTAACTTGTACCACACCCTTAGATAACGAAACGAACTCGCTTCTTGTTTACTTGTCTTAACTAAAACTACAACTTGCAAATACTTTTAAATACTCTGTATATTATGTTAAACCACCCGCAAAAAATTGTATTTATTTAATGTTTTTTGTTCTCATGTAAGTGACTTATTGTCTTAATGAGAAATAAAGTTCTTTAAACCGATTCTGTGGTTGTATAGTACATTTCTAATTTCTTGGCAATTCACATAAACAAACCCTTGACTTTACGAAATCCACGCACCTATCCCAACCCAAACGCTTCGATCAACATCAACAGCCTGCCACGCACTATACACTTCCTCCCAACCTTAAACACGGAATTCATGATTTTTATTAATTTTCAATAATGTTTTTTTTTTTTTTTTTTGACCATGGCTTTAGTGATGAGCAAAACAAGCAAAATATAAAAATGTATAAAATCAACCAAACGATCGATTGATTGAACCCTTCCAACTCACTCGCACCGCTCACCGCAGCGATTTGCTTCTAACAGGCAAACTAAAATAAATCATCGTATTACTTTGAAAACTCACGGCCCCATTTGCAACGAAATATACCAGCAACGTACGTTAATATACTAGCGCTAAAGCGATAATTTTTTTATTTTATGTTCGGTTTTGAGATATATAATTAAGCGGTATTGCCACTGTCGGTTAACTAAAAGCTGTCATTATGCTGGCAAGACAGGCCGATACCTAGTCAGCCGCCATGCTTCGTTCGTTATTTGTCTCGTCCACTTGATGTCGTACGTTACGGGTGCTCCTCTGTGTAAACACACTCATAACCAATGACAAGATACTATGTCAGCCATAAGGCAACTTCTGAGTTTATCTCAGTCATATTTCAATATATAATTTTAACTATAACTGCTATAAAAATGAACTCCTACCTCCGTGGCTAATGTATCAATCAATCAATCAGTCTTTTTTTTTCTTTTTTTTTTTTTTTTTTTTACCTCTATATTATACGTCTCGCCAATGCAAAATAAATTGACTATAACTATCATTTTCTTATGAATAATTTACACGGTACACAAATGATTTGTTGGTCCCCAAACTAGGTCAGCCTGTGTTTTGGGAACCCTAATTGTAATAAATTATTTATTAAAACCACAATTGACTTTCATACACAACACGCTGTTCTGCGAAGTGTGATGTCATTCAAGACGGCATGGCAGTCTTGGCCCTTCCCGCGGTCACTTCAATTTCATCTCCTAAAACTCAAAATATGTACTAACGTAAAAACCATCCTTCCCAAAACAATATATTTTGGGGTGAAATAGATGCCAAGTTACAGTTTCAAACTAACTTCCAAATTTGGTCACCTAGCCCATTGTCTAAGCACACTAGGTCCGAAACTATGGTGCTGCTCAAAATAATTTACGTTAAGCAACTTCTTCACTAATGAAATTACGTTAAATATAATTAAGGCAAGTGTGATTTACGTATCGTTATAACTGATAATGTTACTTCATATTTAAGTTAACTATGATCAAGCGACAACACATCGAGACGATGCACATTGTATGTCCATTTCACCCGATTTCATTACGTAAAGTATATTACGTGATTATCAATATTGTTGTATGCATCCACAAGTTATTTATGTTACATTGTTTAATCTTTTTAATCTCTAATTCAAAACATCTGTTACTATTTTGTGTTTATTGATTGTTCGTGAACTTGTGTACTTATAGCATTATCATTATGATGTTAGAAATAGTAAGTACCTAAGTATCTAATTACTGTCTTTAGTCTGGTAGGTATAAAATATAAACATAATACTTAACATTACTAAATATTGTCAATGACTATTCAGTCTTAATCATTGTAAGTAGTTATCAACAATAACAGGCATATACTTAAGTTATGAATAATGTAAGCACACTGTGCATAGATACCAAGAGTGTCCAAATTATTGAGGTGGAGGGTTGATACTCTGAGATACAAGATTCCTAGTTCAGATGTCAACCCACCATAATTAAAGATTGAACAAATCTAAAACTACCGTATTTTTTGTATGATTATGGTGAGAAATAAACGATTTATTATTATTAAGCTATTGCATAGCTTCTATCGCGGGCCTTGAGCGCGGGACCGAATCCAGAAATTCCGTAACGAAAAACCTTACGCTCCTCAACATTGCCTACGTATAAGCCCAGAACACAACGTTAGCGCGATGCAGACATTCAGCACACTAACGCCATCTAGTGATACAAAAATAACTTTGAAATAGCTTTACCGCGGCAGTCCCCGAGTGCCACACGTCTTTTTTTTTTTTCTAGGTAAGTACCTCATAACATAACGTTCCCCACGCACATATACATTAGCGGTGGGTCGTTAAAGCTTTTTTCGTTAACGAAACGAGACCGTTGACGTTCGTTCATCAACCAGTTGATTACTAGTTAAATTCTTCAACTAGTTGACGCATCAACTTCTTTGTTTTAGTTTGATAACTTCGTTTATTTAACCAGAGTAATGACCGTAACGTAACCGTAACGTGGTTATGGAAATAACAACACAATTCGGTTGAATTTAGAGTTCACTTTAGTAAAACCGTCGGAAGTTATTAACGAAATCGCGAGGATAACGAAGTTTAACGGAGTTTTGTGTAATACGGCTACGTTTAAGCGTTGACGTTGCTTTGCGCGTTGATACAGAAACCGACACTTAATTTTAGCCGTTGAATTTAACCAGTTGATCAGTTAATGATAAACCGTTGAAGTGTTGATTGAACGTCAACGGTTAATTCAACTAGCAATTCGTTGATTTAATGCCCATCGCCAATATACATGTTATTAGGTATGTTAATATTGTACTCATGTGTGCAATGTTATTTGTATAATTTGTAAGTTATTATCTTTTAGCGAACACCCTTACATATGTACGAGTATGTGCCTAACTAAGTATTTTGTATTGTTTCAATATCTTAGGAGTTCAAGTATTTGAACAGTAAATTCCGTTTTTTTTAAAAATTAGTCTATTGAAATAGTCCGTTGTTTTAATTTCTGTGACTCATCGATCTCGTAACAACAAAAATCTTACTAACATTATCTAAAACGTCTGGATTATTATAGTGGCAATATAGATAAGCGCCAACAGATAAGATCCTCAACGTTCGACTTCCATATTTAAGTATAACCTCCCTTCTTTTTCCTTAAAATATTTTACTGACCTTTATCCTCGTCGCCACTTGTAATATCTGTCGTCTACTGAGTGTTCACGTTTAGGTATCCTAGGGATTACTTACACACTGGCTCAATACTACACACAACACGAGCGCGGGCGCACGTCCAACCTGCATCAATCCTCGCTAGTGAATGATCAGTTGACAACTACCCTCTCTGTTGGTGTACGTGAGACAATGTACATATCTATTTAATAGATACAAACACTACAAAAGGATCAACGCCCATCAAGCCCATTCTTCTTCGCTGATGTTCTTCTGAATGGGAAAATATTCACTTTGACTTTGATCGTCGACCGATGCCATCGACCGGCGATCAATCGATTGTCTAGTCGAACGGTATCCGTCGATCAATGATCAATTTCGATCGACGTTGTTCGACGGGGGATCGATTGATTGGTGTAGTTTAGTGCCCTCTGAGGTCATCACAATAATTGTTTTTGTTGTTGTGTTTATAATAAAACGTTGTCAACTTTTGTCTACACTAATATTATAAAGAGGAAAACTTTGTTTGTTTGTTTGTAATGAATAAGCTCAAAAACTACTGGACCGTTTTTAAAAATTCTTTCACCATTCGAAAGCTACATTATCCACGAGTAACATAGGCTATTTTTCATCCCGAAATTCCCACAGGAATGGACACAACGCGGGTAACACCGCGGGGCGCGGCTAGTATTTTATAAATATCTAACAAGTCTGTCCACTTATACTAATACTATACTAATATAATAAACTAGCTTTGCCCCGTGGTTTTACCCGCGTTGTGCCCGTTTCCTTGGAAATTCCGGGATGTAAAATAGCCTATAACCTTCCCGTTGAATGTGGCTATCTATTACAAAAAGAATTATTCAAATCGGACTGGTAATTCCTGAGATTAGCGCGTTCAAACAAACAAATTCTTCAGGTTTATTATGGGTAGATAAGTGTTGTCAATGGTTGACCTTTATGATTAAACTGAGATTTTTGAATCCACGCACGTCTTGATAAAGGTATTATTAACTAGCAGCACCCCGCGGTTTTACCCGCGTTGTACCCGTTCCCGTGGGAATTTTTATACATATAAACCTTCCTCTTGAATCACTCTATTTACTTTATTATTTATTTCAACGGGAACTTACGTACGCGGAGGTTACTGTTGAGTTGTCCCTCAACACGTTTCGGTCACGTACGGTGACCATCATCAGGAGGTGGGTGAAGCGCTCGCGACAGCGTCTCTCCCCGCACCTCCGCGTACGTAAGTTCCCGTTGAAATAAATAATAATGTCATTAACGTACGTTTCAATTAATAGTAAAACTCTATTTACTTATTTAAAAAACCGTGTCAAAATCCGTTGCGGTGTTTTAAAGATCTAAGCATACATACAGACAGACAGACAGCGGAAAACGACTTTGTTTTATACTATGTAGTGATGATTGACTAGTTTTTTGTTTCTTCACAGGGGCACATCATCTGCGTTCTAAAGCACATCTCTACTCCTGGTACCAGAGATCAGGTCTGGATCTTTTGGCCACAATCTTCGTATCACTGCTAGTAGTATACAAACTGCTTAGATTTGCTTTCTGTAAAGTTTGCGCCAAGTTCTGTAAAACTAGTATTCTGAAAGTTAAAAGAAATTGAGTGACTAGTCAATTGAATAAAATTTAATGTTAGTACAATTGTAGATATTTGGATGTTTTTATACACGTTTTGTATGAAATAAAAGTTGGATAGTTTAATATACTTACGTTTTTTCATTAAAACTATCATTTCCTTTGGTTTTAACGGTATTTTAATACATATTTTCGAGGAAATTTAATAATAATAAAAAATTATGTTAAAGATATATTAAGCCAATCACAGCGCATGAAATTAAATTCACTTATGATTTCAAGTACTGTGATTGGCCAATTTAAAGTTGCAGCTACGCTCCCGCCATCTTTGTTGCCTTAGTGAATGTTGCATAACTAACACAATATGTTTTTATTTAATTCCAGATATGTTCCAGTCTTTTCATACAAACTGATGAACTATCCCCTTTATTTTATTATTATTTTTAATATAAAATGGTCAGAATTCGCACTATAAAGCGTTCAAAAGTAAAAATATAAATAGTTCACCTTGTACATATGTTGATTAGCGCCATCTAGCGTTGAGTAGCTGTCACTAAAGTTGCGAAATAACTATAATAGATGGCGCTACTAGTTTCTATAAAGCTTGCTGTTATTTAACGAAGTTTATTTAAATGATTGAAAAATAATATTACCTTCTTTTATGTCTTATATGTAATGAAATCTCTTTGTTTTAGTTTTAAATGGAAATTATTATAGTTTTTATAGATTTAGAGTTTTTTATAATTGAATTACGATTGGTTATCGCAACATACTTACGTTCGTTTAAAGATTTTTTACGCAGATAAACGTCTGTTAAATACAAAGCGTTGTTTTATAATAATGACAGTCTGTTAACGTTATTCAATGGCTAGTAGAAAGACACGATTTTTAAATTTCTTACGTCTGTTAGTACTGAAATTTTGTGTTCACATTGAATAGTGCAAAGCTGAAGCCTGCCTTTAGTAAATAATATTAATGAATTTACCATTGATTAGAAGATATGATATATCATATTCTACCAGCGCCCCGCGGTTTTACCCACGTTGTGTCCATTCCTGTGGGAATTTCGGGATGAAAAATAGCCTATGTTACTAGTGGATAATGTAGCTTTCGAATGGTGAAAGAATTTTTAAAAACGGTCCAGTAGTTTTTGAGTCTATTCATTACAACCAAACAAACAAAGTTTTCCTCTTTATAATATTAATGTAGGTCTATACTAATATTAGAAAGAGGTAAAATTTGTAAGTTTGTTTGTTAGAGCTAATCTCGGGAATTACCTGTCTGATTTGAATAATTATTTTTGTTATTGTTAGCCACATTCAACGGGAAGGTTATATGCTGCTTTTCATCCCTAAACTCCCACGGGAACGGGCACAACGCCGGTAAAACCGCGGGGTGCTGCTAGTATATCATATATCAGTGTACTGAAGATCAGTACACTGATATCTTTAGTGAGATGAGAGGCCTTTGTCCAACAGTGGGATACCTATTACGGGCTCTTCTTCTTCTTCTTCTTCTTCATCGAGTGGATGGTCACCCTGACCAATCCCGGTGACAGAGTTATTGAGCCGCCAAAGGCCTCTGACATGGCTCATGTAACGACTACTATCCGTAGAGAGTAACCGGGACAGACGGCTTAACGTGCCCTCCGAAGCACGGAATCATCTTACTTTTCGGGCAATCAGGTGATTCAGCCTGCAATGCCCCAACCAAACTGAGGACAGTCTCACAAAGTGATTCTTTGTGAGGTATCCCCACCGGGCATCGAACCCGGAACCTCCGGATCGTGAGCCGGGTCCTCAAACCACAAGACCACGGAGGCTGTTACGGGCTAATACTATACTTACTTCCTTACCAACTTTAGTTCGTCATCGTTCAATATCCTTATTAATTCTGTTTTATTTGAGACTACCAGCGCCCCGCGGTTTTACCCGCGTTGTACCCGTTCCCGTGGGAATTTCAGGATTAAAAGTAGCCTATAGCCTTCCCGTTGAATGTGGCTATCCATTACAAAAAAGATTTTTCAAATCGGACCAGTAGTTCCCGAGATTAGCGCGTTCAAACAAACAAACTCTGCAGCTTTATAATCTATACTAATATTATAAAGCTGAAGAGTTTGTTTTGTTTGTTTGTTTGTTTGTTTGTTTGTTTGTTTGTTTGTTTAAACGCGCTAATCTCAGAAACTACTGAACCGATTTGAAAAATTATTTTTGTAATGGATAGCCACATTCAACGGGAAGGTTATAGGCTATTTTCCATCCCGAAATTCCCACGGGAACGGGAACAACGCGGGTAATACCGCGGGGCGCTGCTAGTATTAGTATAAATGTCTTGAGATTTATGTGTGGTCAGCACAATACCTAGTATTTTAGCACCATGAATCATGCCCTATAATTCGTACTCCGCGTACAAACTGCCTTTAATGGAAGGTTCCATCGAACTTGTTACAGTAATCACGGGGAACCCAAATTTATTGGAAATTGAAAGTTGTTCGCAATAAGGAGGTTTGGGTTTTGAAATGAGCTGTTACAAAATTCAAACTTTTTAATTTTTATTTTAGTTACTTTATTGGCTGTATGGCCTTGGTGGTCTAGCGGTATGTGCACTCGCCTGCCAAGACTGAGGTCCCGGGTTCAATTCCCAGGTCGAGCGAAAACATGTTTCCTACTTTTCAAACATGGCTCGGGTTTGAGATCACCAATCCGCATTAGGCAAGCGTGGTGATTACGCCTGAAACCTCTTCACTGTGCTGATATCTTCAGTGAGACGAGAGGCCTTTGCCCGACTGGGGGACATTACAGGCTTATACATTCTGTTTGGATTACCTACCTTGCTTCAGAGGGCACGTTAAATTTGTCGGTCCCGGTTGTTTCAATCGTCATACTATGTGAGAGGCCTTAGGCGGTCTAAAATTCCAACACCAAGGTAGGCCATCTACTCGAAATGAATTATTGAATGAATATCTATACTAATAATATAAAGCTGAAGAGTTTGTTTTGTTTGTTTGTTTGTTTAAACGCGCTAATCTCAGAAACTACTGAACCGATTTGAATAATTCTTTTTGTAATAGAAAGCCACATTCAACGGGAAGGTTATAGGCTATTTTTCATCCCGAAATTCCTACGGGAACGGGTACAACGCGGGTAAAACCGCGGGACGCTGCTAGTCGTATACATATGTAGTTAGATTATTGATATTATTTTGTTATACTAGCGCCATCTACCCGCCACAGAGCTCAAACTGAAGATCACCTGATGTTTTCATCGTCCAATGCGATAAATCTCCGCTCGTGACGTCATATGGTCCGATGCGCCCGCGCCGATACAGTCGCGAACTAACTCAATAAGTACAGTCATCAAAAATATTAAACAAAATATATTTGTAACAATTTGTAAGTTTTTTAGATATATATGTAATTATAAATCCTATCCTACTAATTTTATAAATGCGAAAGTTTGTGAGGATGGATGTATGTATGGATGGATGTATGTATGGATGGATGTATGTATGGATGGATGTATGTATGTATGGATGTTTGTTACTCATTCACGAAAACTACGGAACGGATTTAGATGAAACTTTACAGTAATATAGGTTATCAGAATAACACATGGGATACATTTTATCCCGAAATTCCCGCGGGAACGGATGCAGCACAGGTAACACCACGGGGCGCTGCTAGTCTATAATACTATAAAAAGGTGAAGTTTCTAACTTTGTCTGTAAAGGCTAATCTCAGAAACTACCAATCCGATTTGAATAATTATTTTTGTAATGGATAGCCACATTCAACGGGAACGTTATAGGATTTGTTCATCCCGAAATTCCCCCGGGAATGGGCACAACGCGGGTAAAACCGCGGGGCGCTGCTAATCTTCTATATATATAAAAGAAAGTCGTGTTAATTACACTATTTATAACTCGAGAACGGCTGAACCGATTTGGCTGAAAATTGGTGGGTAGGTAGTTTAGAACCAGGAGACGGATATAGGATACTATTTATCCCGTATTTCTCACGGAAACGGGTGCGCTGTGGGTAAAACCGCGGGGCGCTTCTAACGTAATATATAAGTATAGTGTATGTGAAAGAAAGAAAAGAAAAAGCGAAGTGGAGGAGAAAAATAAGGAAGGCTGACCCCACCACCATGTGGGACACATAGCCGGGAAGAGAGAGAGAGAGTATACAAGAGATTGTGTGGCCGACTGTATCCGCATCCAAAAATTTAGGTCGGCTTTCGTTTTGGCATGACTACTGAAAAGACAGCACGGGCTTCTGTTTAAAAATAATGAGCTGATAATTGCTTGAAGGTACCGTCTTATACATTTTTTCACCTGACTATACAAATATTATTATACTAGCAGCGCCTCGCAGTTTTACCCGTGTTGTGCCCGTTCCTATGGGAATTTCGGGATGAAAAATACCTTATTACCTTCGTGTTGAATGTAGCTATCAAAGACAGAAAGAATTATTCGAATCGGATTGGTAGTTTTTAAGCTAAGAACGTTCAAACAAACAAAAAATTAAACACTTGTATGTATGTCTTGCGCTTGTGATTATAATTTTTTTATCAAAATCGGTTCAGCAGTTTACGGATATTTCATGTTTAAATTTGGTATTGAATGGTTGTACAATAAGCAACACACGAAATAGAGAACGCAGTGTGCTTCGCTCTTTCGTGAAGCGACATTTTGTGGACTAGCAGCGCCCCGCGGTTTTACCCGCGTTGTGCCCGTTCTCGTAGGAATTTCGGGAATTTTTATATATATAAACCTTCCTTTTGAATCACTCTATCTATTTTTTAAAAAAGCATCAAAATCCGTTGCGTAGTTTTAATGATCTAAGCATACATAGGAACAGACAGCGGAAAGCGACTTTGTTTTATACTATGTAGTGGTTACAATTTTTGACATTCACTTGTCAAATTAGCCGAAACAGCTGTTGTACACTTCCATAACAGATTAAATATGATCAATTCAATTTATAAACCATTTTGGATGTAGATAATCAATGTTATTCATGCAGTACATTTAAGTATAGGAAATTCAGAGACATTGCATAAGTATTATTTATTTAGCACCTAAATCTACACTAATATTATAAAGAGGAAAACTTTGTTTGGTTGTAACGAATACGCTCAAAAACTACTGGACCGTTTTTTAAAATTCTTTCACCATTCGAAAGCTACATTATCCTAGAGTAACATAGGCTATTTTTCATCCCGAAATTCCCACAGGAATGGACACAACGCGGGTAAAACCGCGGGGCGCTGCTAGTTGCCCATATATCATATAAATGCGAAAGTTTTTGAGAATGGATGTATGTATGTATTGATGTATGTATGTATGTTTGTTACTCTTTCACGAAAAAGCTACTGAACGGATTTGGATGAAAATTTACAGTAATATAGGTTATACATTAGAATAACACATGGGATACATTTTATCCCGAAATTCCCGCGGGAACAGGTACGAAGCGGGTTAAACCGCGAGAATTGTTAGTGTCAAAGGAGTCGTATCGTTGGTATGATACATCTACGAATACGTAACAAACAACAAAGTTTCGAGGTAATATCTAAATATATAATAATGTTATCTTTCACTAAAGGAAGTTCATTATACTTATTAAACAGACTCACAACTGTATTAAAACATTATTAAACGAATGTAATTATTAATTAATGGTAATAGGTTACTAACCACGCCCCGCGGTGTTACCCGCGTTGAACCCGTTACCGCCGGAATTTCGGGATTAAATATATCCCATGTATTATTCTGATGTATGACCTGTATTACTGTAAAGTTTCATCTAAATCTGTCCAGTAGTTTTTGCGTGGAAGAGTAACAAACATACGTCCATCCTCACAAACTTTCGCATTTATAATATTACTAGCAGCGCCCCGCGGTTTTACCCACATTGTACCCGTTCCCGCGGTAATTTCGGGATAAAATGTATCCCATGTGTTATTCTGATGTGTAACCTATATTACTGTAAAGTTTCATCCAAATCTGTCCAGTAGTTTTTGCGTGAAAGAGCAACAAACATACATACATCCATACATCCATCCATACATACGTCCATCCTCACAAACTTTCGCATTTATAATATTATATACCTATAGTATGTACCTAGGATGTTGAAATTAATTATGGTATAGGAATTTAGCTTATTGGGTCACTAATGATCAAGGTTATATTACTGAAAAACTGCGATGTTAGTTAATCGCGGTTGTTAAGCAACGTGCAGCTCGACCCCTACTCGGATGGGTGGCCGATAGTAGCATTCTATCTGAGCGCTACCGTGCTTCGGAGGGCATGTTAAGCTATCCCGGTTGTTTCAATCGTCAGACTGTGTGCAAGGCCTTTATGCGGTCATAAAACTCCGATACGTGGGTTGGCCGATTTTTTGTCCGTAACCGAAATTCGGCCGAAACAGAAACTGAAATTTTGCCCGATACCGAGTTCGGAATTTTGGTCGATACCGAGTTCGGAATTTTGGCCGATACCGAGTTCGGAATTTTGGTCGATACCTACCGAGTTCGGAATTTTGGCCGATACCGAGTTCGGAATTTTGGTCGATACCGAGTTCGGAATTTTGGCCGAAACCGAATTCGGAATTTTGGCCGAAACCGAGTTCGGAATTTTGGCCGAAACCGAAACCGAATATTAGCCCGAACCCGAAGACTTCAGTTACCATATTGAACGGGTGGTCGGCTGACTACTTAAATATGTTATATTGATATTCATATTCACAGCGCGCATAGTAATTGACTTCTCAATGAGGTAGATTGGCAATTGAACATCACGCAACACTACTTGTTGCCTGCGGTTTTACTCGCGATCCTGCGGGAAATTTGGGATAAGATGTAGCTTATGTTGAACTTACTTTAACTTTCTGCGGCACTAATAGACGTTCATTAAATCGATACTTAACTATTTGATGTAATTTTTAAAACATTAATGTCAAAATTACTCATTAAATCTTTACGAAGAAGCATTTGATTTGTCTCTAAGTTTCATTCTTTGTCAATCTTCATGGCAAATTTAATCAAAATCGGTTTAGTGATTTTGATGTGAAAGTATACAAACGTATTTTAGTCAGACATAGGTACGTAAGATACTAGTATTATAAATGCGAAAGTTTGTGAGGATGTATGTATGTTTGTTGCTCTTTCACGCAGAAACTACTGGACGGATTTGGATGAAACTTTACAGTAATATGTATAGGTTATACATAAGAATAACACATGGGATACATTTTATCCCTCAATTCCCGTGGGAACGGGTACAACACGGGTCACACTGTGGGGTGCGGTTAGTAATTCTAATAGTCTATCACTACATATTATAAAACAAACTCCCCGGCAGTGTCCGTCTGTTCGCGATAAACTCAAATACTCCTGCACGGATTTTGACGCGGTTTTTAAAATAGATAGAGTGATTCAAGAGGAAGGTATATATCTTTAAAAAATCCCGAAATTCCCGCGGGAACGGGTACAACGCGGGTAACACCGCGGGACGCTGCTAGTTAAAAATCTATAGGAAATTACATAATATGTAGAAATAATATCAAGAAAAAATATAATTTTCCTCTTAAAATGAAAAGAATCTTTGAGGAAGTTCGTTAAAAAACTATATTCATATAAATTAATCCTACGCGGGTAACACCATGATGCGCTGTTAGTCATTTTAATAAAGTCTAGATTTTCTATGTTATCTACACTAATATTATAAAGAGGAAAACTATGTTTGTTTGGTTGTAATGAATAGGCTCAAAAATTACTGGACCGTTTTTAAAAATTTTTTCACCATTCGAAAGCTACATTATCCACGAGTAACATAGGCTATTTTTCATCCCGAAATTCCCAAAGGAATGGACACAACGCGGGTAAAACCGCGAGGCGCTGCTAGTTGCCTATATTTCCAAAGATATATTGCTTTCAAAGAGTAGAGAGTAGTCAGACGCCATCTTGTCTTGATGAAATCTTTTCTTTAAAGAATGAATGAGACACACTCGAATAGATTCCATTTAATTGTTATTCCTTTATTGTGCGGCGAGCTTAAAGGGAGGCCGCCCGGGTTGGGGTTCCGTGGGGTGAAATAAAAACCCTCGGTACTAATATTATAAATGAGAAAGTTTGTCAAGCCCGTTGTCACAGTGGCAGTGAGAACGCTCACTGTGTCGGGGGTTGCGGGGTCGGTCAACGGAGTAATATGTGAGACATAGTGGTTGACGACGTCTGGGTATCAATTATAATTATCTATACTAATATTATAAAGCTGAAGAGTTTGTTTTGTTTGTTTGTTTGTTTGTTTAAACGCGCTAATCTCAGAAACTACTGAACCGATTTGAATAATTCTTTCACTGTTAGATAGTCTATTTATCGAGGAAGGCTATAGGCTACATTTTATCCCGGATTTCCTACGGGAACGGGCACAACGCGGGTAAAACCGCGGGGCACTGCTAGTATTCTTATAAAGTACTAGCAGCGCCCCGCGGTATTACCCGCGTTGTTCCCGTTCCCGTGGGAATTTCGGAATGAAAAGTAGCCTATAACCTTCCCGTTGAATGTAGTTATCCATTACAAAAAGAATTTTTCAAATCGGTTCAGTAGTTTCTGAGATTAGCGCGTTTAAACAAACAAACAAACAAACAAACAAAACAAACTCTTCAGCTTTATAATATTAGTATAGATTTGTGTATGTATATGTAGTAGTATCAGTGAGTGTCGGACCATGTCGGAGGCCTTTAGACGGTCTAAAATCTCTGACACCAGGGTTGGCCAGGGTTAGAGTAACAGACATACATACGTCCTCACGAAGTTTCGCATTTATTATATTAATAGGATATACATAGATTATTGTACGGAACCCATTTAAAATATTCCGTAATCGCCCGTCTGAGCGCGTCTCTATGAATTATTATTGTTATAGGAATTGACACCTTGTTCTCACGTGGAGCACCCTTTGTATGGAGTGGCGAAATGACTCCGATTAGCTGTTATACAGGGTGACGGTGAATTTTCATTAATAGATTTTAGAAAAAAATTTTTTTTTTTTAGGTAGTATTTTGTTCGATTCGCTTTTAAACACGTTGATGTTGAATATTTTATAAATTGTTTTTTTTTAAAAACTTTTTTTTAGTATTTTTGGTCCTTTTATTTATATGATGATGTTGAAAATCTTTTTTTTTATTGCTTTATTTTTTTTTAGGTTAGTCAGTCTTGTTATGAAAATGAAAAAATGAAAAATGAAAAATATTTATTGACAAAAAAGCTTAAACTTAAAAATTACATATCCAATGGCTCCCGCACTAGGGCTAGCCTGTATCGCGGGTAGCCGTAAAACAGTTTAGCATTAATGAAAAAGAAACACTGACAGAACAACATACAAGAAATCAAACTAACAATAAAGCACTTATTTAAGTTAATTGAGATTAGATTATACAAGCCAGTTTATCAAAATAACAGAACCTGCAGCAGATTATAGGTAATATGAACAAATAAATAATTTGAATTTGAATTTGAATATACAATACAATGCTGGTGTACAATATAATGTCATTGTTAGGACAATTCTATGTACGAGAAAAATATATTAAGTATTGTTAATAAAAAATACACCTTTAGGTTACAATTTTCAAAATATTTTCAGTTTCATAATAGTCAAGGGTCAATAACCATTTCCTAATCCTAACTTTGACACCATAGAGAAGACAAGAGAGGTCACAATGATTTAAAGCACGTCGGTATATCAATGGAAAAGCAAACCACCGAAAACGTTTAGCAAAACTAGTTTTAACTGAAGCAACTTTAACATTCATCCTACGGGATGTAGCGCCGCTGTTTGTAATGCTGGCGGAGAAAAACTTGTGGTACGCTATCACTGCTCTGTGAAGAAACAGTTGCCTTACTGTCAAGATTCCAGATTCAGCGTACAGAGTAGCGGTGGGATAACGAAAAGGCTTCTTGAACATTACTTTGATCACTGATCTCTGTGCTCTTTCCAATATGATCATGAAAGATTTGGCTGCTGCACCCCACGCTGTAATACAATAACCTATAACTGATTGGCATAATGCCGAATACACTAACATTAATACATCCTTGTCAGCCCCTTCTCTGAGAAGCTTCATGATGTGAATCAATTTTCTAACCCGACCGGCAAGGAAAAGGATATGTTGTTTGAATGAAATATGCTCATCAATAAAAACTCCTAAATATTTTATACAATCAGTCCGGGCAATGTAAGTGTTATAGTGTGATGTTGAAAATTAACAAATTATAATTATATTTTTAAAGATTTTTTTATGGCTAGTCCTCACCTTAGTTTAACGCCCGTACGTTAACATCAAATACTTCCTTAGTAGAAATGTAATGACTGATTTTGACATGTAATATATAAAAAAAATACGTCAATTGGTTTGTCTGTTCGAATTTTATGTCTCTTGATTCTGAGTGCTGCTGTAAAGGTAAATGATTTTATTTCATAGTATTTAAGTTTTTTTTGTTTTTTCTGCTATGTTTTTTTTATATTTTTTTTTTAAGCTATTGCATAGCTTCTATCGCGGGCCTTGAGCGCGGGGACCGAATCCAGAAATTCCGTAACGAAAAAACCTCACGCTCCCCACTAACGCCATCTAGTGATAGAAAAAATAACTATGCAATAGCTTTACCGCGGCAGTCCCCGAGTGCCACACGTCTTTTTATATTTACCTATGTTTTTTTTTATATTTATGTTTTTTTTTACACTAATCATTGCTTCTCTTTGTTGAATTGATTTTATTTGACAGAAGATAGCGAAGGCCCGTTGTTTCTCCCGTAGACGTAGAATTATTATGATAGATAGCATTCTTGAGCGTCGTGACTCATATTATTTTTTGAAAATCAATTGTTCCATCGTTTTAGAGATGAGCGCATAACAACAATATTTCAGCTTAATATTTTAGTTTTTTACATAATCTTATAACCTTTTTTGGGATGAAACATAGCCTATAACCTTCCCATTGAACGTGGCTATCCATTACAAAAAGAATTATTCAAATCGGATTGGTAGTTTCTGAGATTAGAGCGTTCAAACAAACAAAAAAAAACGACAGCTTTATTATATTAGAATATAGATATTTTAATAGTTATCTTAAAATTTAATTTTTATATTTTATTATTGTGGGCCACCCTGTATGCAGTGGCCCGCCCTGATAGCATCGGTTGTATGTTTGCAGAATACTCGAAAGGGATCGCTCGAGCAAACACAATGACATTTGTCAAGAGCCGACAAAAAATTTAAGAATGTCTTCAAATTATACAGATTTTAAGTACCTTACTTACTAACTGCCCCACTCAAAGATGTCCATTAAATCGATAGTTAACTAATTGACAAAATCGATAATATAAAAATGAATCGCTGAATCTGTTGCTAAGCGCATAACTTCAGAACGACTGCACCAAATTGGATGATTCTTTTTTAATGTGTTCCTTATTGTCCGGACAAGGTTTTTATATAAGAAAAATAAGGAATAAAAATCTCAAAATTCCCACGGGAACGGGGGCGCTGCGGTTGAAACCGCGGGGCACAGCTAGTTTTTCATACAAATGTCAAAATCAGTCATTAAATCTCTACTGAGGAAGCATTTGACGTTTCTGAGTACGGGCGTTAAGTTATGCCGGTAATGTCTTACTACTGGGCAAAGACCTCTCATCCCTCTGAAGATATCAGTACAGTGAGGAGGATGTCGTTATCACCACGCTTGCCTAATGCGGGTTGGTGATCACAATTTTTTTTTCGAGAGGTGTATTATACGTTAATCGGTTTCTTTCTAGTGGTTACATGAGCCATGTCAGAGGCCTTTGGCGGCTCAATAACTCTGACACCAGGATCGGTCAGGTTGACCATCCGCTCGATGAAGAAGAAAGGGTATTTTCCCCCGTAATCCCTACGGGAACAGCTATATCGCGAGTAAACTCTCGGGACGCGGTTAATCTATAAATAAGTTGCAACAATTGTTCAAGAAATAAAACGATACAAAAATAAAAATTGCGAGAATGGCGGACGGCGCGGAATGCGCGGCAAAAACTAACCACAGTGCATTGGGTTGGATTCAAATATAGAACGGAATCCATAGATATTGCATCGATATGATATGTTTTTTTTTTGCTAAGCGTTTGGGAACTGATGTAGATGCTGACAAATAAATAGTGCATAATTAAATGTACGTAATGCCAAATTATTACAAATGATGTTGACAAGCCCGTTGTCACAGTGGCATGTGTTCGCGCTTGCTGTGTCGTTGCGGGTTCGATTCAACGGAGTAACAATATGTGCAGACATAGTTGTTGACGACGCGCGTCTGGGTGTCAATTATATTATATATTCTTATAAAGTATTTGTGTATGTGTTTATGTTCATTTTGATAAGTCACTTGCTTGTCTACCGTTAGTCAGAGGATTTTGAAAATAAATTGAGAGTTTTACTATTTTATGGTAAAAAAAATGTTTTTTGTAAAAAAAATGTCCTAAATCTGGCCCTGTCAATCATTAACACAGATTTATCGTCAGTTTGTGCCAATTGGCTTTTGGCACAAAAATAGATATCGATATTTTTACCGAAATATAGGTCTTTAGTTGAATGACATGAACTATATTATGAACTATCAATTTCATTTTTATTTTTAACTAGTAACGCCCCGCAGTTTTACCTGCGTTGTGCCCGTTTCCGTGGTATTTTCGAGATTTTTTTATACATAAAAACCTTCCTCTTGAATCACTCTATTTATTAAAAGAAACCGCATCAAAATCCGTTGCGTCGTTTTAAAGATCTAAGCATACATAGGGACAGACAGACAGACCGCGGAAAGCGACTTTGTTTTATACTATGTAGTGAAGTAAAACCAAATCTATTACAATAAATTTTATTTTCAAACTTCACAATAAGGATTAATGACAAAAAAATCATGAACAGATATCACTACATATCTATATATATAAAAATGAAACCCGTTTTCCTTGGTCAATGCATCACGCGTGAATGGCTGGACCGATTTCCACGGTTTTGCATTCGTTTGAAAGGTCTCGGGCTCCGTGAGGTTTATAGGGAATAAAAATCTCAAAATTCCCACGGGAACGGGGGCGCTGCGGGTGATACCGCGGGGCACAGCTAGTTATAAAATAAAGTCCCCGGCCGCGTCTGTCTGTCTGTTGGCAATAAACTCAAATACTACAGTACGGATTTTGATGCGGTTTTAATAAAAAGAGTGATTCAAGAGGAAGGTTTATATGTATAAAAATTCCCGAAATTCCCACGGGAACGGGCACTACGCGGGTAAAAACGCGGGGCGCTGCTAGTTTTTCAATTAATGTTTGAACATAACCTATCTTTTTCAAACCACGTTGAATCAGCACTGATTGAGGAAATATAGTGAAACTTCACGTTTTAAAATGTTAATTTAATACATTTAGACATGCTTTTTAATGTCTGAATGCACCGGAGCGTACAAACATCGTACGATATTCTTGGTGGCCAGTTTTCTTTTGGCCCTGGTCAAGGCGAGACGTGCGTTCGAGCCCGCCAAAACTTTACGCGGCAATCGCGAGCTGTCAAAGTGACATTTAAAATAAAAACTCTTTTTAGAGCCATGGATTTTATGTGAAGTGAAACCTATTTTTTGGTTTAAGGAGGTTGAGTGAGAACTTTTTTGGAAATAAGTTTTTTTTTCATGTTGTGAATTAAAGACTCTTTAAATCAGAAAGTTTGTGCATTTAAAAACTTTTTTCTGAAATTGCGAACGGATTTTTGTGAAATTTTTTTGGATGTTAATTTTGGTTTTGGTAAAGTGATTGTGGCTTTGGCGTTTTGGATGGATTTTATTTAGTTGATGGTTTTCCTAAGGTTGGTATTTTTTTTTGCTTTGATAAAAATAGTTTATATAGGTATATTACTAGCTGACCCTGCAAACGTTGTTTTGCCATAATAAAAATTAAGGGATGGACCACCCTTATCACCTAGGAGTATAAAAAATTGTTGTTGACCGATTCTCAGACCAACTAAAAATGCACACAAAATTTCATGAAAATCGGTCAAGCCGTTCCGGAGGAGTCTGGCAACTAACATTGTGACACGAGAATGTTAAGTATATAGGATACGACTTCAAAAAGGAGGTCGTGATTTTTTCAAAAATCCTCCTTTTGGGACCTGACCGATGTATTCTTAAAGATATTATACAAAAATATACTAAAAAAGAAAATATTTGAAATTAGCCGCGCCCGCGGGAATTATAGGATAAAATGTATCCCATATGTTATTCTGATGCATAACCTATATTACTGTAAAGTTTCATCCAAATCCGTCCAGTAGTTTTTGCGTGAAAGAGTAACAAACATACATACATACATCCTCACAAACTTTCGCATTTATAATATTAGTAGGATTGCACGCCAAAAGGGCCACTTCATTTTTTTCAAAATGTTTTTTTTAAAATAAAATTGACAGTTACTTTTTGTTTTTTTATTAAATTTAATAAAACCATTGACCTTGACCGGTCTTTGCCCAGTTGTGGGACACACCAGGCTAAGAATATATTTTTGTATTAATAGTCAAAAAGTGACGAAATATAATTATTAAAACTGCTTATTTCCTATTTAAATTGTATGCTAATTAACTTAACCCGTCATTAAATCTATCGCAATATATAATTACCTCGTTAACAGTAAAATTGAAAGTTACTTTATACCTATACAGGGTGGTATTATGCAATCAAAAGTACTATATTATAATCTATATTAATATTATAAAGCTGAAGAGTTTGTTTTGTTTGTTTGTTTGTTTGTTTGTTTAAACGCGGTAATCTCAGAAACTACTGAACCGATTTGAATAATTCTTTCACTGTTAGATAGTCTATTTATCGAGGAAGGCTATAGGCTACATTTTATCCCGAAATTCCCACGGGAACGGGCACAACGCGGGTAAAACCGCGGGGCGCTGCTAGTAAATAAATAAATATAGGTACATAAAATAGTAAATCTTTATATAGGTAAATATATAAAACTAGCAGCGCCCCGCGGTTTACCCGCGTTGTACCCGTTCCCGTGGGAATTTCAGAATGAAAAGTAGCCTATAAACTTCTCGTTGAAAGTGGCTATCCATTACAAAAATATTTTTTCCAAATCGGTCCAGTAGTTCCTGCGATTAGCGCGTTCAAACAAACAAACAATCTCTGCAGCTTAATCCTAACTAATATGTATTATCAATGCGAAAGTAACTCTGTCTCTCTGTTACGCTTTCACGCCAAAACTACTGAACTGATTTGGATGAAATTTTATACACAGGTAGTCCAGAGTCTGAGAAAGGACATAGGCTAATTTTTATCCCGAAATTTCCGCGGGAACGGGCACAACGCGGGTGAAACCGCGAGCGCGGTTAGTAAAATATATTTCGTTTGAGTACAATTGACTATCGTGAGTACAGTACAAATAAATGTGTACTCTAAAGAGTACTTTCTCTCCACACGGCATTGAAATTCCACCCTGTATAGGTAAATATGCAGTTATGTCTAATATGGGTATATAGGTCAGCGAGTTAGGTCTAGCCAGGTCTTATCAGTATAATTATATACCTAGACTTTAATGATTACTTGAGTACATACTTAAAAGCAAATAGCAGCGCCCGTTTTACCCGTTCCCGTGGGAATTTCGGGATGTAAAACAGCATATAAGATTCCCGTTGAATGTGGCTATTCTTTACAAAAATAATTACTGAAATCGGACCGGTAATTCCCGACGTTAGCTCAAACATACTAACATACAAATTTTACTTAATTATTGACCGACTTCATAAACGGAGGTTTCTCAATTTGACCGTATATAGGTATTATACTATGCCCATTCCCGTGGGAATTTCGGGATGAAAAATAGCCTATGTTACTCGTGGATAATATAGCTTCCGAATGGTGAAAGAATTTTTAAAAACGGTCCAGTAGTTTTTGAGCCTATTCATTACAAACAAACAAACAAAGGTTTCCTCTTTATAATATTAGTTTAGACTAGCCCATTCCTGTGGGAATTTCGGGATTTTTTATACATATAAACCTTCCTCTTGAATCACTCTATCTATTTAAAAAAACCGCGTCAAAATCAGTTGCTAAGTTTTAAAGATGTAAGCATACATAGGGACAGTCAGCGGAAAGCGACTTTGTTCCATACTATGTGTGATAGATGGTCAAATTCATTTTCAATTTTTTTTATATATAAAAGAAAGTCGTGTTATATACACTATTTATAACTCGAGAACGGCTGAACCGATTTGGCTGAAAATTGGTGGGGAGGTAGCTTAGAACCAGGAGACGGATATAGGATACTATTTATCCCGTATTTCCTACGGGAACGGGTGCGCTGTGGGTGAAACCGCGGGGCACGCCTAGTTATCTATATTTAACATCCGACATTGACATTTAAAACGAGCCCTGTTAATTCCCGTGGCTTTGTTCGCGTCCGAGGGCCTCTTACCGGGAGGACTTGTTTTGGGAAATTAATTAAATTTATTAATAGATCTATCGACAAACTCCGCGGGTACACCGAGCTACATTACAAGCCGCGAGTAAAATCTATCCTACTAATATTATAAATGCGAAAGTTTGTGAGGATGTATGTATGGATGTTTGTTTGTTGCTCTTTCACGCAAAAACTACTGAACGGATTTTGATGAAACTTTACAGTAATATAGGTTACTAGCAGCGCCCCGCGGTTTTACCCGCATTGTGCCCGTTCCCGTGGGAATTTCGGGATTTTTTTTTACATAAAAACATTCCTCTTGAATCACTCTATACAAAAAACCGCATCAAAATCCGTTGCGTAATTTTAAAGATTTAAGCATACAGACAAACAAACAGACAAAAATAGCGACTTTGTTTTATACTATGTAGTGATAAAGTTGCAGAGTTTGTTTGTTTGTTTGAACGCGCTAATCTCAGAAACTACTGGTCCGATTTGAAAAAATCTTTTTGTAATGGATAGCCACATTCAACGGGACGGTTAAAGGCAATTTATCCTGAAATTCCTACGGGAACGTGGGTAAAACCGCGGGAAGCACGGAATCGTCTTACTTTTCGGGCAATCAGGTGATTCAGCCTGCAATGCCCTAACCAAACTGAGGGCAGTCTCACAAAGAGATTTTTGTGAGCTATTGTCCCCACCGGGAATCGAACCCGGAACCTCCGGATCGTGAGCCGAGCGCACAAACCACAAGACCACGGAGGCTGTTGTAGGTACTTCATGGTACATTCATATGACTTGAGCCATTAATTTTATCTAATAATGCATTTATTACTGTCATTATTAAATGAGTTATTGTGTTATTCTTTGCAAATAAAATAATGTTTTTGTAGTTTTAAACAATTTAATTACCTAATTTATTACAAAGCTCATTAAGGTTTTCTAATAAATAAATAAATAAATATACCTGGACCAATTCACACACGGTTAATTAGACCCAAAGTAAGCTCACAGTAGTCACAGTGGGATTGTTTTGTTAGTTTTTTTAAGCTATTGCATAGCTTCTATCGCGGGCCTTGAGCGCGGGGACCGAATCCAGAAATTCCGTAACGAAAAAACCTCACGCTCCCCACTAACGACATCTAGTGATAGAAAAAAAACCTCACGCTCCCCACTAACGCCATCTAGTGATAGAAAAAATAACTATGCAATAGCTTTACCGGGGCAGTCCCCGAGTGCCACACGTCTTTTTTAGGGTTCCGTAGCCAAATGGCAAAAACGGAACCCTTATAGATTCGTCATGTCTGTCTGTCTGTCTGTCCGTCCGTCTGTCTGTCTGTCTGTCCGTATGTCACAGCCTTTTTTCTCCGAAACTATAAGAGCTATGTTGTTGAAACTTAGTGTGTAGATGTATTCTGTGAACCGCATTAATATTTTCACACTAAAATAGAAAAAAAATAAAATTTTAGGGGGGTCTCCCATACTTAGAAATGAAAAAAATATTTTTTTTTTCATCAAACCCATACGTGTGGGGTATCTATGGATAGGTCTTCAAAAATGGTATTGAGGTTTCTAATATCATTTTTTTCTAAACTGAATAGTTTGCGCGAGAGACTCTTCCAAAGTGGTAAAATGTGTGTCCCCCCCCCTGTAACTTCTAATATAAGAGAATGATAAAACTAAAAAAAATATATGATGTACATAACAATGTAATCTAACACCGAAAATTGGTTTGAACGAGGTCTAGTTAGTAGTTTTTTTTTTACGACATAAATCGTAAACCGCAAAAAAATACTGATTATTCATTCAATAACTCAAATGTAAATAAAAAAACATTTATTTCAAGAACTTCTTTATTATGTTACTCGCTGCTACGGAACCCTTCATGGGCGAGTCCGACTCGCACTTGGCCGCTTTTTTTTTTATTAAAACCTTTTTTCATTGTATAATTGTAGGTAGGTATTAGTTAATTTATTGAAAAATAATAAATAGATGCATTATTTATTTACTTATATGAGTATAGTTTTTGAACGACCTTCCTCAAGATTTCTCCATTTTAAGAGGAAAATTATATTTTTCCTTGATAGTTATTCTATTATGTAATTTCCCATAGATTTATAACTAGCAGCGCCCCGCGGTTTTACCTGCGTTGTACCCGTTCCCGTGGAATTTTGGGATAAACAAATAGCTTATGTAAGACAATCCCGTTGGCACAGTGGCAGTGAGAGCGCTCACTGTGTCGAGGGTTGCGGGCTCGATTCAACGGAGTAACAATATGTGAGGACATAGTTGTTGACGACGTCTGGGTGACAATTATATATTCAAAGTATTTGTGTGTGTATATGTAGTAGTATCAGTGAGTTAGATTCCATAATACAAGCTAAAGCTTAGTTTGGGTCTAATTAACCGTGAGTGAATTTGTCCGGGTGTATTTATATTTATTTATTTATTTATAATCTTCCCGTTGAACGTAGCTATCCGTTATGAAAATAATTATTGAAATCAGATTGGTAAATTCTGGCAGGAATGGACACAACGCGGGTAAAACCGCGGGGCGCTGCTAATTCTACTAATATTATAAACGCGAAAGTTTGTAAGGACGGATGTATGTTTGTTACTGAACGGATTTGGATGAAACTTTACAGTAATACAGGTTATACATCAGAATAACACATGGGATACATTTTATCCCGAAATTCGCGCGGGAACGGGTACAACGTGGGTGAAACCGCGGGGCGCAGATATCTAATATATAAAATTCTCGTGTCACGGGGTGCGTAATTGAACTCCTCTGAAACGGCTCGACCGATTCTCATGAAATTTTGTGTACATATCGGGTAGGCCTAAGAATCGGAAAACGTCCATTTTTCATCCCGAAATTCCTGCGGGAACGGGTACAACGCGGGTGAAACCGCGGGGCTCAGCTAGTTTTATATTAAATACTTCATTCACTGAATACAACGCACATTCAAGGAATATATTAAAAATTACTTAATATATGTAAATAAATACTCATTCAATAATAAACCTTAAACTCAGAGCAATAAAGACTATAATTATACTAATTAGTTACGTAATTAGATAGCTAATTTGCTGAGACATTCAATACTCTATTGCTTTAAGAATAAAGGTTAGATTGGTGATTCAAAGTGATTGAAAATCGTATGATTTGTAATGGTCTAATTTATGTGACATATTTCTTTTAAGTTCAACCGATTTTGAAAGGGTTAGTAATGAGTTTGTTACAATGATATTTGCAGTTTTTTTGACGTTATAATTGTTCTATATCTATCTATATAAATAAAAATGAATTGCTGTTCGTTAGTCTGCTTAAAACTCGAGGACGGCTGAACCGATTTGGCTAATTTTGGTCTTGAAATATTCATGAAAGTCCAGGGAAGGTTTAAAAGGTAAGCAGTGACGGAATAAATGCGGATGAAACCGCAGGGCACAGCTAGTACTTTATAAGAATATATAATTGACACCCAGACGTCGCAACAACTATGTCTTCACATATTGTTAACTCCGCCGAATCGAACCCGCAACCCCCGACACAGTAAGCGCTCTCACTGCCACTGGGACAACGGGCATGTCAATCTTTGCGGGCTATTGTGTTTTACATTGTAGTATGCGGTTAGCATTGCCAAGATCAGCTGATAAGAAGAAGAAGAAGCGATAACAAGTAGCATTACAAATTGTTAGTTTTTATCTTGATTGATAGCAGTATAATGATACTGCTATCAGTGAAGACCTACATACTACTTTCATCATACGAGATAAAACTATTTTACTAATTTTGCAACAAGTCGCGCCCCGCCGTTTTACCTGCGTTGCACCAGTGTCCGCGGGAATTTCGGGATGAAAAACATTAGCACTCGCTTGTGATCACGTGTACTCCTCGCTGTACTAACATCTTCAGTGGGAGGTGTTTGATCTGCAGTGGGGTGTTATAGGACGATACTTTACATTAGTGCTCGCTTGTGATCACGTGTACTCCTCGCTGTACTAACATCTTCAGTGAAAGGTGTTTGATCTGCAGTGGGGTGTTATAGGACGATACTTTACATTAGTACTCGCTTGTGATCACGTGTACTCCTCGCTGTACTAACATCTTCAGTGAGAGGTGTTTGATCTGCAGTGGGGTGTTATAGGACGATACTTTACATTAGTACTCGCTTGTGATCACGTGTACTCCTCGCTGTACTAACATCTTCAGTGAGAGGTGTTTGATCTGCAGTGGGGTGTTATAGGACGATACTTTACATTAGTACTCGCTTGTGATCACGTGTACTCCTCGCTGTACTAACATCTTCAGTGAGAGGTGTTTGATCTGCAGTGGGGTGTTATAGGACGATACTTTACATTAGTACTCGCTTGTGATCACGTGTACTCCTCGCTGTACTAACATCTTCAGTGAGAGGTGTTTGATCTGCAGTGGGGTGTTATAGGACGATACTTTACATTAGTACTCGCTTGTGATCACGTGTACTCCTCGCTGTACTAACATCTTCAGTGAGAGGTGTTTGATCTGCAGTGGGGTGTTATAGGACGATACTTTACATTAGTACTCGCTTGTGATCACGTGTACTCCTCGCTGTACTAACATCTTCAGTGAGAGGTGTTTGATCTGCAGTGGGGTGTTATAGGACGATACTTTACATTAGTACTCGCTTGTGATCATGTGTACTCCTCGCTGTACTAACATCTTCAGTGAGAGGTGTTTGATCTGCAGTGGGGTGTTATAGGACGATACTTTACATTAGTACTCGCTTGTGATCACGTGTACTCCTCGCTGTACTAACATCTTCAGTGAGAGGTGTTTGATCTGCAGTGGGGTGTTATAGGACGATACTTTACATTAGTACTCGCTTGTGATCACGTGTACTCCTCGCTGTACTAACATCTTCAGTGAGAGGTGTTTGATCTGCAGTGGGGTGTTATAGGACGATACTTTACATTAGTACTCGCTTGTGATCACGTGTACTCCTCGCTGTACTAACATCTTCAGTGAGAGGTGTTTGATCTGCAGTGGGGTGTTATAGGACGATACTTTACATTAGTACTCGCTTGTGATCACGTGTACTCCTCGCTGTACTAACATCTTCAGTGAGAGGTGTTTGATCTGCAGTGGGGTGTTATAGGACGATACTTTACATTAGTACTCGCTTGTGATCACGTGTACTCCTCGCTGTACTAACATCTTCAGTGAGAGGTGTTTGATCTGCAGTGGGGTGTTATAGGACGATACTTTACATTAGTACTCGCTTGTGATCATGTGTACTCCTCGCTGTACTAACATCTTCAGTGAGAGGTGTTTGATCTGCAGTGGGGTGTTATAGGACAATACTTTACATTAGTACTCACTTGTGATCACGTGTACTCCTCGCTGTACTAACATCTTCAGTGAGAGGTGTTTGATCTGCAGTGGGGTGTTATAGGACGATACTTTACATTAGTACTCGCTTGTGATCACGTGTACTCCTCGCTGTACTAACATTGCTCTTGGTTAGAACGGCTTATTTGCCAATATCTAAATTTAGTATGATGTTGACTGTATGTTGCTAGTTCCTCATCAATTGGCAACCGAATTATTAGTGTATTTATAACTTTAGTGGGCTTAAAGGTTAACATTCTTTACTTTTTGATGATCAGTGGGTTGTAACCTATAAAAAAGGATTAGCCTGTAATGTCCCACTGCTGGGCAACGGCCTCTCATCTCACTGAAGATATCAGTACAGTGAGGAGGATGTCGTTATCACCACGCTTGTCTAATGCGGGTTGGTGATCTCAAAAGAAGGAAATGTGACTGTATTCGCCTTGTGTTGAAACCTATATCCGTTGTTATTTCATCTATACTAATACTAGCAGCGCCCCGCGGCTTTGCCCGCGTTGTGCTCGTTCCCGTAGGAACCTTCCTGCCAAATTTAATGTTTCTAGGTGTAGCGGTTGAGGCTGTGCGTTGATTATCAGCCAGTCAGTCAGTCAGTCAGGACGTATTTGTAAGTTTGTTTGTATGTTCGAGCTAATCTTAAGAATTATCAACCCGATTTGAATAATTCTCAGCCACTTCAACGGGAAGGTTATAGGCTATTTTTCATCCCGTAATTCCCACGGGAACGGGTAAAACGCGGGTAAAACCGCGGGGCGCTGCTGTTTCCATATATACATGCCTAAGGTATACATATTATGTACTTGTATTTACTTACATTTCGACGACATATAGTCACATACCTAGATTAAACACAAAAGGAATAATTGATCTTTGCTCGGCTCTTATTACAAGACTAGCGCATCTCACAATACACAAACAATATCAAATGTATAATAATCTGACACCTAGGAATTTGACAGCCAGCACTTTCGGAATGGCGTTTAATTTACAAGTTTTTTTTTGCGTCGTTATTATGTACGTACTTTTCCAGCCGAAGACGATTACTCCAGAAGAGGAAAAAGGTTAAGAGATAGGGGAAGAATGGAATTAAATCACAAACCTTTTTCCTCTCCTTCCTCTATAGTACGGGGTTGGGGATGTTGGGGTCACACAGGGCTCTATTCTGGGACCTGTTCTGTTCCTTTTGTATATCAATGTCCTTGAACTATCTCAGCTTGTGAGGATCATGAAACAGTGAAATTAAAAGGTTGAATTGGACAGAGATCTCGTTTGGACAGACGTCATTTTAATCATACAATGTTCATTAAGTTGATGCCAATTCAATTCAAATCTTTATTGCTTATCAAAAATTATATAACAATAACTTATAATGTAGTTTGTTTAACAGCCGTGTAATGTCAACCGTTTAATGTACGGAAATTATAGCTGTTACTAATGGCACGTCTAAAACAATTGCCTTATCATATTTCCTTTGTTCCAGATCAAAAATGGAGCTGAAACCGCCAAAGCCAAAGAAAAAATCGAACATTGCCCGAATCATATCTTGGGGCAAAATGTTCAAAACTCCTTTACTAATCCTCCTTCTACTCAACACAACAAACTGTGAACTTGACAATGACATTGACAGCAGTGACGTGCCTGTCAAACTTGACAACTCACCTGTCAAACTTGACAGCTTACCTGTCAAAGTGACAAGAGTGCGACACAAGCATAGTATGGATATACCTGCAGTGAATGCTACAGTGATGAATAAATTGAGTGACATTAAGTATTTGAGGAGGCATTTGAACAAGGGTGTCTTGAACTTTGTGATGACTGACTTCTTGGTGGATGGGGAAGTAGAGAATAGAGTGCATTATAATGGAGTTACGGCTAAGGAGACTTACGTGGGGAGTGACGGGTAAGTCTATGAATAGAGCTGTGTTTTTTTTTTAATTTAGACCGATTTTTTTAACCTTCGACCGATTTTTTTGTACTCTCTGATCAGCCGATTTTTCATAACCCCCGACCGATGTTTTCAACCCTGCAGGTATTTGTCTACATTTTTAACCTATGCTCGTCCGATATTGTCATCTAATCATTGAGAAGACTACCCTACTATTGAAGTACTTTTCAAACGAAAAAATCTAAATCTAAATCAGTTTTCGAATTGAAACTACGTATACACTTCGCTTTTATTTTACTCGAGCAATGTCCCGCGGTTTTACCCGCGTTTTGCCCGTTCCCGTGGGAATTTCGGGAATTTTTATACATATAAACCTTCCTATTGAATCACTTTATCTATTTAAAAAACCGCGTCAAAATCCGTTGCGTAGTTTTAAAGATCTAGGCATACATCGGGGCAGACAGCGGAAAGCGACTTTGTTTTATACTATGTAGTGACTAGCAATGTCCCGCGGTTTTACCCGCGTTGTGCCTTTTCCCGTGGTAAATAAGGGATTATAAATTAATTTCAATTTTTTCCCCTTTCTTTCCAAGATATTTTCATTCTTTTCCTTTACTTTGTTTATCCTTTAGGCGGTCTAATAACTCGACACTACAGTTGACCACAAACCTACTCGAACATACTTTTCACCTCCAAAATTCTCACTATTTTTGTTCTGTTTTACGTTTACACTAGCAGTGCCCCGCGGTTTTACCCGCGCTGTACCCGATCCCGTAGGAATTTCGGGATGAAAAATAGCCTATAACCTTCCCGTTGAATGTGGCTTTCTATTACAAAAAGAATTATTCAAATCGGTTCAGTAGTTTCTGAGATTAGCGCGTTTAAACAAACAAACAAACAAACAAACAAAACAAACTCTTCAGCTTTATAATATTAGTATAGATATACATGTTAGGCCTGGTACGTCACAGTAATGACGTAATAAAGAGTGCGTTCTATTCCTGGCTAACTGCAGGGCAGGTGTCTGTCTGTTATCGACTTGTAAACAAGATGCGATCAAAATTAATCTTGTACTCTTTGTAGCGTAATTAGAATAACTTTAACACCGCTGTAGTTCATCTTCTTCTTCATCGAGTGGATGGTCAACCTGACCAATCCGTGTCAGAGTTATTAAGCCGCCAAAGGCCTCTGACATGGCTCATGTAACGACTACTATCCGTAGAGAGTAACCGGGACCGACGGCTTAACGTGCCCTCCGAAGCACGGAATCGTCTTATTTCATGCGCCCCTTAAAAATATCACAATTTTATACGCTGTTAAATACAAACAATTTTACCTGTTTATAATATTAGTATAGATGCGGAACCCGACTCGGATGTCCGACTCGCTCTTAGCCAGATATTTGTCTATTAATATACATTAATACAATAAAATGATCTGTCTGTTAATCTGTTGGTCATAACTCTTTACTCTTGGCACTGTCTATAGTTTTATATTTGTTTTCTGTTTAACCGACAGAAAAAATGGTTGGTAATGACTTTTGATGTTGACAAGCGAGTCTGTTTTATAGACGGTATTCGTGGTTTCCGTTCCTGCGGGAATTTCGGGATAACAGCCTCCGTGGTCTTGTGGTTTGAGCACCCGGCTCACGACCCGGAGGTTCCGGGTTCGATTCCCGATGGGGATATCTCACAAAAATCACTTTGTGAGACTGTCCTCAGTTTGGTTAGGGCATTGCAGGCTGAATCACCTGATTGCCCGAAAAGTAAGATGATTCCGTGCTTCGGAGGCCACGTTAAGCCGTCGATCCCGGTTACTCTCTACGGATAGTAGTCATTACATGAGCCATGTCAGAGGCCTTTGGCGGCTCAATAACTCTGACACCAGGATTGGTCAGGTTGACCATCCACTCGATGAAGAAGAAGAAACTACCAATCAGATTTGAATCATTATTCTAGTCGCAATATGTCACTCAATATCCACAATGCTTTAAGAAGCAATAATTCATCCATTGTTGTTGAAACTCGGTCAAAATAGACTCAAATTGCTGGAAGGCGGAATAATTCCGATTACATCGATGACGTCAAATCTTTATTTGACGTCATAACATCGCCTATATCAGCCATTGAGAGATGCCACACTCGCTGTAGCAGCACGGCACGGCAATGTAAATAAATTTCAAAAGGACACTGAAACGCATTTTTTAAAAATTTTTAATAAAACTCACCGTGCTTTGGAAGGCACGTTAAGCTGTCGGTCCCGGTTTTTTCAATCGTTAGATCATGTCGGAGGCCTTTAGGCGGTCTAAAAACTCTAACACCAGAGTTGACCACTTAGCTGGTCGAAATTAATTAATTATTTAATGAATTTCAGGATAGGTAATAATGGAATAAAATCACTAACCTCTTCAGGAGTAATCGTCTTCAGCTGAAAAATTGAAGACATTAGTCCACATTTTAAGACTCGTAAGAAAAAATAGAGTGTACATACTTATATTCATCCCCACAAACATTATATATTATAGTTACTAGCTAGTACAAATATTACATTGCCGGTAGAGCTCAATTATTCCATCGGCCCCAAGTCTAAGCAATGAAGTTAAGCCGTCAGTCCCGGTTACTTTCTACGGATAGTAGTCGTTACATGAGCCATGTCAGAGGCCTTTGGCGGCTCAATAACTCTGACACCAGGATTGGTCAGAGTGATCATCCACTCGATGAAGAAGGATCGTTGCCGGGTCGGTAAGTGAGGCATCACCCATTGAAGTGTACAAACAAACAAACTGGAGTGTTTCTGAAAATTATATGCGTTGTTTGTTCTATGAAACGGTAACAAGTATGTTTTGTATTGGAAGTAAAATGAGTGGGTTAGTGGGTTTAGTTATAGCATTGATTCAGCTTACGGTTACACACGAGTAAACGTTAACTCAAAGTCAGATGTACGAAAATAATATAAAAAATAATATGAAAAAATTTACTCTAAAAAACGACATAAAATCACGTTTTTTTGTATGGAAGCTCCCCTTGAATATTTGTTTTATTTTATTTGTTACTAGCTGTGCCCCGCGTTTTCACCCGCAGCGCCCCCGTTCCCGTGGGAATTTTGAGATTTTAATTCCTTATTTTTCTTATATAAAAACCTTGTCGTGACAATAAGGAACACATTAAAAAAAGACGTGTGGCACTCGGGGACTGCCGCGGTAAAGCTATTGCATTTATATTGGCGAGTTGGCGCAATCGACAATCGCCAACTCGCCAGCTCGCCAGCTCGCCAACTCGCCAGATCGCCAACTCGCCAGCTCGCCAGCTCACAAACTCGCCAGCTCGCCAACTCGCCAGCTCACCAGTTCGCCAGATCGCCAACTCGCCAGCTCGCCAGCTCACAAACTCGCCAGATCGCCAACTCGCCACTCGCCAATTCGCCAACTCGCCAGCTCGCCAACTTGCCAGCTCGCCAGCTCGCCAACTCGCCAGCTCGCCAGCTCGCCAGCTCGCCAGCTCGCCAACTCGCCAGATCGCCAACTCGCCAGCTCGCCAGCTCACAAACTCGCCAGATCGCCAACTCGCCACTCGCCAATTCGCCAACTCGCCAGCTCGCCAACTTGCCAGCTCGCCAGCTCGCCAACTCGCCAGCTCGCCAGCTCGCCAGCTCGCCAGCTCGCCAACTCGCCAGCTCGCCAACTCGCCAGCTCGCCAACACGCCAGCTCGCCAACTCGCAAACTCGCCAGCTCTCTCACCCCCTCTCTCACCCCCTCTCTCACCCCCCTCTCTCACCACCCTCTCTCACCCCCCTCTCTCACCCCCCTCTCTCACCCCCCTCTCTCACCACCCTCTCTCACCTCCCTCTCTCACCCACTCTCTCACCTCCCTCTCTCACCCCCTCTCTCACCCCCTCTCTCACCCCCCTCTCTCACCCCCTCTCTCACCACCCTCTCTCACCACCCTCTCTCACCACCCTCTCTCACCACCCTCTCTCACCACCCTCACTCACCACCCTCTCTCACCCCTCTCTCACCACCCTCTCTCACCCCCTCTCTCACCACCCTCTCTCACCACCCTCTCTCACCACCCTCTCTCACCACCCTCTCTCACCACCCTCACTCACCACCCTCTCTCACCCCTCTCTCACCACCCTCTCTCACCATCCTCTCTCACCCCCCTCTCTCACCACCCTCTCTCACCCCTCTCTCACCCCCTCTCTCACCACCCTCTCTCACCCCCCTCTCTCACCCCCTCTCTCACCACCCTCTCTCACCACCCTCTCTCACCACACCCCCTCTCTCACCACCCTCTCTGACCACCCTCTCTCACCACCCTCTCTCACCCCCCTCTCTCACCACCCTCTCTCACCACCCTCTCTCACCACCCTCTCTCACCACCCTCTCTCACCACCCTCTCTCACCCCCCTCTCTCACCCCCCTCTCTCACCACCCTCTCTCACCACCCTCTCTCACCACCCTCTCTCACCACCCTCTCTCACCACCCTCTCACCACCCTCTCTCACCACCCTATCTCACCCCCCTCTCTCACCACCCTCTCTCACCCCCCTCTCTCACCACCCTCTCTCACCACCCTCTCTCAGCACCCTCTCTCACCACCCTCTCTCACCACCCTCTCTCACCACCCTCTCACCACCCTCTCTCACCACCCTCTCTCACCCCCCTCTCTCACCACCCTCTCTCACCTCCCTCTCTCACCCCCTCTCTCACCCCTCTCTCACCCCCTCTCTCACCCCCTCTCTCACCCCCCTCTCTCACCACCCTCTCTCACCCCTCTCTCACCACCCTCTCACACCACCCTCTCTCACCACCCTCTCTCAACGCCGTGTCGAAGACTGCCGAACTGAAACGACGTTAGACGATGCACGGCCTTCAAGCCACACCTCCTTCCCGTCGGATCGGGTAAGCGTCAGGTTTTTTCGTTACGGAAATTTTGGATTCGGTCCCCGCGCTCAAGGCCCGCGATAGAAGCTATGCAATAGCTTAAAAATAATAATCCAATTTGGTGCATTCGTTCTGAAGTTATGCGCTTAGCAACAGATTCAGCGATTCATTTTTATATTATAGACTAGCAGCGCCCCGCGGTTTTACCCGCGTTGTGCCCGTTCCCGTGGGAATTTCGGGATAAAATGTAGCCTATAGCCTTCCTCGATAAATAGACTATCTAACAGTGAAAGAATTATTCAAATCGGTTCAGTAGTTTCTGAGATTAGCGCGTTTAAACAAACAAACAAACAAACAAAACAAACTCTTCAGCTTTATAATATTATAGTATAGATTATAGCGGCAATAGAAATACATCATCTGAAAATTTCAAGCTATCACCGTTCTTGAGATACAGCCTGGTGACAGACGGACGGACGGACAGCGAAGTCTCAGTAATAGGGTTCCGTTTTTACCCTTTGGGTACGGAACAGACAGACAGGCATAAGCACTGTGAAAACAAAAAAATAAATAAAGAAAGAAATTGCATTTTCTTTAAACAAGATATTACGTGAAGCTTGTAACACTTTAAAAATATCTCTTCGTTTCAAGGTTGATATGTGGCTGCGAAAAATATACTCGTACAGTACGAATGTATGTGTGTACTACATAATATACCTATACTCTTACTATCCGAGCCCAGCGGTGTTACCCGCGTTATACCCGATCCCGCAGGAATTTCAGGATAAAATGTATCCCATGTGTTATTCTGATGTATAACCTATATTACTGTAAAGTTTCATCCGAATCCGTCGAGTAGTTTTTTCGTGAAAGAGTAACAAACATACATTCATCTAACAAACTTTCGCATTTATAATATACTAGCCGCGCCCCGCGGTGTTACCCGCGTTGTACACGTTCCCGCGGGAATTTCGGGATAAAATGTATCCCATGTGTTATTCTGATGTATAACCTATATTACTGTAAAGTTTCATCCAAATCCGTTTAGTAGTTTTTGCGTGAAAGAGCAACAAACATCCATACATCCATACATACAAACTTTCGCATTTATAATATTAGTAGGACTAGCAGCGCCCCGCGGTTTTACCCGCGTTGTGTCCATTCCTGTGGGAATTTCG
Organism: Cyclophora punctaria; assembly: GCA_951394245.1. Classification (NCBI taxonomy): domain Eukaryota; kingdom Metazoa; phylum Arthropoda; class Insecta; order Lepidoptera; family Geometridae; genus Cyclophora; species Cyclophora punctaria. The sequence continues at coordinate 1,701,194 of OX596196.1, forward strand.
GGATGAAAAATAGCGTATGTTACTCGTGGATAATGTAGCTTTCGAATGGTGAAAGAATTTTTAAAAACGGTCCAGTAGTTTTTGAGCCTATTCATTACAAACAAACAAACAAAGTTTTCCTCTTTATAATATTAGTGTAGAAGTAACATATTTTGTCTTTGAATGATGTTTATTATTAATTAGTTTTCGTCTAGGTATGCTAGGTATGCTAATAAAGCGGCAGAGTTTGTTTGTTTGAACGCTTCAATCTCAGAAAGTACCAATCCGATTAGAATAATTCTTTTTCTAATGGATAGCCTCATTCAACGGGCAGGGTATAGGGTATTTTTCATCCCGAAATTCCTACGGGAGCGGGCACAACGCGGGTAAAACTGCGGGGCGCTGCTAGTTCATTATAATTGTATTAAAATGACACCTGTCAAAAACAGTATCTAAATTAAAAAAAACACTCGAAAATCTATACTAATATTATAAAGCTGAAGAGTTTGTTTTGTTTGTTTGTTTGTTTAAACGCGCTAATCTCAGAAACTACTGAACCGATTTGAATAATTCTTTCACTGTTAGATAGTCTATTTATCGAGGAAGGCTATAGGCTACATTTTATCCCGAAATTCCCACGGGAACGGGCACAACGCGGGTAAAACCGCGGGGCGCTGCTAGTCACAAATAAAATAGTACTTATGACTTAGCATCCATTACACATCAGTCCATATCGGCGGTCTTTAGGCGGTCTAACAACAAAAAGCAAAACGGGGACGGATTTATTCAAAGTGTCTTGCTATATTCCCTCACCCGGCGCCCCTCGTCTTCAAAAGGCCGTAAAGGCCCTTGCACATTAAAACTCATAACATAAAGAGTGCACACTATGCATGCCCGCTCACGCGACTTACATTGTCTTGACGTTGGGACAGTGTGGATGTGGCTTTATGAAACAAAGAGTTTTAATTATTACTAACAGCGCCCCGCGGTTTTACCCGCGTTGTGTCCATTCCTGTGGGAATTTCGGGATAAAAAATAGCCTATGTTACTCTTGGATAATGTAGCTTTCGAATGGTGAAAGAATTTTTAAAAACGGTCCAGTAGTTTTTGAGCCTATTCACTACAACCAAACAAACAAAGTTTTCCTCTTTATAATATTAGTGTAGATTCATTATTTATTCTTCTTCATCGAGTGAACGGTCACCCTGACCAATCCTGGTGTCAGAGTTATTGAGCCGCCAAAGGCCTCCGACATGGCTCATGTAACGACTACTATCCGTAGAAAGTAACCGAGACCGACGGCTTAACGTGCCCCCGCGGGAACGGGCACAACGCGGGTAAAACCGCGGGGCACGGTTACTCATATTAACTATTAACTAATAACCAAATGGTCGTATCCACTGTTTACTTTCGTTAACAATGGTGTCGGAACAAGACGGTCAGTTGAAGGGCTCGAGAATCATACGCTGATACGTAGTGTAGGGGATATGGGTAGACAGACAGACAGACAGAGAGACAGACAGACAGAAAGAGAGACAAACAGGGAGAAAGACAGGCCAATGTATGAGACTGAAACAGGCAGACAGATAACTTGACAGCATATAGACATAGAGACAGAGAGAGAGACAGCAAGAGAGATAGACAGGCCGATGTAAAGAGACTGAGACAGGTAGACAGATAACTTGACAGACATATAGACAGACAGCACAGACGGTCATGTAGATATAGATAGGCGGATGGATAGACGAATTGAGGCAAGTAGATAGATAACTAGACAGTCACATAGATGGAGACAGACCGGCGAAGACAAATCTTGAAAGAATTTAGGGCATCGGTTCATAAAAAGCGGAGATAACAAATATAATCTGATTAGATAGACATAATTTATTTTAAGTCCCACAGTAAGCTGTAAGCTGACCCATAGCTGGGCATTAGGCAACAAGCACAAAAATATATTTTCATTGGCATTATAACCTCTTTATGTGAAATCCAAGTGACATTGACGTTTTGGTGTCAAAGTCAAAATTTAAAAAAGTTAAAATAAAATTCTGGTTCCCCTGTTTTGGGCATAGCAAGAAATTTTATACATAATTATAAAACAAATACATGGGCATAACAAGAATAAGTACTTATTATAAAACAAAGTCACCAAAAGCTGTCAGTATGTCATTGATTTACAAGCCCGTTGGCACAGTGGCAGTGAGAGCGCTTACTGTGTCGGGGGTTGCGGGCTCGATTCCCGCCCGGAGTCAACAATATGAGAATATTGTTGGCGACGACGTCTAGGTGTTCATTATATATTCTTATAAAGTTTTTGTGTATTAAGTATATGTAGTAGTATCAGTGAATTAGATTCCATAACACAAGCTTAGAGCTTACTTTGGGTCTAATTAACCGGGAGTGTATTTGTCCGGGTGTATTATTATTATATTTTCTCAAAAACTACTGAACAGATTTTAATGCGGTTTTCACTAAAATACAGAGTGATTCAAGAGGAAATTTGTAATTACTTTTCATGTCAAATTTCCAGTAGGAACGGGTATAATGCGGGTAAAACCGCGGGCATTGCTAGTCTTCTACACTATCTACACTAATATTAGGTTTAAAGAGGAAAACTTTGTTTTTGTTTGTAATGAATAGGCTCAAAAACTACTGGACCGTTTTTAAAAATTCTTTCACCATTCGAAAGCTACATTATCCACGAGTAACATAGGCTATTTTTCATCCCGAAATTCCCACAGGAATGGACACAACCCGGGTAAAACCGCGGGGCGCTGCTAGTAGTATATACGAATACAATCATTTCTATAATAGATGACTAAAACGAATAAATTTGCATGTGACATACTTAATGACACGTTGTCATTAAGTATGTCACATTCAAATTTAATTTTGGAACGTTCGTAAAACGGAAGTCCTTTACATTGTCCACCACAGAGTATGCTAATTTTTTTCTTGAAATTAATTATATTATGGCAAAGAACAATACTTCTATTATTCCATATTTGATATCTAAAGATGCCGAATTTTAGTACTTATCTATATCTTTTTAAAATCTATACATAGAGAATATTGGAGACCTTCGGAAGGCCGACATAGCCTACGATTGAAACAACCGGGACCGATAATACCGTGCGGGATCCGTCCCGTACAGCAACAGCTGTTTTTCTCTTTGCGTAAATATGTAATTTCTAATTTTGGCAATATTTTTTTTCTTTCTCATTGTGCCTTCCAAAGAAGACGTAGTTTATAGTAGAACTCCTATAGAAATGCCACTATTGCCCATTGGACACCCATCTCAGTAGGGACCGAGATGCACGTTGCTTAACAACCACGATTGGTATAAGAGTACAATATTAGTAGATAGGATTAATACATAGTAAGTAACTAATACGTTACGCCAACCTATTACCAATTTATAAATTACTAGCTGCGCCCCGCGGTGTTACCCACGTACGTTGTACCCGTTCCCGAAAGGATTTCGGGATAAAATGTATCCCATATGTTATTCTGATGTATAACCTACATTACTGTAAAGTTTCATCCAAATGTAACTAGTAGTTTTTGCGTGAAAGAGCAACAAACATACATCCATACATACATCCTCACAAACTTTCGCATTTATAATATTAGTAGGAAGTAGGATCCCATCCCTTCATTTGCTAATAAAAAAAAAACAATCTATTAAAACGCGCCTAAAAGGCTTCCAATTTTAAAAATGTAACATCTGATTTCTCACCTGCCAGTGCTCCTAATCTTAGTCTATTGTCTATGCCCGCCGGGGCGCGGCGTTTGAAATAAGAACAAAACGTTTGACAGCCCAGCGAACGTTCAGACTCGTGTAATAATAAATTATCTGAGAAAACGACAGCTGAAGGCGGGAAAATTATAGGAATAATGTTATGTTGATTTTTTTAAATGTTTTGATCGGTTTTTTGTCTTAACTAATCACTACATATTATAAAACAAAGTCCCCGGCCGCGTCTGTCTGTTCGAGATAAACTCAAATACTACTGCACGGATTTTGACACGGTTTTTTTAAATAGATAGAGTGATTCAAGATTCAATTTTTATACATATAAACCTTCCATATGTATAAAAATTCTCGAAATTCCCACGGGAACGGGCACAATGCGGGTAAAACCGCGGGACACTGCTAGTATCCGATAAAAATATTATCCGTATCCGAATATCCGTAATATCCTAACCTATAAACTAATCGCTTCAAATCGCTGCACTTTACCCTTTGTTATTGTAAGTAATCATATCAAATAGACATTTTATAAGCCTTGAAATTGATACCTGGTTCGTAACCGACCGTATTTAGAAGTATATTGTGTTTTGCGGTTTCAACTTTGCATATTTAGATCAAGATTTTAATATTGGTGTAAAAAAAAAACTTGAGAGGTGTCAAGGGACACCCGGATGGAACGAAGTTTATTTATTATCAACAAAAAGAACCGTCGCGACACCACACTGTTCAATGCGAAATAGAAAGACGAATCGAAAATATCTAGCTTGCTTTATATAAGAGAGAGAGAGAGCATCTGCCCCCCCTAGAAGATTAAATAAATGTAATTTTTTTTGGCAAATAGAAATTAAAAACGTGTTACCTACTCTGCGCCAAATGAAGTGTTGGAAACAAAATATCTTTTCAGCCAGATTTGTGTTTTTCTATAGTTAAAGTAAATTTTCATGATTTTTTGTTTCAATATACCCGACCGACGATCTTTTCGAAACAGGTATAAGCAGCCCCCTGCCCCCTCCTAGCTGAAATCCTGGGTACGCCCTTGATTGTGTCCGTAAATGTAGTTTTAGTTTACATACAGATACATTTCTAGTTACTTCAAATAAAACATCCTATCCTACTAATATTATAAATGCGGAAGTTTGTGAGGATGGATGTATGTATGGATGGATGTTTGTTGCTCTTTCACGAGAAAACTACTGAACGGATTTGGATGACACTTTACAGTAATATAGGTTATACATCAGAATAGCATATGGGATACATTTTATCGCGAAATTCCCGCGGGAACGAGTACAACGCGGGTGAAACTGCGGGGCACTGCTAGTAAGCCATATTGTTATAATATGTGTAGGTATGTGTGTTGCGTGACTATTAGTTATTATAGTTGATAATATTATAGTAGGTATTATAGTTGATAATACAAGCCATGATAGTAGAAATCTACTTACGAATACTAGTAGCGCCGCGGTTTTACCTGTTTAGTGCCTATTCCCGTGGGAATTTCGATGTGAAAAATAGCCTATAACCTCACCGTTGAATGTGGCTATCTAGTACAAAAATAATTATTCGAATCGGATTGGTAGTTTCCGAGATTATTGCGTTCAAACACAAACTTTATCAAATTATATAGATATAAAGCTGAAGAATTTTATTGTTTGTTTGTTTAAAGGCCTTTATCTCAAAAACTACTGGTCCGATTCGAATAATTATTTTTGCATTAAATAGCTACATTCAAGACAAAGTTTACAGGCTATTTTTATCCCGAAATTCCCGAAGGAACGGGCTCAATACGGGTAAAACAGCGGAGGTGTACAAATTGCATGTTTTGCCGTCTCTATTACACGCAGTTAGATGTATGAGAAAGCGACATGCTATGCATGCATTCCATTTCCGATTACAATTACTATACTAATACTAGCAGTGTCCCGCGGTTTTACCCGCGTTGTGCCCGTTCCCGTAGGAATTTCGGGATGAAAAATAGCCTATAAGCTTCCAGTTGAATGTGGCTATCTAATACAAAAATAATTATTCGAATTCTGGGATAAGCGCGTTCACTTCCGTTCGTTACTTTTTATCCCGAAATTCCCACAGGAACGGCTACATTGCTATTCAAACCGAAGAGCGAAGTAAGGCTAGAGTAAAACAAGCTCAAGTTATAGGTGAACAAATAAATTATAGTACAAGCACAAAAGTAATAAAGCATAAAAAAGGTGAGGTGTGAATCATTTCATCTAGGCCAGTGTAATGAGAGGCGTCTCATTACATTCACACTTCAATCAACAATACACAACTAGATATCGGGTCACGTACAAAATCAAAGCTAAATACTGTCCGCGTGGATGACGTGTGACAGCTTATTTTGTTTACTACCGAACTGAAACAAAAGTTTTAAAACAGTTCGAAGTTCAACCTAATTACAACCATGACACCTGTCAATAAAGTAGCAATAAGTGAGAATAACGCCTCACTTTTCAAACGAGGCGTTATTCACCGAGAGGTATTTTTTGCGCCGACCCGACATCTAGTTGTGTATTGTTGATCGAAGCATTCACAGCTAAATTTACACATCCAAACTAACCTCAAAATTCGCAATGACCTACAAATTGACGTATCTTTTTTTTATCGACCATAGAGTTTTTCTACGTTTAACTGTATACTTTTTCTATTGCGAACTCTTTGGCATAATGCCATGTCATCCTAACCTAACTTTCACTGTTCTTTTTAGGGTTCCGTACTCAAGGGGTAAAAACGGGACCCTGTTACTGAGACTTCGCTGTCCGTCCGTCTGTCACCAGGCTGTATCTCAAGAACGGTGATAGCTAGGCAGTTGAAATATTCAAAGATGATGTATTTCTATTGCTGCTATAACAATAAATAAAATAAAACAAATATTCAAGGGGGCTCCCATACAACAAACGCGATTTTTCTACCATTACTTGCTCGATACTAATAAGTTTGTTTTAACGGCAAAAACTCATTAATATTTTTTGCCGTTTATTAAAGTACGGTACCCTCTGTGCGCGGGTCCGACTCGCACTTGGCCGGTTTTATTTTGAATTGTAAATAGGTGTGGGAGTAATCGAATGATTCGATCCAAGATGGATTAGATATCGATTTTGACATGTATCGGACTAATGGAATAGGCTTAAGTTTTATTTTTAATTAATACCTTTTATCTTGATGAGTTTATCGAATTTTAAATTGGTTTGTAAAGGGCCATTTTTTCCTTTTTGATTAAGATATGAAGTGTCGATGAGGCGTTACTATAACCTTCACACAATGTAAGAAAAAACCAAGTGCGCTTCGGACTCGCAGACGAAGGGTTCCGTACATTAAAAATTATTATTATCGAGCAAGAAACGGTAAAAAATCATGTTTGTTGTATGGGAGCCCCTTGAATATTTATTTTATTTTATTTTTAGTATTTGTTGTTTCAAAAATTTCAACTGTCTAGCTATCACCGTTCTTGAGATACAGCCTGGGGACAGACGGACGGACGGACAGCGAAGTCACAGTAATAGGGTCCCGTTTTTACCCTTTGGATACGGAACCCTAAAAAAATTAAGCAAAAAATCACACCCATATTGTTTCGCAGCTCATCGCTTAGCGCTACATTAACCCACAGATTAAACCTCATTCCCGTTACCATAGACAACAAAGATCTATTTGACACTGGCCATATATAGCTAATTAAAAAGTGTAAGCCGAAAACAGGAAACGTCACTTCGAATACGGTGTTCCTAATTTGAAAAGATTGACAGGTCGTGTTTCCCGCGCAATATCTATTGACAGCTGAATGTTTGTTTTGACATTTCGTGCACTTCTTCAGGGGACGGACTGAGGACAAAGTATTACCTTTTACTCAACATTAAGATTTGTGGCGTAGTTTGACTAACTAAACGATGTGCTTCGTACTTCGGAGGGCACGTTAAGCCGTCGGTCCCGGTTACTTTCTACAGATAGTAGTCGTTACATGAGCCATGTCAGAGGCCTTTGGCGGCTCAATAACTGTGACACCAGGATTGGTCAGGGTGACCATCCACTCGATAAGAAGACTAAACGATGTTAATCGCGATTGTTAAGTAACGTGCAGCTCAGTTGCTACTTGGATGGGTGGCAGATATGCTTAGTATTTTATCTGAGTGCTATTAATACGGTTATTTGTCGTCCCCGGTTGTTTCAATCGTTAGCCCATGTCAGAATATTTAGAAGATTAAAAGTCAGACCCGGGCCAAAGATTACTTTTACAAAATAAATATTATACCTGGACAAATTCACTCACGGTTAATTAGACCCAAAGTAAGCTCTAAGCTTGTGTTATGGAATCTAATTAACTGATACTACTACTTATACATACACAAATACTTTATAAGAATATATAATTGACACCCAGACGTCGTCGCCAACACCTATGTCTTCACATATTGTTACTCCGTTGAATCGACCCCGCAACCCCCGACACAGTAAGCGCTCTCACTGCCACTGTGACAACGGGCTTGTCTAAACTTTATGACATTAATGATTGTTGTATAGCAACATGCAATTTAGCTCCTACTTGGATGGGTGGCCGATAGTGGCATTTCTATATGAGCGCTACCGTGCTTCGGGATGAAATTTTACAGGAATATAGTTTATACATCAGAGTAACACCTGGGATACATTTTATCCCGCAATTCCCGCGGGAACGGGTACAACGCGGGTAACACCGCGGCGCGGCTAGTGTTAAATACAGTACAAAACCCTCCCACTGAAGATATTTTAAGTATATTGAAAAGCAAACAGCAACCGTGTAAGTAAAAATAACAATAAAAAAGTATTTTATTAATAAAACAAATTATTTAAACATACATTGAATGCATGACTGCGAAATTGGGCGCGAAACGGTATATCGACTCTAAAATCTTATCATTTTAATTTAAACCTTAACACTATCAATATAGATCTTAAACTACCTTGCATTGGCAAGCCAAATTTCAAGCAAAACTATCAATCTTTAAACCACTCCAAAATGCACTCTATCTCGAAATTAATAACGTTTAAATTACCTTAACAATTGGCTGTTAAATTTTTCAGCCAAGTCGTTTTAAATGTGGCTGTTATTACAAAGGAATAGAGTATATTTTAAAGTGTTTTCGAGTGATAGATTGGCTCTAATTGATGTGCGCACGCGACGCATTGCGTGGTGTTAGATCATTGATTCACGAATTGTTGACAGAGATGTATGGAGGTGACGTCAAAATGTTTGTTTGACCTTTTTAGGGTTCCGTAGCCAAATGGCAAAAACGGAACCCTTATAGATTCGTCATGTCTGTCTGTCTGTCTGTCCGTCCGTCCGTCCGTCTGTCTGTCCGTATGTCACAGCCTTTTTTCTCCGAAACTATAAGAGCTATGTTGTTGAAACTTAGTGTGTAGATGTATTCTGTGAACCGCATTAATATTTTCACACTAAAATAGAAAAAAAATAAAATTTTAGGGGGGTCTCCCATACTTAGAAATGAAAAAAATATTTTTTTTTTCATCAAACCCATACGTGTGGGGTATCTATGGATAGGTCTTCAAAAATGGTATTGAGGTTTCTAATATCATTTTTTTCTAAACTGAATAGTTTGCGCGAGAGACTCTTCCAAAGTGGTAAAATGTGTGTCCCCCCCCCTGTAACTTCTAAAATAAGAGAATGATAAAACTAAAAAAAATATATGATGTACATAACAATGTAATCTAACACCGAAAATTGGTTTGAACGAGGTCTAGTTAGTAGTTTTTTTTTTACGACATAAATCGTAAACCGCAAAAAAATACTGATTATTCATTCAATAACTCAAATGTAAATAAAAAAACATTTATTTCAAGAACTTCTTTATTATGTTACTCGCTGCTACGGAACCCTTCATGGGCGAGTCCGACTCGCACTTGGCCGCTTTTTTCTACTAAAGGCAGTTGAAATATAATCCAACTAGCAGCGCCCCGCGGTTTTACCCGCGTTGTGCCCGTTCCCATGGGAATTTCGGGAATTTTTTACATAAAAACCTTCCTCTTGAATCACTCTACCTATTACAAAAAACCGCATCCAAATCCGTTGCGTAATTTTAAAGATTTAAGCATACAGACAAACAGACGCGACTTTGTTTTATACTATGTAATGATATGGCGGATTTTACAAAGACATTTTTTTTGTAGAGAAAAAATATGAAGTGATTAGTAGTGCTCGCGATTTTGCCCACGTTGTCCCTGTTCCCATATACATTTCGCGACGAAAATAGCCAATAACCTTCCCTTTAAATGTGGCTATCTATTACAAAAAGAATTATTCGAATCGGATTGGCAGTTTCCGAGATAAGCTAATTATCTAATTTAAAAAATTCTCGTGTCACAAAGTTCGTTCCCATACTCCTCCGAAACGGCTCGACCGATTCTCATGAAATTTTGTGTGCATGTCGGGTAGGCCTGAGAATCGGACAACATCTATTTTTCATCCCGAAATTCCCGCCGGAACGGGTATAAGAAACCGCGGGGCGCAGCTAGTTTACAATAAAAGGTTTTTGTCTACCCCTTACTTGGGCCCCATAGAACGATACTTTAGCCCCCGCACCGCGCCCTTATTACTCCCCTGTCTATCTTACAGAGCGGTTATTCACATAAATGTACAGTTATCAGTATCATACGATATTACAGTAAGATTGTAAGATGGTCTTACTTTAGTCACGAATGAAAGTGATCAATTATTATCGTAAGCAGTCTGTCGCGGTTAGTTCAATCGATAGGCTAATGCGGAAGTCTTTAGGCGGTCAAAAAACACCGACACGAACTTACTTAAACTCAGGGGCCATATACATAGTTAAATCTAAGTATATTTAATACTAGCTTCGCCCCGCGGTGTTACCCGCGTTGTACCCGTTCCCACAGGAATTTTGGGAATAAATGAATCCCATACAACCTACATTACTGTAAAGTTTCATCTGAATCCGTTCATTAGTTTTTGCGTGGAAGAGCAACAAACATACATCCATACATACATCCATCCATACATACATCCATCTATAGGATTATAAATCGGTACAATCTCGGGTACGATTTGAATAATTATTTTTGTAATGGATAGCCACATTCAACGGGAAGTTTTTAAGGTTATTTTTATCCCAAAATTCCTGCAGGAACGGGCACAACGCGGGCAAACGCGGGGCGCTGCGAGCATCTAATATCAGTGTGTATTCTGTTGTATGCTGCGTAGGCGTCAAATAGCAGTGAACCATATTTAGGTAAACCCATTGTCTAGTATCAATACAAATCTAGTTTCTATGTTATTTAGGTCTTTTGGCGTTTGGTTGTGAATGGTAAAGGGGCTAGGATGAGGTTAAATTGGATCGGAGTGGAGCTGACCACCAGCTGACCAATCACAACGCAACGGAAAGTTTATTAGACATTTTAACGTGCCTTCTGAAGCACGGTAGCGCTCAGATATAAATTAGACTATCGGCCACCCATCCAAGTAGAGGGCAGAGCTGCAAGTTGCTTAACAACTATGATGAATGATCCACATACATATAATACTAGCAGTGCCCCGGGTTTTACCCACGTTGTGCCCGTTCCCGTGGGAATTTTGGGATGAAAAGTAGTCATGTGTTAGTCCATACTCTTATCTATCGCTATTCCAATTTTCATTCTGATTCGTTCAGTAGTCTTTGCGTGAAAGGGGAATAAACGTGCTTCATACATTATCTCAAAATTTTGCATCTATACCAATATAACAAAGTTGAAAAGTTTGTTACTTTGAACGCGCTAATCTCAGAAACTACTCATCCGATTTGAATAATTCTTGTTTTAATGGATAGCCATATTCATCAGGAAGTTTACTAGTTATTTTTCATCCCGAAATTCCCACGGGAACGGGTACAACGCGGGTAAAAACGCGGGACGCTGCTAGCTTCGTAATACATTTAAATTCAATGTAAATAAACCTAAAAACATAGGAACAACAATGCAATCCCCCAAATACAAGTCTAGGGCTCAAAACTCTGTGAAACTAACCAACAAGATTAGCGAGGACTCCATTTCGTCGGCCATTTTGTGACAAACGTCAAACTTTCGAAATGGATTCGCGCGCTCTCGCGGGACTTTTGGCGGGAATACAACGCGCCATAGAGTAAATAATACGATTTAGAAAAAAGGTTGTCTGGGAATTAACCTGCTTAGATTTTATCACAGATTAACTTAGATTTTGAAAGGTTTTGAAAAATTTTAGTCGTATTAATATCCTTAATGTCTAAACATAAATTTCATATACATACTAAAATACTAGCAGCGCCCCGCGGTTTTACCCGCGCTGTGCCCGCCCCCGAGGGAGTTCCGGGATTTTTTATACATATAAACCTTCCTCTTGAATCACTCTATCTATTTAAAAAAAATCCGCATCAAAATCCGTTGCGTAGTTTTAAAGATCTAAGCATACATAGGGACAGACAGCGGAAAGCGACTTTGTTTTATACTATGTAGTGATAAAGCTGAAGAGTTTGTTTGTTTGTTTGAACGCGCTAATCTCAGAAACTACCAATCCGATTCGAATAATACTTTTTATAACAAACTAGCTGTGCCCTGCGGTTTCACCCGCAGCGCCCCCGTTCCCGTGGGAATTTTGAGATTTTCCTGAATTTTCTTTGCTATAAACCTCACGGAGCCCGAGACCTTTCCAACAAATGCAAAACCGTGGAAATCGGTTCGTGCGTTCTGGAGTTATAGCGTCAGGGAGGAAAACCCGACTTATTTTTATATAGTAGATAGCCACATTCAACGAAAAGCTTATAGGCTCTTTTTCATCCCGAAATTCCCACGGGAACGCGAGTAAAACCGCGGGGTACTGCTAGTACACTAAATAATGTTACAAAAGTGTAATGAACTTATTTGTAGCCATTGTAATGTATTGGAAACAATCTCGAACATTTTTTGTGCATCTGTGATTCAGAAGCACTGTTCACTTTGGGCCGCTAAAATGACGCATGTTACTTGGAGACGGCAATTGCTTCCTTAGTACTTGTACCCGTTCCCGTGAGAATTGATGAAAATTATATGAGACAGCGCCCCGCGGTTTTACCCGCGTTGTGTCCATTCCTGTGGGAATTTCGGGATGAAAAATAGCCTATGTTACTCGTGGATAATGTAGCTTTCGAGTGGTGAAAGAATTTTTAAAAACGGTCCAGTAGTTTTTGAGCCTATTCATTACAAACAAACAAAGTTTTCCTCTTTATAATATTATTGCAGATGAAAAATAGCTAAAATATTTGACTTAGGACAGCGCCACACTTGACGGAAAATCTGTTACGTCTATTCCGCGACGGAACGCCAATACATGATACCTATTGCATATAATTTACTCCGCTGCGTCGTAAATTTTATTTATGCAAAAATATGTATAGGAGTTTACGTCGCCGATCTTAATACCATGTCCGAGGCCTTTCGGCGGTCAAAAACTGCGACACCAATGTTGGCCACAAACCTACTCGAATTTACTTCTTTTATGTGGCTAAGCGTCATTTTAGGCACCACAGAGGTCAAAGCTCTGATAAGTTTTTATTGCAACTTTTTCGGTCGCCGGACGATTTTGGAATTTATAATCAGTATGGAAGCGATATTATGTAAACTAAATTGTTTATTATACGCTTTTTTGAATATTTTGCGAATAAATACTTATCTTTTAAATCGGCGGAATCTTTTTAACATTTTTTTCCCGCGGTTTCACCCGCAGCGCCCCCGTTCCCGTGGGAATTTTGAAATTTTTATTCCTTATTTTTCTTATATAAAAATCTTGTCCTAACAATAAGGAACACATTAAAAAAAGAATCATCCAATTTGGTGCAGTCGTTCTGAAGTTATGCGCTTACCAACAGATTCAGCGATTCATTTTTTATACTAAGTCTAGCAGCGCCCCGCGGTTTTACCCGTGTTGTGCCCGTTCCCGTGGGAATTTCAGGAATTTTTTTACATAAAAACCTTCCTCTTGAATCACTCTACCTATTACAAAAAACCGCATCAAAATCCATTGCGTAATTTTAAAGATTTAAGCATACAGACAAACAGACAAACAAACAGACAAAAATAGCGACTTTGTTTTATACTATGTAGTGTTTGAGCTTGTTTTGAGCGAAAAACCGACTTTACTTAGAATTATGTGAAAGCTACCTCTGATCTCTGATGTCGGGTAAAACTAGTAACACTCATGTACCGAAATAATTTCGAAATCTATCTACCGATACTAAACTTTATCTGTACACTAATATTGTAAAACTGAGAGTTTTTTTGTTTGTTTGTTCGCGATAATCTCAGAAACTGCTAATCCGATTTGAATAATTCTTTTTGTGTTTGATAAGCAGATTCAAGAGAAAGCTAATGGGGTACTTACTATCCCGAAAATCCCACGGGAAAGAGCACAATGCGGGTAAATACGCGAGGTGTTATTGGTCGGTAAATAAATGATTTTATGAGATATAATCTCATTTTTTTCTACTCTTATCATCCTGGTTTTTAAGTTGATTAAAAGTCAATTTATTTTCATTCTCTGTCGAAAGTAATAATAGATATCTGTCAAAAATAATCAATTAATTTTGTTTTGGAAGCACTCGAAATCTATCGCTCAAAAAAGTATATTAATGTTGCTAGAAAACAAATTTGATTTTGCTTTCAAGAAAATTTTAGAGTAGAAATTCTGTAACTTTAAACGCCGATTGTATCAAAACCACTGAATCGATTTGGAAAATTCTTTTACTAGGAGATAGCTATATTATCCGAATATTGACCATTTAATTTTTATCCCGAAATTCCCAAAGGAACATGGTTAAAAAGGGTATTTGTTGAAAGCTTAATTATTAGTGAGCTGTTTTGGAATGTAAAGCAACTTTGGGAAGATCGATAATTTATTATTGTTCTATCTTTGAATTGATTATTTTGATTTCTCATTTTGACATTTGTGAGTTATTAGGTTTTGGAGGCAAAATACCTATCTACCTATAATATAAAAATGAATCGCTGAATCTGTTGGTAAGCGCATAACTTCAGAACGACTGCACCAAATTGGATGATTATTTTTTTATTGTGTTCCTTATTGTCAGGACAAGGTTTTTATATAAGAAAAATAAGGAATAAAAATCTCAAAATTCCCACGGGAACGGGGGCGCTGCGGGTGAAACCGCGGGGCACAGCTAGTACTAAATAGGTATAATAAAACTGAAGAGTTTGTTTGTTTGAACGCGCTAATCTCAGAAACCACCAATGAGATTTGTAAAATTATTTTTGTAATGAACAGCCACATTCAATGGGAAGATCGTAGGCTATTTTTATCCCATAGTTCCCACGGGAAAGGGTACAACGCGAGTAATAATCGAAGGGCACTAGTATTTACTGGAGAAATAGTTATATTATTATTAGTTTAGTGTATACATAGCTGTTGTATATCCTATCCTACGAGTACTAATATTATAAAGTCAAAACTTAGTGAGGATGTATGTAAGTTTGTTGCTCTTTCACGCAAAAACTACTGAACGGATTTGGATGAAACTGTACAGTAATATAGGTTATACATCAGAATAACACATGGGATACATTTTATACCGAAATTCCCACGGGAAAGGACACAAGACGGATCAGAACGCGAGACTTTTAAATTGAGTGAAAGTAAATATGCCTATATGTCCCACTGCTGATCAAACGCCTCTTATCTCACTGAAAATATCAGTACAGTAAGAAATATTAAGCACAATCACCAAGCTTTCAAGTTACTTAAGTAATCGCTTAAAAACTTAACAAAACATTCTCGTCCAAAGTATAAATAGTGTCTGAAAGTACCAGGCGCCCAGTAATGCAGAGGAAGTGTCGCGTCCACAATCCGTTTGTGGTCACTGTCGCGCAGGCAATAAAGATTAGCCGCTAAGTGTGGAGTTACTTCACACCTCCTATTGTATATTATGCCCTGGTACTTTAGTATCGAGTAATCATTTGTGTTTTAGCCGACTGCGACGAGAAGTCAGAAGGGTTATGTTATCGTTTTACAGCAAAATAAGTGCCTATTTATTTTGTTTGTTTACTTATAAATGTCAATCTTTTAGGTTTTAAGTTGCAAATTCTCATAGGATCTTTAATTAAGCGGACAAATTAACACACGGTTAATAAGACCCAAAGTAAGCTCTAAGCTTTTATTATGGAATCTAACTCACTGATACTACTACTTATACATACACAAATACTTTATAAGAATATATATAACACCCAGACGTCATCGCCAACAACTATGTCTTCACATATTGTGACATATGACTTCGTTGAATCGAACCCGCAACCCCCGACACAGTAAGCGCTCTCACTGCCACTGTGACGACGTTGCTTAGAGCTAAGAGCTTACTTTGGGTCTAATTAACCGTGTGTAAATTTTTCCGGGTATATAATTATATTATATCTATGATCTGTCAATTTGCTTATTTAAAGTCAAATTGTCCATAAACTAAATAACAAACTAACCATAGATAACAAAATTAAATGAACCATAGACAACAAATAAAATAGACAATCGTATATACACTACTTTAATTTCCCAATACATTTACCACAAAATTGTTTTAAACAAATTTTAATGCATTTCGACCCCATTTGGTCGCGAATTTGTTATGTCGGCACACCCTTAGCTGGATATACAGTATCTCCACAGAGTATCTCCCTAAATGTGATTCGTTCACGGCTCGTTAAACCTATTTCGATGTATCGGATAGCAAGTTTAAAAGGACAGATATAGTACTAGTTGACGACTCAGGTTGACGATATATTATACTTGTGGTCAGTGGTCGAAAGTCGACCGTTTAGGTATTTTGATTTTATTAGGCTTGAAGAGAGAGAAGATATTTCTTAATCTTAATTAATGTTTTCTTAAATAATATGCTTGTATGTATTACTAATATATAAATTAGTGATAACTAAATTAAAATTTTGCAATAAATGTCAAATAGTGTACAATCACTACATAGTATAAAACAAAGTCGCGTCTGTTTGTCTGTATTAAATCTTTAAAATTACGCAACGGATTTTGATGCGGTTTTTTGTAATAGGTAGAGTGATTCAAGAGGAAGGTTTTTATGTAAAAAAATTCCCGAAATTCCCACGGGAACGGGCACAACGCGGGTAAAACCGCGGGGCGCTGCTAGTTACTAACCTTTCAGCCGAGTGTACCTAAAGCGCTTTATGCCTACTCGCGTCACGACTAGACGTAACGCGAGTAGGCATAAAGCGAAATAGGTCAACAGATATTTTGACCATCAGAGTTGTAGATCTATAGCGAAATAGGTCAACAGATATTTTGACCATCAGAGTTGTAGATCTATAGCGAAATAGGTCAACAGATATTTTGACCATCAGCTTTAGTTGTAGATCTACGTTGGATCTCATAATCCCCCATAATTATATAAATTAGCGATAACTAAATTTAAATTTTGCAATTAATTTCAAATAGTTCACAATGAGTATATTAATAATGTAAAACTTGTATGGAAGAGCGGGGTTTTTCTGGCACAGGCTAACGCCTAAAAGGGGGACCCTAGCAACTAAATTTAAGATATCAATGTATACTTTTTATGAATAAAATAATTTATTTATTTATTTATTATTTATATTATATTTTTTTAAATCAATTTACTAGTCGACCAGTGGTCGAAAATCGAAGAAATCAGTACAGTAGGGATGTCGTAATCACCACGCTTGCTTAATATATTTGACTAGCAGCGCCCCGCGGTTTTACCCGCGTTGTACCCGTTCCCGTAGGAATTTCGGGATGAAAAATAGCCTATAACCTTCCCGTTGAATGTGGCTATCTATTACAAAAAGAATTATTCAAATCGGTTCAGTAGTTTCTGAGATTAGCGCGTTTAAACAAACAAACAAACAAACAAACAAACAAACAAAACAAACTCTTCAGCTTTATAATATTAGTATAGATAGGGCAGTCACATACACAAAAATACAAATCCATAGATTATCGCGTTAAAACTCAAAACAAACTCTACAGCTTAATTATTACTTCAAATAGCAATACATTAACAACCCATAGACTATCTGTGTCACCCCAATCTGTATTCTCTATGATGACATTCGATATTCAATTATAATGATACAAATGGCAGATCATGAAAGACTTGTCACAGACAACCCCAAATGGCTGATAATCTATACTAATAAAATATTATAAAGCTGAAGAGTTTGTTTTGTTTGTTTGTTTGTTTGTTTGTTTGTTTGTTTAAACGCGCTAATCTCAGAAACTACTGAACCGATTTGAATAATTCTTTCACTGTTAGATAGTCTATTTATCGAGGAAGGCTATAGGCTACATTTTATCCCGAAATTCCCACGGGAACGGGCACAACGCGGGTAAAACCGCGGGGCGCTGCTAGTATGTATATAAAATTCTCGTGTCACAGTGTTCGTTCGCGTACTCCTCCGAAACGGCTCGACCGATTCTCATGAAATTTTGTGAGCATATTGAGTAGGTCTGAGAATCGGCCAACGTCTATTTTTCATCCCGAAATTCCCGCGGGAACGGGTACAACGCGGGTGAAACCGCGGGGCGCAGCTAGTATTAATATAAAGAGGTAACGTTTATAACTTTGTTTGTAAAGGCTAATCTCCGAAACTGCACATCTGATTTTAATAATTCTTTTTGTAACAAATAGCCACATTCAGCGGGAAGGTTATAGGCTAATTTCATCCCGAAATTCCCACGGGAACGGGCACAGCACGGGTAAAACCGCGGGGCGTTGCTAGTATTATTATAAAGAGGTAAAGTTTTCTAACTTTGTTTGTAAAGATTTATCTCCGAAACTGCACATCCGATTTTATTAATTATTTTTGTAGTAGATAGCCACATTCAGCGGGAAGGTTATAATCTATTTTGCATTCCGAAATTTCCGTTGAATGCGGCTATCTATTACAAAAAGAATTATTCCAATATAATTGGTAATTCCTGAGATTAGCCCAGACATACAAACAAACAAAATTACAAAATGCAAAAAAAAATGTCACTAAGGACGTCAAAAACCGCTTAAATTGAAAGATCCTTACTTAAAATACGAAATTGATATCAAACTGATGGCTCTATTATGCATAAACCTATCCAAGAGCTCTTTACGTCACCCCAACACATTGACTATTAGTAAACCCTGGCTTCCCTCGGGACTTGATGAAGTTTTTATTCAATCATTTGTCATCCTACACTGTATGCAAGTTATGTTAGCCGGATGCAAAGAGGTGGTGTGCGGTTAAGTGGTTTGTGTATCTACACTAATATTATAAAGAGGAAAACTTTGTTTGTTTGGTTGTAATGAATAGACTCAAAAACTACTGGACCGTTTTTAAAAATTCTTTCACCATTCGAAAGCTACATTATCCACGAGTAACATAGGCTATTTTTCATCCCGAAATTCCCACAGGAATGGACACAACGCGGGTAAAACCGCGGGGCGCTGCTAGTATTACATATGGCTTGATGAGCTCGTTGTCACAGTGGCAGTGAGAGCGCTTACTGTGTCGGGTTTGTATGTCTTCATCTCTGGAACTGCGAATCCGATTTGAATAATTCTTATTGTAATAGATAGCCACATTCAACGGGAAGGCTATAGGCTATTTTTCATCCCGAAATTCCCATGGGAACGGGCACAACGCGGGTGAAACCGCGGGACACTACTAATCTATACTATCTATAAAAGCCTATACTAATATTATAAAGCTGCAGAGTTTGTTTGTTTGAACGCGCATATCTCAGAAACTACCAATCCGATTTGAATAATTCTTTTTGTAATAGATAGCCAGATTCAACGGGAAGGTTATAGGCTATTTTTCATCCCGAAATTCCTACGGGAACGGGCATAACGCGGGTAAAACCGCGCAGCGCTGCTAGTTGTAATTAAGATTTCACAACTACATCGGAAATACATCATTGTTACACGTAAGAGGAGGAGTAGAAATATTATTATTATAATAAATCGCTCCATTTTAATTATTATACGTAAACAAATATCATAATTCAAAAATGTAATTGTATTTTTCTATTATTTATTGTATTTCATAATTTATTTCAATGATTTCATTCTATTTTATATTTCATTATTTTTTCGGCCATATTTATTTGTTACGTTACGTAACTCAGAGATGTAAAAAAAGAGTAATTTTTACCTGTAATTTATGAAAAATTACGTCAATTAGGTAATTGACGATTTAAATGGCGTTTCTGAGTGTGGCAGCCATTTTTATTTTATTTTAGAGTGTTGGATTTTTTCACACAACTTTGTCACCATTTTCTCTGTCAGATTAACTATGCCGAAAGCCTTTAGGCGGTCTAACGCCGACACCAGGGTTACCCACGAACCTACTCAAACTTAGGTACTTACTTTTTTCCCATACTTTATGAATATCGGTAATTTTCAGATTATTAACCAGTATTTCTCTTTTGTTACAGCCAAGGCTTAAGACTACGTCAGCTGACAGACGGCAGCCATCTTGTTCAAGTGATATACAACCAAAATGGCGTCGTACAAGATTGCGAGTACGTAACACAACCAAAATCTGCCAGAAACTTCTTAAAAACGCTGAGAAAAGAATTAAAACAAGCATTGAATGAAGAGAGTTTTCGATTAAATCAAAATCGAGTCGAAAACCGCGAAAAACATTTGAACAATGACGAGGAAAAGTTTTACCGCGCTTTTCGCAATGTGACGTTTCATATTTTAAAAGATGGCGAACCTTTACCGCAAGATGTCGCTTCTTGGATGGATTATGACAAATTGAAGATGCAATGTTTGGAAAGACACGAACAAATGAAATATTTGATGGAAAGCAACAACAAAAATGCGCTCGCTAGGTAGGTATGTTTAATTTATTTATTTTTATTTTTTTATTTTTATTTTTAAGTTTTTGGACGAAATAAATGAAAATCAAATTCACTTGACACTTCAACTTAATGTCAACGCTTTTTTCTTGAGCAATTTAGAAAATATTGGCAAATACTCGCCAATCTTTTTTAATTCGTCCATTTTTTTGTTAATGAAATAATATTTTAAATAATACTATTTCACTTTATGTTAAATTTCATTTTCTTTTCGTTTCGTACAGGTGTAAAATATTTTATTTTCATTAGCTATCTTTGGATTATTCCAATTTGCCACCAAATGGTCAAGCTAGTGGGAAAATGGGACTGTCAAGTATTTGCCCGTCGCATTTGTCACACTTTCTATGCAGTTAAATGGTGAGTGACAGCTGCCACCTTAGCAAAAACAAAGCAAAAAAAATACATTTTTCAAAATTGTATAATAGACATTCCAGCGTATGACTGCCAAAATACCAAAGGCTAAACGTCTATCGAGTAGTCATAATAAAAATACCAAAATAAAGACATGGTGGCAAATGGGAATCTTTCATATTTTGTACTTTGAATACATACAAGATCATTTATTTGGCCAAGCTTGACATAAAATAGAGCTTCCTAAAAACATTGTAAGGTTTGAATTCCTTCAAACTTATTATATCTATACTAATATTATAAAGCTGAAGAGTTTGTTTTGTTTGTTTGTTTGTTTGTTTGTTTGTTTGTTTGTTTAAACGCGCTAATCTCAGAAACTACAGAACCGATTTGAATAATTCTTTCACTGTTAGATAGTCTATTTATCGAGGAAGGCTATAGGCTACATTTTATCCCGAAATTCCCACGGGAACGGGCACAACGCGGGTAAAACCGCGGGGCGCTGCTAGTTTTTAGATTTTTTGAGAATCTGTTTGGTCCAAAGTTTGTCCATGGCAAATGGCATATTAATAAAAGCTTTACTATTAAAACATAAATAAAATGACTACATATAAATGTTCTTGTATGTATTCACTTTTAAAAGTCACCGAATCCTATTAGGAATGGTATATGACCAAGAAATAGATTATCAAAATATAAGGGTGTTTAATGACACTTTACGATTTTTAATTCTTTAACCCTAGGGTGCAATTCATGAAAGCGGAGTGGAGTACGGAGTTCAATTGACCAATCACGGCGCATTAAATTTGTCAAATTCGTTGTGCATTGTAATAGGTCATTATTATCCGCTCCGGTTGGCTTTTTTGGTCATAAGTCCATTTCTAACGGATATTGACACTAATGAATGTCTTTTTACTTGAGCTGAGCTATGTTGAGTATCCACCAATCATATCAATGATATTCCTAAATTGCTATGCTACGTCTCATGTGATTGGCGGATACCAAACATATTTTAAATCTCGTTCAATGCATTCTCTTTGTAAATACTTTATCACGAATACACGTCATATTTCCGTGTCACCAGCCAGTACTGTCATTTTCGAATTTCGAAGGATCTTCCCGCCTTTTCGTCACCGCCATTGAACTATCTGGAGATACATGACTCTTCTATTATCTATGGGGTCGCTTCATTTCGATTTTCGATTCTTCTTACACACCCTTTACAAAATTAAAAATGGAATAGTGAATTCAGTTTCAGTACACTTATGACAGACAAACCTTTTTGCAAAGTAATTTAGTTCTAAAAATTACTTTCTGACACGCAATTTTCCGAAGAGCAAAAGAGACAAAACATCAGTGTTTTAGTGACACAGTTAAGGGTGTCAGATATTTTATGCAATCCTATTGGTTAATATTTATCCGTTTCGTTCCGCTTCTCCACTTCTCCAGTAATATTTCTCCGCTCCGCATCAATGGACAGGCACCTTAAGGGTGCGTCTCCATTGAAGCGGAGCGGAGCTGTGCGGAGCTCGACTGACCAATCACAATGCGTTACGAAAAGATTTTGACAATGTCAATGCGTTGTTTGACAATCTCAACGCGCTGTGATTGGTTAATCGGGCTCCGCACAGCTCCGCTCCGCTTCAATGGAGACGCACCCTAATAAGGCGAAAGGGACAAATATAAACCAATAGGATCCCCGCACTATGTGTGTCTTGCACTTATATACCAGTACATCGAGGAAATACACGTAATCACAAGCGAATACACGTGGTCCTATATTACTTACTCAAACACCTATTCTATACCACGCTGCGGCTACAAAGTGAACAAAATAAATAGATTTCATATGTTAATATATTTAAATGTGATTTGTGAATGTAATTAACATTCAAAGTGTCCTAAATACGAATTTTGATACTTTAAATTGTATGTAAGTAGGTACAATGACGTTACGTAAAGAGTTTTAAATTGAATAAAAAGTTATAGTGGCCAACCTTGGTGGAGTATAGACCGCCTAAAGACCTCCGACGTGGTCTAACGACTATCGCAACCAGAACTGTCAAATTTACTCGCCCTCCGAAGCATGTAGTGCTCAGATAATTATAAATACCACTATTGGCTACCCATCCAAGTAAGGGCCGAGCTGTCGTTGCTTAACAATCGTGATTACCTACCTACAAACCTAACGTAACACCACGAACGGTATAAACAAAATAGTATCATGTCGCTATTTGAAAAAAAAATTTTTTTTAGCAATACCTCCTAGTCTAATCTAGATTTTTTATAAACAATCATCTTTATTTCTAATCGGTAATACCAATAAAAAAATATAATACTTATAGTAAGGTATCGAAATTAAAATGTTAAATCTCTTACTGGTTTTTATTTCGATTAAAATTTTTAAAATTTAAATCGACAGTCATCGCTCGCGCCATACTCGAACAAAGTACAAAGTGTCACCAAATAATCTATACTAATATTATAAAGCTGAAGAGTTTGTTTTGTTTGTTTTTTTGTTTGTTTGTTTGTTTGTTTGTTTATTTGTTTGTTTGTTTAAACGCGCTAATCTCAGAAACTACTGAAGCGATTTGAATAATTATTTCACTGTTAGATAGTCTATTTATCGAGGAAGGCTATAGGCTACATTTTATCCCGAAATTCCCACGGGAACGGGCACAACGCGGGTAAAACCGCGGGGCGCTGCTAGTCGAATAAATATGACTACAGCCAAAACCGTTTATAACGACATCGTTTACAACGACCTATCGGTTATTACAACCAGATTGTATGGTCCCGTCCGAATCCCTAGTAAACTTTTGACTGTACAATATGATTACGAATGGAAAATCTGTCGTTATAGGTTTAAAGATCTTTATTTCTCATAAAAACATAGTGTTCATTTAAAATGCGATTTAAAAATAAAGTGTTAGTATAGTTACGCACCTCTGGTGCCTTAAATTATTGAATACAAAAAAAGTTATTCGGACAACTACCTATACGATTAGCCAAATCTAGAATGAGCCAATTAAAAAGTTTGTCGAAGAGATGTCCTTACTACAATGCAAAGTCTACGAAAAACTGTCAACCGGATTGGCCAAATAATCAAATAGTGACATTTTATTAAAATATTCGTTATTTTCTGACAATTGTATGATTGGCCAATTAGAGCCGAAACTGCGTTAAGCGGGCGCACGCGACGGTTCACTTTTGTATGAAGCCGTACGCGACGGGCGCACGCGACGGTTCACTTTTGTATGAAACCGCTCACGACAGGCGCACGCGACGGTTCACTTTTGTATGAAGCCGCACGCGAAGAGCGCACGCGACGGTTCACTTTTGTATGAAACCGCACGCGACGGTTCACTTTTGTATAAAACCGCGCGGGCAACCGCTTAACGCAGTTTTACGCCTTATAAATCTTGGAAGTTTGTGACCAAATCGTTATTCGTTCTTAAATCGTTATTGGCGATATTGTTTTATTTCTCCGCCGCAAGCGTAGACCAAAATTTAAAACAAAATAATAGTATTTTACAAATCTTCTATATTATATAAATAAAAATGAATTGCTGTTCGTTTAGTCTGCTAAACTCGAGAACGGCTGAACCGATTTGGCTAATTTTGGTCTTGAAATATTCATGAAAGTCCAGGGAAGGTTTAAACGATAAGCATTGACTGAATAAATGCGGGTAAAACCGCAGGGCACAGCTAGTAACTAACGAATTAACAGTACTTATGTTAATAGTACTTTTATGACTAAAATATTAATATAATTTTACTTTTTTTTACTTATTTTTCTTTCCTTACCATCTTCATCACTATAACGTATACCTACATTAAAGGCCACTTACCCTTGAATCGGAGCGGAGCTGTCCGGAGCTCAACAACTGACCAATCACGACGCATTACGAAAAGATTTGACGATTCCATGTGCTGTGATTGGTCAATAGGGCTTCGCACCTCTTTAGTAGAAACGCACTTAAAATCATCGGCCGCATACACGTCACACAACAATTTAATACAAACTAATCTCATTGGTGGCGACTCTTTCCAATTGCTTTCTTTTTTACTTGAATCAGTTCCATATTTATTCTTCATTTATTTCATATCGTTAACATTTTTATTTCTCTCACAATAAGCGTCCGTTTTCATTAAAAGTGGAGCCGTGCTCCACTGACCAATCGCAACGCAGTACGAAAAGATTTTGACAATGTCAAAGTATTGTTTGACAATTTCAATCAACAGCCTCCGTGGTCTTGTGGTTTGAGCGCTCGGCTCACGATCCGGAGGTTCCGGGTTCGATTCCCGTTGGGGATATCTCACAAAAATATCTTTGTGAGACTGTCCTCAGTTTGGTTAGGGCATTGCAGGCTGAATCCACCTGATTACCCGATAAGTAAGATGATTCCGTGCTTCGGAGGGCACGTTAAGCCGTCGGTCCCGGTTACTTTCTACGGATAGTAGTCGTTACTTGAGCCATGTCAGAGGCCTTTAGCGGCTCAATAACTCTGACACCAGGATTGGTCAGGGTGACCATCCACTCGATGAAGAAGAAGAAGACAATTTTAATGCGCTGTGGTTGGTCGAATCTTTTATCTTTTTAATCATTTATCTAATATGCCCAATCACATCTCAGTCTTCTTGCCAAATCAATACACTTCATTTTACCAAACTCTTGCCGGATTTCCAAAAAATAACTGGCAACTTTTGTGTTGATAATTTTTGTTGTTGGCAACAGTTGATATTGATGCGACGAGAGAGAGTATTCTAAGTAGTTTTAACAATATAATTTGATTATAATAATTATGAAACAGTTTTTTGCAAATAATATTTTATCATTCGCCAGTCAAGTTGTCAAATTTGATTATCACTTCAAGTCACCAACACAAGTCGTCAACTCTAGTTGCAATCTTTGATTATAAACAATGATTAACTTGATCAATGATTACTCATATCACCATAAAAATCACTCATTGATTAACTCCATCAATGATTATAATTAAGTCCAATCTCCACCAAACACTAAATTCACTCATTGATTGACGCGCGTACTCACGAGACGTCAAATTATTAATTATAAGAGATTTAATGAGTGGTTTTGATATTTGTATGAAAAATTACGTCAATTAGTTAACTGTCGATTAAATTGACGTCTCTGAGTACGTCAGTAACTCAATCAATGATTATAATCAAGGCTAATCACAACCAATCGCAGAAACGGTCGAACTTAACTATAAAATTGGTAACAGGTCACGCCGTTCATTCAGAGAGAATTTTATCCTTCCTGGCACCAAATGGTGCGGGGCTGGACAGTTAGCGGAGAAATACAGCGAGCTTGGCAGTGATAGAAACGAAGATATGTGCTGTAGAGCCCACGATAACTGTCGAGTCAACATAGGGCGGTTCAAAAGAAGATTCGGATATTTTAACTTTCGCCCGTTTACTATCTCGCATTGTCGATGCGATAGGAGGTAGGTTTTATTTTATTTTATTTTTTTGACAGTTGTGTTTGACAGGTGACATTGACAGGTTTGATATTTGTTATTGGGTTTTTACTTATTCTGGTTATTGCCGTTTGCTTTGGGTTTGGTTTTTACTGACTATTTCGATATTTTTCTTAATTATGTTTGACATTTGTAAGTGTCTATATTTGACTGACTATGATTTGACATTAGTAATGTCGACATTACATTAAAAATGAGGGTACGTTTACATTGAAGCGAAGCGGAGATGTGCGGAGCTCAACGGACCAATCACAACACAGTACGAAAAGATTTTAACAATGTCAATGCGTTGTGATTGGTCATTTGAGCTCCGCACAGCTCCGGTCCGCTTGAATGGAAACGCACCCTTATGTTCTAATATATAAACTAAAAGAGTATCTTTTACTTAAAGCATACTACTCAATAGAAGAGTTTTTTGCAGATAAACACGAATAATAATTAATAATGTAACTAGGTCTAAGATGTTAAGTTTTATTCTATTGTTTAGTTGATTTTAAGTTTTAGTTTATTTTAGTTCCTATATAGTTTTTGATTGTTTTAATAGTTTATTTTAGTATTTAGTTTTTTTATTTTTATATTTTAGTTCTGATTTTTATATTTTGCACACCCTTTGGGTTTGTAAATAGATGTAACAACTATTTACGCAAATAAATGATTTGAATTTGAATTTGAATTTGAAACTCTAATTTGCATTGTACCTATCGACAAAAATACATCTTATTGACATGACATGACATTGACAGCTCCAACAGTTTATTTTGTCATTTTTGTCACTAACTGGGGTTGTTAAAAAGCTTGTTTGATATTTTGGCTCCAAAAATCTAATGGATAGTCTTATTAGATTGTGTTTCTGCCTGGCACGGATACAAATGTAAATATTCTTTCAATGAGTCAATTTATAGCCGACGATCATTCGAATATGATCAATTTAGAGTGGAAGAAAAAAATGGTGGCGTTCGATTTTTATTTCACTTATTGGTAGGTGTATTGATTTGATCTTCATTCATTGTCAAGGTCTGTTATTCGCGACGGCGGCGGCAGCAGTCAGCAACTGCCGACCGCAAACACCACTACAGGTTTCAACGAATCTTTATGAGATTTCGAACGCGGTGTCACGGCTGCTTGCGTTATTATTTGTTAACGGAAACTTATGTACGGCGGAACAAAAGTACACCGTTGTCGGACTGTACCGTAGTCGGACGACTTAAAACGCTTAAATTGAATGAGCCCTTGTCCATTTTTAATTCGCTACGAGAGATAATGGTTTTGGTTGTGGTGATGGAATTTTGGGTTTTTATGGGAATATCAGCTTTGGATTGCTATATGGTTCATCAAAATCGATGTACTGTACGAATTTGTGTTTAAAGTAAACGTACTCACGCGGGTTTTTGCGCGGTAGAAAGTTAATAAAGCAAGTAATTACTTACTTTTCATTTCATACTTAAATAAGACTATATTTGTTTTAAACTACTTTTGCTGTCAATATAATATGTAGTTGTGAAATTAGGTTCGTTGGGTCAAAATGCACCTAAAGGAAAATTCTAAAGAAGGAGTACAAACCACTTCATCAATTTCTCCCTTATAAGTATCAAAGGAAACTATGAATTATTTTAAACCCTGTAAAATAATTACGAAACCGAAAAAACAATAAACTAGGCAAGCTTTTAAAATCAGATTTTTCACACATAACATTGTCATACTGACATTGACAGATCTGTCAAAAAAGGCAGCAATCCGACTCCATGTTGTATTACTAAAGAGTTTAAAACTATACAACCTCTTTGATTCTCGAACGCAATTAGTGATGTTCACACATAGACCACTCTGAAGTTAGGAGTAGTTAGGAGATCGTAGATCATTACTGCCGTTTCTTTATAGTACCGGCCCAGGGGGGGATTAAGGAGGGGGCCAAAAATTATGGGGGCGAACTTGCAAGTATGGGGGCGAACCTATTTTCTTTCTTTTATCGACAAGCCCGTTTGCACAGCGGCATTTGAGAGAGCTTACTGTGTTAAGGGTTGCGGGCTCGATCTAACGTAAACAATATGTGCAAACATAATTGTTGGCGGCGATGTCTGAGTGTCATAGCCACCTTATAACCTTCCCATTGGAAGCGGCTATCTATTACAAAAAATATTTGAATCTGCCTGGTAATTACTGAGATTAGCCCGAACAAACAAATAAAAACACAAATTTTAGCTCTTTATAAAACTAATATAGACAAAGCCCCCGCCCCCTTCAATCCTTAATCCCCCCTGTACCCAAATTTATAACATCTCCACACTACATTTACGATTAAACTGATTTGATATATCTCGACCGGTGGTCCGCTTTTAATGGCCTGCAGTGTACAAACGAAGGAAATTAATAAAAATATTATTACTATCGCCTTGTTACTAGGTGGAATAGTTAGCCTGTATGTGCTACAGGACAAAGGACTGATGTAAAATATAGATGAATTTATTTAATACTTTATTTACATAATTTTAACACAAGAGGTACCTATAGCTATTGAAGCGGAGTGGAGTGGTGCGGAGCTCAACTGACCAATCACATACGCATTGCGAGAGATTTTGACAATTCTAATGCGCTGTTATTGGTCGATTGGACTGAGCACCGCTCGCACTGCGTCAATTGAAACGCACCCTATATACTATAAAGGGGTCTCAAAGCTATGCTTTGGACCATGAAGAAACGTACCTTTAATCAATTTATATAAATAAAAGTAAGAAAGTGCATAGACATTTTAATGTTTGCCGGTCGCGACACGGTGTAGCGTGAATCATCCTTTATACTTATTACAAAACTCTAAAGATACCTAACGTTGACAATTTAAAGAAAGAAAAAATAAGAATCGAAATTCGAAACGGCGACCATAGATATAAATAATTTTAAATAAAGAACTAATTGCCAGTACCATCACTGGCAACTGATAAGAATGAGAACTCAACACAATTCCAAATTCAAAATCCTTCGAATTCCGAACGACAATAAAAAGAAAACACTGGCTGCAAAGACACCAACCGGAACAGAAATACCAACATAAAAAAAACTTGACAGAGTGAAACGAGATTCCATGGACATACTCCGCGTGCCCGGAACTAAATGGTGTGGCAAAGGATATTCCGCCACGAGGTATTCCCAGCTGGGAGGGTACACCAGAACTGACAGGTGCTGTCGGGTCCACGATCTGAGGTGCCCCTTCTGGATCGGAGGCATGGAGAAGAAGTTCGGGCTCTACAACTGGAGGATTAATACGCTAATGCACTGCAGATGCGATGAAAGGTATTGTTTTGATGTTGGTACTGTTAGTCATATTATGATGCTTTTCTACCTGAGTTAGTTTTATATTATATTTTACGTTTAGTAAACTTCTAAGTTTATTATCCACCAATGATTGTCAAACGCACTCGTGACATAGTTTGACTAAGCAATGTTTGTTCATTGTTATGTTAAACAACGTGCAACTCGACCCCTATCGGATGTCTGACAGTGGCATTTCTGATCGAGCGCTACCGTGCTTCGGAGGGCACGTAAAATTGTCGTTTCCGGTTGTTTCAATCGTTAGATCATGTCGGAGGCCTTTCGGCGGTCTAAGAACTCCGACACCAGAGTTGGAAAGAGTTGTTAGATATGTGTTACAACTGTCAGTGGTAGATTGAGGCTGTTTGTTAGTATGTGCTTTGCAATGTTTTTGTTATGTTGGTGACATTGGGTTAGTGTGCGCTTTGCTTAATTTTAAAAAGTATTTGGTTTTAGTTTTTAGGATATATGTTGGTATGCTTGATAACCACGCTATAGAAGCGACTAGCAATGTATTTTTAAAAGTAAAGTATTAGCCTGTAATGTCCCACTGCTGGGCAAAGGCCTCTCATATCACTGAAGACATCAGTACAGTGAGGAGGATGTCGTAATCACCACGCTTGCCTAATGCGGGTTGGTGATCTCAAACCTGAGCCGTGTTTGAAAAGTAGGAAACATGGTTTTGCTCGACCCGGGAATTGAACCCGTCTCAAAGCTTAACTCAGTGTTGGCTCTTATCCTCGCATACGTTGATCATACACCAAAAGTATGTATTACAAAGATGATGGTCTTCAAAAGATCTACAAAAAAGTCCTCCATAGTATATATCTATCCCGGAATTCCCGCGGGATCGGATACAACGCGGGTAACACCGCGGGGCGCGGCTAGTTTACAATATAATAACATTGTTTTTATCTACACTTATATTATAAAGAGGAAAACTTTGTTTGGTTGTAATGAATAGGCTCAAAAACTACTGGACCGTTTTTAAAAATTCGAAATTTCACCATTCGAAAGCTACATTATCCACGAGTAACATAGGCTATTTTTCATCCCGAAATTCCCATAGGAATGGACACAACGCGGGAAAAACCGCGGAGCGCTGCTATCACTTATACTCACATACAAAATGCATACGAAATAACATGAATATGTATTTAAAATTAAATGTCTGGAAATTATTTTATTACAGTAAAAATATATTTATTTTATTTCTAGCTGTGCCCCGCGGTTTCACCCGCAGCGCCCCCGTTCCCATGGGAATTTTAAGATTTTTATTCCTTATATAAAACCCTTGTCCTGAAAACACATTAAAAAAAGAATCATCCAATTCGGTGCAGTCGTTCTGAAGTTATGCGCTTAGCAACAGATTCAGCGATTCATTTTTATATTATAGATATTTAAATAATTATCTAAAGATTCTTACATTCCAATGTCTTATTTTTTAATTAACTTAAAAAAACGGTCCCAGAGACCAAATCTAAACCTTTATTTTTAAAAATCAAATTTCAGTTCTGATTTTAAATTTATCAAATAAACATCATAATGAGTCCACTAATTGACTAAATTAAAAAACTAATGAACATAACTTATCATTTTTAAGTTTTTTTCCCTCCAAAATGTCCCAAAAACAATTACCATAGAGTAGTAATAGAGTCGTTTCCTTGGAATGATAAAAAATTTAAGTAATAAATAGTTTTATAAACAAAAATAAAAGTATGAATGTTGCCTGCGAGATGTGAAATGGAACAGAAAATATATGGAGAAGTTGTTGTTACTACAAATTATTTCAAAATCTAACTCTATCTGTCTTTTTGTCCGTCAACGCGATTTTACACCTAAATAAATCAATTTTGGCAGTACAGAGATAAATAAATCATTTTCACACTTAAGGCAATAAACCGATTTTGATAATGTTTGCATAGGTTACAATAGAATAGCGTTCAACTTTGGATACGGACGGATGGCCAAGTAGCCAAGTAATAAAAAACTCGCAATTCCCACGGTAATGGGGGCGCTGCGGGTGAGACCGCGGGGCACAGCTAGTTATTAAATAAAACATTTTTCCAGTCTCTCAACGACTCCATACCCCGTTTCATTAACTATTGTTTTGTAAATATTTTTTTATATTAAACTAGCAGCGCCCCGGGGTTTTACCCGCGTTGTGTCTATTCCTGTGGGAATTTCGGGATGAAAAATAGCCTATGTTACTCGTGGATAATGTAGCTTTCGAATGGTGAAAGAATTTTTAAAAATGGTCCAGTAGTTTTTGAGCCTATTCATTACAACCAAACAAACAAAGTTTTCCTCTTTATAATATTAGTGTAGAAAACATGTTTCCAGTCTTTCAACGACTCCCTGTTTTATTAACTATTTTTTAGTAAATATTTTTTTTATATTAAATAAAACATTTTTCCAGTCTCTCAACGACTCCACTTCCCTGTCCGGTGTAATCATAAAACTCCTAATCTGATTGTATCTCGACTCCTAATTGGGCATCATAAATAACAGAACCCGCGATATCTTGTCCGTGTGTCTGTAACGAGCGCCGCCGCGGCAGTAAATATAGTTTACAGCGTGTGTTATGACTAGTTAGGTACCGCGGTTTTGTTTAACATTGTGTCCTATTGTGACTTCTTATATAGACGTGGGTATATGAAAATCCTACTAAAATTATAAACTAGCAGCGCCCCGTGATATTACCGACGTTTTCCCCGTTCCCGTGGGAATTTCGGGATGAAAAATAGCATAAAATGAATTGCTGTTCGTTAGTCTGCTTAAAACTCGAGAACGGCTGAACCGATTTGGCTAATTTTGGTCTTGAAATATTCATAAATGTCCAGGGAAGGTTTAAACGGTAAGCAGTGAGGAAGAAAATGCAGGTGAAACCGCAGGGCACAGCTAGTAATAAATAGTAATAAACTTCAAAAAGACTGCACCCAATAGGATGACTCTTTTTTATGTGTTCTTTATTGACAGGACAAGGATTTTTTTATATAAGAAAAATAAGGAATAAAAAACTCCAAATTCCCACGGGAACGGGGGCGCTGCGGGTGAAACCGCGGGGCATATCTAGTAAATAATACATTTTGTCAACAGTCGCTCTATTGACCGGAAGTAACAACAATCTAACTAGCGCCAAACAGAACCAACATTCAAAAACTAAATCACCACAGACAACATTCTTTTTTCAAAGCATACTTGCGTTCTGCCTCAAAAAAGCATGAAAACTATTTTAACAAGGTGTTTATAACACTGTTGACAAAAAACTCACGACTTTACAATCAACAGCAATTCATTTGATGTTATCTATGCGTAGAATCGGAGATCGGACCATAGATTATAGACCTATGCACTTTATTTGGAGTAGACTACAAGGTTTGAACGTTTTAAACCGACTTAAAAAGAAGGAAACGTGGTTTTATTCCCTTTTTGTTTAATGAAGTTTCGTGTAATTTGAAAACTTATGATATAAAGATGTATCCGCTAATTATGATAAACTAGCCGCGCCCCGCGGTGTTACCCGTGTTGTACCCGTTCCCGCGGGAATTTCGGGATAAAATGTGTCCCATGTGTAATTCTGATGTATAACCTATATTACTGTAAAGTTTCATCCAAATCCTTCCAGTAGTTTTTTCGTGAAAGAGTAACAAACATACATAATATACATACACACACACGTCCATCCTCACTAACTTTCGCGTTTATCACTATCACTGCATATTATAAAACAAAGTCCCCGGCCGCGTCTGTCTGTCCGTTCACGATAAACTCAAATACTACAGCACGGATTTTGACACGTTTTTTAAATAAATAGAGTGATTCAAGATGAAAGTTTATATGTATAAAATATATTTTATCCCCAAATTCCCGCGGGAATGGGTACAACGCGGGTAACACCGCGGGGCGTGGCTAGTCACTGCATAGTATAAAACAAAGTCGCTTTCCGCTGTCTGTCCCTATGTATGCTTAGATCTTTAAAACTACGCAACGGTACGCTACGCTACGGTACGGTTTTTTAATAGATATAGTGTTTCAAGAAGGTTTTTATGTATAAAATACCCGAAATTCCCACGGGAACGGGCACAACGCGAGTAAAACCGCGGGGCGCTGCTAGTTCTTAATATGAGTAGGATTTTTTGTATTTATATTAAGGTTTCTCTGTCTGGGTGGTCTTTGTTTATGGTTTCTGACTGTTTTTGTGATAATTAAAACGTGATATGATTTTAATAAGGTAATATTTGACCTTCTCCCAACAGGGCTTATCTCGTGACAGTAAGGAGAAAAAAAATACTCATAACAGCAATAGCATTACTAAAGTTATTTAAAGCATTTTGTCATTGAGCCAATTTCCTGGACCTTTTAAAAATAGACCAAAACATAACCCTCCTTCCACGACAGTCGGGTAAAAAACGAAAGAAAGACCAACCAAAATAAAATAAATCAAAATTAACCTATTAACAGTCGAATGCACATACATAATACCGGTATTGTACCGTTACTGGGGACGGTACCGATCCGATAACGAAAAGAAATAGTTATCTCTAAGAAAACCATCCCCTAGCGAACAGATACATAATTTATGTATTGTAACTAACGTATTTAGCGTTCCCAAACACATTATTCACACATTATAAATCCCGCGAAGCGTGCAGATAAAATGGCGCCCATAAAACCAAGATGGCGCAGGTGACAGTTGTTTGACGTCGGTTTAGGCGCGAAATGAGGTGTGTTTTGTTTTTTTAGTGGAAAATATTGTTTATGGTTTTGCGGTGGTTAGGTTGGCTAAGGTTAAAGCTATGCCAGTATGGATTAAAACAATTTTATTTATAGATAGAGTGTGACATCGCAATTCAGGACATAGGCTTTTTACAATATGGAAATCTCTCATTATAAAAGACATTTAATTTAAAAGTAATATTAAAATCCGGAAGTCTATGTAATATCGAAAATACATTTAGATTTTTGACATCCATCCATATTCAAAATAATATTAATATTCTGTCTTATCTAAAATTTACATTAAACACGAAATCGTGCACTTATATACATAACTAGCTGTGCCCTGCGGTTTCACCCGCAGCGCCCCCGTTCACGTGGGAATTTTGAGATTTTTATTCCCTATAAACCTCACGGAGCCCGAGACCTTTCCAACGAATGCAAAACCGTGGAAATCGGTCCAGCCATTCACGCGTGATGCGACGACAACAAAAAACGGGTTTCATTTTTATATATATAGATTAGTTACTTATTTCAAATTTAAAAAGTAACTAAACGATCACACCGGAAGTTGTGGACACCTTTAGTCTATAGTCTATAGTTTCCGCGCCATTACCCGCGCATTCAAGCGCGCGCTTTTTGAACGTTCCTATCAGAATTATAAAATGGCGCGAACTGTCTAAATGTCATATTGTGTGATAAGTAGAAAAATGAAATATTGTGAAAAACAATAGGGTTTTGAATTTTCTTTGTTTTTAAGGTTGAATAGGTTGAGAATATGCGTCATTTTGGAGTACAGTGCCACCAACTTATCTGTTCAGGTGGGCAAAATGGGAACTACAGCCGCGTCAGCCGTTTTTTCCTAAACGTCATTCCGCTGTCAGTTGATGTCTAGTGCGAGTGCTCCCGTGTTTATTTATTGATGTCATTGTGAAAAAAGCAAATAAAATGCCGAAACCTCTCAAAAGTGATGCACGGCTAATTATTTTAAAAGTTATATCTTTCATGAAAGAAGAGAAACGCCTACAAGCTCCATTAATACCATTTGAAAAGCTGAATAAACGCGTTGCTGCCGCGACAGGTCAATGTAGCCAGATATGGAAATTTTAAATCACTCATTATTACAAAAAATATATATATAGAGCTGGTGGTTATATAATCAGCAGATGGTTCAGGAACATCGACCGGAATTCCTGGAGTGCGACCGCTTGAGCTCAGAAACCATGACCACAATTATTTTTATAAAATATAAATAAAATCCTATTGTGCTGCATTATTGTTTTATTTATGTAGTTACTAAGGTTCATAGCTATCTATACTAATATTATAAAGCTGAAGAGTTTGTTTTGTTTGTTTGTTTGTTTAAACGCGCTAATCTCAGAAACTACTGAACCGATTTGAATAATTCTTTTTGTAATAGATAGCCACATTCAACGGGAAGGTTATAGGCTATTTTTCATCCCGAAATTCCTACGGCAACTGGTACAACGCGGGTAAAACCGCGGGGCGCTGCTAGTATGTTATATTTATTGATTTGTGAGCCTGTCACAAATTTTGACCTGTTTGATCACTATCTCACCTGATGGTAAGTGACGATGTGATCGAAGCTGGTAAACACTAAACACAGTAAACCTGGAATATGCATGTTAATGTTATAATTTATTATATTTTTTTATTATAATTAAGCCATATTGAATCTATACTATACTATGTTAGTTACGCTCTATATGATTGATATTGTAGTTTCTTAAATTTTTATGATATCTATAGACTGACTTGCAAGACATGTTTTAATTACCTTTGTTTCTTGGTGAATTTCTTATATGGCAATACCAAATTCTCCACTAGCGACGCCGTCAACTGAACAGATAAGATGGTGGGACTGTAAATACATATTTCATTGTCGGAATATTAATTCATAGTCGGTAAACTTAAGAATCAATTTTTATTGTATTTTAGCAGCACCCCGCGGTTTTACTCGCATTGTGCCTGTTCCCGTGGGAATTTTAGGAATTTTTATACATATAAACCTTCCTCTTGAATCACTCTATCTATTTAAAAAAAACCGCGTCGAAATCCGTTGCGTAGTTTAAACGATCTAAGCATACATAGCTTTGTGGTTTGAACGCCGGCTCACTATCCGGAGGTTCCGGGTTCGATTCCCGGTGGGGACAATGTCTCTCAAAATTTTTTTTGTGAGACTGTCCTCAGTTTGGTTAGGGCATTGCAGGCTGAATCACCTGATTGCCCGAAAAGTAAGATGATTCCGTGCTTCAGAGGGCACGTTAAGCCGTCGGTCCCGGTTACTTTATACGGATAGTAGTCGTTACATGAGCCGTGTCAGAGGCCTTTGGCGGCTCAATAACTCTGACACCAGGATTGGTCAGGGTGACCATCCACTCGATGAAGAAGAAGATCAGCCACCCATCCAAGTACTGCTCGTGGTTTAGATTATTAAACTACCAGCTTACGTCGCTTCAAACTAAGCCGCTACGAAACTGTAGCAAAGTTTTATTAAAACAAAAAGATCTACAGACATTACAAAAAGGTCTTTAAAAAAACAATTTAAAAAACTGACCACAGATCTATCAAACAAACCCCATAGACAAACTATTTTTACACAAAACTCTCCAGACTTAACGCTAAAAATAAAAAAAATAGTGATGTATTTGACTTACCTTTGGCAAGTAAAAAAAACAGTGATTTTCCCTCATTTGTAGTTTCTACAAGTTAAGCTAAATTGACTATAATGCGGGCGTTAGAAAAATACAACGAAGTAGCCATTTTGAAAAGGGCAATGCTTGTTAACTCCTTGTAAGAGTGTATTCGTCTTAATACGGACATTAGGCGGCGTATGGACGACCGGATTTGTTGGCCAACTTGTTGGGTATTCAGAATAAAATAAATTATAGCAGTGCCCGCGGTTTTAGCCGCGTTTTGCCCGTTCTTATGTGAGTTTTGGGATGAAAAATAGTTTATAATCTTCCAGTTGATTGTGGCTATCTATTACAAAAAGAATTATTCATATCGCATTGGTAGTTTCTGAGATTAGCGAGATCAAACAGAAAAAAAAATCACACTTTTCAGATTCATATTCATATTATTAGTATGGATACTCGTATTCGTAAATATATTATAGTATATTTTTATATAATCTACTGTACATCTAATTGTGTAACTGTTTGATATCCCGATGTATTTAATAAATAAATATTTAATAATAATTAGCGTGTACTCCAGCCATGTTTGTAAGCAAATTTAGTGTATAAAGTATTTAAAAAAATATGCATTTATACTGTCAAAAGCTAACAAACCTCCTCCTATTTTGAAGTCGGTTAATCGTCGTCGCCTATACCGCGGCTACGAACCCAACAAGTCCGGTCGTCCATAAACAGCTTTAGCTGTAGTTAATACTTTTGAAGGTAAAGAAAACTCAGTAAACCCTCTTTTTGTTCTACCCGCATTGATTCGGTATTTGACGGCACTTTCCAGTAACTAAGCCACTTATGGCTTACCCCGAGTGGGTAGGGATGGGGTGAGGCGGACGTTGTCTATGGAATTATTTTGTCGATAGAAATAACTATTTTGTCTATGAATTATTTTTTTTCGAAGGAAATATTTTGTCTATGGAACTATTTTGTCTATGGAACTATTTTGTCTATGGAACTATTTTGTCTATGGAACTATTTTGTCTATGGAACTATTTTGTCTATGGAACTATTTTGTCGATGGAATGATGGATGGAAAAAAAGAGAGCGACCATTCACAATTTTATTATACGAGGGCTGCCTTTTAAGTTGTGACATTTGCAAACCTCCCGCGATTATTAAAAAATGTATATAATGGCGTTTTCATCTTTTTGAATTTAGAATTCGAAAACAAAAGAATGTTAAGTAATATATATTGATATCAAAATAAATGGCTCTACATCAAGGTTAATTATATTACTTTTAGTACCTCTTTTAATTATTAAAATCGGACAGTTACACAGTTACGGAGTATGATGAGAAATAAACAAAATCGTTAGGCTGTCGGTACCAACTGTTTCGCGAGGATCGCGCGCACATATACACATATACAAAAAACAAAAATATAAATTAATATTATCGATACCCCGCCCGCGTCCCAACACTAGCTCTCGGCAGCTTGACCAGAGCTTTGCCAAATGAAGCGAGAGAGCGGTCAGCCCGCCTCGGAATATGTAGGACAAGGACCACGGTCAGACGGAACACAATAAGAGGGTTTTTAATGGAGTAGTAGCGCGTATGTATGTTTGTTACTCTTTCACGAAAAACTACTGGATTTGGATGAAACTTTACAGTAATATAGGTTATACATCAGAATAACACATGGGATACATTTTATCCCCAAATTCCCGCGGGAATGGGTACAACGCGGGTAACACCGCGGGGCGTGGCTAGTCACTGCATAGTATAAAACAAAGTCGCTTTCCGCTGTCTGTCCCTATGTATGCTTAGATCTTTAAAACTACGCAACGGATTTTGACGCGGTTTTTTAATAGATATAGTGTTTCAAGAAGGTTTTTATGTATAAAATACCCGAAAATCCCACGGGAACGGGCACAACGCGGGTAAAACCGCGGGGCGCTAGTTTATTATAAAAGGAGGATCTTACTAATGAATAATTATCTGCCAATTAACTAAGAGATCCACTTTGTTTTTTTCTTTGTGTATATATAGTGGTCTATGCACTTTAAACGTAAAATAATCAATCTTGTTCCGTCTATCCATTTCCGTTGCTCTAAGCCACATGTCGCGAAACACAAAGCCGATCGCTCGTTAGCACAAAAGATCGGCTCACTGTTCATTGTACGTTATAATGTCGGATATACAGTTATTGGGGTATTTCTTAGTAATGCTTTCGCGGGCTTTCGTTTCGGCCGACTGCGTATGTTGTTTACTAAATCTTTAACTAATATAATAAATCTGTTTTTTGTTTGTTTGTTTAAACGCGCTAATCTCAGAAAATATCAATCCGATTTGAATAATTATTTTTGTTATAGATAGCCACATTCAACGGGAAGGTTATAGGCTATTTTTTACCCCGAAATTCTAACGGAAACGGACGCAACGCGGGTAAAACCGTGGGGCTTTACTATTATAAAATGAGCCGAAATTTCACAATTCGGACTTTTGTAATTAATTTTTATTTTGTTTTCTTTTTAATAAAAGTACTTAAATATAGATAGCATAGAACTCTTTCGACGATAAAAGATTGTTTTTTGAGCTGAAAAAAATCGTTATGATATTTTAATTACTTAATTTGTTTAATTTTTCAAGTGCTTGTATTAAACGTAAGAGTTATTACTGAGTAGCTTTCAATCAAAGTTATTTTAATAAATTACGTAAATAAATAAGTAGAAAATAAAACAAATTAATAACATAATTAAATAAAACACTGACTGTATACTCACACATCTTCGCCTACCAAACAAAAAAAAACAAAACCCAAAGACAACACAGACCATAAAACAAAATGTCGTCAATAACAAATGGCGCGAACTACATTCCCGCCAACGATCAGCTGTCAAACGCAAACGTTCGGAAAGCTCTTGAATCCGCATTTATCCAGTGCATCACATAATTTATACGAGTTTAAAGTACTTGGGGATGCCAAAAACATGGAGGTTTCACTAAGTTTACGCCTATTTTATGAGCATCTTCAGTTTTCTAGGTTTTAACTCGGATTTTCAGGTTAGGTTTTAAAGTCTAGGTATTATAGTCAAGTAAAGTATTAGCCTGTAATGTAATGTCCCTCTGCTGGGCAAAGGCTTCTCCTCTCACTGAAGGTATCAGTACAACTATGAAAGAATAGGTAGGTAGATAAGAATTTAAAAAATATGATATTTATGTCCATCCCGTAAAAGATAGGGGTGATTAATAATGCTTGGGAAGATATTTGTCCAGCAGTGGGACAATATAGGCTGTATAGAAAAAAGTAGTTTCATGTTTAATTTGAACAAGTTTCGTTCGTAACTGAAAGCTTAGGGTGCGTGTCCACTGCGGCAGTGGACGAGGACAGTATCACAAAGAGATTTTTGTGAGATATCCCCACCGGGAATCGAACCCGGAACCTCCGACGATAGATACGACCTCGTAAAATATCTGCAAACCAAATTTAATAAATCCCACCCCAAAATATCACCTTTGCAAAAATCCCTTCATAACATCCTGAAATAAACTGTAAAATATGAATAAAACATTTTTAATGACACTCGCACTCTATAAACTTATGGTCGGACGTTTCCCGCTCAAATTTTGACAGCTGTCACTTTTGACAATTT
Source organism: Cyclophora punctaria (assembly GCA_951394245.1). Taxonomy (NCBI): domain Eukaryota; kingdom Metazoa; phylum Arthropoda; class Insecta; order Lepidoptera; family Geometridae; genus Cyclophora; species Cyclophora punctaria. The sequence goes on from OX596196.1 coordinate 1,742,008, forward strand.
ATGACAAGACGTGTCATAAAATGGCGGGAAGTGCCAGTAATAAACATGGAAGATTGAAATGAAACAGAATGTAATAACAATGATATTTCTGTTTAGTTAGGAAGCTGTGAATAGGATTTAAGACAGGATATTATTAGTAACTACTTACCCACCTTCAGTTCGCTTTGGTCCTGTAGGAATTTCGGGAAAAAGTACATGTACTTAGATATACTTAATATGAAAACTAGTTCCCGTGGGAATTTCGGAATTTTTTATACATACCTCTAATAAATAAAGGCGCGTCAAAATCCGTGCAGTAGTATTTGAGTTTATCGCTCTACTCTGTCTATAGGTGCAAACAGCATAGAAATCCATTCAGTACTTTTTGATTGGAGCGAACGACAGACAGATAGAAAACACATAACACTCCTTTAGGCGTCGGGGTCGGGTAAAAAGAAGATTCAAAATGTTTTACAATTATTCCTTCTATTTCCGTGATGATATACCTAGTAATGGTGGTATAATACGATTTTGACTTAAAAAATGTTATTTTTTATAGTTTGCACCTGATTTCCTTATGGAATATAAAATGAGTTACCTAATAAAATTATACATTACTTAGAATTACTTATTTTATGGCTTCTGCATAAAAATGACGATGTGCTCAAATAAAACCGACGAATATCTTTAATATTCGGAGGGTATGTTAAGCTGTCGGTCCCGGTTATGGCAAAACAGCGTTTGCCCGGTCAACTAGTATTAATATATATTACTAGCTGTGCCCCGCGGTTTCACCCGCAGCGCCCCCGTTCCCGTGGGAATTTTGAGATTTTTATTCCTTATTTTTCTTATATAAAAACCTTGTCCTAAGGTCCTGACAATAAGGAACTTATTAAAAAAAGAATCATCTAATTTGGTGCAGTCGTTCTGAAGTTATGCGCTTACCAACACATTTTGCGATTCATTTTTATATTATAGACTAGCAGCGCCCCGCGGTTTTACCCGCGTTGTGCCCGTTCCCGTGGGAATTTCGGGAATTTTTTTACATAAAAACCTTCCTCTTGAATCACTCTACCTATTACAAAAAACCGCATCAAAATCCGTTGCGTAATTTTAAAGATTTAAGCATACAGACAAACAGACAAACAGAAGACAAACAGACGTGACTTTGTTTTATACTATGTAGTGATGATTATATTCCCTTACTAACGTATTTTCCTTCACATTCCAGATTCCGGGCCTGCCTCAAGTTAGCCGACACTTCAGTGTCCAACATGGTGGGAAAACTCTTCTTCAACGTGGTCCAAACGAAGTGCTTCATCCTCAAGCCGGTGAAGATGTGCACTCAACGGTCTTGGTGGGGCAAGTGCCTAAGGCGAGGCTACATGAAGCAAGCTTACTTGCGTGACAACTTGCCGTATTAGTGATGCAAGTTTATGCGAGTAACGTTTTGTGTTGAGCGATGAGTAATGTTTGATTGCTATGCTGTTGAGTAAGTGTCATGTTATATGTCAAAGAGTTATCAAAGAATTGGCTACTTTGAAGATCGGCCATTTTGAAAACGCGCCATTTTGAAATCTGGCAATTTACTGGTTTCTTAAGTTTAGAGCGAACACTACTCATTTATAATTGAAACTACGTTTACGGATACACTTCACTTCTGTCTTCTGTGAATACGGTTCCTGTAAAGGAGTGAATACCTTTACATTTAAAGATTTGATCCGTATAAAATATTGTCATTAAAAATATTTATAAAATGACTAGCTGTGCCCTGCGGTTGCACCCGCATTTATTCCGTCACTGCTTACCTTTTAAACCTTCCCTGAACTTTCATAAATATTTCAAGACCAAAATTAGCCGAATCGGTTCAGCCGTTCTCGTGTTTTAAGCTAACTAACGAACAGCAATTCATTTATAGATTTTGAATTATCGATGAAATCTCAAACCTACCATATCTTAGAAGTAATTATTAAGTATTAAGTACATAGAATAATAAATTAATTATTACTGAAAAAAGATTATGTTGTGTGTTTGTATCTGTTGGTTGTGGCATTTGACAATGTCTGTCAAACTTCCCACTGCTGGCAAAGGCCTCTCATCTCACTGAAATTATCAGTACAGTGAAAAGGATAACACTAAGAAGATTGAATAAAATATATTTCAGTGCTGCAACCACCAAAAAATAGATACAAAGACAACAGCAAAAATCGAGCGAAGTTCCTCTTTTTGACAATATTTGTGTAAAAATAATTATTAGAATTAATAAATTAAATACAATTAGGTATTTGTGGTTTAGTGGTTGATGTATTTGTATTTACGTGTAGATGTCATAATTATAAGTCGATAGAATGTAACAGGAATGGCCGGAATAACTATTAAATATTTTCTTCTGCCAATGTGCTTATAAAATTTCCTGTTAATAAAATATGATATGGCAATGAAGATGGAAAATAACGAAAAAAAATGTTTATCTAAACTTAATAAGTAATAACCCAGTTATAATGGCAATATAATTATGTTTTTTTGTCATCTAATACGTCTGTGGACATCTTTAATTATTGGAATATTATAGCAATATTCGTAACCTTAAAAAAATTGACAATTGCTTAAGTTATGGTATAAATAAGGAAAGGCGCGAAAATTAAAAGATAAAAATAAAATTAATTATTTCCAAAATTATAAATACGTGTCGTAGTTACCTATGTATACCAAAATTACTGTATCATCAATCACCGAAATTGAAAACTATTCTAATACAATGAAATAATCAATTTATACTCTGTTTTTTTATTGTCACAAAATGTGGACCAATGTCGTCAATTTTCCAGCCAAAGACAACTCAACTCACTCCTGAAGAGGAAAAAGGTTAATAGATAGGGCAAGAAGTAAATTAAACCACTACGTCTGCGGCTGGAAAATTGACGACATTCATCCACATTTTGCGACAATCAAAATAAAATTTAGTATAGATATTAATAAAATTTGTACTAAATTGATAGCGTCATTCATTTGACAATTGACAAGCCCGTTGTCACAGTGGCAGTGAGAGCGCTCACTGTGTCGGGGGTTGCGGGTTCGATTCCCGCCCGGAGTCAACAATATGTGCAGACATAGTTGTTGGCGACGACGACGTCTGGGTGACAATTATATATTCTTATAAAGTATTTGTGTATGTATATGTAGTAGTATCAGTGAGTTAGATTCCATAATACAAGCTTAGAGCTTAGTTTGGGTCTAATTAACCGTGAGTGAATTTGTCCAGGTATTTATATATATATTCTGTGACTTTATTATGTGTGCTTAATAAAGTTTTATCTTATCTTATCTTATATATTCTGTGATCGTGATCATACAGTAATATTGGTGTAAAGTGTCAAAAGTGACAGCTACCATTTTGACTCTTACGACAAAATGTCGTCCGTACTTAGTTAATAGATGTAACTTGAGTCTTGTAGAATGTAAGGTACGCGAGTTGTTACCACATTGTAAAAAACTGTCTTTAAATATAGTAGGAAATGAAGAAATGTCATAAAAATGTAATTTGTACCTAGTATTTTTCTAAAAAATGCCAAAATTTCTCGATGTATTAAACTTTGATATTTGTTTGTTTACATTAGTAGATTTAATTGCTATAGTAGATAGAGTTAGGTTAATATTCTACCAGTTATTTACCAACACAGATAGGCCACGAACACAAGCAGGTGGCTTGCGCCTTGCATTCTCGATAAGCAAGCAACTAGCTAAGCGCCGAACGCGCAGTGCGAACGCATGCGAGCAATCGCGAGCGTTTGGTTTTACCTATATAACTCGCTTACCTATAGCTCTCGGCGCCAAGTAGGCCTGCCTGCCTGTGCGTTCGAACCTTAATGTTTTCAATACTTTCTAGTACCTACTTCATACTTTTTACTATAATCTACTCTACTAATGTAAACTAGCCTTTAAAATGTTATTTTTTAAATCTCATGGTAAAAAGTTTGATTACCAAGTCGTAGTATATCGCCATAGACAGGCCGTTTAGAAAACTAATAAAAAATTAAAACTTTTGAAATAAGATTGTCTGTGTCAAATGAATACTTTCGCTGCATCGCCAATAGATGGCAGTGAAACTAATTAAAACATTTTATGTAAATACGAATGCATGCATGCATAGTACGTAATGAAACTAATAGCAATAAGTAGTGTTCTAAATGTTTTAATATTATTATAGAGTTTTATTTTTGTTCTGAATATTGTAAACTGATAAATAAATCTTGTAAATACTAGAACACGTTTTATTTTAGTATCGCTACTCATCGCTAGATGGCGCTATAATTAATTCTGTGTATTTGTTGGCGAACTACGAAAGGGGGTAGATTAGTCTCGCTTGCAAACCAATAAGTGTGCTGTAGCCATTTCATGCCACCTCTTGGTAAGTTCTAATCGCCGGTACTTTGAAATACATTGTAGAAAATATTAAATCGTCCGAATTCACGAATCTTGAATTTCAAAATCTGTTTATTCTTTCTTTCTCTTTGAATTTCGAGTTAATTGAGCGTTATTTTGTTAAAATTTCCGAAATTTCGTCATTTTATACTCTCCATATTGTACCTGAAGTACCAGGCGAGCAGAACTCGCCAAGAGATCTTTTAGGTCTTTAGATCTTTTAGAGATCTTTTAAAAATGTTACAGTAGGTTCTCAAAGCCTAATGTAAGTTAGGTAAGTTATTATTATGGGCCTGTATCTTCGTAAGCAACTTAAAAGCTTCGATATATTGGAATATGGAAATAAAAGTAAGAAAATGAATATCATATATCTTCATAACACTTTTATTATCACAAACATTGATTTATTATGGATAAAATATACAATTATCATAATATATTGTACTTAAAATAAGGAAGTCCTCCAACACGTAAAAACGGGACCCTATTACTGAGACTTCGCTGTCCGTCCGTCCGTCTGTCACCAGGCTGTATCTCAAGAACGGTGATAGCAGGCCTCTTTCACTCCATGTACTTGCGCGCGATAAGTACCTACCGGCCGCCGGGCAGTCGACTGCTCATTTCTCAGTGGGTTGTCACCTCAGAATTAAATAATATTCCTAATGTCGATGAATCCAGAATGTTCATTCATTTTAAAACTTTCAACAAAACATCGTCTTTTTATGGAAGTTTAAAAGTACCTTCAGATTCCTTTTACGATTATATAAAAAATCTAGAAATCACATTTGTTAAAAATTTTGAAATTAACATGAGACAAAAACCCGGTCGCAAGCTCCTTGATCTTTTAAAAAATATTCCTTTTAACTCCCCTTGCCCTTGTTTCCCACAAGAATTTATACGATTCAGAATATTTTCCACAATTAAGTTTAATAACCGAGAATTTCGCCAAGGCAAAAAATTTATTAAACATTACATCAAAATAAAACATTTGTAAGTTATGTATAATTTCTTGATAATTAAAAAATAAAACATGTTAAAACAGAAGAAATTCTTTTTCTTTCAATTATAAAGTTTACTGCAAATACCTACTGACATATATATCGAAAGAGGCAGCCCTGACAATCTACGCTGAGCACGTGGCGGCGCGCACCTACAGAGCAAAGTCAACTTTATGTTCGTAAGCTTTGGTTCATTTTGGCTTGCAACGTCTAGCTACTAGAGGGAGTAGGTAATTATAGCAGTAGGTATTGTCATTTTTCCTTGGAGTGATTTATCTGTTACGTAGTAACTATTAAGTAATCTGTGGTGATAGCTAGACAGTTGACATTTTCACAGATGATGTATTTCTATTGCCGCTATAACAACAAATCTATACTAATATTATAAAGCTGAAGAGTTTGTTTTGTTTGTTTGTTTGTTTGTTTGTTTGTTTGTTTGTTTGTTTGTTTGTTTGTTTGTTTAAACGCGCTAATCTCAGAAACTACTGAACTGATTTGAAAAATTCTTTTTGTAATGGATAGCCACATTCAACGGGAAGGTTATAGGCTACTTTTCATTCCGAAATTCCCACGGGAACGGGAACAACGCGGGTAATACCGCGGGGCGCTGCTAGTACTAGAAATAAAATAAAACAAATATTCAAGCGGGCTCGTGATTTTTTGCTGTTTTTTGAAGTACGGAACCCTCCGTGCGCGAGTCCGACTCGCACTTGGCAGGTTTTTCTCATGGTAACCCCTATTTTTATATTATAACAATGTTTGGCGGTCAGATAGTCTAATATATAAAATTCTCGTGTCACGGGGTGCGTGGTTGAACTCCTCTGAAACGGCTCGACCGATTCTCATGAAATTTTGTGTACATATCGGGTAGGTCTGAGAATCGGCCAACATCTATTTTTCATCCCGAAATTCCCGCGGGAACGGGTACAACGCGGGTGAAACCGCGGGGCGCAGCTAGTATTCATATACATTACACAATTCTCGTATCAATATTCAACGTTTCCTTATAATTCTGTCTAGTAAGTTCTTTCCCATGTTTAGTAGACAGATGTAGTTTCAAACTTTTGAATCTTGCGTAGGTGGCGCCACAGTCTTCGCAGGTCAACCGCTGCGCAGTCTCGTGCACGGTAGCCATGTGATCGTCTAAACTGGATTTGTAACCAAAGATTTTCGAGCAGAGTTTACACTGTAAGATAACAAAGTAAAGTATTAGCCTGTAATGCCCACAGCTGGGCAAAACAAATATAAAGATTTTTTTAAAATGTAAATATTATGCCCATATTCAGAGGTCAGAAGTATTTTTTTTCCTATTATTATTTTAGCGATGTTACCCGTATTGTACCCGTTCTTGTGGGAATTTCGGGATAACATGTATCCCATTAGTTATTCTGATGTATTACTGTAAAGTTTCATCCAAATCCGTCCAGCAGTTTTTTCGTGAAAGAGTAACAAGCATACAAACAAACAAATATTATTTTACTATTAATTGAAACGTACGTTGATGTCATTATTATTTGTTTAAACGGGAACTTACGTACGTCGGAGACTACTGTCGAGAGTTCCTCGACACGTTTCGGTCACATACGGTGACCTTCATCAGGAGGTGGGTGAAGCGAGAGCGACAGCGTCTCTCCCCGCACTGATCACCACCACCTCCTGATGAAGGTCACCGTATGTGACCGAAACGTGTCGAGGAACTCTCGACAGTAGTCTCCGTCGTACGTAAGTTCCCGTTTACATACATACATCCTCACAAACATTCTCATTTATAATATTAGCAGGACATACCTCAAACCGTTGTCCGCCGAGGTGCCTCACGATCTTGTGTTTGCGCAGATTAGATTTAGTGACACATCTTTGAGGACAAAGATCACATAAGTAGGGTCTGACTCCCGTATGTATTCTGGAATAATAATAAGATATTTTTAGTTATCTACTAGCTGCGCCCCGCGGTTTCACCCGCAGCCCCCCGTTCCCGTGGGAATTTTGAGATTTTTATTCCTTATTTTTCTTATATAAAAACCTTGTCCTGACAATAAGGAACACATTAAAAAAAGAATCATCCAATTTGGTGCAGTCGTTCTGAAGTTATGCGCTTAGCAACAGATTCAGCGATTCATTTTTATATTATAGAAGACTAGCTGTGCCCCGCGGTTTCACCCGCAGCGCCCCCGTTCCCGTGGGAATTTTGAGATTTTTATTCCTTATTTTTCTCTCTGGCGGCTTGGAATCCGGTAATAACTTATAAGTGTTCGAGACGTGCTCAAAAGACCAAGTGCCAGGATACTGTCAGTGTTGTGTGTCAGTCTAATATGAACGCACCGTTAAACTAACATTGACCATGTGAGGGTACTTCACACACTTGGAACGCCTACCCTCGCATCACAGCGGTAACTCCGATGTCTTCAGTTCACCCGCGACCACGAGAGGTGCAATCCCCGCGAAACGTCGGGAAATAAAAAGTAAGTTATTACTTGCTTTATTAACTTTCTAACGCGAAAAACCCCGTGTGAGTACGTTTTAACTAAACCTATATTACTGTAAAGTTTAATACCAATCCGTCCAATAGTTTTTTCGTGAAAGAGTAACAAACATACATACATCCTCACAAACTTTCGCATCACTACATAGTATAAAACAAAGTCGCTTTCCGCTGTCTGTCCCTATGTATGCTTAGATCTTTAAAACTACGCAACGGATTTTGATGCAGTTTTTTAAATAGATAGAGTGATTCAAGAGGAACGTTTATAAGTATAAAAATTCCCGAAATTCCCACGGGAAAGGGCACAACGCGGCGCTCCTAGTTTAATAGTAGGAATACCTCATATGTATATTGTATGATGACTTCTGACACGTTCTGTAGTTACAATGAGAACATTTGTATGGTTTCACTCCGGTGTGGGTCAGCAAATGAGTCTGAAGGTTGTTGCGACGCGAGACTACTTTCCCGCATACCTGAATAAGTAAAAAAAAATATCCTGTAATGTCCCACTGCTGGGCAACGGCCTCTCGGTTCACTGAAGGTGTCAGTACAGTGAGGAGAGTAATGATTAAGCGTAATCACGCTTGACTTCTGCGGGTTGGTGATTTCAAACATGAGCCATCTTTGAAAATTGGGAAACATGTTTTTGCTTGACCCCCGAATTGATATCGAGACCTCAGTATAAAAGGCTGACCCCACCACCATGCGGGACACATAGCCAGGAAGAGAGAGAGAGAGAGAGAGAGAGAGTGTATAAAAAAACCATTGAGGTGGATTGCACAAGAACTGCTACGGCAGATTACTCAAGCATTCTTAATTTTATTTAGCCTCTAAACATGTTTAATAAGTAAATGATGTATTTCAAATAGTGTTCTATATCAAACTAGCTGTGCCCTGCGTTTTCACCTGCATTTTTTTCCTCACTGCTTCTTACCGTTTAAACCTTCCCTGGACTTTCATGAATATTTTAAGACCAAAATTAGCTAAATTGGTTCATTCATTAGCAATGAACAGCAATTCATTTTTATTTATATAGATTAAAATTTTGGACAAACAGCTTTTGAATAAACAGAAATTGTACTTACATCACAAATACCACCATCCATATCATGAACTTTGGCATGCTTCTCTACCAAATCTACAGTTTCAAATGTCTTCATACATTTTTTACATTCAAACACAGTACTATCTAAACAGTCATTACTTTTATGATCTTGTAAATGTTTTTCATAACGCACTCTTGTAGATAGCACTATAGAACATTTAGCATTATCACATTGGTAACCATTTTTTAAACTTTCGCACGTTCCTTCATGTTTGACCCGAAGAGTCTTTTTACTAAACCTTTTTTCACACCCAAAGCACTTATAAACGCCATCTTGTAAGTCAAAATCTTTAAATTTCTGTTGACTTAATTCTGCTGGAGTTTTAAGATCCACTCTACTTGTTTTATTTCTGCATTTAAATTCTACCTTTTTATTACATTGTTTTGGTTTACAAGAGTTATTTATATTAATATTTGATTTAAAATTGTTTCTTTTTTTATCAATTGCTGGATAATTTCTGGGGTAAGTATCATTATTTATTAGTAATTCTTGTATTTTTTCCAATTCATTGCCATTGCAAGTTCCCGCCTTTTTCTTGACATTAACACTTTTTTTTCTTTTTATATAATCCTCCAGGCAAAGTTCATCTTTCATTCTGCCAGAATGGTCTGAACCACACATAATATTATGTATGTCTAATGATTTTATTAAATTTAATTTCATATCAAAATCTTTAACATTGTTTTCTAACAAATAGGGATTTTTTTGTTGATTTTCGTGTAATGTTTGAACTTCATTTTTACTTTGAAGCATACTTTCATATTTCAGAGCTCTAGTTCCCTTCGCATTTACAGATTCTTTTTTATCTTTGCAAATTTTTCTTTTGTTTGGATCCTCATGATAAATCTCATTTTCTATTCTGCCGGCATCATCCAAATCAAATTCTGGCAAAAATATGTCATCACATTCTGTATTCAAACTAATATCCTCTTTTATTTCACAAATTTCAGGTTGTTCGGATAAATCGTTAATTTCAGGCCCATTTGCTAATGATATAAAACTTTTTTGTAAGATTTCTTGTAATTTAATTTCAGCAGTTCTGCAAAATCGTCTGAAGGCACTGAAATGTTCGATTTCATTGAAGCATTCTTCACATATTCTCTTGGGATGTTCTTTCACAATTACGCCGATACATTGATTGACTTTATCAGAAATAGTTTCTCCATTTAAACCTACATAATTGATATCTTTAACGCCCGCAAGACTCCAACAAATTCTGCACACGTTGGGTTGTAAGAAATATTCGTAAGTGAATAATTCGTCGTATAAATTTCTGTTTTTCCAAGACATTTTTGAAAATTATTTCGTTAATTTATTTAAAGGAAAACAAATATGATTTTCTGTGTTAGCGGAATAAGGAAGTACAACACCTTTTGGAAAGAAAATTTAAAAGAAAGTATTTACACCTTAGTATTTTTACAATCTTTTTTTAAGATTTAAAATTTACAAATAAAGTAAAAACTCCATAATTATCCAGATCCACAAACAAAACAAAAAACAATAACAAAACCAAAATTAGACTTTGAATTTGAAAGAAAATTTTAACATCAAACAATTAATGTCATGATAACTGACACTGACGGATCGATATATAAAATGTAAACTTTACCTCCATGGGTACTTAAACTTGCAATAAGTTATATTTTCAGCCAACTTTAAAAAAAAGATTATGTTTGAAGTATATAATTCCGTCATTGACATTGTTGCTTTTGTTCCAAAAAGTTTATTAGATTAGTAGATCTTAGTAGATATTTTTTTATGGCGTCAGAACAAAACTTATTTTAATAGACAGAATAAAACTTCATATTTGACTTCACTCTTTATTTATATTCATAAAACTAGAAAGAACCAGAATTAATATCACTGGATAATCGCCTCCATACGTAACCAAATTAATAAATTGGTTAAAGTATTCATATTCTATTTTTATATTTAGTATCGATTTCATCCCGTCTTAGCAAAAAAAAAAATTAATTAGTACATCTAAATATATTCTACTAGCAGCGCCCCGCGGTTTTACCCGCGTTGTGCCCGTCCCGGGGGAATTTCGGGATTTCCTATACATATAAACCTTCCCCTTGATTAGCCGCGTACCCACCTAGCGCACAGGCTCGCGAGCCGTGGCTCGCGAGCCAAATGCTCGGCTGGTGTGGACGTGCCTCGGGCTGCCTCGGGCGCGCGTTTGCTCGGCTGAGCACGGCTCGGCCCCGAGCCATCTGTTGTCGGTAAACTTGACGCGCTCAAAGGTGCCTCGGTGAGCGCTGTGTGTTAGGTGGGTACGGTTATGTTTTGGCTCGCGCGCGAAGCTAGGAAAATAGCTGCAGCTGAATATACACGACTTATGATGGCGGCTCGCGAGCCATGGCTCGCGAGCCTGTGCGCTAGGTGGGTACGCGGCTAATCATTCTATGTATTTTAAAAAACCACGTCAAAATCCGTTGCGTAGTTTTAATGATCTAATGCAATCATGATGATGATAATTATCATGTATTTATATTTATCATGGCCGATTTTCCAACGACAAAACCTTCTATAGATCAAAAAGGAATACTTATCTACTAAGCAAGCATTTAACGTTTACAGCGGTTAAACCCACAGAAACCTTTTCGTCTATTTCGTATATTTGTCTTTGGACTCTTTGGTAACAAAATCGGCCATATTAGTTTACATTTTTGTACTTATTCGTACGAAGAAATATATTGAGAATATTCCAATAGAAGCTTTATGTGTAGTAACAGTAGTCAACAAGATTTCTTATAGCATAATAAATAGGCACTAACAGAAATGACCATTAATGTTTTATCCTATAGCTTAGTATCATTAACACACATTATGTGCTACGCACTTAAATCTAGCACCTTTATCTAACGCTTACTATCCTTAAGAACTTCGAATTATAACTAAAAAGTTCAAAATAGCACTGCTTATTTAAAATTAATTATAAAATAAGGCTATGGTATGAACTTATGTTAATAGTAAACGTACTCACACGGGTTTTTCAGGTCTGAAAGTTAATAAAGCAAGTAACAACTTACTTTTTATTTCCCGACGTTTCGAGGGGATTGCACCTCGTGGTCGCGGGTGAAGTTCACCCGCGAAACGTCGGGAAATAAAAAGTAAGTTATTACTTGCTTTATTAACTTTCTAACGCGAAAAAACCCGTGTGAGTACGTTTACTATGTGTTCAAATCGTGTAAGTTTAAAATAAAACTATTCTAATGTTAATATTGAGGTATATCCTATCCTACTAATATTATAAATAGCAGTGCTCCGCGGTTTTACCCGCGTTGTGCCCGTTCCCGTAGGAAATCCGGGATAAAATGTAGCCTATAGCCTTCCTCGATAAATAGACTATCTAACAGTGAAAGAATTATTCAAATCGGTTCAGTAGTTTCTGAGATTAGCGCGTTTAAACAAACAAACAAACAAACAAACAAACAAAACAAACTCTTCAGCTTTATAATATTAGTATAGATGCGGAAGTTTGTGAGGATGGATGTACGTTTGTTGCTCTTTCACGTAAAAACTACAGAACGGATCTGGATGAAACTTTACAGTAACATAGGTTATACATCAGAATAAAACATGGGATACATTTTATCCCGAAATTCCCGCGGGAACAACGCAGGGCGCGGCTAGTTAATTGTAAATGCAAAAACCAATTGAAAGTTTAATCTTATAATTAGTTCTTATTCTAAATAGTACATTTATTTATTCGTCTGTTCTCTCTTGGTCTTTGTCCTTCTTTTTTTTCTTTTTCTTTTCTTTTTTCAATGATACGTCGCCGTCAGCTGCCTCTGTTGTCTCTGCCTCCATGGTCGCGTCGCCTTCTTCCGTTCTGGAATTAAAAATGAAAAAGTATGAATTAAAAACATTTTAAAAGTATTAATATCCTACGCCTCGGTGGTCTAGTGGTATGTGCACTCGCCTGCCAAGACTGAGGTCCCGGGTTCAACTCCCAGGTCGAGCGAAAACATGTTTCCTACTTTTCAAACATGGCTCGGGTTTGAGATCACCAACCCGCATTAGGCAAGCGTGGTGATTACGCCTGAAACCTCCTCACTGTACTGATATCTTCAGACGAGAGGCCTTTGCCCAACAGTGGGACATTACAGGCTAATACTTTTTTTTAACTTTTTAATATCCTACACTGCTGTAGTAGTTTATCAGTAATGGTTGATTACATACATCAGATTGGTAATCTCAAGCCCAAGCATGGGTACTGAACCCACAACCTCAATCTTGACAGACGAGGGCACATACCACTAGCTAGACCATCATAAACGCCAAGTTAACACGAAAGTTAAGGTAGAGAAATTATATTTTCTATTTATTAACATTTTCAAAAATAAAATTTGTTTGTACAAAGGCTATAGATTTTTTTAAGCTATTGCATAGCTTCTATCGCGGGCCTTGAGCGCGGGGACCGAATCCAGAAATTCCGTAACGAAAAAAACTAACGCCATCTAGTGATACAAAAAATAACTATGCAATAGCTTTACCGCTGCAGTCCCCGAGTGCCACACGTCTTTTTTTTTATCTAGAAATTCCTATGGCAGTCCCATTTAAAATAGGTGCTGCTATATTACAATTAATTAGCTGTCCCGCGCGGTTCCACCCACAACCCAATAGATGCCGCTAGTGTGAATCTAAACCATCCAGGGTGCCACACCAATGCATACAAAAAAAACATTCAAATCGGACCAGATGTTTAGGAGTTCTGTGACATACACACGTACAGTAGAATTATATATATAAAGATGTACTTACGGAGCCTCGCTATCTCTCTTCTTCTTCTTCTTTTTCTTCTCTGCCTTAGTGTCCGTTGAATTATTAAGATCATCAGCATTAGCCGTGCTCGCCGTCCTCTTCCGACTACCTTCATCTTCAGCGTTCCCGTTCTCCGTCTTCTTGTAATCAACGTAGCTGTTCAACCACTCCGACGGAGTGTTCTCATTGGGTTTGCCATGTTTATCCAGCTTTCCTTGAGAAATGAGTTGTTTTTTTTGTGATGCCTTCGGACCGAGACCCCATTTGCGAGGATAAGTGTCCCGTTCCATTATAACTCTTTTCAGTTTAGCGGCAACACCGTGATCACAGGACGCCATAGTTCCTGTAGTCATTAATGCGATGGCAAGTGCTACAGCTTCTCCTTTTGTTGTCACGATGACAATCTCCTGCCCGATTTCAATTCCGTCTTCGTATCTTAAAATACCAGGTAGAAGTACTTTGGCACCATAGCATACAGCATTGACTGCACTGTCTTTGATAAAGATACGCTTGTGGGCTATTAGGAGGCCTTCCAAAGGTTTGATTACTCGTCTGATGTATGTTTCATCTTTGTGGTTCTCGTATGCCCATTGGGCGTCCATAATGTCATGCATCGTCACCATGCCTTCCTTTTCCCCTTGGATACCAGACCGGACGCGTCTCAGCTCAATCATTTGACCACCTACCCCGAGCATTAGACCCAAATGTACACACATGGTACGAATGTATGAGCCTGCTTCGCAACTAACCCAGAACACTCCGATGTTTCTCTCCTCGTCGAAGTCAAGTAGCTTACTGTCATAAACTGAACGGACTCTCAATTGACGTTTGACAGCGGAAATGAGTGGAGGACGTTGGAATAACGCTCCGCGAAGTTTCTCCAGGCCTTGGGTGACCTTTTTGATGCTTTCTACGGCAGAATGGAGGTTGAACACAGCTACGTACTCCTTGCCGGCGTTCTGCTGGGATTTGACGAGTCTTGTAGCCTTATCTATGCACACGATCAGGCAACCCGTGACCTTCGGATCCAAGGTCCCAGAGTGACCGGTTTTTTCCACTTTTAAGATTCTTTTAATCCATGATACGACTTCGTGGGAGCTCGGGTTGCTTGGTTTGTCGACGTTGATGAAGCCCGACTTGATGTAGTCCGAGATAGGTCGCTTCAGCGGCGAATGGCCGAATGGAAGAGGCGTGTAGTGGTTAGTGCGCACATTGAGGCGGTCGAAATTCTTCAATAACAATGGCCAGTACGCTGTGTCCAGCTTGTTCACACTCTCGGAAGGCTCAATCTTGAACTCCTGCATCTTCTGGTACTCTCCCAGGCTGACCCCATCCTTATTTTTCTTCTTCTTTTTCTCCGAAAACACTTCGGCACCCGGTTGCAGCACCTCAGTCATTTCGATTTTTAATGATTTCTTTGTTTATAAGACCACTTGACGCGAACGCTGTAATTAGAACAATGCCCTAGTTAATGCCACTGTTTGTAAATTACTTTAATTTTATGCGCACTTGTAATAACACGTGCGGGAAACTTTTTTAGGTTATATTTTTTGGGAACAAAACGCACCTCGCGTTGAGCTGCGACCCAAACAAACAAAATCTGTCAAGCAGATGGCGCTAGCGGGCGTCATTAGCAGAAATACCAACATAGGAATAACTATGTGTTCAGATATTTTTAATTTATTTTTTGATTTATGTATCTTTAAATTTCAATAAATGTTGATCGGCTTTCAGTTTTAATATTATATGTATTCTATATTTAATTATGTACTGAAACTACGAGTCTTGTTTGGATTAAAAATAGGCTTGCAAATACTAAAATCCATATCCGATCTATTTTCATGGTGGCCAACCTAAAATATTTTCCACTCTCAAATGTCAAATCCGTCAAAACAATCATCTGTCAAAAAAAACAAAAGTCAAAACAAATCAAAGACGCGCTTACTGTTTAATGTTTTCCATTTACTTAATTCGTTTTTATTTGATAAACTAATTACAAACAGAAGCAATGGCAGGCGTACTATTCGAAGATATATTCAACGTCAAAGACATGGACCCGGAAGGCAAAAAATTCGACAGAGTTAGCCGGTTACATTGCGAATCTGAGTCGTTTAAAATGGATCTGATTCTGGACATAAATTCCTGGATTTACCCTATGGAGCTTGGTGATAAGTTTAGATTGGTGCTCGCTACGACGTTGCGAGAGAACGGGTACCCTGATGGGGGTGAGTGGAACCCTTTAGAAACGGAGGGAAACAGAGCAGACAGCTTTGAATATGTCATGTCGGGAAAAATTTATAGGTTAGTTTTGTGTTTGTGATATGTGTATGTTTGATATCTGTAATATTGTATGTCTGTATGTGTTTTCGTATCTCGTAACTCGCTGATCAATTTCTTATTTCCTTCTGAAGACATAGCTCATGGTGACGACGTCTGGGTGTCAATTATATATTCTTTTAAAGTACTAGGATCAGTTAGTTAGATTCCATAATACAAGCTTAGAGCTTACTTTGGGTCTAATTAACCGTGTGTGAATTTGTCCGGGTTTATATTGTATTGTATTCGTTTTTATAACTCATAATGTACTGTAGGTTTATTTATTTATTTATTTATTTATTAGACACTACAATAATGTTTATAATCACTTTGCACTTACAATTAACTTATAAATAATTTATGTTCTGAGTGACATATCTTAACAGTAGCATACAACATTCAATAGGTTAGGTAAATTGTACCAATATGATTAAAAACGTCGAGGTCGACCGAGGAAGCGTTGGCGGGACAATCTCATCGCCTTTAACAGCGATTGGTGGGTGCTCGCAAAGGACAGGGAGGGTTGGCGATGCTTGGGGGAGACCTTTGCCCAACAGTGGGACAATATAGGTTAAAAAAAAAATGATTAAAAAGAAAACATAAAAACAATTAAAAGTTTAGGTATTAACTTTGTACTTAAAGTAACCTCCATTTTAACAATCAAGAGTCTCTCTATTGTGATAACTTCAAATCGGTAACTACAATTCAATTTTTCCATGTACATTGCAGGATAGAAGGTGATGAAGCAGCTATGGAGCCGGCGTCACGACTCGCAGCGTACGTCTCATTTGGAGGCCTTCTCATGAGACTGCAAGGAGACGCGAACAACTTGCACGGATTTGAAGTAGATCAGCATATGTACTTGTTGATGAAGAAACTAGCGTTCTAAGTTTAATAGTAATAAATTGATTTATATGTTTAAGTACATTATTGATGTTTTTTTTTGGTGAGAAATTTGAATAGATTAACTATATCTAAATACTAATATAATAAAGCTGAATTTTGAACGCGCATATCTCAGAAACTACCAATCCGATTTGAATAATTCTTTTTGTAATGGATAGCTACATTCAACAGGAAGGTTTTAAGCTATTTTTCATCCCGAAACTCCTATGGGATAGGACAACGTAGGTAAAACCGCGGGGTGCTGCTAGTTGTTCAATATTGGTGGTTGTTGATATAGAAGACTGGTGGGATGAAGCCTTTGCCCAACAGTACGAAAGTACGGAATTTATATTTCTGTACAATGTGGTTATTGGCACCGTCCTGACCTTTATTTATTACATTGTACCCTTTTCTACAAGAATTTGACAGTTGTTAAATAGATTCAAGACTGTATTCGGCTATAGTAGCGATAAATATACGGAAAACGTAGGGATAGTGTAAAGCAATACTCAGTAGTGCCACTTTCCACAGCTTTGAAAGAAGCGCCACCTAGTGATAGATAGGTAATAACTTTCACTAGCGCCATCTAGTGAAGTTCGTACTTAACTAAATTTAAAACAACGCCATCTAGCGATGAGTAGAAGAATCAAATTCTACTGATGAGCGACATCTGTTGAGTTATAATAATACTATTTTAGTTCGTTCAGATTTCTGTAGATGACGTTAGTAGTTTCATAATCTTCGGATATTATTAATATGAAACATTATCTTTTGCGGGTAGAATGTGCGGGTATTTTAAAGTGATATTGTGATGCGTGTAAAACTCCGTTTTCCTCAGTTAATCCGTGACTATGAAGAAATACTCGCGAAACTTTGGTTATGGGTACGTATTTTATAGAATCGCTCTTTGCATCAGTAAAACCTGCGTGAAAATCTGTCCAGTAGTTTTTCAGTTTTTTCTAAATAAAGAAACAAGACAGACCCAGCTGGACAATTAGTTTTAGAATATTCTAGAAATATATGGTAAGGTAACACAAAAAAATTACACACGAAATAAATGCGAAATAATAACTTTTATTAATTTTTCAAGTCAATAATAAATAAGTTCATGTAAGTATTAAAACCCTTGTAAAATAGACTTAAAAAATCTCGTAACTATCATTTCCCAGACCGCCTGCGGGCAAAAACAAATGATATCCAACACAGCGGTAACCGTGCGAATATCATAGAACAAAACAATATGGCGCGTGTCCGCTATTATAACGAGCCCCGCCGCGAGGGGCGTGATTTAAATCCAAAAATATCAATGCAATCGTTTATTATTTCAATAATATTTGTTTAATTTATGTTTAATGAATGCAGAAGCTGCTCCCTGTTATTTTAATTTGAGAGAACGGTTGTAGTTAGTACAGCGAGGAGTACACGTGATCACAAGCGAGTACTAATGTAAAGTATCGTCATAGAACACCCTACTGCAGATCAAACACCTCTTACTGAAGATGTTAGTACAGCGAGGAGTACACGTGATCACAAGCGAGTACTAATGTAAAGTATCGTCCTATAACACCCCACTGCAGATCAAACACCTCTCACTGAAGATGTTAGTACAGCGAGGAGTACACGTGATTACAAGCGAGTACTAATGTAAAGTATCGTCCTATAACACCCCACTGCAGATCAAACACCTCTCACTGAAGATGTTAGTACAGCGAGGAGTACACGTGATCACAAGCGAGTACTAATGTAAAGTATCGTCCTATAACACCCCACTGCAGATCAAACACCTCTCACTGAAGATGATAGTACAGCGAGTACACGTAATCACAAGCGAGTACTAATGTAAAGTATCGTCCTATAACACCCCACTGCAGATCAAACACCTCTTACTGAAGATGTTAGTACAGCGAGGAGTACACGTGATCACAAGCGAGTACTAATGTAAAGTATCGTCCTATAACACCCCACTGCAGATCAAACACCTCTCACTGAAGATGTTAGTACAGCGAGGAGTACACGTGATCACAAGCGAGTACTAATGTAAAGTATCGTCCTATAACACCCCACTGCAGATCAAACACCTCTCACTGAAGATGTTAGTACAGCGAGGAGTACACGTGATCACAAGCGAGTACTAATGTAAAGTATCGTCCTATAACACCCCACTGCAGATCAAACACCTCTCACTGAAGATGTTAGTACAGCGAGGAGTACACGTGATCACAAGCGAGTACTAATGTAAAGTATCGTCCTATAACACCCCACTGCAGATCAAACACCTCTCACTGAAGATGTTAGTACAGCGAGGAGTACACGTGATCACAAGCGAGTACTAATGTAAAGTATCGTCCTATAACACCCCACTGCAGATCAAACACCTCTCACTGAAGATGTTAGTACAGCGAGGAGTACACGTGATCACAAGCGAGTACTAATGTAAAGTATCGTCCTATAACACCCCACTGCAGATCAAACACCTCTCACTGAAGATGTTAGTACAGCGAGGAGTACACGTGATCACAAGCGAGTACTAATGTAAAGTATCGTCCTATAACACCCCACTGCAGATCAAACACCTCTCACTGAAGATGTTAGTACAGCGAGGAGTACACGTGATCACAAGCGAGTACTAATGTAAAGTATCGTCCTATAACACCCCACTGCAGATCAAACACCTCTCACTGAAGATGTTAGTACAGCGAGGAGTACACGTGATCACAAGCGAGTACTAATGTAAAGTATCGTCCTATAACACCCCACTGCAGATCAAACACCTCTCACTGAAGATGTTAGTACAGCGAGGAGTACACGTGATCACAAGCGAGTACTAATGTAAAGTATCGTCCTATAACACCCCACTGCAGATCAAACACCTCTCACTGAAGATGTAATTAATTTTTCCAAGCCATCGCTCTGAATGTCAAAGCTTTCTTTTCAAACGTTAATTGGAGTCGTACAGGCGTGTGACGTCACAACGTGTGATGTCAAGTAAAACAAAGCTAATTATTCCCCCTGACTTCGGTCGCCATTAGCGAGACACGTGGCTTTAAGGTCACGTGCTATTGATGAAATAAATAAAAAAATTGTCGACACTTTTGCGAAATTTTGCTTGAAAATAATATTTTTTATTTATGACTTAATCACTACATAGTTTAAAACAAAGTCGCTTTCCGCTGTCTGTCCCTATGTATGCATACATCTATAAAACTACGCAACGAATT
The DNA here is from genome assembly GCA_951394245.1 of Cyclophora punctaria. Taxonomy (NCBI): domain Eukaryota; kingdom Metazoa; phylum Arthropoda; class Insecta; order Lepidoptera; family Geometridae; genus Cyclophora; species Cyclophora punctaria. Next base: position 1,762,184 of record OX596196.1, read on the forward strand.
TTGATGTGTTTTTTTTTAATAGAGTGATTCAAGAGGAAAGTTTATATGTATAAAAAATCCCGAAATTCCCACGGGAACGGGCACAACGCAGGTAACACAGCATAGTCTAACGATTGAAACAACCGGGACCGACTGCTTAACGTGCCCTCCGAAGCACGGTAGCGCTCAGATAGAAATGCCACTATCGGCCACCCATCCAAGTAGGGGTCGAGCTGCACGTGCAACAAGCTCAGACATCGTTAGTTTAGGCCTGTTATTATAATTAAAAGTCCTCATTCCGCCATTTTGTCTCAAATTGGACTAATTTTCGCGCCCTCGGCAGACGTCAAAACGTTTCCCCTTTGTATTTTCTTTTGACATAGAGTAGAGAGGTGTGTATTGAAAAGTACTTAACGGTTTTGGATGAAACTTTACAGTAATGTAGGTTATACATCAGAATAACACATGGGATACATTTTATAACGAAATTCCCGCGGGAACGGGAACAACGCGGGTGAAACCGCGGGGCGAAGCTAGTACATTATAACTCAATGGTTGGACAATCTTCAAAGTTGGTCTTATTAGCTTAGCCGACTCTCATCTTGTAAGATCGTTTATTCATTTGTCACGAAAGCATATTTGTGCCTATCAACGCTCCGCGGTTTTACCTACTTTGTGCCCGTTCCCGTGGGAATTTCAGGATAAAAAATAGCTTATTACCTTCCTCTTGAATAGAGCTATCTAATGTAAAAGTATTATTCAAATCGGATTGGTAGTTCCTAAGATTAGTGTGTTCAAACAAACAAAAAAACAAACTCTTCAGCTTTATTAAATACTAGCTGCGCCCCGCGGTTTTACCCGCGTTGTGTCCATTCCTGTGGGAATTTCGAGATAAAAAATAGCCTATGTTACTCGTGGATAATGTAGCTTTCGAATGGTGAAAGAATTTTTAAAAACGGTTCAGTAGTTTTTGAGCCCATTCATTACAAACAAACAAACAAAGTTTTCCTGTTTATAATATTAGTGTAGATTAGTTATATATGAAGATGTTTGATTGAAGATCTCATATTAGGCATATAATAAACAAATTGGTTAAAATTAAAGCATAATGGCGTCCTGTAAAGTCCTATTACAGGGTAAAGGCCATTTGCTGATAGAATCAGTAATAAATCTCATGAAAATAAAATTTGGACGAACACAAAAGAATATAAACCTAAAAAACTTTAAAATTTAAATACTTTACCACAAAATTTTAAAATTATAAAAAAATCAATTCAACGACCTTCAACTCTATTGGTCGCGCGTCGACCAATCAGAGCGCGCGGATTCAAAGAGGCGGGAAGAGGCAAACGTCAGAATGCAAATGAATGTTTTTTTTTATCAAACCCGTTTGATACTTGTTTGCATTCTGTGTAGGAGTAGTGCGGTGGGACAGACGAAATTTATGATTCGATATGTTTCTCATAATAATATTAATTTCAATTTCCATAATACCTAATATCTAAGTATTTAATAAACTACTAATATAGGTGGAGGATGGATGTATGTATGGATGTATGTGACTCTTTCACGAAAAAACTACTAGACGGATTTGAATGAAACTTTACAATAATATAGGTCAGAATAACAGAATAACACATAGGATACATTTAATCCCGAAATTCCCGCGGGAACGGGTACACCACGGGGTGCGGCTAGTATACTATGATTCTAGTTTAAAGGGGCCCATACACGGTAAGATTTATCTTATCTGTACGATCCGTCGTGTCAAACCGATCGGAACACGAATCGATGGTGTTGTGTAATGTATATATCGTTAACGATCTTGACATACACCATCGATTCGTCGTTCCGATCGGTTTCACGCGACGGATCCTACAGGTAAATCTTACCGTGTATGGGCCCCTTTACACAGCTCCGTCTAAACTTTTCTCCTTATCCTACGCCACTATAGAACGACATTTTTTAAATCCAGTTACGAAGGCTATGGCGCTAATGGTATTCTAATACTCGACTTGAAATACATTATTACAGATAAATATTACTAAATAAAGTGGGAATTTATACCGTATTCATATTTTGTAGGAAAATGTAGAAAGTTTATCGAGTTACTGAGGAGGCGTATGATTTGGAGAGTTATTATAACAAAAAGGTTATTTACCTATCAACCTATATTAATATTATACCTAAAGCTGCAGAGTTTGTTTGTTTGAACGCGCTAATCTCGGGAACTACTGGTCCGATTTGAAATTTGAAAATTCTTTCTGTGTTGGATAGTCCACTTATCGAGAAAGGCTATAGGCTATTTTTCATTTATTTATTTTTATTTAATCTATACTAATATTATAAAGCTGAAGAGTTTGTTTTGTTTGTTTGTTTGTTTGTTTGTTTGTTTAAACGCGCTAATCTCAGAAACTACTGAACCGATTTGAAAAATTCTTTTTGTAATGGATAGCCACATTCAACGGGAAGGTTATAGGCTATTTTTTTATCCCGAAATTCCCACGGGAACGGGCACAGCGCGGGTAAAACCGCGGGGCGCCGCTAGTTATTTATATCAATTAAAACGGGAACCCAATTACATAAATTGAAAAACTTACAAACTAAATTCTAATAAGTACTCGAAATTCTTACGCACAACGGGCACAACGCGGGTAAAACCGCGGGGCGCTGCTAGTGTATGATGAGTTATTGACCATGGTTGGATTAATATCCATACAAAGACAATTCGAAAAAAAAATCTTTCTAATATGGAATCTAACTCACTGATACTACTACATATAAGTACATATAGTCCATCGAAATGTTACATTTTTTAGGCCTAACCTTGCGTTTTTTAGAGGACGCAATTTTATTTTTTTGATGTGTAGGGGGGGTCAGTGTAAAGCTAAAAAAAAGTTTGTGGGGTCGCCACCCTTGTCCCACGGCCGCAATCTTGAAAATAGGGGTTGAAATGGTTTTTACGATATATCTCTTAAACTATTACTTTTATTTAAAAAAAAATTTAACACTTTTGTTGCAAATTAAATTCTCTACAACTTTGGTCCACCAACTTTTTGTCGTAGAACTATAAATAAAAAGTTATAAGCGAAAATGTTCAGAAATTCGAGAAAAAAAATATATTTTTCGATGTAACTTTTTTTTAAAGCATTTTACGAAAAAATGATATCAGACTATTTTTGTAGATCGTTTTTTGAGGAACAACTTTTATAAACAACATTTTTTCATTAAGTCAATAGCTAAGATTTTACAGCGCTCCGAAGTGAGTACTATTTTTCAGTACTCTTAACTATACCTACATAATATATTATACGTGTGTACTAATAATGTGTCATCAGTTATTGTTTTTTGTTATTTATTTTGTTGTTTAAATTGTTTTAATTATAAATTTTGCAATATTATTAATAATTAATTATAATATACTCTTTTCCCCACCACCCACGAGGAAGAGTCTGGAGGCGCGTTTATTTTACGTGGTATCCCCAATAGGCATAATCCACGGTGATTTTTATATTAGAACTACTCCGTCCTCAGTCTTTTCGATGGACCAGGCTGCGGCTCAGCATCTGATCGGCTTTCTGAATTAAATATCAGTGGGAGAACTGGAGAAGGAAGAGGTGTTAATGTCGGCGGTTCATCATCAAAGTCATTTTCATTTATTAATTCTGAGACTTCCATTACGTTGCTGCAAGTCTCTCCAGAACAATGGAAGAACACTGCAGAACATTTCAGCCCTGCTTTTTGACATCCACACACCGCTCCACAGTTTCCTTTGCATTTGCAAAAGATCAATTTTAGAAGCTCAGGGGGTGCTGGAGGTTTAGAGTTCTGCACTGGCATTAATAATTTTCCACATTTTTTCCAGCCCCAGTCTTCAGGATCATTATAATTACCAAGCCACGACTGGACCTGATGGTACACTCGGAAAGTATGAAAGCGAGCTGTGTATATAAAAAAACTATTACCTCAGACTAGTAATATTAATGCTTGACTTTTAATTGGAGTCGAAAGTAATAGATCCATTCCTGGATCCATACTTTCCGAGTTTACCATCAGGTCCAGTCGTGGCTTGGTAATTATAATGATCCTGAAGACTGGGGCTGGAAAAAATTGTTCTGGAGAGACTTGCAGCAACGTAATGGAAGTCTCAGAATTAATAAATGAAAATGACTTTGATGATGAACCGCCGACATTAACACCTCTTCCTTCTCCAGTTCTCCCACTGATATTTAATTCAGAAAGCCGATCAGATGCTGAGCCGCAGCCTGGTCCATCGAAAAGACTGAGGACGGAGTAGTTCTAATATAAAAATCACCGTGGATTATGCCTATTGGGGATACCACGTAAAATAAACGCGCCTCCAGACTCTTCCTCGTGGGTGGTGGGGAAAAGAGTATATTATAATTAATTATTAATAATATTGCAAAATTTATAATTAAAACAATTTAAACAACAAAATAAATAACAAAAAACAATAACTGATGACACATTATTAGTACACACGTATAATATATGTAGGTATAGTTAAGAGTACTGAAAAATAGTACTCACTTCGGAGCGCTGTAAAATCTTAGCTATTGACTTAATGAAAAAATGTTGTTTATAAAAGTTGTTCCTCAAAAAACGATCTACAAAAATAGTCTGATATCATTTTTTCGTAAAATGCTTTAAAAAAAAGTTACATCGAAAAATATATTTTTTTTTCTCGAATTTCTGAACATTTTCGCTTATAACTTTTTATTTATAGTTCTACGACAAAAAGTTGGTGGACCAAAGTTGTAGAGAATTTAATTTGCAACAAAAGTGTTAAATTTTTTTTAAAATAAAAGTAATAGTTTAAGAGATATATCGTAAAAACCATTTCAACCCCTATTTTCAAGATTGCGGCCGTGGGACAAGGGTGGCGACCCCACAAACTTTTTTTTAGCTTTACACTGACCCCCCCTACACATCAAAAAAATAAAATTGCGTCCTCTAAAAAACGCAACCCCAAATGTAACTTTTCGATGGACTAATACACAAATCTACTATATAAAAATAAGTCGGGTTTTCCTCCCTGACGCTATAACTCCAGAACGCACGAACCGATTTCCACGGTTTTGCATTCGTTGGAAAGGTCTCCACCTCCGTGAGGTTTATAGGGAATAAAAATTCCCACGGGAACGGGGGCGCTGCGGGTGAAAGCGCGGGGTACAGCTAGTACTTTATAAGAATATAGGTATAATTGACACCCAGATGTCGTCAACAACTATGTCTGCGCTGCACATATTGTTACTCCGTTGAGTCGAACCCGCAACGACACAGCAAGCGCGAACACAAATGCCACTGTGACAACGGGCTTGTATCACTTGTATGCCCAATGTGAAGCTTCGGCATACGTACGATAGTGTACACTTCCTATTATGCCTCGATATTTAAAATTAGAATACCTACTCATATCAAGGTTAAGTACAGGTGGAAACAAAAATGTTGATTGGAAAATTAAGGCACGAAGATATATTTCTTTGGCTCATTTTTTAATTAGTAAAAATAAAAAAAAACCTTAATGTACTATGGCCTTTAGGGGGACTATAAACTCCGACACTAGGGTTTGCGACGAACCTACTCAATCTTACTTTTAATTAGTACTAGCAGCGCCCCGCGGTTTTACCCGCGTTGTACCCGTTCCCGTAGGAATTTCGGGATAAAAATAGCCTATAACCTTCCCGTTGAATGTGGCTATCTATTACAAAAAGAATTATTCAAATCGGTTCAGTAGTTTCTGAGATTAGCGCGTTTAAACAAACAAACAAACAAAACAAACTCTTCAGCTTTATAATATTAGTATAGATTTAAGCTTTTATACTTATTACACAAGCTCACCTTGCGGATTTACCCACGTTGTGCCCTTTCCCGTGGGAATTTCAAGATGAAAATAGCCTTTAACCATTCTCTTGAATGTAGCTACCCAACATACTACCGAAATTTTTCCATCTATTCTCGTCATATATGCGATAAATAGGACTTTATTTAATAAAATTAAATATAAATATTAAAAAACATATTTTGCTATCGTCAACTAGGTATGTAGGTAAGTAATTATAAGGTATTTATAATATAAATCCAATATTACTATCAATTTAAACAAAAAATAAATTAGCAACTACCTATTATACAAATGTATAGTTTGATATCAACTATGTAGGTATAGGTAGGTAAGTACCTATTAGTCATTTATAATATAATTCCAATATGAATTAATAAAATAAAAAATACTATATTATTGTTTCGATAAGAGCCTCGTCAACAGATGCTATTCTTATCGCCGAGTGTGTCAGCATAATGTCAGACCAATGTGTAGACATTCGATACTTCAATAATACGATACTGTTTACCTTTTACTTTTACTAATACTCAATACTAGAGATGTCACGAATATTCGACAGGTTCTTTGTTTTCGGGAATTACATCGACATATTAAATTACAGTTTGTGGTATTCGGCCAAATTATATTTTTAATGAAATTATTTTTTTTTCGAACACTTAAAACTCAGCTATTATTTATATATTTTGTGGTTTTATTAAAGAAATCCTAAATTTTGGGAATAGAACATGTACTTAGTAATTTAAATTACATTTATAGTTTAGTACAATTATAGTTTCATTTAAACTGTATCGACTATCATTTGCCGAAAATTCGGCATTTCGGTCAAGAGCGTAGCTTTGTTTCGGTTATTTGATAAAATTACTTTTTGTGACATTTATTAATCGTGATCAACAGCTAGGTACAATATGTTAGTGTATAATTATAATATTTTAAAAGTAGTTATTCAACGCGTGCCTCTTACAGGCATCCACAGCAATCTCATACAACATGCACAAACATAAGCAACTAGCTGTGCCCCGCGGCTTTACCTGCTGCGCACTCTTTCGGGAATTTCGGATTTATTACTTCGTATCCCATTCCTAATAAAGGTAAATAAAATAAAAATAATCATTAAAATCGGTCCAGTGGTTCCAGACGTTCCCGAGTTATAAATAGTGTAACTAACACGACTTTCTTTTACATAAATAGATATTTTTGTATTAATTGATTTATAAACAAATGCTTACCTATTATAAACCATACCATACCTTAAACTATTGCAACCACTATCAATCCATCATTATTATTCCTAATGAAGTTGAAATAACGACCCCGCGCCCACCGTCCCGGAGTCCCTCCCGTCCCGGTCCCGACCCCGCCCCGCTCCTGCGCCGCGCGTGTCAGTCAAACACGAGCCACCAGCTACAACTCACTATCGATAATTAATAAAAATAATTGGGAATAGGAGAGAAAGTCTGGTCGAAGGGATACGGAAAAACTAAGACTATAATGTAATTATTAAAAAATAATTTCTTGTTGGAAAAGTGAAGTGTTGTGTTAAAAAAAAAGATTTTTTTATTACAAAAATATTTTTTTTTACTAAAATTATTGGATTTAATAAAAAAAAGTGGTGAAAATTTGTGACTTTTTAAAAGGATTGAGATTTGTGAAAAGTGGATAATGACATTCTTGTTGGAAAAGTGGAGTGTTGGTTGAATAAGGTTAAATATTAATAACGATTTATGATACATTTTTACTATTATAACATTAATATTTACCCAAAAATTATAATAGTGAGTAAAGTTCATAAAAATAATTGTTAATTTGATTATTTTTAGCGAGATAAATAAAGTATTTCTTGTTAGAAGCTTATTGAAGTGAGTTAATTGAAATTAATTTAAATATCACTATTTTTGAATCAGTATTTTCTAACTTAAATTCTAACCAAAACAATAATAAGATTAAATAAGATGAACGCTAATTTTATTTATAAAATAGTAGGTAAAAAGAAGTCTTGTAAGAATTCAACGTATTAGATTTCGCTATGGGTAATAAATTAATTGTTATGTACCTACTCAAAAAACATAGGGTTCAGAACAAAAACAAATATTAAAACTGAAATTATTGAAAGCTCTATTAAAGAACGAAATCATTAAAAACTAGTAATTTCATTTTAATCTTGCTTGATGAAGCATTTCTCAGAATAATCAAAATTCTCACAAATTTTATTAACATTCGCTGTTTCAATCAAATTTTAAACATTAATAAAAAGAATAAAATAAAAAAGTACGGTAGCTAATTGATTTAATAAATAAAATAAAAATCACAGAATTGGGAACCTTCAATCGGCTTTCGAAATCTGATAAAAACAACAAACGAACTTCTGTGCCTAACTGTACTAATGTCAATAATCTTTTTTCTAGTCTACGCCTAATAGAGTTTTGTGCCAGTGATCTCTTGGTTTGTTTATGGTTTACTTGAATTTGGAACCAAAAGTTAAGTGAGTAAAATTGACGGCCATTTTGTTAAAAAAGGATAATTTTATTTCGCGCGTAAATATGTTTAAGTGTTCTATTTTTAGTGCATTATAAAATTCTGCGTTGTGCCCGTTCCCGCGAGAATTTCGGGATAAAATGTATCCCATGTGTTATTCTATTGTATAACCTATATTACTGTAAAGTTTCATTCAAAATCCGTCCTATAGTTTTTTCGTGAAAGAGTAACAAACATACCACATACCTACATCCTCACAAGCTTGTAGGATAGGACTATTTTAAACGAACAGCTCTTGTATTTTAGATATACTTAGGTACTAGATAGATTTAAAGTTCTTGTGACAGTGCTTAATGTGATTTTAACTCAAATTCGTTCAGTTTTATTATTTCTGAATACATTTAAAATCTACAATCTATACTAATATTATAAAGCTGAAGAGTTTGTTTTGTTTGTTTGTTTGTTTGTTTGTTTGTTTAAACGCGCTAATCTCAGAAACTACTGAACCGATTTGAATAATTCTTTCACTGTTAGATAGTCTATTTATCGAGGAAGGCTATAGGCTACATTTTATCCCGGATTTCCTACGGGAACGGGCACAACGCGGGTAAAACCGCGGGGCACTGCTAGTGGGTGCTATTAGTGTAGCGACGGCAAACGGTGAATAGAAATGAATCTAATATACTAATACTGAGTCTTTTAGACCGCCTAAAGGCCTCCGACGTGGTCTGACGATTGTTACAGCCGGGACCGACAATTTAACGTGCCCGCCGAAGCCCGGCCCAGCCGTTAATAGCCGTAGATAATAAAGCTGAAGAATTTGATTTTGTTTGTTTCAACACGCTAATCTCATAAATTAATAATCCGATTTAAATAACTCTTTTTGTAATAGATAGCTACATTCAACGGGCAGGTTATAGGCTATTTTTCATCCTCAAATTCCCATGGGAACGGGCACAGCGCGGGTAAAACTGCGGGCGTTATATTTACTATCTAGGTATGTGATTTTTTTCAAAATACGTGCGTGTCATCGTCTCCTAAGCTATAACGAAAAATTAGATTTTGAAGTAGAAAAATATTGTGATTTTTTTTCAGTGATTTGACTTAAAAATGAAGTGTTTAAATAAAAATAGTGTTGGTATAAATGAAACAATGTTTAGTGATGTGCTTAAGTGACATTTGGAAAGAAAACTACTTGGATTTGAAAAGGTAATTTTTTGTTTTTATGTTTTTTTAAATGAGAGTAAAATTCGAGATGGCTTATTGATAACCGTTGTGTAATTAAAACCCTGTTACAATGTGTTTTCTCTCTTTCGCTCTTCGGAAAATTGCGTATGTCAGAAAGTGACAAACCATTTGATAGCTAAAATGTTCTACGCGTTATTAATATGGTATGGCCCTATGAGTTTAATTTTTAATACGGGTGCTTTCAAATTATGCGTTTCGTGTCGGACCGCTGCGGTGCCGAAGCCGTGCGTTTGTCGTATTGTGAACGTACGATTGTGGTACTAAAATTATTTCGCGGTACCGACGCCGCACTGTTGCCGCACTGCTCGATTTGTATGAAAACACACAATCGTACGTTCACAATACGACAAACGCACGGCTTCGGCACCGCAGCGGTCCGACACGAAACGCATAATTTGAAAGCACCCTAAGAATCTAGATTTAATAAAAGAAATTTCGAATTAATGCCGTACTTAGAGACGTCCATTAAATCGACAATTAACTAATTGACGTAAAGTAAAGTAATAAGCCAATAATGTCCCACTGCTGGTCAAAGGCCTCTCATCCCACCTCAGATATCAGTACAGTGAGGAGGAAGTCGTAATCACCACGCTTCCCTAATGCGGGTTGGTGATCTCAAACCCGAGCCATGTTTGAAAAGTAGGAAACATGTTTCCGCTCGACCCGGGAATTGAACCCGGGACCTCAGTCGTGGCAGGAGTGCACATACCACTAGACCACCGAGATGTCTGAGAACTAATTGGCGTATTATTTCATAAATAACGTGACAAAATCAAACGTTTTTAGACCGTATAAAGGCCTCCGACATGGTCTAACGCTTGAAACAACCGGGACCGACAGTTTAACGTACTCTCCGAAGCACGGTAGCGTTCAGACAGAAATGCCACTATCGGCCACCCATCCAAGTAGGGGTCGAGCTGCCCGTTGCTTAACAAACGCAATGACTAACATCGCTTAGTCAAACAACACGAGCGCTACCCGTTTGGTGAAAACTGTATTCTTCTTCATCGAGTGGATGGTCAACCTGACCAATCCTGGTGTCAGAGTTATTGAGCCGCCAAAGGCCTCTGACATGGCTCAAACAAGAAAGAGTAACAAACATACATACTCAAAAACTTTCCCATTTATAATATGAGTACTGAAAACCAATAAAAATCTGAAAGTCTGAAACTCTGACATTTGTTAGCCGTACGGACCTGAACGAAATTTATTAAAAAGCCATAAATTATAAACGGGTGAGGTTTATGGTTCGTATTCGTTACGGGTTACGGTCACACTACGGCCGGCCGGCGGGAAAAGAAATAGGGGTTAAGGGCGGTACAGACAGTGGGAAATTATTGCTCTATGGTTTATTAGATTTAGCGAACACTACTCATTTTGAATTGCAACTACGTTTACGGATACACATCACTTTTATATTACGGCCCGCGTTTTCACCCTCATTGTACACGTTCCCGCAGGAATTTCGCAATAAAAAGTAGCCTATGTCCTTTCTCAGGCTTTGGACTAACTGTGTGTTCAGAGCCTGAGAAAAGCTAATTCAAATCGGTTCAGTAGTTTTCGTAACAGACAGACTTTCGCATCTTATCTATACCTACTTAATATAAAAATGAATCGCAAAATCTGTTGCTAAGCGCATAACTTCAGAACGACTGCACCAAATTGGATGATTATTTTTTTAATGTGTTCCTTATTGTCAGAACAAGGTTTTTATATAAGAAAAATAAGGAATAAAAATCTCAAAATTCCCACGGGTACGGGGGCGTTGCGGGTGAAACCGCGGGGCACAGCAAATGGTTTGTCACTTTCTGACATACGCAATTTTCCGAAGAGCAAAAGAGACAAAACACTTCTTAACAGTGTTTTAGTTACTCAGCGGTTATTATAATGCCCAAAGTGTGTACAGCCCTGAGTTCTGTAAGTTGTAAGACGTCAAAACATTCTCGAATATCGAACGCTTTTGAAAAAAATAAAACAATTCTTTGTTACTGGCCGTTGGCCTCGATCGAACGATTTCCAATTTCAAATATTGCTTTTGTTCTTTGTTTGAATTTGACCGTTATTAATACGGTTTCAAGTTTATTTTTATTGTTATGTTGGCAATACTGCGTTATATAAGATTCTTTAATTGAAATGTGATACAGACTAATTTCTTTGTTTTTTCGATTGTCGATGGCCAGAATGTACGAGCGCTGATTTTTTCGAAAAAGTAATTGAAATAAAATCAGTCAAATCGTTTGGGAGATATTACAAGAGACCGATATAATACCACATATGACATTTCCCTTTATGACATTTCTCTTTTAAGGAGTTACTAATACGCCACATATTATTATCTAATCCTACTTCCTACTAATATTATAAATGCGAAAGTTTGTGAGGATGGATGTATGTATGGACATGTTTGTTGCTCTTTCACGAAAAAACTACTGTCCGGATTGGGATGAAACTTTACAGTAATATAGGTTATACATCAGAATAACACATGGGATACATTTTATCCCGAAATTCCCGCGGGAATGGGTACAGTGCGGGTAACACCGCGGGGCGCGGATAGTTATCTATAAGTACTAAAATAATAAAGTTGTTTTTTTGTCATTATAGTCATTTAAGTTATAACACAATGCTTTGTGTTAACAGTGTAAAAAATGATACGACGTTAGTACATTGCGATTGTTAAGCGACGTGCCGGTCGGATGGGTGGCCGATAGTGGTATTTCTATCTGAGCGCTACCGTGCTTCGGAGGGCACGTTGAGCAGTCACGGTTGTTCCAATCGTTAGACCATCTCGGAGGCCTTTAGGCGGTCTAAAAACTCCGACACTAGGGTTGACCACTAACCTACCCGAACTTAGTGTAAAAAATCATAAAAATTTTAACGAACGCTTGTTACGATAACAACCGATGAAACAACTCTAAGCTTCAAAATAAAACCTTTTTGTCATCCAACCTCTACGACCGTCTAGCTAGATATATTAACTCCATGGTTCTACACGACGAAATCCGATCCATAGACTAAGCTTAAAAAATCGAACCTCTTTACGCGTACATCAATTAAAATGACAAACAAGTGAAATGCAACGTAAACACATCTTTAGAGGGGTGCTGGCTGGAGATAAAGCACGTACGCGGCAGCGATTGTGATTGGTCGATGACTTTACGCGCCACCCTTCAGTCCGCCAATCAGGTGAGAGGACACCCCTGCCAATGGGAGAGGCTTCCGTTTGAAAGGTGTTCTTTTTTTTAACGAGGCCTTTTGGATTTAAATTTTGATTTGTTTGCTTGGAATAATAAACGATGTGTATAGTAATATATTAATTGAAATTTATTGCTATTTTCATCCCTGGAATAATAAAATATGGTATACTAGCAGCGCTCCGCGTTTTACCCGCGTTGTGCCCGTTCCCATGGGAATTTCGGGAAAATATGTATTCCATGTGTTATTCTGATGTATAACCTATATTACTGTAAAGTTTCATCCAAATTCGTCCAGTAGTTTTTTCGTGAAAGAGTAACAAACATACATACATCCTCACAAACTTTCGCATTTATAATATTAGTAGGATAGGATAGGATGTAAGTTCGAAGTATCGATCTGATACTGTCAAGATGTTATTGTAAGTAAATTCGAGCAAATAGTTAACAACCCTGGAATCCCAGTTTTAAGTTTTTAGCCCGCCTAAAGACCTCCGACATGGTCTGACGATTGAAAAGACCGCGACCAACAATTAAACATACCCTCCGAAGCACGGTAGCGCTCAGATAGAAATGCTACTATCGGCCATGAAAAAATACGGGTTGCACTCCAAGTGGCAGAAGTGGAATACTTTAATATTAACGTATTATCGGCATTGTGCTCTTCTTGCGAAGGGTAAAAAATGTTAAACTCGCGTCAGGTCACGTGACCTGATCGAAAATTCGTAACGCGTTTTGACGTTAATATGACGCTAGTATATTTTAGCCTCTGGTCTTGTGGTTTGAGCGCTCGGCTCACGATCCGGAGGTTCCAGGTTCGATTCCCGGTGGGGATATCTCGCAAAAATCTCTTTGTGAGACTGCCCTCAGTTTGGTTAGGGCATTGCAGGCTGAATCGACTGATTGCTCGAAAAGTAAGATGATTCAGTGCTTCGGAGGGCACGTTAAGCCGTCGGTCCTGGTTACGTTCTACGGATAGTAGTCGTTACATGAGCCATGTCAGAGGCCTTTGGAGGCTCAATAACTCTGACACCAGGATTGGTCAGAGTGATCATCCTCTCGATGAAGAAGACGTTAATATTCAAGTGTTCACTTCTGCCGGCACTCCCGGAGTGCAACCCCTTGCTTCAATAGAAAGCCCGTTTCTTTACTGTGTGTTCTGAGCTATGTTTACTCAAAATCGGTCCAACCGTTTTAACCGGTTTTTTTTATTTAAATACTTCACTATCACTACATAGTACTTATAAAACAAAGTCGCTTTCCGCTGTCTGTCCCTATAGGTATATGCTTAGGTCTTTAAAACTACGCAACAGATTTTGATGCAGTTTTTTTAACAGATAGAGTGATTCAAGAGGAACGTTTATAAGTATAAAACATCCCGAAATTCCCACAGGAATGGACACAACGCGGGTAAAACCGCAGGGCGTTGCTAGTTTAGTATAAAATCTTTTAAAAACACACACATGTGCTATCCAATATATACCTAATTAGTCATCTGTGAAGTAACATTCGCCCCACTGACCTACAGACATTGACATGAATACAATAAACACTTTGCTGTCACTGCAATTCGCCATTTTGGATGCTCAGCTGTTTCGAGTAGCAAGGAAATGTTAATCCTACTAATATTATAAATGCGAAAATTTGTGAGGATGGATGTATGTATAATCTATTTCTTTTGGATTGGCACAAAATGTGGACCAATGTCGTCAATTTTCCAGCCGAAGACGATTGCTTCTGAAGAGGAAAAAGGTTTAGAGATAGGGTAATAATGAAATAAAATCACTAAACATTTTTCCTCTTCAGGAGCAATCGTCTTCGGCTGGAAAATTGACGACATTTAACCACATTGCATTTTGTGCCAATCCATAAGAAATAGATTATAGGTAGGTATGTTTATTGCTCTTTCACGAAAAAACTACTGCTCGGATTTGAATGAAATTTTACAGTAATATAGGTTATACATCAGAATAACACATGGGATACATTTTATCCCGAAATTCCCGCGGGAACGGGTACAACGCGGGGAAAACTGCGGTGCTAGTCTTTATGAGTGCTTTTAGCTTGTAATGGACACATTCCCAACCGATTTGCCAGTTATAAATGTAACGGATCGCTCGGGGTTACAATGTCACTCATTATACTCATTTAGTCTGTGGGCGGGCCGTCACGCCCAGCGCCCCGCCTACCATAGACGAAATAATTGTCTCTGGCAATTAAAAATAAAAGAATGTCTATTAACCCGGGATGAAGAGATTATTTTGAAGATGGAATCTGTTTGAAAAAGGAATGACATGAGAATGTGTATATCTATGCTGTCTTTATCTATACTCTATACTTATTGGTCTATAATCTATACTAATATTATAAAGCTGCAGAGTTTGTTTGTTTGTTTGAACGCGGTTATCTCAGAAACTATCAATCCGATTTCTATAATTCTTTTTGTAATAGATAGGCATTTTCAACGGGAAGGTTATAGGCTCCTCCTCTTTTTCCTCCCGAATTTCCCACGGGAACAACATGGGTAAAACCACAGGGCGCTGCTATTCTGTACCAATGATGTAACACCAAGGTTGGCCACTAACCTTCTACTTATAGGTATAGGTACCTACACAGGGTGCTATTTGTAACATCAAAATAATACACAAACTATAAAGGTTTTATACCATAAACAATAAACACGGCAGTCTGTCTGTTATCGCATTCAGCAAGGAGGTTATAATTCGGCCAACAGTTTCCGCGTCACGTCCGCGTTCATAGACAAAACGCGACCTCTTTTGTGGGGTGATTTATCATTTGTATTAGGTGTCAAACTATTTGAATGGAGAATGGAAGTGGAGGGAAGAGTTCTGATTGGGTCTTGATTTTAGAACGAATTCGAAAATGGAGGTTGGAGTCTAAACGCCTTACTAATGAACGGTATTTAACTAAAACAGAGTTTTAAAGTGTTTTGTCTCTTTCGCTCTTCGGAAAATTGCGTATATCAGAAAGTGACAAACCATAGTCTGTTAAAGTTATTCGGGCGGTCAGTAAGTAAGATCGAGTAAGTTAGTACCAAACCCTGGTGTCTGGAGTTTTTAGACCGCCTAAAGACCTCCGACATGGTCTAACGATAGCAACAACCGGGACCGACAATTTACCGTGTCCGACGCACGGTACCGCTCAGATAGAAATGCCACTCGGCCACCCATCCAAGTAGGGGTCGAGCTGCACGTTGCTTAACAATCGCAATGAGCTAACATCGCTTAGTCAAACTACGCCATGACGCTACAGGGTGGCCAGTAGAAAGCCACATTTTCTTACGCTTGTTCTTCTTCATCATCGAGTGGATGGTCACCCTGACCAATCCCGGTGTCAGAGTTATTGAGCCGCCAAAGGCCTCCGACATGGCTCATGTAACGACTACTATCCGTAGAAAGTAACCGGGACCGACGGCTTAACGTACCCTCCGAAGCACGGAATCATCTTACTTTTCGATCAATCAGGTGATTCAGCCTGCAATGCCCTAACCAAACTGAGGAAAGTCTCACAAAGAAATTTTTGTGAGATATTCCCACCGGGAATCGAACCCGGAACCTCCGGGTCGTGAGCCGGGCGTTCAAACCACAGACCACGGAGGCTGTTTACGCTTGTTAAGACTGACGTTTAGTCCTACATTTACTGGTGGGTCAGCGTAAGATGGAGCAACCCGCCTTTACCGATTCAGTTATACATTTATTAAAATATAAACCAATACTTTTACAAAACATAATATCGATAGAGCTCATTTTACCGCCAATAAAACGCCAAGTGTCATAAATGTCATAATTGACAAGTTATCGTCATCGATCGGCGCATAGACAAAGCCCTCTAGTTATTCAGGCTCACGTACGAGCTGTTAGCGGACACCGCCGCCATTGTCCCTCTATATTGTTTATGGTTTAACGACCAGAACTTATGTAAACTATTATGTTTTATTGTAATTGGCGGTTTCATATTGTAATGTGATTTTTGCTTGGCTTGATAAAGAGGAAATACGAAATGCCCGCAAATATCTGCTAGCCGGTTTTCGCAATAGGAGAAAAACGGTAGATCCAGAAATATTATGTTCTAGCTGTGCCCCGCGGTTTCACCCGCAGCGCCCCCGTTTTCGTAAGAATTTTGAGATTTTTATTCAAAAAACACAATTCGAATTAGTTTGAAAAAAGAATAAGAATCATATTAGCCAATCACAATCTAGCATTAACGCAATTGGCGCGTATAAGTAACTAATTCGAAAGTTCCATTTACGAAATATGAAATTTCGAAATTAGAATTACACATCATAGATAATAGAACATAGTGTAACTATTTCTGACGATGGATTGGTAACGGTTTTTGTATAAGAAAAGTAAATACATACTTTAGGTCGGTTTACATTAAGATAGTTTACAAGCTACTAGCTGGCAAGTAAATAAATAAAACTAACTAACAAAGTAAGTTCGAGTTAAGTTTGTCCTAAGTTAGTGGTCAAAATATTGGTGCGAAATTGCGACCCTTCAAGGCCTCCGACGTAGTCTAACGATTGTAACAACCGAAGCCGATAAATGAACGTGCAGTCGTGCACTGAAGCAAACGTTCAGCTAGAAAAGCAACTGTGACTTTACCGTTTCCTTCACAATTTTACGTTTGGACAGATTGAACGAACAAAATAATGCATTAAATTGCAAACTAGCAGCGCCCCGCGGTTTTACCCGCGTTGTGCCCGTTCCCGTGTGAATTTCGGGAATTTTTATACATATAAACCTTCCTCATGAATCACTCTATTTATAAGAAAACCGCGTCAAAATCCGTTGCGTTGTTTTAAAGATCTAAGCATAAGTAAGTAGTTAGGCATTGTTAAGTAGTTATGTTCCTGTTGTTTATAAAACCTGACTTCGGTCAATAGCGACTACTATGTATTAGTTAGCTGAAAACACATGTTTTGAGATGCAACCTAGATTTAGAAATAACTTGCTTACACTGTTTCCTAGTTTATAATGGTTGTATTTTGTTTTGTGTAATAAAAAAAATAAAATAAAATAAAATACATAGGGACAGACTTCATTGAGATGAGAGGCCTTTTCCCAGCAGTGAGACATTACAGGCTTATACTTTGAATTACTAATTGTCTACAATAAAGTTGCTTACTCGTATTTATCGAAGCAAGGCCGAGGTGTCACAATTAAAAGTAATATATATTATGCAAAGTGTTATCTATAATAAGGCCAGTGACAATGTATGCAATATTACGGGTATAGTGTGCTCGGAGTTAGAAGCCGGCAGAATGTAGTATAACTAGCAGAGAACGCGACTTCACCTGTGTTATATTGTAACTTTCTTGTTTACACTAATATTATAAAGAGGAAAACTTTGTTTGTTTGTAATGAATAGGCTCAAAAACTACTGGACTGTTTTTAAAAATTCTTTCGCCATTCGAAAGCTACATTATCCACGAGTAACATAGGCTATTTTTCATCCCGAAATTCCCACGGGAATGGACACAACGCGGGTAAAACCGCGGGGCGCTGCTAGTGAATAATATAAGAATAATAATTTGATTTGTTAACCATAAGTACTTAGTAATCCTAACTAATATTATAAATGCGAAAGTAACTCTGTCTGTCTGTTACGCATTCACGCCAAAACTAATGAACCAATTTGAATGAAATTTGGTACACAGTTAGTTCAGAGCCTGAGAAAGGACATAGGCTACTTTTTATCGCGAAATTTCTGCGGGAACGGGTACAAATGCGGGTGAAACCGCGGGGCGCGGCTAGTCTATACTAATATTATAAAGAGGTAAAATTTGTAAGTTTGTTTGTTTGTTTGTTTGTATGTTCGAGGTAATCTCAGGAATTATCAGTCCGATTTGAATAATTCTTTTTGTAATGGATAGCCACATTCAACGGGAAGGTTATAGGCTATTTTTCATCCCGAAATTCCCACGGGAATAGGTACAACGCGGGTAACACCACGAGGCGCGGCAGTTAACAATAAATATAATTGCATTCTCAAACATTACGTTGATCAGACTATACGAAGGAACTGATGACTATACACTAATTAAATGACATTGATTTTATTAAAACACGGAAGGAAAATCGAACATACTGTAACATGTCAAGCGTTTGACAGTGGATTTACAGAGGGAGTCATGTTCGCGCGCTTTTCCGACGCCATATTACCATAGACAACTGAAAAACTGATTGTGTTCTTTTTATAAAATTGGAATAATATTTTTTAATTTTATTTTTGTCTTGTGTTCTTTGTTCCGTTTTTAAATTTGAAGTTTTGTGTTCGGGTTTTGAATTACGTGTTGTTTTTTTTTATAAGTGATTGTGTTTCGGTGAGGGTAGTGATTTTATTCAGCCGTTGCGTGGATTTGTATTTAAAAAAAATGAAAAATGAGAGGCTTGCTACAGGTGAGATTGCGAAATATGAGCATTATTTATTAATAGAAAATACATTAGTTTTATTAGATACCCAAATAATAATTTAATTTATTTTTAAAAGATTTATTTTTATTGAACATAGTCTTTTAGGATTTTTTGTTTATACATATGTAGACTTTTGATAATTATTATTTATTTAAACGGGAACTTATGTACGACGGACGACGACTTTTGAAATTGTTTTTTTAGCCTACGTATTTCTATAAAACTTATATTTAAGTGTTTTACCCGCTTTTACCCGCGTTGTATCGGTTCCCGCAGGAATTTACTTACTGGCCCGCACTCGCATTATGTGTGTCTTGCACTTTGCTTGTAGTTAGTTAGGTACTTACAAAGTATGGACGCAGCTTTAAAAAAAACAAGTTTCATAAATGGAACGCCATTTTTTCTTCAAACATTCTCTGCGGCATGTAAAATGAGTTTTGAAAAAGGAACACGTTTTCTACAAACAACTTAGAGGTATTTAAATACGAATTATGGCGGATTCTTTTTTTGAACTGTGTGGC
This sequence comes from Cyclophora punctaria, assembly GCA_951394245.1. NCBI lineage: Eukaryota > Metazoa > Arthropoda > Insecta > Lepidoptera > Geometridae > Cyclophora > Cyclophora punctaria. Next base: position 1,781,901 of record OX596196.1, read on the forward strand.
CTTTTAGTGATTCTTGTTTTAAACTGATTTGAAAAAGGAAGTTAAACGAGTCAGTGCTTTAAAGTGTTTTGTCTCTTTCGTGCTTTGTCAAATAGCGTATGTCGGAAAGGGACAAACCATTTGATAGCTAAAGTGCTGTTAATTAATAAGCGTTTATGAATAAGGCCCCAATGTCTTTTAAAATTGGAATGACATTTTGTCCAAATTGACGTTTTAATGGGTAAAATTTTCTTAGCTTTCTGTTAACCTTTTATTCGATTTTTTCTGCCTGAAAGATTTATTTTTCTTTTTTTGAAATATCGAACAATATGTCTCTTTTTGAAAAACGAACAATAAAAAAATATTATTCTTAACCTTCGCAACTCTGTAGTTTAAAAATGGAATAAGTATTTACATTTTTAAGCTCATTTCACACTTGTGTGGCGGCTACGTTAAAAGGCTATTGCTCATTGAACCTGCGGCTGCAGAGATAGATCTATACTAATATTATAAAGAGGTAAAATTTGTAAGTTTGTTTGTTTGTTTGTATGTTCGAGGTAATCTCGGGAATTATCAGTCCGATTTGAATAATTCTTTTTGTAATAGATAGCCACACTCAACGGGAAGGTTATAGGCTATTTTTCATCCCGAAATTCCCACGGGAACGGGTACAACGCGGGTAAAACCGCGGGGCGCTGCTAGTTAGAGATAAAGAGATTGTATAAAATGAGAGATAGTAGATACGATGACGTCACGGGAAACTGCGCTAAGCAAATCAAATCAAATAATTTATTACGTGTTTTAACCTGACAGGACATTAATCTCAATGAGTACGTTAAACTAGCAGCGCCCCACGGTTTTACCTGGTTTGTACCCGTTCCCGTGGATATTTCGGGATGAAAAATAGCTTATATCCTTTCCGTTGAATGTGGCTATCCATTACAAAAAGAATTATTCAAATCGGATTGGTAGTTCCTGAGATTAGCGCGTTCAAACAAACAAAAAATCATCTCTACAGCTTTATTATATTAGTATAGATTAGCAGCGCCCCGCGGTTTTACCCGCGTTGTGTATATGTATATAGTTTCAACTTCATTCATAAGGCTGAATACCGAACCAGTAGTAACCTCACAGAATCAATAAAAAGAAAAAAAATACCGAGAAAGGAGGTCTCTTATCGCGCGGCCATGTTTGTTTGTCTATGACTTTGACCAAGATGGCTACCGTCTCCCGCGCTATTTGACATGTCAACAAAGCGTTTTATTTATACGCTTGGGCCCTTTTTAGATTGTATTGTAATTGTATGGGAATTTTAAATATGGATGGATGTTTGGGTTCGTATTTGGATATGATAGGAGAAAATGGAAAATATTTAAAAACTAGCAGCGCCCCGCGATTTTACCCGCGTTGTGCCCGTTCCCGTGGGAATTTCGGGAATTTTTTTACATAAAAACCTTCCTCTTGAATCACTCTACCTATTACAAAAAACCGCATCAAAATCCGTTGCGTAATTTTAAAGATTTAAGCATACAGACAAACAAACAGACAAAAATAGCGACTTTGTTTTATACTATGTAGTGATATCCCATTTGCTACTGTGTCGTGTCGAATAGGTTAGTGTCTAACCCTGGTGTCAAGAGTTTTTAGACAGTCGAAACGTGACGACATGGTCTAACGATTCCGTGCTTCGGAGGGCACGTTAAGCCGTCGGTCCCGGTTACTTTCTACGGATAGTAGTCGTTACATGAGCCATGTCAGAGCCCTTTGGCGGCTCAATAACTCTGACACCAGGATTGGTCAGGGTGACCATCCACTCGATGAAGAAGAAGTGATTTTGACATGAGTCATGTATGAAAAATGTCGTCAATTAGTTAATTGTCGTTTTAATAGACATCACTAAGTGCGGTAGTCAATTCTATAAAAAAAACAGTCATCGTCGTAGCCACTGCACCGTGGCACCGCACCTCACTAATACCATTTACACATCCATTTCGTGCCTAAACCCAAATAATAAAATAAACTACCGACCATAGAGTAATTAATCTAATCAGTCACAAAAAATGTCTCTCAAATCGACTCATGCGCACGCATCGTCCGAAAACTGCATATTATCACGACACTCCCATTTTACGTCACATATTACACAAATCCTACCTTAATGGCGAATTCGTGACATCTCCATGCAAGTCGGTGCAATAAAAACAAATATGCACCTAAAAATAACAAATAGAGAAAAAAAAATAGTTTATGGTCCAAAAATAAGCATAGACTAAGTATGTGCTCTTAATAAAAGTTGTGGCGATAGATTTTTTTGTCTATGGCTTGTTTTTTTGGCGGCCATTTTGTTTTGGAGCACGTTTTGCCGCTAAATCTTAATTGATCGATTTTGGACGTGACTTTTGACGGGATTGTTGTTTTTTCTTTTATTTTAATAGTTTTTGGAGGTAACGTGTGAGGTGAATCATATCGTTCGGATTCATTCACGTTTCGCTCATTCATAACATTTTTGTAGTAGTTCGATTTGTAAATATCTAAGCTTTGGGGTTACGGCCGGTCCCAGTAACCTAACTAAGTTAGAAAATCTATATACATAATGAAATCACTTCGTAACTCAGCACCAAAAAGTATGTTAACTCAAGTCTACAAATCTATCTGCCAATCAAGTTTGTTATACTGTATATCTGCATGGGGCGGTGTGGCTAAAACCACACTACTGGAACTGGAAAGAGCTCAACGCGCTGTTATCAAGGTGATGTTACGGAAACCTTTTAGATTCCCAACAAACGATCTGTACCTGGAAAGTGACTTACTCAGGGTCCGGCAACTTTATATTACCACGGTTGGCACCGTAGTACACAAACACATAATTAACTCCGATAGTTTTGAACTGATCTCCACTCGTCGCACATATAAAATCCCATTGCCGGCCATAAATTCTACCTTCGCTAGGCGGCTTCCCCCTTTCATGCATCATTTCATCTATAACAAAATATCGCGAGCTATCAATGACCTCAAATCACTATCCGTTTCTAAAACCAAGTCCTGTATAACAAAGTGGTTAAAAACTTTGGACTATCATGAAACGGAGCAAATCCTTGAACATGGTTTTTAACACACACACACACACACACCCACACCCACCCACCCACCCACCCACCCACACACACACACACACACACACACACACACACACACACACACACACACACACACACACACACACACACACACACACAGAGAGAGAGAGAGTTTTTTCGTATTACTTTATATTCATCGGAGCCAATTTTTAAGTTTTTTTATTTTTTATCTTAATTTTTGTTATTTTACTAGATTAGCGGTGTTTGAACCGCCGTTGTCGCCAATCTCTTTTTGTTTATACTTCGCCATTGGTCTCTGCGATACAGACTTAGAGCCTAGTGCAGAGACCGCCATAAAATTATTATACAATTTAAAATTGTTTATTTTTAAGAAATGTAATAATTTTAAGAAAGTAATGCTTTTTAGAAAATAAAGATTTATTATTATTATGGTGTTTCTCCTCGGAGTCACGGGACAAGCCCGGTCTTTTTGAGAGGCATGCGAGGGGATACAGATCCAACTCGTAGAGGCCCTTTGGAGATGTTTAATGTAATGGATTACAACTGCAGGGACACACTCCCGACCACATCAGTACAACATGTCCGGGAATGTGTACCTGCAGAAGTAGGGACTATTGTGAGTAAAAATGAAAGAAAAAGACTGGGCTATGGAAATGAAGGTTGGATGGACTGGAAATGGGATATTACAAAGAGGTCGGCACCTGCCATAACAAGTGGAACAAGTTATCGGCGGCAGGCCGTGGCTCGCCGCCCACTAGATGGGCCCCCCAAAACAGCCGACATAAAGACGGCAAGGGGGCAACATCGGCGCGGGCGACTCGGGGGTGTAGAGAGGTGTGCTGCGCTTTCTCTAAACGTTACTCGCGGCGTTATGCCCTTTAACACTTCCACCCCCGGATCACACAGCCGAAATCGACTGTGCCTCTATATTATTATTGCTATTGAAGTGGAGCGGAGCTGTGCGGAGCTCAACTGACCAATCACAACGCATTACGAAAAGATTTTGACAATTTCAATGCGTGTGATTGGTCAGTTATTTCACTTTCCAAATCAAATTTTGCATTGTTTTGTATATAAATGTACTAGCAGCGCCCCGCGGTTTTACCCGCGTTGTGGCCGTTCCCGTGGGAATTTCGGGATTTTTTTACATAAAAACCTTCGTCTTGAATCACTCTACCTATTACAAAAAACCGCATCAAAATCCGTTGCGTAATTTTAAAGATTTAAGCATACAGACAAACAGACAAACAGATGCGACTTTGTTTTATACTATGAAGTGATGATATACGTGTCAAAAATCTGATCGTTTAACCGTCAAAAAATCGCGATGTTTAGAAAAAGACCTTCTTTCTCTTCTTCTTAAGAAGAAGAAGAAATATCTTCTAAGGAAACAATTGACGTGTCTGAGTAACAGGCTATAATAATATTTGAGTGAACAAACTTCCCATTTTCACAGTCAATACTCGTTATTTGGTAAGTGCCATTGCACTAACATAATTCTTACTTACTTACATACGTTACTTAATATGTAACCTATCCGTTTTAACAACAGTTTAAAATTAAACAATCGTACTTACAATGTGTTTGCGTTACATGGTACTGTCGGGGCATATTTTAGTTAAGCACCATAATATGTAATAGATTACCTAGGAAATCTTTACAATGACTTGTTGGGCATATTTAAGTTGTTGTTGGTACAAATCTAATAGACATTAGGAACATATTTAATCTAGCACTTCTAACAGACTAGATTGAGACATGAGAAACGGCGTGAATTTACATTGCTTAAACTACGCCACAAATTAAAAATAACGTCAATTGTTAAGTTCTGATTTAATTGACAACTCAGAGAGCAGCATTTTGAGTCAGTATGCAAAGTTCGATCAGATCAGTGTCCAACCTTGATGTCAAAATTTCGACCTAAAGATGCACAAACTTGCAATGCCCGCACAGTACTTCGCTAACTACCCACATTAGCCGCTGCGATTAAGCGGCGTGTTCGCACATTGTGCCGCTCACCGAACGTGCCTCGCGGACTATTTCCAGTATTTACGTTTGAATCACGTAGTAATACAAAGTATTTGGTTCAGGACATTGTTGGTCGATGACTGGTTGCAATGAAGGGTACCTAGAGCATATATAGGGACAGACAGACGGACGGCGAAAAGCGACTTTGTTTTATACTATGTCTGTCTGTCAGTCCCTATGTATGCTTAGATCTTTAAAACTACGCAACGGATTTTGACGCGGTTTTTTAAATAGAGTAATTCAAGAGGAAGGTTTATACGTATAAAAATTTCCGAAATTCCCACAGGAAAGGACACAACGCGGGTAAAACCGTGGGGCGCTGCTAGTTAGTATTAAGTTTCCCTACACATTGCTTACCAGATGTTCAAACCAGGATTAAGGCCCTCACACACTAATCCCGGTGTTACCATACGCAATAAAGTATTGCCAGCAACAAAAAATAAAATTGATTAATTTCTATATCCTGTGATTTAGTGATGTTTTCTCACCTTTAGGGGATTATGTACTTAGGGGTTCCGGAGGGTGCTTTTTGCGTTTAGTTGAGCTATTAACATTCTAAATATAGCTCAATGAATTAAAGAAGTTAATGGTATTAGTATGAGATGGATTGTCTATGACAGCCAGTGTTGCCAAGCTCATCTAATCGGACATTACTGTGTTAATGATCCTTGGGTTACTTATTATATAGGTCAAAACTAGAGAGATGGAAACAAATTTTAAAAAAATAATACAACATTTTTTTTGTAACACATTTTGTATTTGGTGCAAGCGATGCTGTTTCTGTTAATAATTTCTTGATTTAAATTTTTTGGACGCGCCTATCTCAGATAGTACCAATCGGATTCGAATAATCCTTTTTGTAATGCATGGCCACATTTGACGGAGAGGTAGTAGGTAATTATCATCTAAAAATTCCCACAGAAACGGACACAACACAGGTAAAACCGTGAGACACTGCTAGTGGCTATCATAAAATGTGACACCAAATAAAAATATCACATAAAAACTCCTTTGCCACATTCGGTTCCCGCGCAAAACAAAAGCTCCTGTCAATATCATAACTGTCACCTAACAATTAAAAGAAAACAATTACGAACCACAAAAAAAGTTTACTACCAATTACAACCTTATTGCAGCGCACTAAGAAATTAGCGGGAAAGGGCGACAAAAATGAGTTCCGTTTTCAAATTTCACGCTTCTTTGCGAAGTTTATCTTATTGTCTATGTTCGTCTATGTTCACTTGTTTCTATTTATCGTGGGAATCTGTTTGGGGCGGTTGTGAATGTATTTTTTTTTCGAAGGTGTGATTTTAGAGCTATTGGGTGATCACGTTCGTTCTGTAATGGATATTCAAATGACGTTTTTGGAATAATAATGGTTCTTTCTTGTGTAGGCGACTTACGAGTTTGTGCTTTAAAGGCAGTCTGGGGGCCGATTCTGCTACTTTATTTTAGTGGAATTTGGGTCTCAATTCCATCTATACTGATATTATGAAGAGGTAAAATTTGTAAAAGTAGGAGTTTATTTTGCGACTGCAGACAGCAGGGCGTTGCAGTCGTCCGCAGTGCAGTCTGTAAGTTTGTTTGTTTGTATGTTCGAGCTAATCTCGGGAATTACCAGTCCGATTTGAATAATTATTTTTGTACTAGATAGCCACATTCAACGGGAACGCTATAGGCTATTTTTCAACCCGAAATTCCCACGGGAACGGGTAAAACCGCGGGGCGAGGCTAGTATGTTATATTTATCAACTTAACATAATCACTACGCATATAAAACACTAGCAGTGCCCCGTGGTTTCACCCGCGTTGTACCCGTTCCCGTAGGAATTTCGGGATGAAAAATAGCCTATAACTTTCCCGTTGAATGTGGCTATCTATTACAAAAAGAATTATTCAAATCGGACTTTTAATTCCTGAGATTACCTCGAACATACAAACTCACAAATTTTACCTCTTTATAATATTAGTACATATAAATATTCTTATCCTAAACTACAGTTTCCCATCAAATGACTCATTCATTCATAACTACAGACAATGACATATTGTCATCGTTCCCACGGACGCAAATTATACTACTATTACATTTTACAACCAATGTCTCTACAGGTGTCAAAAAAGTTGTAAACACAGACAACTGGCCATAGACACGTGCGTCCTTTGCGGCCAGAAACAATAGAGTAAGAAAAAGTTGAGACAAAAAATGTTGCCGCCAAATTTTGACGTTCCCACGCAAATCTTTTTTTTTGTTTTTTTTAGGTAATGTATTTTTTTTATTAAGCCCTTTAAATTCTTTGCAGGTGATTTGGTTATCCAATTTGGGTAAAGGATTAGAGAAGGTTACATCTGTTTTTATTTAAGTTTGTGGTTTCCTTTTTTATCCATACTAGCTGTGCCCCGCGGTTTCGTCGTCAGCTCACACGTTCCCGTAGGAATTTAGAGATATTTTCAGTAATTATCCTTTTCCTGACCAAGACAAATAAATACAAAAGTATCATTAAAATCGATCCAGCCGATCTCGAGTTATATGGTGTAATTAACAAGACTTTCTTTTAACGCATTGAGCTGTGTCAGACTTGTACATGACATATTTATTTTATCTTTGAATAGTAGATATCAGGCAGAAAAAAATATTTTGAAATTCCATTCTTGCACTATTACTAAACCTCTTTCCTCTATAGAAGGACAATTTCTACTTAACAGGAAAAAGACAATTAATTTCTATCATTCATTAGTTATTTAGTGATTTAATTCCATTCCTACACTAAATCTTTCCTCTACACAAGGAAAATTAAATTAATTACTAACTTATTAGTCCTAACCATAAACTCAAAATGAGAATAAAAACCAAAACCTCACAATATTTACGGCTCACCCCATAACCCATAGACAAGACTTACCATAGAGTACAGACCGCACACGTCACCCGGATCCGACCGGATTACTTGTCTCTGCACGTGTGACAGATAGGAGATACTATAATGCTGGGGCCACACCTACGCTCAATGTCAATGCCCATTGAATGCAATAATTTTCAATGCAATATAGTGGGTGGCTAGACTTAAACTGTCAATGTCAATGTTTTAAATTTGTCATTGACAACGGCATTGAATTTACTTCAATTCAGGCAAAATGGACGTCGACAGAGCTCTATATTTCATGAGAGCTAATTTACTATACTACTTATACCAAACATTTAATAACTATATCATTGACATAATGTATGACTTGTATTACTTACCTCTGTATTTAATGTGCGACCACTATCATATACTCCTCGCAGGAAATTATCCATCGTTTCGAATGCAAACCAATTAGTTGTATAAACGTCATCTTTGCCAGCTCCGGACTTAAAAGTTTTTTTAATTTTGTTTAAATGGGATCTATAGTAACACATTAGGCTGTCCTTTTTCCTTTTAATTTCTTCAATTGTTGTTTTAAAAGGTAATATTCCCATTATTCGGCGCCAAGCATCACTTTGCGCCCCACGATTTTTGAAACATTTCAGTTTCGGATCCCACAAACATGGTTCTGTTTGCAGGATCTCAAGAAATGTTATTACTTTGTCGTTACTCCACTCTGTGGCCATAGTATGTGTGTATATTCCGTCCTAAAAAACAAATACGTCTGAACTCGTTGCGCTCTCGTCGCACACTGACAATACGTAGTGTGGCCGCTTCATGCATTTAACTCTCGCATTAATCTCTTTGATGTACCGCCACTCGAGCTATCGCATACGCCATATGGCATTGTCAATGCTATTGTCAAATTATGACGCATAGTCGTGGCTATACCTACGGCTAATGTCATATTCTATGGCATATGGCATAGGTGTGGCCCCAGCATAAGAAGGATGTTACTAAAAACTGGCCAAGTGCGAGTCGGACTCGCAGACGAAGGATTCCGCACCATTGTCTATTAAAAATGATTAGTATCGATTAAGAACCTTTAACAAAATCACGTTTGTTGTATGGGAATATTTGTTTTATTTTATTTTTAGTATTTGTTGTTATAGCGGCAAAAGAAATACATCATCTGTGAAAATTTCAACTGTCTAGCTATCACCGTTCTTGAGATACAGCCTGGTGACAGACGGACGGACGGACAGCGAAGTCTCAGTAATATGGTCCCGATTTTACTCTTTGGGTACGGAGCCCTAAAAGTCTAGTTACGTATTTATTTAAGCAAATTGTTTACTATACCTTGATTACCATGATATTTTATTCAAAACTTCGATCATCAATGCACAACTACATGTCGGGTCGGCGCAAAAAATACCTCTCGGTGAATAACAGCGCACTTGAAACGTGAGCTCTTATCTTATTCATAACATTTGCTAAGTACTTTATCGCTAGGTGTCATGGTTGTAATTAGGTTGAACTTAGAACTGTTTTTAAACTCTTGTCTCAGTTAACAAATGAAGCTGTATAAGTATATATCCACGCGGACAGCGTTTAGCTTTGATTTTATACGTGACCCGTTATATAGTTCTGTATTGTTGATCGAAGATTCAAAATATTATACTTTGGCTGCAAGACTCCACCTTATTTTGACTGAACTTTCTTTCATACTTAAAAAAAAAACGCATTCCAAAGACTAACTTTTATTTCTCTTCACCTCTTCGCGCTTAAATCCGAGACCATCGAGGTTCGAATTTCGAATTGTTAATTTTTTCCGCGTCTCAAATAACGGCGAAGGGCCTCCATTCATTCAGCCGAGATGGACGCCGATATGCAAATCAATTTATTTTATTTCATTCACCACAAAATCAGTTTATTGATTATTGTTAAGAATATTAATATTTTAATAACATGCGTGTGTCTGTGCATATTTTAAGCACTGATGACTGTCACTGGGATGTTATAGTACGATACTTTCTATACATTAGTAGCCGCTTGTGATCACGTGTACTCCTCGCTGTACTAACATCTTCAGTGAGAGGTGTTTGATGAGCAGTGGGGTCTTATAGGACGATACTTTACATTAGTACTCGCTTGTGATCACGTGTACTCCTCGCTGTACTAACATCTTCAGTGAGAGGTGTTTGATGAGCAGTGGGGTGTTATAGGACGATACTTTACATTAGTACTCGCTTGTGATCACGTGTACTCCTCGCTGTACTAACATCTTCAGTGAGAGGTGTTTGATCTGCAGTGGAGTGTTATAGGACGATACTTTACATTAGTACTCGCTTGTGATCACGTGTACTCCTCGCTGTACTAACATCTTCAATGAGAGGTGTTTGATCTGCAGTGGGGTGTTATAGGACGATACTTTACATTAGTACTCGCTTGTGATCACGTGTACTCCTCGCTGTACTAACATCTTCAGTGAGAGGTGTTTGATCTACAGTGGGGTGTTATAGGACGATACTTTACATTAGTACTCGCTTGTGATCACGTGTACTCCTCGCTGTACTAACATCTTCAGTGAGAGGTGTTTGATCTGCAGTGGGGTGTTATAGGACGATACTTTACATTAGTACTCACGTGTGATCACGTGTACTCCTCGCTGTACTAACATCTTCAGTGAGAGGTGTTTGATCTGCAGTGCGGTGTTATAGGACGATACTTTACATTAGTACTCACGTGTGATCACGTGTATTCCTCGCTGTACTAACATCTTCAGTGAGAGGTGTTTGATCTGCAGTGCGGTGTTATAGGACGATACTTTAATTTATTCCCCTTTTAACGTTTAAGCACACGTACTAAGTATCACACACAAAAGTAAACCCAAAAAAAAGTCGGTAATCCGTTACAAACATACAAACAGATAAAGCGCATCATCGCATCATATTACTTGTCAATCGATTGACAGAGATGTCATAACAATGACAACTGTCACACCCAATGCGGGTCTTCGCAATGTCAATAGAGTATAAGAGTATTGTTTTTTTTTACCTGTGTTTTTTTTTCGGAAACGGACACGGAAGGTGTTTCTGTGCAGCCAGTAATCAGTGTGCATTTGAACCTGTTCGAGTAAGGTGCAACGAAACCTTTTTGTTGTGAAAAGAGCTTATTAGAAAAGAGTTTGGTCGCGTAACTTTGGCACTAGAACGAAAAAGTTTGGATATTTTTTTTTATTTTTGAATTTTATTTTTAAGTTTAAGTTGTTCATTCAAAAAATGAAGTACCCGTGTCGCAAATTGTTTCCTAAATACACTGCAGAGTCTATTATGGAATTACGTAAGTCAATATTTTATCACTACATTATTATAAAACAAAGTCCCCGGCCGCCGTCTGTCTGTCTGTTCGCGATAAACTCAAATACTACTGCACGGATTTTGACACGGTTTTTTGTAATTGATAGAGTGATTCAAGAGGAAGGTTTATATAAAATTCCCGAAATTCCCACGGGAACGGGTACAACGTAAAGTAAAGTATTAGCCCGTAATGTCCCACTGCGGGGCAAAGGCCTCTCATCTCACTGAAGATATCAGTACAGCCTATCGATATTTAAATATTCTATCTTTATATACGTCAAGCTACGTGAGGCTCCGCCATTTCAGAGATGGGTAGCCAATAGTGACATTTATATCTGAGCACTACCGTGGTTCAAAAGTGCACGTCAAAATTTCTCAGCGCTGCAATACTATAGTTAAAGTGCACGTTAAATTGTCGGCTCCTGTTGTAAGACCACGTTGGTGTCGGTGTCGGTTGTTTCAATCGTTAGACCATGTTAGACCTTTAGCCGGTCTAAAGACTCCGGCACCAGGGTTGGCCACTGACCTTCTCGAACTTAATTATACTTTTTATAGGAATTGGCCGGGTTGCACTCGAGGGTAGCTCGAAATAAACTTAACAGTACTTCAAATAGTTCGAATGCCGATCTTAATGGCCGCGTAACTTGATTCGAGGAGCAAATCTATACTAATATTATAAAGCTGAAGAGTTTGTTTTGTTTGTTTGTTTGTTTGTTTAAACGCGCTAATCTCAGAAACTACTGAACCGATTTGAATAATTATTTTTGTAATAGATAGCCACATTCAACGGGAAGGTTATAGGCTATTTTTCATCCCGAAATTCCTACGGGATCGGGTACAGCGCGGGTAAAACCGCGGGGCGCTGCTAGTTACCTATATTTTTGATTCTCTTTTGAATTTATGCAATGAGTTATGAGTTTTATGTAGAAAATTAAGAGAGAGGTTTTCTGTGATTGTGTTCAATTGTTTTTTTTGCAATCTGTATCTACTAGAGTTTGTTTGTTTGAACGCGCTAATCTCAGGAACTACTGGTCCAAATTGAAAAATTATTTCAGTGTTTGATAGTCCACTTATCGAGGAAGGCTATAGGCTACTTTTCATCCCGAAATTCCCACTGGAACAGGCACAACGGTTTTACCGCGGGGCGCTGCTAGTGAGTTCTGAGTTTTACGTAAAAAAAATCAAAGTTGTACCACTGTATACATAGGTTATACGTTTGAGGACCTGCGCCCTGAGTTAACGAAATATCTGTTACAAGCAGCGCCCCGCGGTTTTACTCGCGTTGTGTCCATTCCTGTGGGAATTTCGGGATGAAAAATAGCGTATGTTACTCGTGGATAATGTAGCTTTCGAATGGTGAAAGAATTTTTAAAAACGGTCCAGTAGTTTTGAGCCTATTAATTACAAAACAAACAAACAAAGTTTTCCTCTTTATAATATTAGTGTAGATTGAAGACTAAGACTTCGGAAGTATATGTTAGGTCTGCAGGTGAACTAATTAAGAATTATAATATGTTATGTTTTTTTTGACACTTTGATTTTGTACTACATTATAAACATCTTCAGTGAGATGAGAGGCCTTTGCATTACATTACAAACTAATACTTACTTACTTTAATTTTGAAGAAAATATCTGCGATGGGAAGTCTTAATAGAGAAGAAGAAAAGAGAAGAAGATTACTTTTTACTTCTTTTAATCTTGAAAATATTTAAAATAAAAAAATCAGCGAAATTCATCCATAATGTTTTGTTATCACTATACAGCCAAACTCATATTGCGCCTCTTTTGTGCCTCAAGAAAGTAAAGAAAAACAAAAAAAAATTACTTCAGTTAATTTATAAAGCTTACAACCCTGTCACAAACAAGAGAGGTGAAAAAAAAACACCCACCTCTATGAATAATGCAGCGGATGTGTTTTTCCCGCCAAACCATAGACAGCGTTACTTTTTCACGTAATTTTGCGCGGGAAACGTGAAGTGTCATAGAGAATGATAAATATTAATGTTTTTTCTTCGTTACGTTGAGGTTGATGCAAATTTTGTGTGCATAATGTGTTGGTGAGAATAATTAATGTGGTGTTATGTTTTTTTATATGTTGAAAAGTTGTCATAATATAATTATAACATTTTAGACGGAATATAAGTAGACCAATTTACATTACGTAGATTACGATTGGTTCAGTGCAAACTCCTCCCCTATTTATACGCGCTTTTAAACCTCTTTTAAATTCCCCCTGATTTTGGGTTTCATCTATACAGCACCTATGTGGATGTACCATACTTTATGATTTCCCCCCTTATTACAAATTCGCCACTTCAATTTCCAAAATAATTAATTTTAGGGGTACACTTATCAATTGACCCCTTCAATAATCAATTCCCTCTTCAATTACTAATTCCCTCCTTCAACAAAAATTGCTACCTCAACTAAAAATTGCACACTCAACAAAAAATTGCACCCTCAACTAAAAATTGCACCCTCAACTAAAAACTGCTCCCCTTTCCAGCGCGTCGCAAAGACGCCAAGCCCCACCCTTACGACGCGGCTGCCAAGATGAAAGAGAAGAGTAAAAACGCCGCGCGCACGCGTCGCGAGAAGGAGAACACGGAGTTCCTCGAGTTGGCCAAGCTGCTGCCGCTGCCGTCCGCGCTGACGTCGCAGCTGGACAAGGCGAGCGTCATCCGGCTCACGACCAGCTACTTGAAGATGCGCCAGGTTTTTCCTGATGGTGAGGTTAATCTAAAGCGGTCCCGGCTACTTTCTACGGATAGTAGTCGTTACTTGAGCCATGTCAGAGGCCTTTGAGGGCTCAATAACTCTGACACCAGGATTGGTCAGGGTGACCATCACACGATGAAGAAGAAGAAGAAGAACGCGGCGTGCGCACGCTTGACGCAGTGTCGGCCCTTAATAAAATTATTTCTTTACCCAGATTGAATACAAGTCACTAATAATTTCAACCATATCTAAATTCTCTCAATTTCGACCCCCTTTTTAACCCCTTTTTCTTCCCAGGTCTAGGCGACGCGTGGGGCGCAGCGCCGCCGCCCCCGCAGCCGCGCGAGCTGTCCATCATCGAGCTGGGCTCCAACCTGCTCCAGACCCTGGATGGATTCATATTCGTGGTCGCGCCCGACGGAAAGATCATGTATATTAGTGAAACGGCGGCCGTGTTGCTGGGGTTAAGTCAGGTGAGGATTAATCTATCTTATAACTAATGAGATAAGAAAACTACTAACCTACAATAAATATTAAATATACATGTTTATAAAAAAACTACCCTTAATTTGGACAATGTAAAATTCCACCCTCTATAATATTAATTTAAAATTACACCATGGATATTATACAAAATTAAACTCTTCATTTATAAAAATATGAAATTGCACCCTCAATAACTCCACCCTCTTTTCTAAACCTTTAAATTCCCCCCCAGGTGGAGCTCACAGGCAACTCAATATACGAGTACATACATCAATCCGACCACGAGGAGATGAGTGCTGTGTTGAGCCTGCAGCAGTCGTACCTGGGCCACCAGTACCCTTCGCTAGGGTAAGAATACCTGTTTCATCATCAATCCTCTTGAGGATTTCAATGGAAATTGACAATTATAATGCGTTCTCATTGTTTAATTGAGCTTCACTACGTTTCTATGTAAACTGAAAACGCCCATCTACAGCCTATACTAATATTATAAATGCGAAAATTTGTTGAAAATGTATGTATGTTTGTGACTCTTTCACGAAAAAACTAATGGACGGATTTGGATGAAACTTTACAGTAATATAGGTTATACATCAGAATAACACATGAAATAAATTTTATCCCGAAGTTCCCGCGGGAACGGGTACAACGCGGCGACTAGTAAAATATAAAATCTATACATATAAAAAAAGTCCCCAAAAGCTGACAGTTTGTATGAAATCGTCTCTCAAACTGCTGAACGCATTTTTACGCGGTTTGTGACTACTTTTCATGGTAATATTCCCACAGGAACGGGCACGATAAAACCACAGGACATCGCTAGTAAATGATAAGAGATCTTAACCTTCTCCCAATGACTTGTAAATAAAAGTTATTTTTTAACCCGTAGGATACCCGGTCTCATCTATAAGTAGTAACTTGCCCCTCAGATACCCGGTCTCTTCTATAAGAATTATGTTGGCCCGCAGGTACCCGGTGAGCGGGTCGTGGGGCCCGACGGACGTGGAGTGCGAGCGCGCGTTCGTGATCCGCATGAAGTGCGTGCTCGCCAAGAGGAACGCCGGCCTCACCACGCAGGGGTACAAGGTGAGCGGGGTGCACTTAGTATAGCAGTTGAAAAGTTAATCAGGGTAGAGTTAGTTAGAAAGAGGAATGCAGGGCTCAGGATACAGGGTACAAGGTGAGCTGGGGTGCATTTAGTACAGGGGTAAGTAGGGTGGGGTAGGATATGAGGGGAATGCTGGGCTTGTCATGCAAGGTAAGCGGGGGTGCATTTAGTATAAAGAGGATACACTAGTTTTAGTATAGCAGACGAAGCGTTAAGTAGGGTACAAAGTGATTCATTAATTCTAAAAAACGTATGAATTACTACGCAGAGGTACAAGGTGAGCGGGGGTACACTTTGAGCAGGGGTACACTATGAGCAGGGGTATACTTAGTATAGCAGTCAAAAGGTTATGTAGATTATGATGAAAGAAGAATGCAGGTTTATCCCGCAGGGGTACAATGTAAGCAGGGGTGCATTTAGTATTAGATTACCAGTCGTAGGGCTAAGTAGGGTAGGTTAGCAAGAATATAAAGGAATTAATACTTTATTTGAAATTATGTGCTTTACTTATAGTTAGCATTATTTCAGCATTTTTTTATTTCTCATGTATAAAAATGCCAGTAATCCTCGAAAATATTAATCAATATTCCTACCCTTAAATCAGAAGGGTAGCATCCCCTACCGCTATCCAACTACTTACACGAGCTCAATTATACAAACACATGTATTTAATATTTCAATTGTTAGGGGAATGAGGGTGTGTTTTTGCTCGATTGCGCGTGATAAAGTGGGGTTTGAGTTTGAATAGGAGGAAGTATTGTTTTAATTATGTTTAAAATAGAGGTTTAAAATCACTGCGAATGTCTTTTTTTTCATTGTCTTTTGACCTCTTACAATAACACTACAGTTATCGAAAATTGTATGAAAAAAATTCATTTATATCTAACTAGCAGCGCCCTGCCATTTTACCCGCATTGTGCCCGTTCCCATAGGAATTTCGGGAATTTTTATACACATAAACCTTCCTCTTGAATCACTCTATCTATTTTAAAAACCGCGTCAAAATCCGTGCAGTAGTTATTGAGTTTATCGTGAACAGACAGACAGACGCGGACAGACTTTGTTTTATAACTAGCTGTGCCCCGCGGTCTCACCCGCAGCGCCCCCGTTCCCTTGGGAATTTTGAGATTTTTATTCCTTATTTTTCTGATATAAAACCTTGTCCTGACAATAAGGAACACATTAAAAAAATAATCATCCAATTTGGTGCAGTCGTTCTGAAGTTATGCGCTTAGCAACAGATTCAGCGATTCATTTTTATATTATAGATATGTAGTGATTACCTATTTTAAGACTTCGCACTCTTGAACCCACTTCTGACCCCTAATAATAACAGTACAGTTATCACCCGAAAGGACCAGAGAGATTATTCACTCTATTGCAGAGTTCCTGTAGGATTAGTTCAGGATTCGCGGGGATTTGCCTACACTTACAGTTTATGTGGATTAATCCGCGGAGCAAATACGCGCGTTTTACGGATTAAATGTTATTGCGTTGGATTATGTTAACCGATTGTGTTAATAAGGAGGTTCTGCGTTTGGATGTATGTATTTCTGAGTTAGTTAATTTGTAGATTTATTGAGAACGAGTTAAGAAGATGGTGTATCGCGTAGAACAATAGACTCTAAATTCTTCTTCTTCATCGAGTGGATGGTTAATATCTATCTATCTTAGATACCTACTTAATATTTTATAGTGGTAAAGTTTGTAACTTTGTTTGTATGTTTCGAATAATTCTTATTGTAATAGATAGCCACATTCAACGGGAAGGTTATAGGCTATTTTTTATCCCGAAATTCCCACGGGAAAAAACCGCGGGGCGCTGCTAGTCTATACTTCATCAAGTGGATGGCCAACCTGACCAATCCTGGTGTCAGAGTTATTGAGCCGCCAAAGGCCTCTGACATGGCTCATGTAACGACTACTATCCGTAGAAAGTAACCGGGACCGACGGCTTAACGTGCCCTCCGAAACACGGAATCGTCTTACTTTTCGGGCAATCAGGTGATTCAGCTTGCAATGCCCTAACCAAACTGAGGGCAGTCTCAGAGAGATTTTCGTGAGATATTGTCCCCACTGGGAATCGAACCCGGAACCTCCGGATCGTGAGCCGAGCGCTCAAACCACAAGACCACGGAGGCTGTACTCTACTGTAGCTAGACCAATAGACTCTACCTAGTCCAATAAATTCTAGACTTTACGCTAGCTAGACCAATAAACTGCATTACAATACAACCTACCCTTAGGCGATACTCTAGTTTATAATACACCTCCCCCCACCCCAGGCGATCCACTGCTCGGGCTACCTGCGCGCGCGGCGCTTCGGCGAGGACTCCGCCCCGCTCGGGCTGATCGCCTTCGGGCACTCGCTGCCGCCCTCCGCCGTCACCGAGCTCAAGCTGCACTCCAACATGTTCATGTTCAGGGCTTCGCTGGACATGCGGATCATATTCCTGGATGCCAGGTGAGTTCATATTTTATTTTATTTTATTTTAAAGTATTCCGAAAACTTACAGCTAGGTACAAGAGTTACATAAATAAAGAATAATAAAAGTAAAATAGATCTGTTAACATTGTTTAAACTAAAAGAAAGTTAATGAAAGAGAAAAAATTGTTACACTAGCTGTCCTACGCGGTGGTTCCACCCGCGATCTAATAGATGTCGCTAGTGTCAATCTAAACCATCCAGGGTGCCAAATGCATATAAAAAATTTATTTAAAATCGGTCCAGCCGTTTAGGAGGAGTGCAGTGACATACACACGTACAGTAGAATCTACACTTATATTATCACTAGCAGCGCCCCGCGGTTATACCCGTGTTGTGCCCGTTCCCGTGGGAATTTCTGGAATTTTTTTACATAAAAACCTTCCTCTTGAATCACTCTACCTATTACAAAAAACCGCATTAAAATCCGTTGCGTAATCTTAAACATTTAAGCATACAGACAAACAAACGCGACTTTGTATATACTATGTAGTGATGAAGAGGAAAACTTTGTTTGTTTGGTTGTAATGAATAGGCTCAAAAACTACTGGACCGTTTTTTAAAATTCTTTCACCATTCGAAAGCTACATTATCCACGAGTAACATAGGCTATTTTTCATCCCGAAATTCCCACAGGAATGGACACAACGCGGATAAAACCGCGGGGCGCTGCTAGTAGTATCTATACTAATATTATAAAGCTGAAGAGTTTGTTTTGTTTGTTTGTTTGTTTGTTTGTTTAAACGCGCTAATCTCAGAAACTACTGAACCGATTTGAATAATTCTTTCACTGTTAGATAGTCTATTTATCGAGGAAGGCTATAGGCTACATTTTATCCCGAAATTCCCACGGGAACGGGCACAACGCGGGTAAAACCGCGGGGCGCTGCTAGTATCATATATAACTAGCAGCGCCACGCGGTTTTACCCGCGTTGTGTCCGTTCCCGTTAGACCATGTCGGAGGTCTTTAGGCGGTCTAAAAACTCCAACACCAGGGATGGCCACTGACCGACTAGAACTTAGTAATAAATATAATACTACTTTTATTTCATCTATCTTCTATCTTCTATACTAATATTATAAAGCTAAAGAGTTTGTTTTGTTTGTTTGTTTGTTTGTTTGTTTAAACGCGCTAATCTCAGAAACTACTGAACCGATTTGAATAATTCTTTCACTGTAAGATAGTCTATTTATCGAGGAAGGCTATAGGCTACATTTTATCCCGAAATTCCCACGGGAACGGGCACAACGCGGGTAAAACCGCGGGGCGCTGCTAGTAATAAATATAATACTACTTTTATTTCATCTATCTTTATAAATAAAATCCCGCGGTTTTACCCGCGTTGTGTCCATTCCTGTGGGAATTTCGGGATGAAAAATAGCCTATGTTACTCGTGGATAATGTAGCTTTCGAACGGTGAAAGAATTTTTAAAAACGGTCCAGTAGTTTTTGAGCCTATTCATTACAAACAAACAAAGTTTTCCTCTTTATAATATTAGTGTAGATTAGCTGTTGGCAAAGGCCATGCATCACACTTTAGATATCAGTACAATGAGTATTAGGCATAATCACCACGCTTGCCAAATGCACTAAAATTATAGGTATTTTCTCTAAGCCCTATACCTAGGCTTAGCTTGAAACAAAGGCAGCATTACATGCAGTCACCCTGCGCAGTCGAACAATACTGAATAAAACAATTTCACGCGACGCGGGCCGTAGCGAAGCGGCTTTACGAGTGTACTGTCAGGGCAGGTTGAGTTCGATTCAGTTGGGGTGAAAGTCGCTTGGCAAGAATCTAATGTAGAGAAAATATAGTAGCTCGAGTTCACTCAAGTTTTACTGCAGGGATAAGGTTTCAAAGGCTTAGATTGAGACTCGGAATTTATGTTAAAATCAACTGTATTACACTTGCATTAGGGGTGTTTTACAGTTTCATTTTCTGCAAGTATTTGAGTTTAAAAGTAAGTTTGAGGTCAGTGGCCAACCCTGGTATCGGAGTTTTTAGACGCTTACTTGTTTTAATAAAAACATTGATCCAAACATTTCCAAAATGTCAATTTAAACGACACGTTCTTTACACGCGCTTATCACTATAGCTAGTAGTCGAAATAATCAAAATCTGGACACTAT
Source organism: Cyclophora punctaria (assembly GCA_951394245.1). Classification (NCBI taxonomy): domain Eukaryota; kingdom Metazoa; phylum Arthropoda; class Insecta; order Lepidoptera; family Geometridae; genus Cyclophora; species Cyclophora punctaria. The sequence goes on from OX596196.1 coordinate 1,802,141, forward strand.
ACGCCTTTTTCATAAACACTCTATTTCGATATCTAAAGTCAGTGGATTACGACACGACAGAATCTCTTCTAAAAAGCCAATTGTAAAGTTGTGTAGTATAATTCATTCTTATGTTAAATTTATCTCATGTTAATTTTCTTTTTATTTATTAATTTTTTTTTTTTTGTTCCACTTTAATCATAACCTTGCACTATTCTTATTGAAATTTTCTTAAACTACTAAAGTAGACGAACGACTACCCCCTGAGATACAGTTCCTACTAGTTCAGGGGGTAGGGAATCTTGTATATGTATAAGGCCTTAGTAGTAACACAATGTTACGAGTAGCATAGTGTATCTCCATTTATATTAGGCTACTTTTGGAATAAATTATTTGTATTTGTTTGTTTGTTGTACTCTTTATCTAAAACACTGTTATAAAGTGTTTTGTCTCTTTTGCTCTTTGTAAAATAACGTATGTCGGAAAGAGACAAACCATTTGATAGATAAAATGCTTCCATGCCAGTCTTCTGTGACCACGGTTCTTGTAAAGGGGCCGAAAAGTCAGATAAAATCACTACATAGTATAAAACAAAGTCGCTATTTTTGTCTGTTTGTTTGTCTGTTTGTCTGTATGCTTAAATCTTTAAAATTACGCAACGGATTTTGATGCGGTTTTTTGTAATAGGTAGAGTGATTCAAGAGGAAGGTTTTTATGTATAAAAATTCCCGATATTCCCACGGTAACGGGCACAACGCGGGTAAAACCGCGGGGCGCTGCTAGTGTAATATAAAAGCGGAGTGTATCCGTAAAGATAAAATGCTGTTAATCAGCATTAATGAATAAGGTCCTAGAACTTCGGATAGAATTAAAAGTAGAGTAAACAGGCTATTAATGGAAAAGTAAATTTATTTACTACTAGCAGCGCCCCGCGGTTTTACCCGCATTGTGCCCGTTCCCGTGGGAATTCCGGGATGAAAAATAGCCTATAACCTTCCCGTTGAATGTGGCTATCCATTACAAAAAGAATTATTCAAATCGGTTCAGTAGTTTCTGAGATTAGCGCGTTTAAACAAACAAACAAACAAACAAACAAACAAACAAACAAAACAAACTCTTCAGCTTTATAATATTAGTATAGATTAATTGAAACGTACGTCGATGTCATTATTATTTGTTAAAACGGGAACTTACGTGTTGAGGGACAACTCAACAGTAACCTCCGCGTATGTAAGTTCCCGTTTTAACAAATAATAATAAATTTATTTAATCAAATATCGTTTTTATACCCATCAAAGTCAAACGAATTTCGCCCTAAAGTTGTCAACCGCTAACTCCCCTGACAGTACCATCAAAAATAAAGACTTAAAGATTTAATGTTACTTAAAACTTACGGCTATTAGGGTTAGTACTGAGGCACACACTGAGTATAGGTGCCGGGTTCAATTCCCGGGTCGAGGGACGCGTGTTTGAAAAATTATTTTACTAACAAGTTTCGTGTCACCAACCTTTTATTACAACGTCGTCTTCACTGTACTGATATCTTCAGTGAGCCCCGCGGTTTTATCCGTATCGTGCCCGTTCCTGGGGGAATTTCAGGATGAAAGCCTTCCCGTTGAATGTAGCTATCCATTACAAACATAATATTCAAATCGGATTGGTCATTTCTGAGATTAGCGCGTTCAAACAAACAATACTTCAAATTCTTTATTATAGAAGTACTTATAGATAGATACATACTTATACATATTTATATCAACATATTTTAATACTAGCAGCGCCCCGCGGTTTTACCCGCGTTGTGTCTGTTCCTGTGGGAATTTCGGGATGAAAAATAGCCTATGTTACTCGTGGATAATGTAGCTTTCGAATGGTGAAATAATTTTTATTAGTTTTTGAGCCTATTCATTACAAACAAACAAAGTTTTCCTCTTTACAATATTAGTGTAGATTAGATTACCTATTTTCTAAGAATCGCAATCAAAACCTAACACAGAGTTCTCATAGAAAATGGTTTAGTATTTCAAAACAATGTCGCCTTCACACCTGGGGGCCAGATGTTTGAAACGGGATAGCTTCGTGTAAACATAACTTTAAATGGATAGTGTTTACCGATAAAAAACAATTATTATTAAAAAAAACATTTATTACTCATCATCCAACTTTGTAATAAGAGGTAATTCTCATTTTCGATTTTTGTAAAAACGGGACCCTATTACTGAGACTTCGCTGTCCGTCCGCCCGTCCGTACGTCCGTCCGTCCGTCCGTACGTCCGTCCGTCCGTCCGTACGTCTGTCCATCCGTCCGTCCGTCCGTCCGTCTGTCACCAGGCTGTATCTCAAGAACGGTGATAGCTGACAGTTGACATTTTTTTGTTAAGTATTTTCCTACTAATATTATAAATGCGAAAGTTTGTGAGGATGTATGTTTGTTTGTTACTCTGTCACGCCAAAACTACTGAACGGATTAAGATGAATCTTTACAGTAATATAGGTTATATATTACAATAACACATGGGATACATTTTATCCCGATATTTCCGCGAGAACGGGTACAAATCAGGTAACGCTGCGGGGCGCGGCTGTTACCTGTACAAGTATGACTCAGCTCTCGTGAGATAAAATTACTATCAAATTTAACCAATTAAGACCTAAATGGTAAAAAAAAAATACAAAAAAATTCACTCCTCACCCCTCATTACTCTATAGAGTAGTCTATAGTCTATGCTCCCCTAAGCTGGGGGCTCTCTGGTTAATTGGCGGAAGTCCCCAATTTTTTGTGTCAACACTTTTTCAAAAACAGTGGAGTGTGCTGTTAAAAAACACTTGATATAGTATCGGGTACCTTATTGTTTTTACCGATGCGGCAAAAGAGTATTTTCATTCATACTTTTTAAACTCACACGTTTTGCACTCATTATACTAAATGAAACGGGTCTGTATCGCGTTAGGTAATTTAACGTATTTTACTAAAATACGTACCCGACGTTTCGAGCGGATTACACCGCTCGTGGTCACGGGATAACTGGGAGCAACCGGGGTACGTATTTTTTTGTAAAATACGTTAAATTATCTAACGCGATACAGACCCGTTTCATTTAGTATAATGAGTATTTTCATTGTCAGCGAAAAGCTATGATTAAATCTATCTAGGGTCATTGCGCCTGTTCGCGTCCAGCGCCCTATTCGCGTCCATTTTTCGGACCTCCCTATAAAAATTCTCGAAAATAGGTATATTAACACACTAATACACCGAAAAGTCGTTACCGCTAATACCTAATCGTATAAGAGGCACATAGACATAGACAAAAGTTCTGTGAGCCTAACCAATCATGTCTAGAAAAAATAGTTAGTTTCCGTTCTTCAACAAAGAAGCGCAAACGCGCGAAATGTTGGCAAAAAAATAGTGAGCAGGGGCGCGTTCGATGGTAAGTATTTTATTGTTTTATGCGTATTTTAGAATACACAGCTGTTTCTAGACATAAGGCATGAAAAAAGGACTAATATTAATTATGTACTTGCTTGTTTTTTTTAAAGTTAACAGTTAAAATAAGGTGGACGCGAATTACTACACTGAATTTATAAAACTTCCACTTTGCGACCACAATGGACGCGAACTCGTCTATTTATGATTTAGTTAGTTTTTATTTTTATGTGATTAAATTAAAAAAGGGGATTTGTTTTTACTTTTTATTTATGTATTATTATCATGCAATTGTAATGAGCAATTTGCGTCCACGTTATTATGATTGTAGAAAAAGATAATATCGTATATCATATGTGGACGCAAACTATACCTACAAGGAAATAGTATTGTACCAAATTGCGTCCATTTTTTCATTAAATTCAAATAATAGCATAAATATATTTTTTAACTTACAATTTAATATGCATTATTTTTTTTTATTAAAACTAAGAGTTAAAACTAAAAACACTCTCCCTGCTGAAGTTTTCTTTGCAGAAATTTCTATCGAAACTGAATCTGAGAGGTCTCTTATGGAACTATCAATGGTCGTTTTTCCATTACCCGGCCCGGCACCGGCACGGCTCCAGCATGGCCGAGCACCGGCACCGGTGCCGGGGTTTCGTTTTTCCACTGCGCCGGTGTCGATGCCGGTTTACACCCGGTGAGTGGTACAGTACTGACACGGACTTACACACTCACACGGCTACAATTCATATAAATATGCAATACACATGCAATTTTGCCGGGCTGGCACCGGTGGGAAGCTTGCTACCCCGGCGCCGGCGACGGCGCCGGCAGGACTCGATGCCGGGCCGGCGCCGGTAAGTCAAAAAGCGAGCCATACATTTTCATACATTTTTGCTTCCCCGGCACCGGCACGGCGCCGGCGCCGGCGCCGGTGCCGTTGCCGGGCCGGGTAATGGAAAAACGCCCAATAGAACAAAATAGTACTATTTTAGAATTGGATGCAACTAAAGACGTCTAAAGAAATCACCATCTCTTCATTATACGTAGAAGATGAAAACATAAATGATGAAGCTAACTCCGGTTCGACTGTGCAGGTTCAAACAGTTACAGCCGAAATACACTCTACACCAAAACCTTGGTGGATACCAGATGTGGAATCTGAGAAAGAACATGTACCAGCCGTGGAGCTAACGGAATATTCTTAAATAAAGAATCTGTTAAAATACAATTTTTCTTTACATTATCTGAAAAATATCACCCCTACATTCCTTTTCTTAGCTGGTGGACGCAAAGTGGTCTATGGGTGGACGCAATTTAGAATTTTTGGACGCAAAGTGGGTAAAACGCCTATTTTTGAAGTTTTTCTATTTATAAAAAAAACTCAAGTAGTTTCGAACAAAACTGTAAGCGAACCCTATAGTAGACTATATAATGAACACATTACATAAATTTTTCATTGAAACTAGTGCTGGAACATTTTTTTTTTCTCCTTCAAACTTGACAACTGCACTAAATGGACGCGAACTGGCGAAATGACCCTATCTTAGATACCTACTTAATATTTTATAGAGGTAAAGTTTGTAACTTTGTTTGTATGTTTCGAATAATTCTTATTGTAATAGATAGCTACATTAAACGGGAAGGTTATAGGCTATTTTTCATCCCGAAATTCCCATGGGAACGGGTACAACGCGGGTAAAACCGCGGGCGCTGCTAGTCTATACTTCATCTTCTTCACCGAGTGGACGGTCAACCTGACCAATCCTGGTGTCAGAGTCATTGAGCCGCCAAAGGCCTCTGACATGGCTCATGTAACGACTACTATCCGTAGAAAGTAACCGAGACCGAACGGCTTAACGTGCCCTCCGAAGCACGGAATCGTCTTACTATAGTCTATACTAAGACAAGTATAATGAAACTGCAGAGTTGGTTTCTTTGAACGCGTTAATCTTAGAAATTACTAATCCGATTCCAATAATTCTTTTTGTATTAGATAGCTACATTTAAAAGTAAGTTTATGAACTACTTTTTATCCCCAAATTCCCACAGGGGCGGGTACAACGCGGGTAAAAACGCGGGGCACTATTTGATAAAAGTGCAAACTAGGAAGTGAAATTAATATAAGCACTAACCAAAATACAAGTTTCTAGGTATTCAAAACAATATTAATAACAACTTCAGTTTGTGCTGACTTCGCGGAAGTAGTGTTTTGTGTTTGACCACGTGCAGATACTTGTTTTGTTACTAAGTACTATTATCTATACTAATATATAATAAATACTCGTAAGTGATGACTCTGCCTTTTGTTTGAATGTTTGAGTCAGATACGAATAATTGTTTCTGTATTGGATAGCCAGATTTATAATAATTACGAATATTCCCGTGGGAATTTTGGGATGAAAAATAGCCTATAACCTTCCCGTTGAATGTGGCTATCTATTACAAAAAGAATTATTTAAATCTGACTGTTAATTCCCGAGATTACCTCGAACATACACACAAACTTAAAAATTTTACCTCTATATAGATATTATTGCCCTAATTATCTTTGCATCATCTAACCACCCCGTCCATCTCCTCAGGGTGGCGTCTCTAACGGGGTACGAGCCTCAGGACTTGATCGAGAAGACCCTGTACCACTACATCCACGGCACCGACGTCCTGCACATGAGATACTCGCACTGCACTCGTAAGTATTGCGTGTTTGCGACTCGCACGAATTGAAGTTGATAAATGTGCGATAAGACTACTTTAAAAAATTTGCTGTCAAAGATTTTTATTTATTTTTATTTTAACCAAATACAAAAAGGGGTTGTGGCTTATCAACCACATCGCCCCATAGGTAAAGAATTACATATAATCCGAATATATTTAAAAAAAAATTAAAAACATTAAACCGTATAAGTACGCATTTAAAACAGCATAATTATATACCGTGTATTTTTCAAGAAACGAATGTCACGATAACCGTTTGACATCAACCCTTAACATATATTCCCCCCCCTTAAACTCAAAAGTATCCCCCTTGCAGTGCTGACCAAGGGTCAGATGACGTCGCGCTACTACCGGTTCCTGACGAAGGCGGGCGGCTGGGTGTGGATGCAGAGCCACGCCACCATCGTGCACAACTCGCGCTCCAGCCGCCCGCACTGCATCGTCTCCGTCAACTACGTGCTCAGGTACCTACTCGTGGACACCGTCTGGGGTCAGTTTGTACCCGTAGGGATTAGTTTGTACCGGTAGATATACGGGCTGGGGTCAGTTTGTATCCGTAAGGGTCAGTTCGTACCAGTAGATACGGGCTGGGGTCAGTTTGTACTAGTAAATGAGGACAGTTTGTAGTCATAAGGGTCAGTTTGTACCAATAGGAATAAGTATGGACCCATAGCTATGGGTTGTGCTCAGGTTGTACCTATAGGGGTCAGTTTGAACCAGTAGATGGGGCTAGTTTGTACTCATAGATTCGGGCTGGGATCAGTTCTTTCCAATATATAAGTTTGTTTTATACCGTTGCTAACGCCATCTCTTATGTTAAAATAAAACTAATATAGTTAGTTTTAAATAAGATAGATGGCGTTGCTTTCCAATAAGTGCAACTACTCATCACTAGGGGCGCTGCTTTTCAATTAGTACCACTATGATTTCCTAGATGGCGTTATATACTACAAAGTGAGATTTCGTTCATTCGGTAGCTATCCGTCGCAATCGAATAATTATTTTTGTATTAGATAGCCTCATTAAAGATTGACAATGGTATATAAGGTGCTAACAAATTAATCACGGATATTTTAAGAGATGATACATAACATTAAAACAATTAACTTTTAACTGTAATTAAGGAACTTTATGTATCATTTTTTTGTTTTAATTTACCGAACAAAAAAAAATATTATAATATTTTTTTAAAATAATCACCCCTATTATGTACCTGTCAAGATGTTTAACACTGTCAAATGTCGGGTCAAAAGTTGAGAGGCCACTTAAATGATAGTTTAAAGAGGTTCTAGAATATGTCTAAAGAGGTCTCATTTAATTATCTTATTAACAGGGTGTTTTAACGTAGCAAATTTGTTTCCTACTTTTCTCCAAAAAAACATAACAAAACCTATGATGTTTTATACTTTAATGTACTCCGAGAACCGAGTACTATCAGCTGTAAAAATATCCGTGACTAATTTGTTAGCACCTTGTATATATCAACGCACAGCCGACACTACTGTAAGTAAATTCGAGTAGGTTGGTGGCCAACCTTGGCGTCGGAGTCGTTAGACCGCCGAAAGGCCTCCGATATGGAATGACGATTGATACAGCCGGGACCGACAAGTGTCTTAGTTAAATAGTGTTTATGGATAACTAGCAGCGCCCCGCGGTTTTACCCGCATTGTGCCCGTTCCCGTGGGAATTTCGGGAATTTTTTTACATAAAAACCTTCCTCTTGAATCACTCTACCTATTACAAAAAACCGCATCAAAATCCGTTGCGTAATTTTAAAGATTTAAGCATACAGACAAACAGACAAACAAACAGACAAAAATAGCGACTTTGTTTTATACTATGTAGTGATGCAGTAAGTATATCTTTTTCCTTCCAAAAGTACTAAAGCCCTTACAATATACCTTTCTCTTTCTAACAGTAGTAATGCCCTTACAGTGAGATCGAGCACAAGCACGTGATAATGAACCTGGAGCAGGGCCAGCCGAAGGTCTCCGAGCCCGTCCGGCCGGACAAGGCGCACTCGCACGTCAGCGAGAGCGAGTTCAACGGGGACTCCACGGGTAAGTTTTTATAAAAGGATAAATATAACAGAATAAAATATTGTTTTTTCTTCTAAGAACATAGCAGAAACTGTACCATAAATCCTCACAGATCTTTAGTAAAAGTAGTTACTAGCTGTGCCCTTCAGTTTCACCCGCATTTATTCCGTCTCTGCTTACCGTTTAAACCTTCCCTGGATTACGACAAACATTTCAAAACCAGAATCAATTAAATCGGTCCAGCCGTTCTCGAGTTTTAGCGAGACTAACGAACCAAAATTGGTTTTTATATATAAAATTAGTATTAGTCAGAATTAAATTGTTATTTCTTAGCGTAATCAACAAAACATATTCAGAAATAAATCTAAAATATTAATTTCCAGGGAGCTACACATACCACGAGTACCCAATCCCGTCGCTACCAACATACGAAGCACAAGACGAGTACCAACACAACGGACCTTACCAAGAGTTGTTCTACAACGAAAACTATCCCGAACAAGAAATCGTACCAAATTACGTCTACCCTCAAAACCAGCGTCCATTTTCCGCTAGCAGCTCCTCCTGTTCATCCGCAGAAGGCTCCGAGGTAAATCAAAATCAATATAATTACACAAATTTAATATCATTCTACGGGCAAGGACAGAATCAAAATGGCGGCAGACAGATCGAAAGTTTTGGCGGGAGTTTTAACAAAATGGCGCCCAGTCCGGTGGTCCAGGAAGGAGGATATACGAGCGTTATAGTCGATAATACTCAGCAGTTTCATCACCACGGAGGTGGGGTTAATGAGTTTGTGCATTGATGGAAGTTTTAGATAAGGGATGGTTTGTTCGTAATATGATTTGGGAAGCAGAAGTTAACTAGAGTTTAAACTTTATGTTATTTAAACTTCTTGTTAAAATTATGAATTTATTTCCAATGAGGCTATTCAAAGTTGCTATTTCAGTAGTTTTTTATCGTAAAAATATTCTATTTGTTACCGCCTCTCACCGCTAGATGGCGTTACACTTTTACGTTGAATTTCAAATTTTAACTTAACTTTTTAAGTTCAATGGACGTTTATTTTTATGTAATCTAAATAGATGCTTAATACTTCTTTAAGTACTATTTCTTATTTTATCATAGTTTCAATAAGCATTTAAGCTTTAAATATAAATAAAATTATAAATTAGATAATTCTTGATACCTAATTATTATCTTAACGTAAACTTCTTATGTAAATATTGTGTAAATAAAATTAATATAAGTAGATATTGAATGCGTTATAAATAAATATAAAATAAGGAATATGCTTGCCTTTATTTAGTGAATCGGTTACTTATATGCAAATCGCCAAAAGTGGAAAACAATGTTTTTTGAGGAACGACACACGCGCACAAAAATGAATCTTTACTTATTCAAAATACAAGGTTTGATTGTAACCGAATATAAAATAAGTAATCAAATAAATAAAAATTGTATAAAATATATAGTCGATAATAAATTACTAATAATACTTTATGTACTCATATTATTAAGATACTAGCTGTGCCCCGCGGTTTCACCCGCAGCGCACCGGTCCCCGTAAGATTTTCGGGTTTTTTGTTTCTTATTATACTATTCTTGACCATGGGAAATAAAATAAAAAAGGATCAATACAATCGGTCCAGCCGTTCTCGAGTTATAAATTGTGTAACTAACACGACTTTCTTTTATATTATAAACTTTCTTTTAACTCCCTTTTGTTGAATTCTTGTTTTAATAAATTTGAAAACAAGCTGTGTTCTGTATTATTCTTTAAAAAACAATTTTAATTTTTACTTAAAAAGAACTCAAAAACTATTGTTTCTAGGTTTAAGACCAGAGAACTATATAAAATAATAGACAATAACTAGTATTTAGTGTCTAGTAATTAAGATGGCTGCGTTGTAAACCAAAAATACTTTAGGCCCTACGTTTTTATACGAAAGTACAATTTTAAAATTACTTCTTATTTACTGGTTAAGTTTAAGTGAACACTACTCATTTTAAATGGAAACTACGTTTACGGAACACTTCGAGACTTCTGTGACCACGGTTCCTGTAAAGAGGCTGAAATTTCAGATAAAAATCTATACTAATATTATAAAGCTGAAGAGTTTGTTTTGTTTGTTTGTTTGTTTGTTTGTTTGTTTGTTTAAACGCGCTAATCCCAGAAACTACTGAACCGATTTGAATAATTCTTTCACTGTTAGATAGTCTATTTATCGAGGAAGGCTATAGGCTACATTTTATCCCGAAATTCCCACGGGAACGGGCACAACGCGGGTAAAACCGCGGGGCGCTGCTAGTGTAAAATAAAATCGAATTGTATCCGTAAACGTAGTTCCAATTCAATGTGACTTATTTTTACAAAATTGAGACGGATAATTTTGTGACAAGACAATAATTTGTCACAAAATTATTTGACACTATTTTGTTGACTCTTTGAACAATTTTGACAGTGTCAATGTAACTCATAATACTTTATATCGTAGTAAGCGTATGATTTTAAAAAGACTTAGTGGATTTTGTGCCATTTTTTGTAACAAGTAACGCCTAGTCTAGTTGTACATAAATATGTAAACAATTTATATTTATTAATTACTATATAAATGTAAATAGTTATTTTAAAGTACATTTTTTAATGAATTTTTGTTTGCAATTATATTTTTTATACTTTATTTTTAAGGTTTCGAGTGTTTTCGATTATGCAGTGTGATATAGGAACAAATTATGATAAATCATTTTATAGTACATATTCTCGTAACATATAATGCCATGATAGATGTTAAAACTCATTTTCTGTCAAATTTTGAGCTTTAATGTAAAAAATATATCTTAAAGAAGAGCTAAGCCTCATCTTATTGAAAATATTAGCACTGTAACGAGGATTATAAACGATGTAATACAATTTAAGTCAATTTTGATTAGCTAATTGTACAGAACTTCCATTTAGATTTTTAACACAATTTTACAGAAAATGAGTTATGTCACTGTTGCTTCTGGTAGTCGAAACATAAAATACATTTTTATTATAATTTTTTATTTTGTATTTTTGAGTATTTGGCAAAATAATAAATCGAAAAATTGTGATATTGGATACATATTAACTATACTTATATTTATGGTGAACTCATTAAAATGCATTATTCAATCGTTTTGTATTTTTTTGCCCCTTGTAAATGTATTTTCACAAAATAGAATATGAGACCTCTACAGATTTAAAACAGCGCCATCTATGGACAAGTAGCAAACTGTGTTTGAGCTTTCTCATACTAGATGGCGCTTATGCAAGCCTAATTTAACCTATATTCTACCCTATTATAAATGCGAAAGTTCGTAAGGATGTACGTAGGGTTGTTACTATTTCACGAAAAAACTACGGAACGGGTCGGGATAGCACTTGGGATAAATTTTATCCCGAAATTCCAGCGGGAAAAAGGTGAAACGCGAAGCAAGGCTAGTTCTTCTACATTTTAAAACTATTTTCAAGTAGGTATTTGCTTTTAAATGTCAGTGGCGATGTCAGTAAATGAAACAAAGGCGTGTATATGAAATTAGAAGGTATTTATTATTCAATCGAGTTCAAACTCTATGATATCGTCGAGGTCAATGTCGCCGTCGGTGTCGCTGCTGTGGTTCTCCGCCGCCTGCAACAAACATAAAACATATTGATTGGCAGCGCCCCGCAGTTTTACCCGTTCCGTAGGAATGAAAAGTAACCTCATTCAGAATAGGTTTTGCGGTTTATATAGCAGTTTTTTTATCTTATAAAAACTTCAATCAAAATAGGCTTCCCGCTTTTTTGAATTGAAACCGAGCTCACAGAAGGCGGTGACGAGTTGATGACGGTTCCTGTAAAGGGGCCGAAACGTCAGATAAAAATGTAAAATAAAAGCGAAGTGTATTCGTAAACGTAGTGTCAATTCAAAATGAGTAGTGTTCGTTTAAACTTAAGAAACAGGCTTCCCGCTTCAAAAAGTTGACCCAATAAAAACCCAGTTTAAACTAGGTTATTTGTTTAAAAAAGGAGTTTTTTTATGTAGTCGTGGTTCCAAATGGGGGTCATTCCCTTCAAATTATATTTATTTTAAATGTGTGTGTGCTCACCCGCCGCCGCGCGCGCGCGCGCCGCCGGTTCCTGCGCTCGGGCTCGTCGGGGTGCTCGGAGTCGCCCGAGCTGCCGTCCTCCGCCAGCCCCATCACGGCGTTGCGGAGCAAGCTTTCCGCTACTGGAACATGTGCGCGGTCATTACACTCACTCATTCAATCATTCATTTATTCATTCACTCACTCAGTTATTCACTCACTCATTCATTCGTTCATTCATTACACTCATTTATTTATTCACTCACTCATTCATTCGTTCACTCACTCACTCATTCATTCGTTCACTCACTCATTCGTTCACTCACTAACTCATTCATTCAATTTTATTTTGCCTTGTCTAGTCTCCAAAGTAAAAATCAAATATTTCAGTTTAGGCCCCAAAGAGGCTCTTTTGAACTCTATCTAAAGGTTGCCAGCAGGGCAAGCATACAAGTGAAAACAAAGGTTTGTTCTTCGTTTCATCTCTACTTTTTAGGGTTCCGCACCCAAAGGGTAACAATGAGACTTCGCTCGTCCGTCCGTCCGTCCGTCCGTCTGTCACCAGGCTGTATCTCAAGAACGGTGATAGCTAGACAGTTGAAATGTTCACAGATGATGTATTTCTATTGTCGCCATAACAAAAAATACTAAAAATAAAATAAACCAAATACAACAAACGTGATTTTTTGCCGTTTTTTAAAGTACAGAACCCTGCGTCCGACTCGCACTTGGCCTGGTTTATTAAGATGTTAGGACTTCGCCGTGCCCGGTAGGAGCTGTGAGTGCGTAAGAGCCCGCGGTACAGGCGTCCCTCTCCCTCTGCGGTACTCACAGTCATCGTCGTTGTCGCTGCCCGAGTCGGAGCCGTCGTCGTTGTCGGAGCCGCCCGCCAGCTCCTCCTCCTCGTCCTCCTCCTGCGACACACACCACACATGTTAAATCAAATCAAATCAAGTATTTTTATTCACTTTTGGCCCCATAGAGGCTCTTTTGAATGTACCACGTGATGGAACTTCACGGATACACTTCGCTTTTATTTTGGTGGTCATACAAGACAATCTTCTGCGTCATAGATGACAGACTTCTGTATCACAGAAAGTGACAGAAGACTGTTTTCTGCGACCACGGTTTCTGTAATTATTTATAACTAGCAGCGCCCCGCGGTTTTACCCGCCTTGTACCCGTTCCCGTAGGAATTTCGGGATGAAAAATAGCCTATAACCTTCCCGTTGAATGTGGCTATCTATTACAAAAAGAATTATTCAAATCGGTTCAGTAGTTTCTGAGATTAGCGCGTTTAAACAAACAAACAAACAAACAAACAAACAAACAAAACAAACTCTTCAGCTTTATAATATTAGTATAGATAAAAGTGTATCAGTAAACGTAGCTCTAATTCAAAATTGTTCGCATGTTCACATTTGACTCCTGTCCGCCCCGCCCCACTCACCGCGTCGTCGTCCTGGTCTCTCTTGCGGCCCACGTCGTACACTCGCCCGCACGACTCCTGCCCGCCCCGCCCCGCCCCGCCCCGCCCCACTCACCGCGTCGTCGTCCTGGTCTCTCTTGCGGCCCACGTCGTACACTCGCCCGCACGACTCCTGCCCGCCCCGCCCCGCCCCGCCCCGCCCCACTCACCGCGTCGTCGTCCTGGTCTCTCTTGCGGCCCACGTCGTACACTCGCCCGCACGACTCCTGCCCGCCCCGCCCCGCCCCGCCCCGCCCCACTCACCGCGTCGTCGTCCTGGTCTCTCTTGCGGCCCACGTCGTACACTCGCCCGCACGACTCCTGCCCGCCCCGCCCCGCCCCGCCCCGCCCCACTCACCGCGTCGTCGTCCTGGTCTCTCTTGCGGCCCACGTCGTACACTCGCCCGCACGACTCCTGCCCGCCCCGCCCCGCCCCGCCCCGCCCCACTCACCGCGTCGTCGTCCTGGTCTCTCTTGCGGCCCACGTCGTACACTCGCCCGCACGACTCCTGCCCGCCCCGCCCCACCCCGCCCCGCCCCACTCACCGCGTCGTCGTCCTGGTCTCTCTTGCGGCCCACGTCGTACACTCGCCCGCACGACTCCTGCCCGCCCCGCCCCGCCCCGCCCCGCCCCACTCACCGCGTCGTCGTCCTGGTCTCTCTTGCGGCCCACGTCGTACACTCACCCGCACGACTCCTGCCCGCCCCGCCCCGCCCCGCCCCACTCACCGCGTCGTCGTCCTGGTCTCTCTTGCGGCCCACGTCGTACACTCGCCCGCACGACTCCTGCCCGCCCCGCCCCGCCCCGCCCCGCCCCACTCACCGCGTCGTCGTCCTGGTCTCTCTTGCGGCCCACGTCGTACACTCGCCCGCACGACTCCTGCCCGCCCCGCCCCGCCCCGCCCCGCCCCACTCACCGCGTCGTCGTCCTGGTCTCTCTTGCGGCCCACGTCGTACACTCGCCCGCACGACTCCTGCCCGCCCCGCCCCGCCCCGCCCCGCCCCACTCACCGCGTCGTCGTCCTGGTCTCTCTTGCGGCCCACGTCGTACACTCGCCCGCACGACTCCTGCCCGCCCCGCCCCGCCCCGCCCCGCCCCACTCACCGCGTCGTCGTCCTGGTCTCTCTTGCGGCCCACGTCGTACACTCGCCCGCACGACTCCTGCCCGCCCCGCCCCGCCCCGCCCCGCCCCACTCACCGCGTCGTCGTCCTGGTCTCTCTTGCGGCCCACGTCGTACACTCGCCCGCACGACTCCTGCCCGCCCCGCCCCGCCCCGCCCCGCCCCACTCACCGCGTCGTCGTCCTGGTCTCTCTTGCGGCCCACGTCGTACACTCGCCCGCACGACTCCTGCCCGCCCCGCCCCGCCCCGCCCCGCCCCACTCACCGCGTCGTCGTCCTGGTCTCTCTTGCGGCCCACGTCGTACACTCGCCCGCACGACTCCTGCCCGCCCCGCCCCGCCCCGCCCCGCCCCACTCACCGCGTCGTCGTCCTGGTCTCTCTTGCGGCCCACGTCGTACACTCGCCCGCACGACTCCTGCCCGCCCCGCCCCACCCCGCCCCGCCCCACTCACCGCGTCGTCGTCCTGGTCTCTCTTGCGGCCCACGTCGTACACTCGCCCGCACGACTCCTGCCCGCCCCGCCCCGCCCCGCCCCGCCCCACTCACCGCGTCGTCGTCCTGGTCTCTCTTGCGGCCCACGTCGTACACTCACCCGCACGACTCCTGCCCGCCCCGCCCCGCCCCGCCCCACTCACCGCGTCGTCGTCCTGGTCTCTCTTGCGGCCCACGTCGTACACTCGCCCGCACGACTCCTGCCCGCCCCGCCCCGCCCCGCCCCACTCACCGCGTCGTCGTCCTGGTCTCTCTTGCGGCCCACGTCGTACACTCGCCCGCACGACTCCTGCCCGCCCCGCCCCGCCCCGCCCCACTCACCGCGTCGTCGTCCTGGTCTCTCTTGCGGCCCACGTCGTACACTCGCCCGCACGACTCCTGCCCGCCCCGCCCCGCCCCGCCCCACTCACCGCGTCGTCGTCCTGGTCTCTCTTGCGGCCCACGTCGTACACTCGCCCGCACGACTCCTGCCCGCCCCGCCCCGCCCCGCCCCACTCACCGCGTCGTCGTCCTGGTCTCTCTTGCGGCCCACGTCGTACACTCGCACGCACGACTCCTGCCCGCCCCGCCCCGCCCCGCCCCACTCACCGCGTCGTCGTCCTGGTCTCTCTTGCGGCCCACGTCGTACACTCGCCCGCACGACTCCTGCCCGCCCCGCCCCGCCCCGCCCCGCCCCGCCCCACTCACCGCGTCGTCGTCCTGGTCTCTCTTGCGGCCCACGTCGTACACTCGCCCGCACGACTCCTGCCCGCCCCGCCCCGCCCCGCCCCACTCACCGCGTCGTCGTCCTGGTCTCTCTTGCGGCCCACGTCGTACACTCGCACGCACGACTCCTGCCCGCCCCGCCCCGCCCCGCCCCACTCACCGCGTCGTCGTCCTGGTCTCTCTTGCGGCCCACGTCGTACACTCGCACGCACGACTCCTGCCCGCCCCGCCCCGCCCCGCCCCACTCACCGCGTCGTCGTCCTGGTCTCTCTTGCGGCCCACGTCGTACACTCGCCCGCACGACTCCTACCCGCCCCGCCCCGCCCCGCCCCGCCCCACTCACCGCGTCGTCGTCCTGGTCTCTCTTGCGGCCCACGTCGTACACTCGCACGCACGACTCCTGCCCGCCCCGCCCCGCCCCGCCCCACTCACCGCGTCGTCGTCCTGGTCTCTCTTGCGGCCCACGTCGTACACTCGCACGCACGACTCCTGCCCGCCCCGCCCCGCCCCGCCCCACTCACCGCGTCGTCGTCCTGGTCTCTCTTGCGGCCCACGTCGTACACTCGCACGCACGACTCCTGCCCGCCCCGCCCCGCCCCGCCCCGCCCCACTCACCGCGTCGTCGTCCTGGTCTCTCTTGCGGCCCACGTCGTACACTCGCACGCACGACTCCTGCATGCTGTCGAAGTCGCCGAGGTTCTCCACGAGTGATATCTGCGTGCCCGCGCGCGACGTGCCCAGCGAGTAGATGTTGCGCTTCACGTCGATCGTTGCTGCGAAATTAGCACAATAAAACATTCTAAAGGGCTAAATCACTGACCTCTATTATATACACACTGGACTGGCTGATACCATACAAATGACAGCTAATTTTGTGTGGCAATTTGAAGCGCCCCTGCGAGTGTCCCGAGAACTAATTTTGACGTTCACTGCAAGCAAATAGTACCCCTATTTGCTTGCAGTGAACGTCAAAATTAATTTTAGTCACAGTCGACTTAAGTCATAACTAATTTTAGTTC
The DNA here is from genome assembly GCA_951394245.1 of Cyclophora punctaria. Lineage (NCBI taxonomy): Eukaryota > Metazoa > Arthropoda > Insecta > Lepidoptera > Geometridae > Cyclophora > Cyclophora punctaria. The sequence goes on from OX596196.1 coordinate 1,819,206, forward strand.
CATGGACATTCGTATCTGCCTACAGTGACCTACAGCGCCAAAATGGCGACACTCAAATAGGCGCAAAATTATTATGACAGCAGCCTGTCCAGTGTAAATATTAGAGGTCCGTGGGCTAAAGAGATCCGCCCTCGCCTCGCTTCGGTTCATCAAGATTTCATGTGGGAAATTGGGTATAAAACAGAGCGTCCTACATATTATGTTATTGATAGTCATGTTGTTCCCCGTGAATACGTACTCGTACAGCCCCCGCGCACCCAACCCGTACGATACAGTAGGTATGACAGTCCGCCCGCGACCGAGCATTATTAATTTGTATATTTCTCATCATAATTTCGAAACGAACTGTCTTACTGAAAGAGCTTAGTTTGGATCTAATTAACTGTGAATTTGTCAGGATGTATCTATCTATCGATACTTTTTTATTTATGTTTTGTTAATCGCGTTAATCTCAAAAACTACCCATCCGATTTACACAATTCTTTTTGTAATAGACACCCATATTCATCGTAAAAATTCTATGCTATTTTTCATCCCGAAATTCCTACGGGAACGGGCACAACGCGGGTAATCCCGAGGCTCATTACCTCCTATACTAATTAGTGATGTAACGAATGTTGTATTTTTCACATTCGCGAATGCGAATGCGAATGCGAATATTTATCTTCAACATTCGCGAATGCGAATGCGAATGCGAATATTTTAAAATTTAAAAAAAGCGCGCGTAAAATGTTTGACAGGTTTGACGTTTCGTGTCGGCCATATATATTTTGAACATAGCCGAGCTGATATTGGTTAATTGAATGAATATAATCACAGAAAATTCATTCTAAAAGTTTTGTTTTGTTTTGAGGTTATTTTTAGTTTTATGTTATTTTTCAAATTTAACTGATATTTAAGGGACAAAGTGGCATAAAAACATGAGTAAATCACACACATTCTTACTTACTTATACATATATTATTATTTTTATAAATAAATAACTTGCAATTGAAACCAAATGTTAACATAACAAGTATTAGAAACTTTAGTTTAAAATAAAAATAATTATAATTTTGTTTTTGAAAAAGGTTTATTACAAATAGTTAAGTATTCGTTGTTTTGTTTTTTAACTTTATATTTCATTTCTCAGATACATAAAGTAAAGTGCAATGAAAAAATATAGGTACTTTTAAAGCCAAATGTTATTAATACTTAATACATTAGATGTATAAAATTTAATAATTTTGTTTTAAGTAATTGTTTAGTTTTTAGGGTTCCGTAGCCAAATGGCAAAAACGGAACCCTTATAGATTCGTCATGTCTGTCTGTCTGTCTGTCCGTCCGTCCGTCCGTCTGTCTGTCCGTATGTCACAGCCTTTTTTCTCCGAAACTATAAGAGCTATGTTGTTGAAACTTAGTGTGTAGATGTATTCTGTGAACCGCATTAATATTTTCACACTAAAATAGAAAAAAAATAAAATTTTAGGGGGGTCTCCCATACTTAGAAATGAAAAAAATATTTTTTTTTCATCAAACCCATACGTGTGGGGTATCTATGGATAGGTCTTCAAAAATGGTATTGAGGTTTCTAATATCATTTTTTTCTAAACTGAATAGTTTGCGCGAGAGACTCTTCCAAAGTGGTAAAATGTGTGTCCCCCCCCTGTAACTTCTAAAATAAGAGAATGATAAAACTAAAAAAAATATATGATGTACATAACAATGTAATCTAACACCGAAAATTGGTTTGAACGAGGTCTAGTTAGTAGTTATTTTTTTACGACATAAATCGTAAACCGCAAAAAAATACTGATTATTCATTCAATAACTCAAATGTAAATAAAAAAACATTTATTTCAAGAACTTCTTTATTATGTTACTCGCTGCTACGGAACCCTTCATGGGCGAGTCCGACTCGCACTTGGCCGCTTTTTTAGTAAATAGAAATTGTAAACGTTATTTAAAATGGTTGTAAAGTAATAATATACTACTAAATAAATACAAACCTAGATATAACAAGGCTGATTAATGTTAGACTTGATAAGATCTCTGAAGTTCTTTTTTTCATAAATGAGACTTAAATTTAGAATGTAGAAGTATGATTTAATAATAATATCTAAGTGTTATCTATTGTATTTCTTAACAGCATTTATTTCATATGCATGCAATGCATATAATAATTTCCTTTTTGATTATTAAAAACATTCGCTAAACATTCGCATAATTTTCGCGAATGCGAATGCGAATGCGAATATTGAAAAATATGCGGATATTCGCGAATGCGAATGCAAATGCGAATATCCGTTACATCACTAATACTAATCCAAGTTACCTATACTTCTTCTTCATCGAGTGATGGTCACCCTGACCAATCCTGGTGTCAGAGTTATAGAGCCGCCAAAGGCCTCTGACATGGCTCATGTAACGTAGTGATGTAACGGATATTCGCATTTGCATTCGCATTCGCGAATATCCGCATATTTTTCAATATTCGCATTCGCATTCGCGAAAATTATGCGAATGTTTAGCGAATGTTTTTAATAATCAAAAAGGAAATTATTATATGCATTGCATGCATATGAAATAAATGCTGTTAAGAAATACAATAGATAACACTTAGATATTATTATTAAATCATACTTCTACATTCTAAATTTAAGTCTCATTTATGAAAAAAAGAACTTCAGAGATCTTATCAAGTCTAACATTAATCAGCCTTGTTATATCTAGGTTTGTATTTATTTAGTAGTATATTATTACTTTACAACCATTTTAAATAACGTTTACAATTTCTATTTACTAAAAAAGCGGCCAAGTGCGAGTCGGACTCGCCCATGAAGGGTTCCGTAGCAGCGAGTAACATAATAAAGAAGTTCTTGAAATAAATGTTTTTTTATTTACATTTGAGTTATTGAATGAATAATCAGTATTTTTTTGCGGTTTACGATTTATGTCGTAAAAAAATAACTACTAACTAGACCTCGTTCAAACCAATTTTCGGTGTTAGATTACATTGTTATGTACATCATATATTTTTTTTAGTTTTATCATTCTCTTATTTTAGAAGTTACAGGGGGGGGACACACATTTTACCACTTTGGAAGAGTCTCTCGCGCAAACTATTCAGTTTAGAAAAAAATGATATTAGAAACCTCAATACCATTTTTGAAGACCTATCCATAGATACCCCACACGTATGGGTTTGATGAAAAAAAAATATTTTTTTCATTTCTAAGTATGGGAGACCCCCCTAAAATTTTATTTTTTTTCTATTTTAGTGTGAAAATATTAATGCGGTTCACAGAATACATCTACACACTAAGTTTCAACAACATAGCTCTTATAGTTTCGGAGAAAAAAGGCTGTGACATACGGACAGACAGACGGACGGACGGACGGACAGACAGACAGACAGACATGACGAATCTATAAGGGTTCCGTTTTTGCCATTTGGCTACGGAACCCTAAAAACTAAACAATTACTTAAAACAAAATTATTAAATTTTATACATCTAATGTATTAAGTATTAATAACATTTGGCTTTAAAAGTACCTATATTTTTTCATTGCACTTTACTTTATGTATCTGAGAAATGAAATATAAAGTTAAAAAACAAAACAACGAATACTTAACTATTTGTAATAAACCTTTTTCAAAAACAAAATTATAATTATTTTTATTTTAAACTAAAGTTTCTAATACTTGTTATGTTAACATTTGGTTTCAATTGCAAGTTATTTATTTATAAAAATAATAATATATGTATAAGTAAGTAAGAATGTGTGTGATTTACTCATGTTTTTATGCCACTTTGTCCCTTAAATATCAGTTAAATTTGAAAAATAACATAAAACTAAAAATAACCTCAAAACAAAACAAAACTTTTAGAATGAATTTTCTGTGATTATATTCATTCAATTAACCAATATCAGCTCGGCTATGTTCAAAATATATATGGCCGACACGAAACGTCAAACCTGTCAAACATTTTACGCGCGCTTTTTTTAAATTTTAAAATATTCGCATTCGCATTCGCATTCGCGAATGTTGAAGATAAATATTCGCATTCGCATTCGCATTCGCGAATGTGAAAAATACAACATTCGTTACATCACTAGTAACGACTACTATCCGTAGCAAGTGACCTATAATACCCACCTATGCTGGTGTAGTCGTATGCGTCGAGTGTCTTGAAGCTGGTGTCGAACTGGCTGCGCTCCTCAGTGTCCTGATCGCTGCAGACGGCGTAGAGCACTGTGCACGACGGGTTGAATATCACCTGGAACAAGGTACATATGTTTTTGAGTAAATAAATGAACCTATACTCTATTTTTTTACTGTTCCCAAAATGTGGACCAATGTCGTCAATTTTCCAGTCCAAGACGACTACTCCTGAAGAGGAAAAAGGTTTAGAGATAGGGTGGTAAGAATGAAATAAAATCACTAAACCGTTTTCCTCTTCAGGAGTAGTCGTTTCCGGCTGGAAAATTGACGACATTGGTCCACATTACAAGAGACAAGTAAGAAAAAAAAAAGTATATAACGCCCCACTGCTGGGCAAAGTCTCTGTCTAACCGATTTTTAACCAACATTTGAAAATTAAAAATTCTTATTGATACACATATATATATATACTAGCCGCGCCCCGCGGTGTTACCCGCGCCGTACCCGTTCCCGCGGGAATTTCGGGATAAAATTTATTCTATGTGTTATTCTGATGTATAACTTATATTACTGTAAAGTTTCATCCCAATCCGTTCCGTAGTTATTCTGTGAAAGAGCAACAAACATCCATCCTCACGAACTTTCGCATTTATAATCTATACTAATATTATAAAGCTGAAGAGTTTGTTTTGTTTGTTTGTTTGTTTGTTTGTTTGTTTGTTTAAACGCGCTAATCTCAGAAACTACTGAACCGATTTGAATAATTCTTTCACTGTTAGATAGTCTATTTATCGAGGAAGGCTATAGGCTACATTTTATCCCGAAATTCCCACGGGAACGGGCACAACGCGGGTAAAACCGCGGGGCGCTGCTAGTAATATTATAAAGCTGAAGAGTTTGTTTTGTTTGTTTGTTTGTTTAAACGCGCTAATCTCAGAAACTACTGAACCGATTTGAAAAATTCTTTTTGTAATGGATAGCCACATTCAACGGGAAGGTTATAGGCTACTTTTCATTCCGAAATTCCCACGGGAACGGGAACAACGCGGGAAATACCGCGGGGCGCTGCTAGTATTATAATAAAATAATAATAATATAATATATTTGTAGAGTTTGAATGTGACAAGGTTCCAAGTATGTAACTATGTCCTCTATGTTCAAGGGCCTCCTGTCCGCACACACACAACACTCCGTTAACTTCACACACACACTATGAACTCACCTCTGATTTATCTAAAGTGGGCACTGTTCTTAGCAGATGAAACGTTCTTAAATCCCACACTTCAGTGTTTGATATTACCTGAAATTGCAGAAAAAACCGAATTATAATCGTAAATTAGCCTGTATTGTCCCACAGCTGGGCAAAGGCCTCTCAACTCACTGAAGATATCAGTACAGTGAGGAGGATGTCGTAATCACCACCCTTGCGAAATGCGGGTTGGTGATCTCACTGGAGCCATGTTCGAAAAGTTGGAAACATGTTTTCGCTCGACCCGGGAATTGAACCCGAAGCCTGTTATGTCCCACTGCAGGACAAAGAACTCTCGTCTCACCGAACTTACTGGTACAGTGAGGATTTTAATTGTATATATATATTTGGTACGCGCATTGCAGGCTGAATCACCTGATTGCCCGAAAAATAAGACGATTCCGTGCTTCGGAGGGCACGTTAAGCCCGGTCCCGGTCCCGGTCCCGGTTACTTTCTACGGATAGTAGTCGTTACATGAGTCATGTCAGAGGCCTATGGCGGCTCAACAACTCTGACACCAGGATTGGTCAGGGTGACCGTCCACTCGATGGAGAAAAAGAAGATGTAATTGGTCTCCAGCTTACCATTACGTAGTAGTGATGTAACGAATGTTGTATTTTTCACATTCGCGAATGCGAATGCGAATGCGAATATTTATCTTCAACATTCGCGAATGCGAATGCGAATGCGAATATTTTAAAATTTAAAAAAAGCGCGCGTAAAATGTTTGACAGGTTTGACGTTTCGTGTCGGCCATATATATTTTGAACATAGCCGAGCTGATATTGGTTAATTGAATGAATATAATCACAGAAAATTCATTCTAAAAGTTTTGTTTTGTTTTGAGGTTATTTTTAGTTTTATGTTATTTTTCAAATTTAACTGATATTTAAGGGACAAAGTGGCATAAAAACATGAGTAAATCACACACATTCTTACTTACTTATACATATATTATTATTTTTATAAATAAATAACTTGCAATTGAAACCAAATGTTAACATAACAAGTATTAGAAACTTTAGTTTAAAATAAAAATAATTATAATTTTGTTTTTGAAAAAGGTTTATTACAAATAGTTAAGTATTCGTTGTTTTGTTTTTTAACTTTATATTTCATTTCTCAGATACATAAAGTAAAGTGCAATGAAAAAATATAGGTACTTTTAAAGCCAAATGTTATTAATACTTAATACATTAGATGTATAAAATTTAATAATTTTGTTTTAAGTAATTGTTTAGTTTTTAGGGTTCCGTAGCCAAATGGCAAAAACGGAACCCTTATAGATTCGTCATGTCTGTCTGTCTGTCTGTCCGTCCGTCCGTCCGTCTGTCTGTCCGTATGTCACAGCCTTTTTTCTCCGAAACTATAAGAGCTATGTTGTTGAAACTTAGTGTGTAGATGTATTCTGTGAACCGCATTAATATTTTCACACTAAAATAGAAAAAAAATAAAATTTTAGGGGGGTCTCCCATACTTAGAAATGAAAAAAATATTTTTTTTTCATCAAACCCATACGTGTGGGGTATCTATGGATAGGTCTTCAAAAATGGTATTGAGGTTTCTAATATCATTTTTTTCTAAACTGAATAGTTTGCGCGAGAGACTCTTCCAAAGTGGTAAAAGTGGTAAAAGTGGTAAGATTGGCGCCACTGTGCGAAACGTAAACATTAGCTCCGTAAGAAAAAACGTTTTAAAATAGTAAAAGTGTAAAAAGTGTAAAAGTATAATTAAATTAACATAAGGAAAACTGTAATACATATGTTATATTGAAGGCAACAGCCAAAGTGAAAAATCTAATACAGAAAACAATAAAATATATAAGTGACAGTTAAGGACAAACAAGTGCAAAATTATCGAAAATTATGTATGATTATATACAGGAAAACAAACAGAATTTGATAAGTGACAAGTGATGATAATAATTAAACAATTACTGAGCAAAATTCTGAGGTAACAACAACAATATTATATAATAACCTCAAATTGTAAACAAAATTTTGCCGGGTCATTCACTTGTCTAACAATATAAAAACAGCGCCATCTATCAATGAATAGAAAAACTATTTCAAGCTCTGCCACCTGCTAGCACTACGTCGATAAATTAAACAATATTATGACCAATTAATTCTGACAGTCGCCGCTAGATATCGTTATAGTTGAATAGTAAAGAAATGTCGAACCAAGAAGACTTATTATGCGCAGGATGTCATCGAAGACTGCCCAACAAAGAATACCTGACTTGCGCTTTTTGTCAAAACACCTACGACCTTGACTGTGTGGGCGTTAGTGCAAAGAGATTCTATAACACTATGCAGCGAGAACATAAAGAGAAGTGGAGATGTCCCAGTTGTTTTTGTAAACTGCCCAAGACGAACAACATAAATACACCAATACATACCCGAGGTAAAGAACGCTCAAGTCCACGATCTGAAAGTAATAATATAACAATCCGAAAACCATCCACCTCACATCACAATGACTCTGTGAGCTCGGAGGACTCTTGCTTACTAGGGGATACGTTGTGTTCAGATCACGCAGGAAACTCCTTAAATTCCGAGAACCAAACAGAATTAACGCTAGAAAACCTAAAAAAACTGATTTATTCTGAATTGAAGGAAAATAATAAGTCTATTGTATGCGAATTACAAAATACTATCCAAGCTGAAATAAATAAAGCAATAGTTAAAGTAAAAGAAGATTTTAAGAAGGAAAATAACTACCTGTCAGAAGAAAACCGCCAGAGAAAATCAGAAATATATGACATCAACCAAAATATTGAAAAATTGCTGAAACAAAATGAAGCCCTGAAACAAGACATTAAAGAATTACAAGACAAAATGAGTCCATCCGCATCAATAATTACACCCGAAACTAACCATGATAAAAAATTTGTCTTATATGGCTTGCAGGAATATTATAAGGAAAACGAAAACGACTTACACTGCCGAATTGTTGAACTATTCCGAGATACTCTGAACATAGACCTAATGGGCTGTATCGAAGAAACTTACCGAATGGGAAAGTATTCAAACAACTACAACCGCCCGTTAGTCATAGAGTTGTTAAGCAAAAGGAAAGTCAAATATATTCTAGATAATACATATTACCTAAAGGGTACACGCTTATCTGTAACCCAATTTCTGGATAAAAAAGCACGTGAAGAACGACAGCAAATGCGAGAAGAAATGCTGAACGCGCGAAGAAAAGGCCTATACGCCATTATACGGAACAACCAGCTCTATATTGAAGGAAAACCTGTAACAAAAAATAATAATAATAAGGAACAGAGACCCAACAATACCTCTAACAATCTACAAACATATCCCCAGAACTATAATAACGATAACCTGACTCCCTTTCGAGACTACTAATTCAAATTATAATTATATTTTTTTATTCCAGAATATGCAAAGTTTGAATAATAAACAACATGTATTAGAATCTTTCATCGCAGAGAATACATCACTTCAAGCAATATGTATATCAGAAACATGGCTCACAAAAGCAAAACTAGAATTAGTAAAGTTTAGTGGATACAAAACAGCAGCATCGTTTTGTAGAGAAAATAGGACTGGAGGCGGCGTCTGCATCTTTCTTCAAGAATATATTGAAAGTAACGAGATACACGATATCAATGCCATGTCCATAGAATACGTAGTAGAAGTCTGTGCCACTTTTTTAACAAAAGAAAATATTTTAGTTGTTACTGTATATTGGAATTCACGAGAACCTCAATTGTTTTACGAATGTTTAGAGTCAATGTTAAAATATATCAATGTCAAGTATTCAAAATCCAAAGTTATCATTGGAGGTGACTTTAATACAAACGTTCTTATAAATAACTCGAAAACCATGCAACTTTTAGAACTTATGTCGGAATATAAACTAACACAGTACATTCAAGGGCCCACTCACATCACACATACATCTTCAACGTGCTTAGATCTAATATTTACAAATTTTAACGATAATGTTAATGCATCAATAGAAGATTTTGGCTTCACACACCATCTATCCACAATCCTTAAAATCAAAATAGACACACACACAAAACAAATAACACAGTATAAGAAAAAAAGAAAATATAACGATAAAAATATAGAAAAATTTCGATCACATCTCAGTAATATTAATTGGAATACAATAATAACAAATGATAAAAATGTGAATGAAAATTATAAAATATTTCATGACACACTAACAACAATTTTAAACTCATGCATACCAAATCAAAAAATTAAAATAAAACCTACATCAAAAAAATATTGGTTAACAAAGGGTATTAAAAAATCCTGTAAGAATAAAAGACTCCTGAAGTCTTTTATAATAAAAACAGACAACAAAATAATTAACGATTTTTATAAAAAATATGAAAGCATTTTGAAAAAGATTGTTATAAAATCGAAGAAATTAAATTACATTCATAAAATAAAAAAGAGCAATAATATAGTCAAAACAATGTGGAGCATAATTAATGAACGAACCAATAAGACCCCCCAAAGAGAGAAAAATAATATAAAGCTAAAAGTAAATGATAATACAGTCTCCGAACCTAAACAAGTAGCCGACATCTTTAATAATTATTTTGCATCAATAGGCCAAAAAATACCATCAACACCGCAACCCAGTAGTTACACCAATGCCCAAATCAACTTCACTACTCAAACCAGGGAAAACTCATTCTTTTTAAGTCCAGTAACACAAACAGAAGTATATAACATAATAAAAAACCTAAAAAATAAAAACAGCTATGGTATTGACGAAATACCGCCTAGTCTCCTAAGAAACTGCGCGGAGCACCTTGCTTTGCCTTTTAGCCTTATGATTAATCAATCCTTCAACGAAGGTGTCTTTCCAGACATGTTAAAAATAGCAGTCATAAAACCTATACACAAGAAAAACAATAAAACAGACCCTAATAACTACCGCCCCATTGCCTTATTACCGGCGGCGTCAAAAATATTTGAGAAAGCGATGTGTAACCGAGTTTATAATTTTTGTGAAAAATATGGTATTTTTGATGATTCTCAGAATGGATTTAGGAAAAAACGATCAACGATATTAGCCGTCTACAAATTTGTACAAGAAATACTTAAAATGATTAATGATAAAAAATACGCAATTGGTATCTTACTTGATATGTCCAAAGCATATGACAAAGTTTTATTTTATATACTTTTACATATATTATACAATATAGGAATTCGCGGCATCCCCCATAAATGGTTTTCATCATATCTATCAGACAGACAGCAATTCGTAGAAATAGAATACTTCGATCCAATAACTAACGAAATCAAAATAATAAGATCAGACAATATCAATGTAAATGCGTCCATTCCACAGGGTAGTGTTATTGGGTGCCTTCTGTTTTTGTTGTACATTAACGAACTACCAAAAATCATGGAAGAACCATGTGTATTATTTGCGGACGACATTTCTCTCCTTACCTCGAGCAATAGTAATAGTAATTTAAACATAAATGACAAGATTAACTCTATCCTCCACAAAACTGTAAGATGGCTACAAGAACATAACTTAGACATTAATTTTAGTAAAACGAAAATAATGACATTCCACCCACACCAAAAGAGCCCCATACACATAAATTATTCATTTAATGACACACAAATAGAAACCGTCACTAAGTTTACACTTTTAGGTATAGATATAGACACACACTTGAATTGGAAAGACCATACTAAAAAGATTCGCCTTAAACTGGCTCGTTTTGTATATGCCCTTCGCGAAATAAAAAAGACAACCGATTTCCAAACTGCCCTGACCACATATTACGCGTATGCGCACGCGTGGCTCAGCTACGGCGTCATTCTTTGGGGTGGGAGCGTAGATGCACCATCAGTGTTCACGGCCCAGAAAAAGCTTATAAGAATCCTTGTCAACATTAAGCAAACTGACACCTGTAGACCTCACTTCATTAAACACAAAATTCTTACCCTTCCATGCCTGTATATACTCGAAGCCTGTAAATTTGTAAGAAAATATCCCGAATTCTATACTAAACGCCAAGATATACCCACAAAATACCCCCTTAGATCTTGCAGAAAAAATCAAATTGTAGCGCCACCTTCCCGCCTTAAAATAGTATCATCTGGTCCTCTGGAGATGTCCATAAAACTATACAATCATCTACCTGACACACTGAAAAATGAACCCAAAGATACACACTTTTTTAAACATATAAAACAACTACTAGTCGCAAAATGTTATTACACAGTGAATGAATACCTGAATGATAAATTTTAAGCCTAATAATACATAATATAATTATAAATAAGTTACGCAATAAATAAATGATATAAGTAGATATATTAACTAATAATATATATGTTATGTTTTATATAATTTAATATATCTCATAATTGCAGTGCCCCTACGGGGTGTCACAAATTACATTGTAATTTATTATGTAATATGTAATATGTGTGCAATAAAGATTTGATTTGATTTGATTTGATTAAAATGTGTGTGTCCCCCCTGTAACTTCTAAAATAAGAGAATGATAAAACTAAAAAAAATATATGATGTACATAACAATGTAATCTAACACCGAAAATTGGTTTGAACGAGGTCTAGTTAGTAGTTATTTTTTTACGACATAAATCGTAAACCGCAAAAAAATACTGATTATTCATTCAATAACTCAAATGTAAATAAAAAAACATTTATTTCAAGAACTTCTTTATTATGTTACTCGCTGCTACGGAACCCTTCATGGGCGAGTCCGACTCGCACTTGGCCGCTTTTTTAGTAAATAGAAATTGTAAACGTTATTTAAAATGGTTGTAAAGTAATAATATACTACTAAATAAATACAAACCTAGATATAACAAGGCTGATTAATGTTAGACTTGATAAGATCTCTGAAGTTCTTTTTTTCATAAATGAGACTTAAATTTAGAATGTAGAAGTATGATTTAATAATAATATCTAAGTGTTATCTATTGTATTTCTTAACAGCATTTATTTCATATGCATGCAATGCATATAATAATTTCCTTTTTGATTATTAAAAACATTCGCTAAACATTCGCATAATTTTCGCGAATGCGAATGCGAATGCGAATATTGAAAAATATGCGGATATTCGCGAATGCGAATGCAAATGCGAATATCCGTTACATCACTATTACGTAGTTATTTTTACAACACAATCGAATGAGCCCAAACACAGCACTCACCTCTAGCCCGTTGGGGTGGAACACCCCGCTGTGCGTCTGGTTCAGTTTGTCGAACTTGTGTATCTCCCGGCCCGAGCTGACGTCCCACAGGACGCCGTCTGGAATTAAATGCTTGTTAATAACAGCCTCCGTGGTCTTGCAGTTTGAGCGCTCGGCTCACGATCCGGAGGTTCCGGGTTCGATTCTCGGTGGGGACAATGTCTCACAAAAAAAATCTCTTTGTGAGACTGTCCTCAGTTTGGTTAGGGCATTACAGGCTGAATCACCTGATTGCCCGAAAAGTAAGATGATTTCGTGCTTCGGAGGGCACTAAGCCGTCGGTCCCGGTTACTTTCCACGGATAGTAGTCGTTACATGAGTCATGTCAGAGGCCTTTGGCGGCTCAATAACTCTGACACCAGGATTGGTCAGGTGACCATCACTCGATGAAGAAGATATGAAGAAGAGATGAATTAGAATTATGTATACTAATATTATGTTCGAGGTAATCTCAGGAATTATTAGTCCGATTTGAATAATTCTTTTTGTAATAGATAGCCACATTCAACGGGAAGGTTATAGGCAATTTTTCATCCCGAAATTCCCGCGGGAACGGGTACAACGCGGGTAAAACCGCGGGGCGCTGCTAGTTATATATATACTAGTATATAGGTCGGTGTATACCTGAGAGCACGAGCTCGTCGGTGGGGTTGAAGGTGGCTCTGTTCTTGGCGTACTGGTTGCTGATGGCGGGCGTCAGCGACATCAGCTCGCGGCCGGTGCGCGTGTCGAAGATGCTCGCCGTCTCTCCTTTGGTGCCGATGATGCGCTCGTCTGACAGCTTCGAAAATTCCACGTACTCCTCGTTGTCAAGCTGGAATCTGGAATTTGGAAATCCTATAATATCCTAACTAATATTATAAATGCGAAAGTAACTCTGTCTGTCTATCTGCCTGTCTGTTACGCTTTCACGCCAAAACTACTGAACCAATTTGAATGAAATTTGGTACACAGTTAGTCCAGAGCCTGAGAAAGGACATAGGCTACTGAAATTCGAAATTCTTCAACTGTCTAGCTATCACCGTTCTTGAGATACAGCCTGGTGACAGACGGCCGGACCGACAGCAAAGTCTCAGTAATACGGAGCAGAGAAACGGACAAATATTAACCAATAGGATTGCGTACAATATTTGACCGCAGATTTCATGCAATCCTATTGGTTAATATTTGCCCGTTTCTCCGCTCCGCCAGCTGGCTCCGGGTCAATGGACAGGCACCCTTAACCTTTGGGTACTGAACGAGTTTTTGACTAGATATAGATAAGTTTGTCTAAAAAGTAGACATAACACGAAGAGAAAACCTTTGTCTTCACTTGTATGCTTGTCCTACAGAAATGTCATTTGCTTTCGTAAAAGTACTCACAACAATTCGTAATCCTTCATGTTCCACAGCGTCGACAGAGGTCGCCACGGTGTCGTCGCCGAAGCTAGTAGTAACAACCCGTCTCTGCTTGCCTAAAACAACCAATATCAGCCATTTAACAAGCATATATGATCGGACTACAATGAAATTTCCATTACGAAAACTGAATAATCAGTTGCACCAATATGTATACTAGCAGCGCTCCGCGGTTTTACACGCTTTGTGCCCGTTCCCGTGGGAATTACGGGATTTTTTATACATATAAACCTTTTGCCTGAAACACTCTATCTATTGAAAACACCAGCGTCAAAATCCGTTGCGTAGTTTTAAAGATTTAAGCATACATAGGGACAGACAGACAGCTGAAAGCGACTTTGTTTTATACTATGTAGTCTTCTTCTTCATCGAGTGGATGGTTACCCTGACCAATCCTGGTGTCAGAGTAATTGAGCCGCCAAAGGCCTCTAACATGGCTCATGTAACGACTACTATCCGTAGAAAGTAACCGGGACCGACGGCTTAACGTGCCCTCCGAAGCACGGAATCATCTTACTTTTCGGGCAATCAGGTGATTCAGCCTGCAATGCCCTAACCAAACTGAGGACAGTTTCACAAAGAGATTTTGTGAGATATTGTCCCCACCGGGAATCGAACCCGGAACCTCCAGACCGTGAGCCGAGCGCTCAAAACACAAGACCACGGCTGTCGTTTTAAAGATTTATGCATACAGACAGACAGACAGCGGAAGACGACTTAGTTTTATACTATGTAGTGATGACCAATATCTACCTGCATATGATAAATATATGATTCGTGAACTTGATAAGAGTTCTCCTCCACTCCGCTGAAGAGATTGAACACTCTAATATCTCCGGAGGACGTCGCCGCCAGCAGCTGCTGTTGTGTTGGCTGCAGAGAAGAAAAAAACGTTAATTTCAACGTAGTTTATGGACGAAAGTCTATGGTTTATGGTTTTTCTCAGTTTTGTGGGTCGCTTCATGGATTTGTCAGAAGCATAACTGAATTTAATTCATCATTTAAACGTATCCTATAGGATTTTAACAAATATCTATTATCCAACACGTAGTTATACTCACATGAATACAGTATAACAAACCCAACAAGTAGGTATACTCACAAGAATACAGTATAACAAACCCGACCCGCGGGTATACTAGTACGAATACAGAATAAAAAACCCAACAAGTAGGTATACTTACATGAGAATAGTATAACAAACATATCACGCGGGTATACTCACAAGAATATTGTATAACAAAGCCAACAAGTAGGTATACTCACAAAAATACAGTATAACAAACCTAACACGCAGGTATACTCACATGAACACAGTATAACAAACCCAACACGCAGTTATACTAACAATAAAATAGTATACATGGGTCCTAGGTTGGTATACTCACAAGGATACAGTATAAAAAACCTAACACGCAGGTATACTCACAAGAATACGGTATACCAAATCCAACACGCAGCTATACTCACAAGAATACGGTATACCAAATCCAACACGCTGGTATACTCACATGAATAAAGTATAACAAACCGAACACGCAGGTCTACTCACAAGAATACAGTATACTGCCAGTATACTCACAAGATTACAGTACAAGACAAGTATACTCTCATGGAATATAGTAGTAGTGAAGTATGCCGTGCTACTGACTATTTATAATAATTAACCTAACATAGTCCGCTGGTATACTCACATGGAATATGGTGGTAGTGTAGTATGCCTATAGGTTACACTGACTATAGTTAACCTAACATAGGCCGCTGGTATACTGACATGGAAGATGGTGGTGGTGTAGTATGCCTATAGGTTACACTGACTATAGTGATCCTAACATAGGCCGCTGGTATACTCACATGGAAGATGGTGGTGGTGTAGTATGCCTATAGGTTACACTGACTATAGTGATCCTAACATAGGCCGCTGGTATACTGACATGGAAGATGGTGGTGGTGTAGTATGCCTATAGGTTACACTGACTATAGTGATCCTAACATAGGCCGCTGGTATACTCACATGGAAGATGGTGGTGGTGTAGTATGCCTATAGGTTACACTGACTATAGTGATCCTAACATAGGCCGCTGGTATACTCACATGGAAGATGGTGGTGGTGTAGTATGCCTATAGGTTACACTGACTATAGTGATCCTAACATAGGCCGCTGGTATACTGACATGGAAGATAGTGGTGGTCAGATCTATAACAGTTATCCTAACATAGTTCGGTGGTATACTGACATGGAATATGGTGGTGGTGAAGTATGCGTCGTCGTCCTGCAGGCGCAGCGTGCGCGCGGGCGCGAAGTGCGCGTGCAGGAAGCGCGAGGCGGCGCGCAGGCGGCGGCGGCCGCACAGCTCGCGCCGCGCCACGCCCGCGCACACGCTCGGCGGGTCCCACCACGCCGGGCCCGCGCGCCGCGGCGACGGGCACTTGTGCGGCCTGCACATACCACATACCACATACCACATACCACCACTCACTAATAAATACACTCCTATCTGGTCAAAGGTCTACGGGCACTTTATAGTTTTCAACAAACATTAGAGCGTTTGTCCACCGCCGCCGGCACCGGACCGTCACCGGGAAAGAGATGACGGCGCCGAAGTAGCGGTAGATACATTTAGAGCGTTTTGCTTTAGCCGCGTGTCCACCGCACATCCGTCACGTCATAATAAACTCGGGCCGAAATAATCTCGTTCCCGGTGACGGTCCGGTGCCGGCGGCGGTGGACAAACGCTCTTATAGTTATTTTTTGTGCCATCGACACGAAGAAGAAGAAGAACAAACATATAGGTGGTATAGTAAGTAGTGTAGTATTAGTTACTCCCACAGCTGGGCAAAGGCCTCTCATCTCACCAGAGATATCGGTACAACAAAAGACGATTCAGTCCCACCTGGACATAAGCCTATAAGCACTACATTCTTTTTATATGATTTATCCGAAATAGGATAATAAAATTACCATTTTTTTTATTCACACACTGTTAATTAGACCTAAACTAAGCTCTAAGCTTGTATGGCATCTAATTCACTGATACTACTACATATACACACACAAATACTTTACAAGAATATATAATCGACCCAGCTGTCGTCGTCAACAACTATGTCTTCACATATTGTACCTCCGTTGGATCGAGCCCGCAACCCCCGACACAGTGAGCGCTCACACTGCCACTGTGACAACGGGCTTGTCTCTCTCACCTCACCAGAGATATCGGTACTTACTCGAACAAGTTGAACTGCGGACACGTGACCACTGGATTCTTGCAGAGCGAGTGTTGATTGTAGAGATACTCCGTTATGATGGAGTGGAGAGTGACCTTGTGCTGCGTCGAGGGAGAAGTCTCCAACGGCACACTATTCTGCTTCTGCAGACAGCGCTTGTCCGATATAGTCTGCGTGGGGGTCGATGGTAACTGATTCTGCACTTTCCTGTAAAATGAATAAGGTTTAATTTAGTTTGTTGAGGCGTCTATTTGATATTTATGTTTTTTAAACGCACACTTTACAAGACGACTATTCCTGAAAAGGAAAAAGGTTTAGAGATCACTAAACCTTTTTCCTCTTCAGGGGCAGTCGTGTTCGATTGGAAAATTGACGACATTGATCCACATTGGGACAAGTAAGAAAAAAACCGACCAAGTGCGAATCGGACTCGCGCACAGAGGGTTCCGTACTTTACGTCTGTTGTATGGGAGCCCCCCTAGAATATTTGTTTTATTTTATTTTTAGTATTTGTTGTTATAACGGCAATAGAAATACATCATCTGTGAAAATTTCAACTGTCTAGCTATCACCGTTCTTGAGATACAGCCTGGTGACAGACGGACGGACGAACGGACAGCGAAGTCTCAGTAATAGGGTCCCGTATTTACCCCTTTGGATACGGAACCCTAAAAATCTCACCTGATCTTGATAACGTGCGGCGTGGTGGGCGTGTCGTCCACTTGCATCGACGATACTGATCCGAGCGACGAGTTGAGATCAGCGTCCTTCTGCAGCGAGCTGCTGGACCCGGCTCGGGATACTGACACTCTTTGCTACGGAGGAAATACAAACAATAAACACTAATCTAGACGGGACTTAATCGCGAATTAAACATTTAAACATTAAATGCATACCTCAACGTTTCGGTCGTGTCGTGTGTTTAAATAGTGTAAGTACAAACAATAAGTCCTACTAATATTATAGATGTTATTAAATAAATTTTGTTATATGTATTACCTCATGTGCGCCAATGACAAGGGCGTAGGGGCAGCGAAGCACTGGAGCGGGCTCATTTAAAAAGTTAATTTTTGTGCCATCGACACGCTTTAGGCAAGCGTGGTGATTACGACATCCTCCTCACTGTATCCCAGCAGTGGCATATTATAGGCTAATACTTTCTTTCTTACTTTCCTACTAAATTGTGATGAATATAGCAACATAGCTTAATACATTTAGCCACCACTAGAAGCGCCCTGCGGTTTTAATTTCGAGATGAAAAATAGCCTACCTTTCATGCTGAAATTTCCACGGGAAAAGGCACAACGCGGATAAAACCGCGGGGCCCTGCTAGTGACTTATAAAAAATAAGGGGTGGACCACCCTAATCACTATAAATTGAGATGTAAGCTATCCTATCTTTCAAGTTGGATCAAATTTATCAATCACATTTAAAATCGCTTCAGTAGTTTAGGAGTCCATCGCGGACAAACAACGTGACACGTAATTAGTTATGTATAGATAGGTTTGTACTGACCCGATGCGGCGTGGCGGGCGGCGGCGGCGGCGCGGGGCGCGGCGGCGGCGGCGGCAGCCTGGCCTCGCGCTGCAGCGTGGCGGCGCTCTCGGCCAGCCCGCGCGCCCACAGGTGCTCCGCCACCAGCAGCAGCAGCTCGCGCGAGTTGTAGTTGATGCGCGTCTGCGCCACCACGTTCGCCTGCGCCACACATACACAGTGCTGTCACCACTCATACACTAACTGAAGCTCAAAACCTTGGGAGATATTGGCCCACTGCTCTACAGTGACATATTTGAGTTTAAAGCTTCTTCTTCATCGAGTGGACGGTCACCCTGACCAATCCTGGTGTCAGAGTTATTGAGCCGCCAAAGGCCTCTGACATGGCTCATGTAACGACTACTATCCGTAGAAAGTAACCGGGACCGACGGCTTAACGTGCCCTCCGAAGCACGGAATCGTGTTACTTTTCGGGCAATCAGGTGATTCAGCCTGCAATGCCCTAACCAAACTGAGGACAGTCAGACAGTCTCACAAAGAGATTTTTGTGAGATATTGTCCCCACCGGGCATCGAACTCGGAACCTCCGGAGCGTGAGCCGAGCGCTCAGACCATAAGACCACGGAGGCTTTAGGCGGTCTAAAAACCCCGACACCAGGGTTTACTTACCTACTTACTTACCTACCTACTTGCTTACTTACTTACATACTTACCCGGTGTATGTTGGCGAGCGAGGTCTCGAACTCGGCCCCCATGTGCTTGCTCTTGCCGGAGACTCGCTCCAGCAGTTCGAGCGCGTACTTTTGAAACATCACGTGCTCCTGTCGCTTCTCTTGTAAGATCGGATCGCGCATCAGCACTGGAACACGGGATTTAGCTTTTATTACGTCACCGAATTTATCTTTTATTCCATCACATAATTTATCTTTTATTACGTCATTGAATTTATCTTTTATTACGTCACAGAATTTATCTTTTATTACGTCACAGAATTTATCTTTTATTACGGCACTGAATTTATCTTTTACTACGTCACTGAATTTATCTTTTATTACGTCACTGAATTTATCTTTTATTACGTCACTGAATTTATATTTTTTTACGTCACTGAATTTATCTTTTATTACTTCACAGAATTTATCTTTTACTACGTCACTGAATTTATCTTTTAGTACGTCACCGAATTCATCTTTTATTACGTCACTGAATTTATCGTTTATTACATCACAGAATTTATCTTTTATTACGTCACTGAATTTATCTTTTATTACGTCATTGAATTTATCTTTTATTACGTCACTGAATTTAGCTTTTATTATACGTCACAATACTAAGTGTTAGTGTATGTCGCAGTGTGTGTGTTAGTGTGATGCTGTGCGTGTCAGTGTGACGCTGTGTGTCAGTGTGTCACTGTGTGTCAGTGTGACGCGGTGTGTCAGTGTCCCTCACCCTGTATCTGGTTGGTGGTGAGCAGCGGCAGCTTGCCCACGATCTGTCGCACGGTGGGGCAGCGCGCGAGCCCCGCCAGCGCGCGCACGGCCAGCCCGCGCAGCCGGTCCGCGTCGGTGATGGGCGCCTTCACCGTCACCAGCGACAGCAGCACCTGCACGCGCACCTTACTATAACACTGCTACAGAAAATACTGTGGCGCCTAAACAACACTGCATTTATAATAACTAACGGCGGCGCGGCTAGCAGATAAAATATTAGCTCTAAATAGCGTAAGTTTGCTACACGATATTCAACCTTAGGTGGGTCCCAAATTATACACGATATTAAACCTTAGGTGTGTCCCAAATTATACACAATATTCAACTTTAGGTGGGTCCCGAATTATACACAATATTCAACCTTAGGTGGGTCCCTAATTATACACGTTATTCAACCTTAGGTTGGTCCCAAATTATACACGATATTCAACCTTAGGTGGGCCCCAAATTACACACGATGTTCAACCTTAGGTGGGTCCCAAATTAAAGCTCGTGACAGTACTACGGCGTACAAAGCGGATTTTCAAAAAAATAAGTTATTTTTTGCGACTAAAATAATGATAACAATCATTGCCATGGTTCCTAAGAAAAGATCTCCGTACCTCTAGCAGACTTGAGACTTGGCCATCCATTTTGACCGATCTAAAAAGCCACTGTGTATACCGTATGAAGTTAAGTGCTGTTAAGTACTAGTTGAGAAACTTACAAAATAACACGTGATTAATATTAAAATTACACTGGCCCAAATAACGCAAGTATGGTCCAATTTCAACCTTTTATTATACCTTTCGATGGAGTAATATTTTTAAAAATAACGATGTAAACTCACCATCTTCTTCATCGAGTGGATGGTCAACCTGACCAATCCTGGTGTCATAGTTATTGAGCCGCCAAAGGCTTCTGACATGGCTCATGTAACGACTACTATCCGTAGAAAGTAACCGGGACCGACGGATTAACGTGCCCTCCGAAGCACAGAATCGTCTTACTTTTCGGGCAATCAGGTGATTCAGTCTGCAATGCCCTAACTAAACTGAAGACAGTCTTACAAAGAGATTTTTGTGAGATATCCCCACCGGGAATCGAACCCGGAACGTCCGGATAGTGAGCCGGGCGCTCAAACCACAAGACAACGGAGGCTGTTCAACTCAACACAACAACAACTCACCATAATCCCATTATTGGTCCTGACGCTGACCCAAACCTTCTGTATAACGTCTTCGTATGATTTTAGGACCGTTTTCTTTTTACTAGAACCGCTCATAGAGAACCTAGTCGTTGAAGAGCCGGCCTGTAACATAACATAGGTGTAAAGATAGCCTGAAAGATGAAAGGACAAAGGATTTTTCAAGCTGATTAAGAACGAAACAGGACATTAAGTCCAAAATTTACTTTATTTTTCAACTGACTTCAAAATGAAGATTTCTCAATTCCATCGTATAGATTTTATTATTTTTACTACTGAACGGGTAAAAGGCGGGTCGAACCGCGGGGAACAGCTAGTAAATGAACACGCACCCTCTGCAGCGGCGCACACACACAGTTGACCAACACATTGAGCGCCGCTTTCTGTACCTCGGGCTCCGGGACTATTTCACCGTCGGCGGCACCTATGAACAGACAGGAAACATTTTAAATATTTATTTATTATTTATTTATTTATTTATTTATTTAGTGTTAGGAGGTCCAACAGCTTGACCACTTATTCTAAAAAAGTACAGCATATCTTAACAGAAAGCCAATTATAGGTCCTCACGGATAGAAAACAGTTCTAGAAGAACAATACAAGAGCTTGAACATTAAATTACAAAACTACGTTAAACATATACATTAAACTGGTGATCAACGACAATACACTATTGAGAAAAGAAAAAAGAAGAAATTGTTTTTAATCTTAATCAACAAAGAAAGCTTTGCTGAGCATCCGTCTTGCAGTGGGTACACTAGTGTTGTACAAATCTAATGCTTCATATTCCCTACTAAGTTTATTAAAATTCCTGGTTGCTCGCTCGAGAAAAGAGTTACGCCTGTAGTTAGTGCTCGCAGCGCATACACTAATGGGTGGGTTATGTCTAAACATCTTGGGAGGGACAGACAGACTAATTTTGCTAATAAGGTCCGGGCTGTCAATCTGGTTGGTCGTTATTTTTAGAAGATAAGACGTATCAGCTATATCCCGACGCATTGACAATGGGAGTAAATGGAACTGTCTGCAAAGTTTAATATAGTTTTCCGATCTATACGGAATCCCTAATCGGAAGCAAAGAAATTTGATAAATTTCATTTGTATTCGCTCAATTCGTATGATGTATTTATGATAACACGGGTTCCAGACTTCAGATCCGTACTCCAATATACTCCTGACATAGGTGCAATAGAGTATTTTTAATGTTTTAGCGTTCTTAAATTCTGTAGAGTTGCGCATCAAAAATCCCAGCATTCTGTAGGCCTTACATACTATGTGATTCACATGCTCTTCAAAAAGCAACTTAGAGTCATGAATCACTCCAAGGTCACGGACAACATTAACTTTTTGAAGATGATGAGATTTAAGGGTGTAAACAGATGGAATGGGAACTGGCTTACGTGTGAATGTCGTAACAGAGCACTTTGAGGGGTTGAGGTCCAGTTTATTAGTAAGGCAATATTCATCTAGACGTTGCAGATCCTGTTGCATTAATTGAATATCTAAGTCGGACATAATTTTCAAAAATATCTTCATATCGTCCGCGTAAAATAAGACTTTGGTATGCATGAAGCACTTTATAATATCGTTGATAAATATTATGAATAGTAAGGGTCCCAGGAGGGATCCTTGAGGTACACCGCTCGGTATGTGTACCCAGCTAGAAATATAATTATTTAACGCAACTGCCTGAGAACGTAATAATAAATAGGATGTGAACCACCGAAGTAAGTCCCCTCTTATGCCCGCACACTGAAGTTTATAGATGAGGATTGCGTGGGCTATCCTGTCAAAGCACTTACTGTAGTCCGTGTAAGCAACGTCCACCTGCGAGCCCCTACCCATGGCACTAGTAAGGTATTCATTAAACATGATGAGATTTGATATAGTAGACCTACCTTTGAGAAACCCATGTTGATACGGTGAAAAAGAATCTTTTAGTGCAGAGTACACCTGATTATAAACTACTTTTTCAAATATTTTAGAAATAATGCACAACTTAGAAATAGGCCTGTAATTCGAGACGTCCGTTTTCGAGCCCTTTTTGTGGACCGGCGTGATGTACGCCATTTTCCACATATGGGGGAATGTACATTCAGACAGGGATTTTTTAAATAAAATTACTAAAGGTACTACTAGAGTTTCCGCACAGTTTTTTAAGACAATTGGATGAATTTTGTCTGGACCTGCTGATTTAGATGTATCTAATTTCTTTAAAATGTTGAGTATTTCGGATTCATCTATACGAACACTACTTATGTCAGAGGTTGTGTCCGAAGGATTCCAGTCATAGTTAATGTCATATAAATTAGCATTGCTATCACTGTTTTGGGAAAGAAATGTAGATAAAAAGTACGAAGAGAATGCCTCACATATTGCTTCACCCCCTGTCACCGTGACATCGTTGTAATTCATATTCCCAGGTATACCTTTAGATTTAGAACGGCTTTTAATATACGACCAAAAATGTTTGGGGTCCTTCACGACCGAGCCCTCAACTGACGCTATGTACTGTTGGTAATAGGTGTTTTCGAGTTTCTTAGATTTATCCCGCAAGTAATTAAATGATTCCAGGTGAGACCGGTTTTTATATATGTTATACTTGGAAAGGTATTTATATTTTTCTTTAATAACTTTTTTGAGTGCTGGCGTGTACCAATTAGGGTAACTCAGATCTCCCACCTGCCTTGTGGGAATATGTTTGTTTAAAATTTCATGAAGATTATTATAAAAATAAGTAACGGCATCCTCTATATTCATATTAGACAGTTTCTTCTTCCAATCTATGCTTTTAATATCATTATTTATTTTTTCATAATTACCTTTGTTATATGCAAATTTAGAATATGTTAGAGTTTTCAAATATGGGAGAATGGCAAAATGTACAGTAATTGTCAGAGGATTATGGTAAGGGTCAGCAGGTACTAAAGGATCGCTACAGTCAGAGACAGATATAAAGTCATTTGATAAAACCAAGTCTAATATTTTTCCAAATTTGTTTGTAACACCATTATATTGTCTTAGGTTATTCACATATAAATTATCAATAAATGAGGTTTCGTCAATGTTGTGTGCATTTGAAGATGTCATATATTTTTCGGCAGAGTGATACGACCACGTGATATTGCTCATGTTAAAGTCACCCAATATGAGAAACTTATCGTGAGGGTGGTGAAGAATAATATCATCCTGTTTTTCTAAAAAGTTACTTAATTGTTGAGAAAAATTATTTCCAAGATTTTGTTTGCATAAGTATAGAATACACATATGTATTTTCATAGGTGTGTGAGAGTTCAAAGGCTTAATCATTAGTGTGAGCCAAAGGTCCTCAGCTGTAGAGTGATATTCAGACCTTGACTTGACATATATATCTCTACGGATTGCGATAAGGACACCACCGCCACGTGTCTGGTCCCTAATATCGTAATTTCTGTCTCGTCTCCACACAGTATACCTAGAATCAAACAATTCTGAGTCCGAGATTCCGTCTAGTAGCCATGTTTCGGTCAGTGCAACTACATCATACGAATTAAGGCAAATATTTCGATAGAAAATACTCGTTTTTGAACGGAGTCCTCGCACATTCTGATAATAGACATTTAGTTTGAGACTTTTGTCATCCATCAGTATGTATATGGGTATTTTGCGATAGAGTGAAGAACAGTGTGATGAACATAGAGCACCAAAACAATTTTAATGCCAGTAGAACAGTTATAGGAAAAGATGCCAAAGATTAGTGTAACCAAGGTACGGATGCTCAGCTTAGTAGGTAAAGTGTAAAAAGTGACGACAGTTGAGACATGGTGCTTATATCTAATTAAAACATAGCAACGAAATCGATAAATACAGGATGAGACACATATTAGATAACTTTGTTTAAATGCTGTTCACTCATGATAATTCGAGCCATGGAGGTATCATTTTTTCTCACGTGAATCTTCCCATACTTCACCCAGACGTAGCTGTAGTTCTTATCCTTCGCTAATTTCTTTACTTTTGTGAGAAGATTTTTCTGCTCTGCATTTAAATGGTCATTAACGTAAATTCTAGATGTTACGTCGCGGTAACCCAAGTCTGCCGCGGCAATTTTCGAGGTTCGCGCGGCCGCCGCAAAGTCTTCCTTCACGTATCTATTTATGAAGCTTACAATAATGGCCTTTTCCTTTGAGTTGTGAAGAGGTACTCGGTATATGTAGTTTATCTGAGTTTTTGGAACAGAAAAATTAATCTTCTCACCGACAGTGTCCAATATGCGAAAGAGATTCTCATCTTTTTTAAAGGGAATGCCCTTGATCTCGATGTTGTTGAGGCGGGACCTTTGATCACTCGAGGATATATCACTGGAGAGACGTTTCACATCACTTTGCAATGCACCCACAGTAGCTTCAAGGTTCTCAAATTCCTTCATCTTGGTCTCCAAGTAGTTGAGTCTACTGGAGTATTCATCTAGTTTGTTGCATAAGAATTCATTGGATGTTTTAAGTTCTGAGACCTCTTCTCTGAGGCTCTTAACATCAGACATAAGAGATGGTAGGCCCCTCAATTGCATTTTCACATCCCTTAGCTCGTTCAGAATAATGTCCAGCGAGGCAGGTTCAGGGCTGATTGCTGTTTGAGGGGGACGGGGGGACAGGGTTTTGCATGAGGGGCACCTCCAGGTCGCTCGACGCTCAGTGCCCAGCTTCCTCCAGCCTGACTCCGTGATCCCGGCACATCCAAAGTCCAGGTGCCCTTTACAGGAGGCACATTGCACACCGTCATTGAACATTGCTCCACACTTAACACAATTCATTGTATTACAATAATAAATACTAGCTTCTTGGTAGCACTAGATGGTATATTTTGGTAGAAATTATGCTTTAAATAATGGCAACACTTTCCGGTGATAGGTTGCAATTACATCAAAGTCAAATACTGCAAACTTGTCAGATGTCTCCTTGAGTTTGACAGATGTCAATGGTAAAAACATTAACCAATTGAGGGTAGCACTTTATCTCGACGAGTGTCAAATAGACGTATTTTACAGTGTTTTCAGTGTTAATTCAGGGATTATACTTTACACCAACTTAAGCACAACACTATTAAGTATTAATACACACTATTTACACAAGTTCAACAAGGTGGGGGCACTATTTCCAGAGTTATTATTGTTAATTTCAAGCACAGTATTGCTCGTATCCGAGGAATTGACATGAATGATGAATATAAATTTGTTTTCCCATTAAAAATTAAGAGTTAAACTACCCTAATCACTATAAATTGAGATGTAAGCTATCCTATCTTTTGAAGTTGGATCATGTTGCACACGGTGTGCACATGACATTTATAATCGGTTCAGTAGTTTAGGAGTCCATCGCGGACAACTAACGTGACACGTAATTTTTATATATAACTAGCAGCGCCCCGCGGTTTTACCCGCGTTGTGCCCGTTCCCGTGGGAATTTCGGAATTTTTTTTACAAAAAACCTTCCTCTTGAATCACTCTACCTATTACAAAAAACCGCATCAAAATCCGTTGCGTAATTTTAAAGATTTAAGCATACAGACAAACAGACAAACAGACATGAAACAGAGACGACTTTATTTGATACTATGTAGTGAAGATAAATACACCTGGACAAAATTCACTCATGGTTAATTAGACCCAAACTAAGCTCTAAGCTTGTATTATGGAATCTAACTCGCTGATACTACTACTACATATATGTAAATACACAAATACTTTATAAGAATATATAATTGACACCCAGACGTCGTCAACAACTATGTCTACACATTGTTACTCCGTTGAATCGAACCCGCAGCCCTCGACACAGTAAGCACTCTCACTGCCACTGTGCCAACATTTACTAAGTAAATTAAGTTCGAGTAGGTTGGTAGCGTGGTCAACCTTAGTATCGATGTTTTAGACCGCCTAAAGGCCTCCGACATGACTTACTCAGCACTATATTGACGCCGGTCGTCTGCTCGTCTCTCATGTCGATCTTCTCGGTGAGTAAGAGCTGCACTCTGGGCGCGACACAACACACTGATATCACGTCCAACGCCGATCGGACAGTTTCAGATCTGTAGAGAATGTGTGGAGTTAAAAGCGTCTTAAGGTTAAGCGAACAATACCATTCTTCTTCTTCATCGAGTGGATGGTCACCGTGACCAATCCTGGTGTCAGTTATTGAGCCGCCAAAGGCCAATACAATACCATTTTGACACGAAACTTAATTCACGGATACACTTCGCTTTTAACACTAGCAGCGCCCGGCGGTTGAACCCACGTTGTGCCCGTTCCCATGGGAATTTTGGGATGAAAAATAGCCTATAACCTTCCCGTTGAATGTAAAAAATAATTACTCAAATCAGACTAATAATTCCTGAGATTAACTCACTTAGGTAAAATTTGGAAGTTTGTTTGTTTGTTCGAGGTAATCTCAAGAACTATCAGTCCGATTTAAATAAGTAATTCTTTTTGTAAACAATAGCCACATTCAACGGGAAGGTTATAGGCTATTTTTCATCCCGAAATTCCCACAGGAAAGCGCACAACGCGGGTAAAACCGCGGGGTGGAACTAGTTAAGGAAACTTCCTTACCTCCCGTTGAAGTTCCACTCGTACGCGTAGCCCACGACCTGCAGCAGTAACGCGACGCCGCCCAGCTCCAACAGCTCGTCCACGGGAGGCCAGCGGGACCACGCCACGCTCTGCACCAGCTCGATCTGTTCCTGGATCTCTTCGGGGGACGATTTCGATGCCTGTAGGACAAAAGACGAAGACGGTTGGGTAGATTAATAGGTAATGCTGGTGTTGAAGATGCTGATGGCTGCGCGAAAAAGGGAATCATGTAAATTTTATTTTCGAGAGCGTCGTCACCCACCTCCTGATGAAGGTCACCGAATGTGACCGAAACGTGTTGAGGAACTCACAACAGTAGCCTCCGTCGTACGTAAGTTCACAAAAAAAAACTTGAGAGGTGTCAAGGGACCCGGATGGAACGAAGTTAATTTATTATCAACAAAAATAATCGTCGCGACACCACACTGTTCAATGCGAAATAGAAAGACGAAACGAAAATATCTAGCTTGCTTTCTATAAGAGAGAGGGAAACTCTCTCTGGCGTGCGCAAGTTTCTCTGTCTGTCCCTCTCTGGCCTAAAAAATGTCGTTACCATTTTTTCCGTCTAGCCCCCTTTCGCAACGCGCGATAAGGAACTTCGTTCCAATTATAAGAGAGGGTTGTTCGTACCTTATAAGGCGGAGGCTCCGGCACGTTATCTCCGGACTGTCTCGCAACTTGTTCGGCGCGGAGGCGCAGGTGAGCTTCTAGGTATCTGCAACAATACAATATATACCAATAAAATAAGTATATAGGTCAAAGTATGGTCAGACGTGGCGCACGATCTGGCGCGAGGCGCACGTCTCGTCGTCCGACATATAGTGTATAGTGTGAGGCGACATGCGACTGACCGGCGCAGCGCGACGCAGACGTGGCGCACGATCTGGCGCGAGGCGCACGTCTCGTCGTCCGACATATAGTGTATAGTGTGAGGCGACATGCGACTGACCGGCGCAGCGCGACGCAGACGTGGCGCACGATCTGGCGCGAGGCGCACGTCTCGTCGTCCGACATATAGTGTATAGTGTGAGGCGACATGCGACTGACCGGCGCAGCGCGACGCAGACGTGGCGCACGATCTGGCGCGAGGCGCACGTCTCGTCGTCCGACATATAGTGTATAGTGTGAGGCGACATGCGACTGACCGGCGCAGCGCGACGCAGACGTGGCGCACGATCTGGCGCGAGGCGCACGTCTCGTCGTCCGACATATAGTGTATAGTGTGAGGCGACATGCGACTGACCGGCGCAGCGCGACGCAGACGTGGCGCACGATCTGGCGCGAGGCGCACGTCTCGTCGTCCGACATATAGTGTATAGTGTGAGGCGACATGCGACTGACCGGCGCAGCGCGACGCAGACGTGGCGCACGATCTGGCGCGAGGCGCACGTCTCGTCGTCCGACATATAGTGTATAGTGTGAGGCGACATGCGACTGACCGGCGCAGCGCGACGCAGACGTGGCGCACGATCTGGCGCGAGGCGCACGTCTCGTCGTCCGACATATAGTGTATAGTGTGAGGCGACATGCGACTGACCGGCGCAGCGCGACGCAGACGTGGCGCACGATCTGGCGCGAGGCGCACGTCTCGTCGTCCGACATATAGTGTATAGTGTGAGGCGACATGCGACTGACCGGCGCAGCGCGACGCAGACGTGGCGCACGATCTGGCGCGAGGCGCACGTCTCGTCGTCCGACATATAGTGTATAGTGTGAGGCGACATGCGACTGACCGGCGCAGCGCGACGCAGACGTGGCGCACGATCTGGCGCGAGGCGCACGTCTCGTCGTCCGACATATAGTGTATAGTGTGAGGCGACATGCGACTGACCGGCGCAGCGCGACGCAGACGTGGCGCACGATCTGGCGCGAGGCGCACGTCTCGTCGTCCGACACGCGCGCCTCCTCCTCGTCCGACCCGAGGATCGGCAGCGTCGAGATCACGTTGTACAGCTTGCGGAGACCGTCCTGCGACACAACCATCACACTAATCACTCTAATGAGTTTTACAAATGAGTTTTTCAAATGAGTTTGTCAAATGAGTTTGTCAAATGAGTTCTTCAAATGAGTTTGTCAAATGAGTTTTTCAAATGAGTTATTCAAACGAGTTTATCAAATGAGTTTTTCAAATGAGTTTGTAAAATGAGTTAATCAAATGAGTTTTTCAAATGAGTATGTCAAATGAGTTTTTCAAATGAGTTTGTCAAATGAGTTTGTCAAATGAGTTTGTCAAATGAGTCATTAACATTATAATATCGACTGTATACAGTCGATTTAGTCATTTAAGAAGTAGTTTTAATAAACAATTTAAGAATTAATAATCTATTGTCGTTTTCATAATTAAAGCCCTCAGGGTGAGAACGACAACTTCCTAAAATGACAACTTCCGAAAACGACAACTTCCGAGAACGTCTATTCTAAACTCGTCAATTTCCTAAAATGACAAATTCCGAAAATGACAAATTCCGAAAATGACAACTTCCTAAAATGACAACTTCCTAAAATGACTACTTCCAAAAATGACTACTTCCAAAAATGATTTAAAAAAAATAACCCTAACCTACCGAATAGTAAGAAAATTATGACAACTTCCAAAAATGATAAAATAAAAATAACCCTAACCTACCGAATAGTAAGAAAATTATGACAACTTCCAAAAATGATAAAAAAAAATAACCCTAACCTACCGAATAGTAAGAAAATTATGACAACTTCCAAAAATGATAAAAAAAAATAACCCTAACCTACCGAATAGTAAGAAAATTGTTTTACTACTCGTAAATACATGCAATTCGGTAGGTTAGGGTTTTTTTTTTGCCGCGAGTGGTAAGAAAACCTACCAGGAAAATAAGCTATTGAAAAATAATAAAGTTGACATATTAAAAAAGTTGTCGTTTTCGGAAGTTGTCGTTTTCGGAAGTTGTCATTCTAAAAAGTTGTCGTCTTCGGAAGTTGTCGTTATCGGAAGTTGTCATTCTAAAAAGTTGTCGTCTTCGGAAGTTGTCGTTTTCGGAAGTTGTCATTTTAGGAAGTTGTCGTTCTCACCCTGAGCCCTACATAGTAGAAAACAAAGTCGCTGTCCCTATATATGCTTAGATCTTTAAAACTGCGCAACGGATTTTGATGCGTTTTTTTTATAATAGACTAGCAGCGCCCCACGGTTTTACCCGCGTTGTACCCGTTCCCGTAGGAATTTCGGGATGAAAAATAGCCTATAACCTTCCCGTTGAATGTGGCTATCTATTACAAAAAGAATTATTCAAATCGGTTCAGTAGTTTCTGAGATTAGCGCGTTTAAACAAACAAACAAACAAACAAACAAACAAAACAAACTCTTCAGCTTTATAATATTAGTATAGATAGAGTGATTCAAAAGGAAGGTTTACAAGTATAAAAATTCCCAAAATTCCCACGGGAACGGGCACAACGCGGGTAAAACCGCGGGGCGCTGCCAGTAGAGTATACGGTGTTAACATACCTGATTGTCAAACTCCTCTAAGATAACTCTGAACTGGAAGGATAGCCCGAAGAACATGGTAGCGTGGCACCGGCCCGAGTCGTGAGAGCATTCTAACAGCCACAGGGCGTATCTATCGACAAAGTATTACCATAGTATTAGTTCAAACGGGAACTTACGTACGACGGACTTCGATCAACAATACACAACTAGATGTCGGGTCGGCGCAAAAAATACGTCTCGGTGAATAACGCCTCGTTTGAAAAGTGAGCTCTTATTTTATTCATAAGATTTGCTACTTTATTGCTAGGTGTCATGGTTGTAATTAGGTTGAGCTTCGAACTGTTTTAAAACTTTTGTTTCAGTTCGGTAGTAAACAAAATAAGTTGTCACACGTCATCCACGCGGACAGTATTTAGGTTTGATTTTGTACGTGACCCGATATCTAGTTGTGTATTGTTGATCGAAGACGAACGGAGGATAAAACAAATGTGACGTGCACGTGATATTACTACACCCTCCCCCCATCCCCCCATGCGATATTTTGTGATTTTTTATGAATTTGATAGCTAAAGTACTGTTCTTCTTCTTCTTCATCGAGTGGATGGTCACCCTGACCAATCCTGGTGTCAGAGTTATTGAGCCGCCAAAGGCCTCTGACATGGCTCATGTAACGACTACTATCCGTAGAAAATAATAAGTATAGCTAGCTCACTTGACTAGGTCTGCGAGCGTGCGGCGCGGCAGCAGGCACACGCGCTCCATGGCGTCCTCGCAGTAGGCCAGGTAGTAGAGGCAGATCGACACGCCCGTCGCCGCCACCGACGGCCGCGGCACCTCCAGGAACTTCTGCAACCACGCAATAGAGAATAGGTCACTCACCACAATTAAATATCACTACATAGTAATAAACAAAGTCGTGTCTGTCTATGTATGCTTAGATCTTTAAAACTACGCAACGAACTGGATAATTTTTCTATCGGAAATTCCCACAGGACCACAAAGCAGGCCAAACCACGGCGTTAAACTATTTTGTGTACTAGCCGCGCCTCACGGTATTATCCGCGTTGTATCGGTTCCCGCGGGAATTTCGGGATAAAATGTATCCCATGTGTTATTCTAATGTATATTAGTGTAAGGTTTAATCCAAATCCGTCCTCACAAACAACAAAAAAACATACATCCATCCTCACAAACTTTCGCAGTTATAATATTAGTAGTAGGAAGTAGGATAGTAGGATAGTAGGAAATAGGAAGTAGGATAGTAGGAAGTAGGATAGTAGGAAATAGGATAGTAGGAAGTAGGATAGTAGGAAGTAGGATAGTAGGAAGTAGGATAGTAGGAAGTAGGATAGTAGGAAGTAGGATAGTAGGAAGTAGGATAGTAGGAAGTAGGAAAGTAGGAAGTAGGATAGTAGGAAGTAGGATAGTAGGAAGTAGGATAGTAGGAAGTAGGATAGTAGGAAGTATGAAAGTAGGATAGCAGGAAGTAGGATAGTAGGAAGTAGGATAGTTGGAAGTAGGATAGTAGGAAGTAGGATAGTAAGATAGTAGGAAGTAGGAAATAGGAAGTAGGATAGGATTACACGGTGTCGTACGAACCTGCAGCCCTCCGGTGTTGATGAAGTCGATGGAGAACTTCTTGTGGCACAGCAGCGCGGCGAGGTACTTCAGCGCCTCGAAGGCGAGCCGGGAGTCGCGAGACTCGCGCACGTTCAGGTAGCCTAGGATAAGACCTAGGGCGTTCTGCTCAAACACGTGCGATAAGAACTGGAATGAAAGCGATTCTGGTTAGCAACGCTGTTGAAAAAGTTAACTAAATATGATGTTAACTGATAGCTGCAATTGTTTTTGCTCTTTTTATATTCCCTGTAAAGGAACCGAAACGTCACATAAAAAATCTATAATATAAAAATAAATCGCCGAATCTGTTGCTAAGCGCATAACTTCAGAACGACTGCACCAAATTGGATGATTATTTTTTTCATACGTTCCTTAAGAAAAATAAGGAATAAAAATCTCAAAATTTCCACGGGAACGGGGGCGCTGCGGGTGAAACCGCGGGGCACAGCTAGTATAAAATAAAAGCGAAATGTATTTACCTCCTGATATTCTCCCATAGGTGTAAGATATCTCAATATTAACATTTGTTTGGTCGCGTCCGTCGGCGGGTGGATTTGAATATTACCTGAAATATTAAAAGTAAAGTAAATTATTAACTTGTGATGGCCCACTGCTGGGCAAAGACCTCTCATCCCTCTGAAGATATCAGTACAGTGAGGAGGATGTCGTAATCACCACGCTTGCCTAGTGCGGGTTGGTGATCTCAACCCGAGCCATGTTTGAATAGTAGGGAAAATGATTTTTTAGTGATGAGGTAGTTTGCTTGTTTGTATGTTCGAGCTAATCTCAGGAATTATCCGCCCGATTTGAATAATTCTTTTTGTAATAGATAGCCACATTCAACGGGAAGGTTATAGGCTATTTTTCATCCCGAAATTCCCACCGGAACGGGTACAACGCGGGTAAAACCGCGGGGCGCTGCTAGTATATAATATACTGACCGATAACATAAGTTTCCATTTCCGCCCAGCTTGAGTTGGACGACGTCTCGTGGTGCGCGAGCGGCGGCGGCGGCCGCGCCGGCGGCGACATCAGCCCCGCCGGGGACTGCGGCACCGCTGGGGACCACACAACATTCGTATTATTACGTATCAAATTTTAAAAACCTTCTGATCAATAACTGCCGGACAGATTTTTGCCAAACATGGTTAAGAAATCAGGGATTCGAATGAGAAAGCCTCATCAAAATCGGTGCAACCTGACAGATTCACCCTCACAAACACACGCCTACACACACACTCACTCACACACACGCACGCACGCACGCACGCACGCACACACGCACGCACGCACGCATACACGCACGCACGCACACACACACACACCCACACACACACAAAATTTGATGTATTTCTCTATGCTATTTTGCATCTCGAAATTCCCACGGGACCGGGCACAACGCGGGCTAAACCGCGGGGCGCTACTAGTTCATAATATTAATAGGATGTACACTTACAGTTGTAGTTCTTGACAGGCGTCTCCGGGTCCCGACTCGGGCGCGGCGGCGTCTCGTCCACTAGCATACTGTCGCCGCCGCCGCCCTCGTCTCTGTCACGGTCTGGAACATACGGGCCTGTAAGTACAGGACAGGACACAGGCTTTTCACATAGCTTAATATATAGTTTATTGGCCTGTACAGGACATAGGCTTCTCTCATAACTTAATGTATATTTTATTGACTGATATAAAACGTGTGAGTATGTGTGTGTGTGTGTGGATTTGTGTGTGTGTGTGTGTGTGTTGTGTGAGTGTGTTTGTGGATGTGTGTGTGTGTGTGTGTGTGTGTGTGTGTGTGTGTGTGTGTGTGTGTGTGTGTGTGTGTGTTTAACTGCATTTGGCGCCATAGCTCTTTAACAGCTGGCCTGATTTCGATGCGGTTTCAATTTAATTTTTTTCATATAATTTTTATCTCAATTTGCTTGTGCTGGTTCTTAGCTATGTTTGGTAAAAATCGGGCCAGCCGTTTTGCGCATGTTTTTTTTATTTCTTTTAATTCACGTTATATCCCGACGGGATAGCGATGACTAACCTCTTTTATCCCCATTAGGCCCGTTGGTCTTGTATTCATTACTCCTCTTTTTGTCAAATCGGGCAAAATGCCGCGTCTGACTCGGCGGCGTCACTGTGTTGTGATTACACTGAAATATGTACGGTATTTTTGGATTAGAAAAAGTAGCCCACTGCTGGGCAAAGATCTCTCATCTCACTGAAGACATCAGTACAGTGACGAAATAAAAAGTTAAAAAGATATAAATGTTATATAATGTTTGTTTATACCTCGTTGCTTCATATTCCTCCTCATTGTACTGATATCTTCAGTGAGACGAGAGGCCTTTGCTCAGAGGGACATTACAGGCTAATACTTACTTTACTCATTATTAAACCACTTATTAAAATACTATTAATATTAAAGTTATAGTTAATGTCAGCGCCCCCCCCCCCCCCCCTCTCTCTCTCTCTCTCTCGCCCCTCCCGCTCTCTCTCTCGCCCCTAACACTCTCTCTATCTCGCCCTCCCTCTCTCTCTCTCTCTCTCGCCCTCCCTCACTCTCTCGCCCTCCCTCTCTCTCGCCCTCCCTCTCTCTCTCTCTCGCCCCTACCTCTTTCTATACCTCTCCCTCCTGTCACTACTCTTCTCTCTCTCTCTCCTATACATACCTGATTTCTCTCCTCCTGCGCCTTATTGATAAGTCCGTGTAGCCTCCTCAGCATTAGTGGTACTAGCATTACGTTTAAATCCCTGCAATAGATAAATAAATGAGCAATTAGTAGAGAAAGGGTGAGTGGCCAACCCCGGTGTCACAGTTCTTGGATCACCCTAATCGCCCCCGGCAATGTTTAACGATTGAAACAACCGAGACCGACCAGTTTACGTGCCCGTTGAAGCACGTTTAAGTAAATTATAGTATCAAGGTCTGTTTTCGGTAGTGACCGCACGGTCCCACCGCTCAAAATTTCATCTATAGTTTTAGTCGCCAAAAACGCGGCTATTTACCTAAAATTAATAGCAGTACATGCGTTATTTCATTGAATGTATGTTTGTTACTGTTTCACGAAAAAACTACTGGCCGGATTTGGATGAAACTTTACAGTAATATCTATATATATAAAAATGAAACCCGTTTTCCTTGGTCAAGGCATCACGCGTGAATGGCTGGACCGATTTCCACGGTTTTGCATTCGTTGGAAAGGTCTCGGGCTCCGTGAGGTTTATAGGGAATAAAAATCTCAAAATTCCCACGGGAACGGGGGCGCTGCGGGTGAAACCGCGGGGCACAGCTAGTAGGTTATACATCAGAATAACACACGGGATACATTTTACCCCAAAATTCCCGCGGGAACGGGTACAACGCGGGTAACACCACCGGGCGCGGTTAGTAAGCAATATTTTAGTCGCTCCGGCTATATACCTAAAATTAGTCGCTATCTCGTGCACCTCCATGGCGGCCGCGAGCAGCCCGGTGGCGTAGCACTGCAGCGGCTCGGGGGAGTTGGTCGCCCACCCGACCAGACGGTGGATTAGGGCGTCGTTATCCTGGAATAATATATAGACCTAGATTAAATTTAACTTTAAGAGATTTTAGTCCAAAAAAGACCTCCGACGATTGAAACAACCGGGACTGCCTGCTTAACGTGCCCTCCGAAGCACGGTAGCGCTCAGGTAGAAATGCCACTATCGGCTACCCATCCAAGCAGTGGCCGAGCTGCACGCTTGCTTAACCATCGCGATGGGCAAAATTCCCTTAATAATGGGCACAGGACAGGTAAACCTAGACGCTGCTATATTAGTAACTATTATAGTAAGGCGTAATTCCACATTCGAAGATTATTAGTTATTTTTCATCCCAAAATTGCTTAGGGCATTCAATTCAAATTCAAATTCATTTATTCATTTCAAATGTAATTACATTATATTTCGCTCAGTTATCGAGACATCACCTCCCATACTAGTGTAAACTGTGTCACGGAAAGGTGATACCTCTCAAACCGAGCAACAATAAAATATAGCTTACATTCTACTTTCCATACATACCTTACAAACTAACATATATACATTTATACTTATAATTATGCCTAATATATTAGGGACTTTTTTTCGTAAATGCTTCCCTGAAGCGACGATAAACCACGGCATTGCAGGCTGAATCACCTGATTGCCCCAAAAGTAAGATGATTCCGTGCTTCCGAGGGCAGGTTAAGCCGTTTGGTCCCGGTTACTTTCTACGGATAGTAGTTGTTACTTGAACCATGTCAGAGGCCTTTGGCGGCTCAATAACTCTGACACCAGGATTGGTCAAGTTGACCATCCACTCGATGAAGAAGAAGAAATCCCTAAATTCCCTTAATTACAGGTACATCACAGGCAAAGCCTGCTGCTTTACAATCGTCATCCATACCTGGAACACGACACTCATCTCCAAGCCCGGCATGAGGTCCAGGGTGAGTCTGCAGGCCGCCACGTTCAGCTTGTGCACGTCTCTGCCTGTGATGTTCTGTCGCGAGTAGTACGTGTCGCGCACGTAGTCATTCACCAGCTGGAAATTGAAGAGAGGTTTGTAGAATAAAAATGTTATTGAATAAAAAATCTATACAGATACTAGCTGCGCCCCGCGGTTACACCCGCGTTGTATACGTTCCCGCGGGAATTTCGGGAGATAAAAAATAGATGATGTCCGATTCTCAGACTTACCCGATATGCACACAAAATTTCCTGAGAATCGGTCGAGCCGTTTCAGAGGAGTTCAACCACGCACCCCGTGACACGAGAATTTTATATATTAGAAGAAGATTCATTCATTAACTTCGAGTCAGTGTCCAACCCTGGTGTGGGAAGATTTTAAACCATTTTTTAACGTTTAAAATTTCAATTAATAGTATAATTAGCGCCCCGCGGTTTTACCCGCGTTGTGCCCGTTCCCGTGGGAATTTCGGGAATTTTTATACTCATAAACCTTCACCTTGAATCACACTATCTATTTAAAAAACTGCATCAAAATCCGTTGCGTAATTTTGAAGATTACGCTACGGATTTTGATGCAGTTTTGCATACATAGGGACAGACAGCGGAAAGCGAGTTTGTTTTATACTATTATTGATAATTCCTTGCTTACCTTAGTCATAAAGTTGTCTTTCTTAAACATAACTTTGAGGGCATGTCCCAGCGCACACTCGGGGTCGGTCCGCGACGGGTGCCGCTCATCGAACGGGTCCGGATCCTTCTTCATAAAGTTCTCTGTCTCCGCTTCTATTATCTCTGCTATTCTGTAATGTTTATGGTTATTGTTAGTAGAAATTATCTTTATATATATAATTCTACTGTATGTGTGTATGTCAATGAACTGCTCCTAAACGGCTGGACCGATTTGAATGATTTTTTTGTATGTGTTTGGGTGGCACCCTGAATGTTTAAGAATCATACTAGCGACATCTATTGGGTCGCAGTTGGAACCACCACTCGAGACAGCTAGTTTTTTCCTAAAATTTGCAGGAATGTAGTGGATTTTCCAGCCAGACAATTCCTTCTGAAGAGGAAAAAGGCTCAGTAACTTCATTCCTACCGTATCACAGAAGCTTTACCGCAATAGAAGAAATTGTCTTCAGTCTAAAATTTAAGTGCGATTGAATAACTCTCGTAACAAAAAAGACGTGTGGCACTCGGGGACTGCCGCGGTAAAGCTATTGCATAGTTATTTTTTGTATCACTAGATGGCATTAGTTGGGAGCGTGAGGTTTTTTCGTTACGGTTATTTCTGGATTCGGTCCCCGCGCTCAAGGCCCGCGATAGAAGCTATGCAATAGCTTAAAAATTGAATAAGACTTATTACACCCTTATCAATTGATAACTTCAGTGAGATGAGAGGTCTTTATCGTATCACGTATCATACAAAAAGTAATTTCTGCTTTTGAACGCCTCGGTGGTTTAGTGGTATGTGCACTCGCATGCCAAGACTGAGGTCCCGGGTTCAATTCCCAGGTCGAGCGAAAACATGTTTCCTACTTTTCAAACATACATTATGACGCTACATTATCCGGTCTCGTCTGGTTTTTAAGTTTATTATTTTGTAGTTAGTATTGACTAGTAGTCACAAAGGTTAGTATATTCAAACAAACAATATCTTAAGGGTTATTATATGAGTTAGATCAATCTAATACAATATAATTTCTATATGTGATGTAAAACAATTCTGTATTGAGAACAATTGAAGATTGTGATCCTATGAGATCATGATATAGCTATTACTGATGGGAAAATTAGTAGAAATGTCACTAAAATCTACTTTACTAGCAGCACCCTGCGGTTTTACCTGCGTTGTGCCTGTTCCCGTGGGAATTTCGGGAATGTTTATACATATAACCCTTTCTCTTAAATTATCTATTTTTTTAAAACCGCGTCAAAATTGGTGCAGTAGTTATTCGAGTTTATCACGAACAGACTTTGATAATACCTTATGGGTGTATTAAATTGTATGGGAGGACTTATTAAAAGCTATAAAGACCGTTTACTAATTAAGACTGCCTTATTGCTGTATTTTTACTGTAGACAGACGTAGTAGACATATGTAGTGATTGATAGCAAAATTAGTATTAAAGTCACTAAAATCTACTTTATATTGGATATAATATTGGACTTATAGTATCAGTGCCCAAATGTGCGTTTTCTTTGAATTATTTTACAAAATATGGACAATATTTTTTACAAAAATTTAAAAAATATTTTATAATAACAATTCAATGATTCACATGTGAATTGCACAATATTATATAAATTTTATCAAATTATCCGAAAATAGTTTTAGCACATGTATTTTTTATCAAACACAATTTCGATTTTTGACATAAGGGGAATATATCAAAACATACGGTTTACCTCGTCAGCGTGGGAATGGGGTCGTATGTTGGTGTCGTATGCTGTTCCTCCCATTGTCTTAGGAGCTCCGTCACTTCTTGAGCAGGCGGCGAATCCATTATATACTATTTTTTACAAAAATTACAATTCTAACCTCGCTACGAACAAAAATTCAAAGTCGCTTTTTATCAATCACACACAACACACATTCATTATTTTGGTTAATTTAGCAGTAATTAAACGTAATATTACATTATTTATCGTAAAAATGACTTAATTATTGGATTTTCTAAATATTTTACGCTATTTACTTCCGAGCACAGTTTCTTTGCAAAATTTCATTTGATATTCAGAGTTGCCAGTATCGAGTATATTAAATTACCGTAACAAATACCTCTACCTTATTATACACAGAACAAATGTTTTTTATTACATATTACGGTGCATAAATTAACATCGGAATTTATGAATTTACATTACGATGTTCAACAAATAAACATACAGCTAAAGTAGTATTTATTTAATTACTCCATCGGCAAATTGTCCATGTCCACCAAGAATATTTTATATTAATTTAATTTTAAGTAACTTTTATCTGTTAGTACATTTTGATCGAAATAAATATTTTTAATTCAGTAATAAATAATATAAAAATAATACTAACCACACCTTACTTTACCAACTATTTCAGATATCATAATATTTCTGGCAACATAGCTGGCCATAAACAGTCTCGAACTGTACAATTTTTTGGCTTGGTTGATCGGTTTGCTTGGTCTAGTTTGCTAAGAGTTTGTTAATGTGTTTCACGGTCTACCAGATAATTAGTTGTAACCATGGAAGTGCTATCCATGGAGGTTTTAATT
Source organism: Cyclophora punctaria (assembly GCA_951394245.1). Classification (NCBI taxonomy): domain Eukaryota; kingdom Metazoa; phylum Arthropoda; class Insecta; order Lepidoptera; family Geometridae; genus Cyclophora; species Cyclophora punctaria. The sequence goes on from OX596196.1 coordinate 1,860,043, forward strand.
TGACTCTTCTACATTCGCGATATTCGACGATAGTATTAAAAGGAGCCACCGATGAAAAGGTAATATTATATAACACTTTTTTCTTCATATCATCTAAGCTTTGCAATCTAATAGGTCTCTATGACGCTCGAGTAAATCCCCATTTAGCAACGTGGCCTCCCCTACTAAAAGAATAATATTATCGTTATTATACTCTCTACGCTACGAGCTACGAGCCAAACTCTGCTTCATCGCTGATCCGATCGCTAACCACCGATGCCAATCAATCAAAGTTATCAATCGATCGAATCAATATGTCAGTCACTTCAGTCCCATGCTTCAGTCCTGTCTGTGATAAACATCAATCAAATGATCAAATCAATCAATCAATGGGTGAATCTGTGGCGCGAATGTCTGAAAAAGAATTTAACTAATTTTTTTTTAATTTATGTATGGTCTGTGGTGTGTTGGTGTTTAGGCCCATCTCAGACGACAGACTATCCGTGACGCACTTTTTAGTCTGTGAAAATAGAACCTATCTATACTAATATTATAAAGCTGAAGAGTTTGTTTTGTTTGTTTGTTTGTTTGTTTGTTTGTTTGTTTGTTTAAACGCGCTAATCTCAGAAACTACTGAACCGATTTGAATAATTCTTTTTTTTATGGATAGCCACATTCAACGGGAAGGTTATAGGCTATTTTTCATCCCGAAATTCCCACGGGAACGGGTACAACGCGGGTAAAACCGCGGGGCGCTGCTAGTGTAATTATATGCAGTAACGCACACGACGCGCAAAAAGTCCGGCGCACAAAAAATCCGTGAATTCGGGCAGACCGCACCGCGCCGCGCCGCGCCGCTCCGCGCAAAAAGTGTGTGAAAAAAATTGATGATCTTTCCGAAGGTATATGATGTACCCAAAATGTTCTGTTTCTTCTTTTTTTTCTGTACTTCATGTACATAATGATACTTCGCGATCTCTGCACGATTTCCATAGCATCTACGTCCCTACAGCTCTGCCGACAGAATCACAGATTACTAAATAGTTACTACGTGAAAGATGTGCGTCGTGTGCGTTGAGTGTGAAAAATCCGCGACCGACTTTTTGCGCGCCATGCAGACTTTTTGTGCGCCGCAGACTCGATCGCACAAATAGTCAGTCTGTCGTCTGCGATGGGCCTTACTGTTTGTTTATGTATAACGTACATATTTTTTCTCTAGGCTTTTTTTAGTTTTATTGTAAAAAAGTAATATCGTAAATAAACATAATGTCGCTAAATGGGACCCAAACGTCTCGGGGCAGTCTGGGAAGTCACGATCGGAAATTACGCTACAGAGCTCTACTTGAAGACTTGTCAACTTTGGGTCTGTTTGTTTACATATTTGTTGTTCAAATATTCTTCAGCGTATGGCGGACTTAGTTGCATTTTTTCCCATTTTACTAGGAATATTAGGATGAAAAGAAGCTTAGCACTAAAGTTATTTCATTCGGTACGTCGGGGAATAAAAGCTTTTATACAAAAAACAAGTAGTTGCCTATAATAACTAAGTAATCATAAAAATTAATTCAATAAAAAAAACTGTTTTATTTCCTTTTCAACTCAATAGAAATCTTTTAAATACCTACCTATTCTATGTTTTTAAATTACAAATATTCTTAAATAACGCTTCGGTGGTCTAGTCTGCCAAGACTGAGGTCCCGGGTTCAATTCCCAGGTCGAGCGATAACACGATTCATACTTTTCGAACATAGCTCGGGTTTGAGATCACCAACCCGATTTAGGCAAGCGTGGTAATTCCTCCTCACTGTACTGATATCTTCAGTGAGATGAGAGTCCTTTGCCCAGTAGTGGGACATTATAGGCTAAATACTGACTGCTTCTAAAATTCCAGAGGATGACGTTGGTGATAATGATCAGTGTATGGAGAAGACGGCCACCGCGGTGAAGAAGGCTCAGGAACTGCTCGCCGAAGGAGGCGTTGAGGAACGGGTCAAACATCCAGGTTAAATACTTTGATTTTCCAAAAAACTTGCCGCGCCCCGCGTTTTTACCCGCGTGTTAACTCGAAATTTCGGGATAAAATGTATTCCATGTGTTATTCTGACGTATAACTTATACTGTCAAGTTTCATCCAAATTCGTTCAGTAGTTTTTTCTTGAAAGAGTCACCAACATACATACATCCATCCTTACAAACCTTCGCATTTACAATATTAGTAGGACATTAAACATTGTGAAACAAAATTCCCCTAGAAGACAATTTGACAAAGAAAAAGAGGTCTGACGTCCTTGGGACATTACAGCATAACTCTACTTGCAGGTGAGGGTTATCTGGACTCCCGAGTGCTGCGAGCCACCAGCGACCTGGCTGTGAGGTGTTCAGAAGCAGTCAGCGGGAATGTGAACACGTACGATAAACATGAACTGGCTCAGCATATTGTAAGTTAATGCTACACTTCAGTGCACTGCTGGTAACCTACATTGTGTCCTGTTCCTGTGGGAATTATGAATTAAAAAGATTTTGTTTACACACCACACTGCTGGTAATGTAGGTATACAGGTATGGAGGTCAACTGGGCCCGCAGAGCACTGAGCCCACGGGCTAAGTTGACCATTTTTTTTTCTTTCCCGGCGACTCGACCCAAGGGTCAACCCAGCCCGCTGGATCAGTCTACCATTACTTACCGCCTAAGAGTCAATTCAGCCCGCGGGCGTAGGTACTATTCGGTAGGTTAGGGTTATTTTTTTTTATCGACTGAACCTGTGGGCTCAGCAGGCCCTTATCGGTAAATAGTAGTCGTCTGAACCCGCGGGTCGAGTTATCCGATTAGTGTGGGTCGAGTCACCTATGAAAAAAAACGGAGTGGGTAACTGAACCTGCGGGCTCAGTGCTCTGCGGGTCCAGTTGACCACCATGTGGGTATACATTGTAACCCGTTCCTATAGAAATTTTGGTTTAAAAAGTTAATGTTGATGAGATATAAAACGGACGATCTCAATAATTCTTTTTGCATTGGATAGCTACTTTCAAGAGTGAGGTGATAGGCTTTTTTGATCCCGAAATTCCCACGGGAACGAGCGCTTGGATAATATTGCCGGCTAGTCCTACTTCCTACTAATATTATAAAAGCGAATGTTTCTGAGGATGTATGTTTGTTACTCTTTCACGAGAAAACTACTGGACGGATTTAGATGTAACTTTACAGTAATGTAGGTTATACATCAGAATAACACATGGGATACATTTTATTCCGAAATTCCCCCGGGAACGAGCACAGCATGAATAACACTGCCGGCTAGTCTATAATATAAAAATGAATCGCTGAATCTGATGCTAAGCGCATAACTTCAAAACGACTGCACCAAATTGGATGATTCTTTTTTTTATGTGTTCCTTATTGTCAGGACAAGGTTTTTTTTTATATAACAAAAATAAGGAATAAAAATCTCAAAATTCCCACGGGAACGCGGGCGCTGCGGGTGAAACCGCGGGGCACAGCTTGTAATTCATAAAATCATCTTGTAGCGAGAGAACCCGGATCACTGGTGCTTCCCGCTGCCCCGCGAGGTGCCCCCGCTGAGCTTCCTGTTCGGCTCGTTCGAGGCGGCGCCGCTGGAGCCCCGCCCCCGCGCGCCGCGCCAGCGGGTGGAGCGCCAGCAGGCGCAGGCGCTCAAGGCGCCGGAGAATGTTGATAAGTAAGCTTCACCATAATCGGAGTCAAATATTTTTTCTATACTAATGTTATAAAGATGTAAAATTTATAAACTTGTTTGTTTGTATGTTCGAGCTAATCTCTGCAATTACCAGCCCGATTTGAATAATTTTTTTTGTAATAGATAGCCACACTCAACGGGAAGGTTATACGCTATTTTTCACAATGGGCACAACACGCTTAGACAAACTTGAATTGAACTAACATGGCTTAGTCAAACGACACGAGCGCTACCTGCTTGGTGAAACGTGTATTCTTCTTCTTCTTCTTCACTGAGTGGATGGTCAACCTGACCAATCCTGGTGTCAGAGTTGTTGAGCCGTCAAAGGCCTCTGACATGGCTCATGTAACGACTACTATCCGTAGAAAGTAACCGGGACCGACGGCTTAACGTGCCCTCCGAAGCACGGAATCGTCTTACTTTTCGGCCAATCAGGTGATTCAGCCTGCCCTAATCAAACTGAGAACAGTCTCACAGAGATTTTTTGTGAGATATCCCCACCGGGAATCGAACCCGGAGCGCTCAAACCACAAGACCACGGAGGCTGTTAAACCGTTCAATTAAAAGTGTATTCAATGATCAAGTACCTAATCTTCTTTACAGACTGGAGAAAGTAGAAGAAGGAAGCGAGATGATGAGTCGGGTGCACCGATTCATCTCCAAGCTGTACCGGACGAACAACGAGCCCATCTCCTACTTCCACATAGTGCTGGATCCTGAGAGCTTTTGCAGGACCGTCGAGAACATATACTACTTGTCCTTTCTTGTCAGAGATGGCATGATCAGCATACAGCTTGGTAAGTACTTCATCTTCTTATCGAGTGGATGGTCAACTTGACCAATCCTGGTGTCAGAGTTATAGACCCGCCAAAGGCCTCTGACATGGCTCATGTAACGACTACTATCCGTAGAGAGTAACCGGGACCGACGGCTTAACGTGCCCTCCGAAGCACGGAATCATCTTACTTTTCGGGCAATCAGGTGGTTCAGCCTGCAATGCCCTAACCAAACTGAGGACAGTCTCACAAAGTGATTTTTGTGAGATATCCCCACCGGGAATCGAACCCGGAACCTCCGGATCGTGAGCCGAGCGCTCAAACCACTAGACCACGGAGGCTGTGTACTTCATGCTACTAATATAAATGCGAAAGTTTAAGGATGTATGTATGTTTGTTACTCTTTCACGAAAAAACTACTGAACGGATTTGGATTAAACTTACAGTTATACATCAGAATAAAACATGGGATATATTTTATCCCAAAATTCCCGCGGGAACCGATACAACGCGGGTAACACCGCGGGGCGCGGCTAGTATTATAAGTGCGGAAGTTTGAGGATGTGTGTATGTTTGTGACTCTTTCACGAAAAAAGTACAGCACGGATTTGGATGAAACTTTGCAGTACTATAGGTTACTAGCCGTACCCCGAGGTTTTACCCGCGTTGTACCCGTTCCCATGAGAATTCCGGGATGAAAAATAACCTATAACCTCCCCGTTGAATGTGGCTATCGATTGCAAAAAGAATTATTCAGATCGGACTGGTAATTCCCGAGATTAGTTCGAACATACAAACAAACAAACTTACAAATTTTACCTCTTTATAATATTAGTATAGATACATCAGAATAACAAATGGGATACATTTTATCCCGAAATTCCCGCGGAAACGGGTAGAACGCAGGGCTCGACTAATCTAATAGCAGAGCATTCGGTTTTACCCGCGTTGGGCCTGTTAATTGAATAATACTCTTTGGATACACTGGATAGCCACATTCAACGGGAAGGTTATAGGTAATTTTTCATCCTGAAATTCCCACGGGAACGGGCTCAAAGTGGGTAAAACTGCAGAGCGCTGCTAGTTTATTTATCGATTTAATTCCATTCCAGATGAAGAGTTCGAGCTTCCCTTCGTGACGCCTCTCTCTGAACAAGCGAGACAACAGGATAAGCAGAACTTGGCAGAGGAGAACCAGTTCATAGTGTCCATGGATATGATACGATGGAAGGTTAGTCAGAAAGATTATGTTAGTGCCCCGCGTCGGTCCCGGTTACTTCTTCTTCATCGAGTGGATGGTCACCCTGACCAATCCTGGTGTCAGAGTTATTGAGCCACCAAAGGCCTCTGACATGGCTCAAGTAACGACTACTATCTATGTAACCGGGACCGACAGCCTCCGTGGTCTTGTGGTTTGAGCGCCCGGCTCACGACCCGGAGGTTCCGGGTTCGATTCCCAGACTTTCCTCAGTTTGGTTAGGGCATTGCAGTCTGAATCACCTGATTGCTCGAAAAGTAAGATGATTCCGTGCTTCGGAGGGCACGTTAAGCCGTCGGTCCCGGTTACTCTCTACGGATAGTAGTCGTTACATGAGCCGTGTCAGAGGCCTTTGGCGGCTCAATAACTCTGACACCAGGATTGGTCAGGGTGACCATCCACTCGGTGAAGAAGCTTGAGTTTGACGTTTTAAAGGCGAGTACTGGCACTTGGTCTTGTGAGCTTAAACAATATTATTTAAAGTTTGTTTTTTAATATATTTTTTTCATTCACAGGAACTTATTGAAGTGTTTGACATCAAAAAACCGTTGATGGTGTTAAAAAGACAATGAAAAACAATGACTTTAAGTAGAGGAATGCTTTTTCCTAGCTGTGGGCTAAATGGCTGTGTACTTATGACATAGTTCATAAGTATCTACTATTTTATTTTGTAAAAGGCATTAGTAAGTAAGTTAGATAAGTGGCTCTGTTGTTTTTAGACCGCCTAAAGGCCTCCGCGGTCTAACGGTTGAAACGACCGGGACCGACAATTTAACGTGCCCTCCGAAGCACGGTAGCGCTCAGATAGAAATGCCACTATCGGTCACCCATCCAAGTAGGGGTCGAGCTGCACGTTGCTTGGCAATCGCAATGAGCTGACAGCGTAGTCAAACTACGCAACGAACGCTAACAACATTATCAAATCATTACAGTAATTTATTCCGTTATAAGGAATTATATTAGTTACCTTACTTATGTATAGACTAGCTGTGCCCCGCTGTCTCACCCGCAGCGCCCCCGTTCCCGTGGGAATTTTGAGATTTTTATTCCAAGTTTTCATTGTTTTTAAGATGTATTCTGCTATTCAGGGCGGAGACAAATCCAACGAAACAAAAACTATGAAAATTGATCCAGCCGATCTCGAGTTATAAGTGTTGTAACAAACCCGTCTTTGTTTTATATATATAGATTGTAACTTCGATCAACAATACACAACTAGATATCGGATCACGTACAATATCAAAGCTAAATACTGTCCGCGTGGATGACGTGTGACAGCTTAGTTTGTTTACTGCCGAACTGAAACAAAAGTTTTAAAACAGTTCGAAGTTCAGCCTAATTACAACCATGACACCTGGCAATAAAGTAGCAAATATCATCACTACATAGTATAAAACGAAGTCGCGTCTGTTTGTCTGTTTGTCTGTTAAATCTTTAAAATTACGCAACGGATTTTGATGCGGTTTTTTGTAATAGGTAGAGTGATTCAAGAGGAAGGTTTTTATGTAAAAAAATCCCGAAATTCCCACGGGAACGGGCACAACGCGGGTAAAACCGCGGGGCGCTGCTAGTTATGAATAAAATAAGTGAGAATAACACCTCACTTTTCAAATGAGGCGTTATTCACCGAGACGTATTTTTTGCGCCGACATCTAGTTGTGTATTGTTGATCGAAGGATTGTAAGGTATAATGTAAAATATTATTTTTGTAATAAAAAATATTCATGACATTTTTTGATTGTTTTTTGTGTTCCGTATCCAAAGGGTAAAAACGGGACCCTATTACTGAAGGCCCCCACACATTAACAGTCCGCCTGCAGTCTCTGATCCCATCGGGCGGCCCGCCGTCCTAGGTCTATATCGCCCACTCACTAAAACGATTATTACCTGCCGAAAATGGCCGGATACCGGCTCTGCGACTACACACTAGCAGGCGGCAGTCGGCAGTTTTATACCGTAGCACCGCCCGCCGGCAATGGTCTGATACGGGTTTGGGAGTCCACACATTAACCGGCAACAATCGGCAGTTCACATTCACACCGCAACACTGAAGCGCGTAGTTATTGTACCTAAATTTGTGTCGACAGTCAGAAAGTAATAGCGATGTTACGTAAAATGCGATGTGCACTTTTGTTATTACATTTACTATCACAATCAGAAAGAAGATATTGGATGAAAAAGTGGCTTCAAGAAAGAGAATCCAGATCTCACATGACATTAGTACGTGAACTAAGGCAATCGCATCAGGAAGATCTATTGAATTATTTGCGAATGACTTTTGAGACTTTTAGCACCTTATTAGAAATAGTAGCACCTTATTAGAAAAAGTACATGACCAATAAAGTTTCAAGAATCACCCAACACCGAATTGAAAGGTTTGTTGAAACAACCAAGTGTAGCTGAATGAAGATAAAAAAATACACTTACCTTTTTCAATTCTTTTCTAAATGTACTTTTCAAGTTGTTAATTTTTTTTTTGACGGTATCAATCGTGGCTGTAGGCACTGTCGTTTGATAATAATTTAATAATTTTGCGTATGCATCATCTTTTAATCTTTTGTTGTGATAGCAGTCATCCTTCACCTTCCACAAACATGGAAAACTTCTATATATTTCAATAAAAGTAGAAATAAATTGTGGTTTATTATCCATTTCGGCGGGGAATCTAGAATAATTTCTGCAAAGTTGAAAATTTAAGAACTGAAGGCGCGTGACTGATACGTGCTGACGATCGACAGGCCGCCGGCCGGCTACCTGCAAGTGTGTGTGTAATTTGTCCTTGAGGCCACGAACTGTCCGGCCGATATCTGCCGACGCAGGCCGTGACGCCAAGCGACTACAGACTCGCCGTTCGCGAAAATCGTTCGTTCTAAACCATAAAGGGAACTGTGAGTGTGTGGTTGATTGCGATTGACTGACCGGCAGATATCTGCAGGCGGACTGTTAATGTGTGGGGCCCTTGAGACTTCGCTCTCCGTCCGTCCGTCTGTCACCAGGCTGTATCTCAAGAACGGTGATAGCTAGACAGTTGACATTTTCACAGATGATGTATTTCTATTGCCGCTATAACAACAAATACTAAAAAAAAATAAAACAAATATTCAAGGGGGGCTCCCATACAACAAACGTGATTTTTTTAACGTTTGGTACGGAACCCTTCCTGCGCGAGTCCCACTTGCACTAGGCCGGCTTTTTAAACCCCATTCCGACATCCTACTAATATTATAAATGCGAAACTTTGTGAGGATGATGTATGGATGTATGTTTGTTGCTCTTTCACGTAAAAACTACTGAACGGATTTGGATGCAAGTTTACAGTAATATAGATTATACATGAGAATAACACATGGGATACATTTTATCCCGAAATTCCCGCGGGAACCTACACCGCGGGGCGCGATTAGTTGAAAATAAAAAACAAAAATGGATGCCACAAAATATAATTCATTAAACATAACCACAATTCAATAGACTTTATAACAATACTTTATAATACATTTATGTATGAATCAAATGTATAGAAAATAACGGTGTTATAGGACGATACTTTACATTAGTACTCGCTTGTGATCACGTGTACTCCTCGCTGTACTGACATCTTCAGTGAGAGGTGTTTGATCTGCAGTGGGGTGTTATAGGACGATACTTTACATTAGTACTCGCTTGTGATCACGTGTACTCCTCGCTGTACTAACATCTTCAGTGAGAGGTGTTTGATCTGCAGTGGGGTGTTATAGGACGATACTTTACATTAGTACTCGCTTGTGATCACGTGTACTCCTCGCTGTACTAACATCTTCAGTGAGAGGTGTTTGATCTGCAGTGGGGTGTTATAGGACGATACTTTACATTAGTACTCGCTTGTGATCACGTGTACTCCTCGCTGTACTAACATCTTCAGTGAGAGGTGTTTGATCTGCAGTGGGGTGTTATAGGACGATACTTTACATTAGTACTCGCTTGTGATCACGTGTACTCCTCGCTGTACTAACATCTTCAGAGAGAGGTGTTTGATCTGCAGTGGGGTGTTATAGGACGATACTTTACATTAGTACTCGCTTGTGATCACGTGTACTCCTCACTGTACTAACATCTTCAGTGAGAGGTGTTTGATCTGCAGTGGGGTGTTATAGGACGATACTTTACATTAGTACTCGCTTGTGATCACGTGTACTCCTCGCTGTACTAACATCTTCAGTGAGAGGTGTTTGATCTGCAGTGGGGTGTTATAGGACGATACTTTACATTAGTACTCGCTTGTGATCACGTGTACTCCTCGCTGTACTAACATCTTCAGTGAGAGGTGTTTGATCTGCAGTGGGGTGTTATAGGACGATACATTATTTTTTATACATTTGATACATAGTTTTGAGGTAATATTTAAAATATACATTTACATTGATAGCTCTGTGTCGAAAATACATTTCAATATTAACAAATATAGTTTGAACAACGAATGGAATAGACAACGACAATGAAATTAGTATGTCACGGATTTTCTATGAAAGCTAGTGTCGCCAAAATCACTCATTGAAACATTACTATGTCAGTACGATATCTGGGTTATTATTGGTCGAAACCAGCGAAATAACAACCAATCACAGACTAATTTTGACACAAATGATACAATCGTACTTTTACAAGAAGTCACAAGTAGTGTCGCGCGCATACTATTTTCATTATTACGTAATAAGTACTTCGGGCTTCTATTATTAATAAGAGGGTATATTTGCAATAGTATTCAATTAAGAATAGTCAATTTATGTCACAGAGCTCTATACAATACATATTACAATATACACTTTTGACACAAAAAATAATACAATGTCACAAAACATAATTACAACGTGACAGGATTATAATGCCACAAATTATGATAATACGTCAAAATGAGGCGGTAAAATTAAATTTGGAATGTCAAACTCAGTTCTAAAAGCACCACTAAATGGCGATATCTTTTATGACGTTTTTAAATGTCAAATTGATATGTCAAAATTAAATATTTTAACCTTTTTTTCATTTTGTGGAAGAGCATGTTTTTATGTTACGATTAAAATAGAAAATAATAAATTAATATAAAGTAATATTTTTCAACGATTATTTGGAATATACTAAGTTTTTAAATAATTAAGTGAGAGAGGGAGAGAGAGAGAGAGAGAAAAGTCAAATATAATGTTTTTTTTGAACGCGCTCATATCAGAATCTACCAATCCTATTTAAATTACTACCTGTGTCCCGCGGTTTCACCCACAGCGCACCCGTTCCCGTAGGAAATACGGGATAAATAGTATCCTATATCTGTCTCCTGATTCTAAACTACCTCCCCACCAATTTTGAGCCAAATCGGTTCAGCTGTTCTCGAGTTATAAATAGTTTAACTAACACGACTTTCTTTTATATAGGTACTAGCTGTGCCCCGCGGTTTCACCCACAGCGCACCCGTTCCCGTGGGAAATACGGGATAAATAGTATCCTATATCTGTCTCCTGATTCTAAACTACCTCCCCACCAATTTTAAGCCAAATCGGTTCAGCTGTTCTCGAGTTATAAATAGTTTAACTAACACGACTTTCTTTTATATAGGTATATAGAATATATATTTTTGTATTAGATAGCCACATTCAACGGGAAGGTATAAGCTTTTTCCCACCGCGAAATTCCTACGGGATCGGGTAAAACCGCGGCGCGCTGCTAGTTAATAAATATCGATGTTGTTTTTTTAGTGTTCGGAAATTCAGCAAGGAATCATTTTACCTTTGGAGGAGGGGCTCAACTCGTCGGAATCCTATTTATTACTCAATAATGTCAACGTCAATTTGAATAATTCTTTTTGTAATAGATAGCCACTTTTAAAATAGATAGCCACGTTCAACTAGGCTATATTTTCATCCCGTTATTCCCATGGGAACGGGCACAACGCAGTGAAAACGCGGGGCGTTGTAGTGTATGATAACACTACTAAACAGTAGAATAAAGAGCGAGTTTATTCGCTGTAGTCCGCTATCAGATAGTAAACTCGCTTCACTACATAGTATAAAACAAAATCGCTATTTTTGTCTGTTTGCTTAAATCTTTAAAATTACGCAACGGATTTTGATGCGGTTTTTTGTAATAGGTAGAGTGATTCAAGAGGAAGGTTTTTATGTATAAAAATTCCCGATATTGCAACGGAAACGGGCACAACGCGGTTAAAACCGCGGGGCGCTGCTAGTATTGTAATAAAGATGACACTTCAGATATGACACTTGACAGGTGACACTATAAGTAATTTAGTAGTATGCTCTTTGATCAAAAATACACAACTCGATAACGGGTCACGTACAAAATCAAAGCTAGTGGATATATACTTATACAGATTCATTTGTTTACTACCGAACTGAGACAGAAGTTTAAATAGTTCTAAGTTCAACCTAATTACAACCATGACACGTAGCAATAAAGTAGCAAATTAATAAAATAAGAGCTCACGTTTCAAGTGCGCTGTTATTCACTGAGACTTATTTTTTGTGCCGACCTGACATCTAGTTGTGTATTGTTGATCGAAGAGTATGATAAATAGTTAAATACTTTTCTTATACTACAATTTATATTTTATTTCGCGTCCGTCGTCGTGTTTTTTTGTTCTTTTAGTCGAGATATTTCTGCTCCTAGGGTGTCCATGTTTTCCTGTAAAATACAGAAGCAATTCACTAAATAAATGTCAACTAATTTTGAGTTAATGGAAGTAATGAATTTTGAAAATCCGTCTAAAAATTGCACCATAAAAAAAACTCATGTCGATAAAGTTAATAACCAGACACATGTCAAAAAATAACAATATGTCATAAATGTTGAAGTCAAACCTAAATAAGTCAATATTTTAAGACACTTTATGCCATGACTCAGATTCATATTACATAATATCGTGATTACGCCTAATCCTCCTCACTGTACTGATATCTGCATTGAGACGAGAGGCCTCTGACCAGCAGTGCGAGATTACAGGCTAATACTTCTATATGACACTATCGCACATGTCAGAATCGTTTGTCATTTCTATAAAACTTTCTAATTTATGGCACTGTCATATTTACAGAACTGTCACATTTGTGGAACTGCAATATTTTTCGAACTGTCATACTTATGGAATTGTCAATTATGACAGGTACGTTTCAATTAGCCACCTTTAGTTCGAAAGCCTGTGGCCTGTACCTTGAGCGTGATGTTGTTGAGCAGCGTGTCCTCGAGCACGGCCTGCAGCCGCCGGTTCATCTCGAGCGACAGCTCCAGCGTCATCCCGTTGGGGTCTCCGCCGTACACCGCCGCCATCGCGCCGCCGCCCAGGCGGGCTATTTCCTTCTGCAATGTCAGAATGTTTTATAAACTCACACGCTTTGAACTATACTAAATGTATAGACTAGCCGCGCCCCGCAGTGTTGCCCGCGTTGTACCGGTTTAGGAATTTCGGGATAAAATATATCCCATGTGTTATTCTGATGTATGACATATATTACTGTAAAGTTTCATCCAAATCCGTTCAGTAGCTTTTTCGTGAGAGTTAAAAACATATATGTACATACATCCTCACAAACTTGCATGTATAATAGTAGGATATACAGAATTTTGAAATGTGACGTCACACGATTTCGGACTATACATATTATTGGACCAAGAGCCCGCGAACCCCAGACCTTCGTTATTTTATAAAAGCTGAAAGTTTGTCAGCGCATGCTCCCACACACAGGTAAGAACGATGGACTATTTATGAAGTTGGGGTTATGGTGGCTTTGGCAGGTATACGGTACTAAATGTCAATGGTCGAAAACACCAAGTTGGCCATCGATTTCGATATCACCGTCAAAGGGTGACTTGTACAACTCCTCAAGAGCTTTCAAATGACATAGGTCATGTCACTGTTGAGCATTAGGATCAGCGTCCATGGCATAGGCCAACTCCAATCTTCGGTGGTCGAAAACACCAAGTTGGCCGTCGATTTCGATGTCACCGTCAAAGGGTGACTTGTACAACTTGTCAAGAGCTTTCAAATGACATAGGTCATGTCACTTAGGATCAGCGTCCATAGCATAGGTCAACTCCAATCTTCAATGGTCGAAAACACCAAGTTGGCCGTCGATTTCGATATCACCGTCAAAGGGTGACTTATACAACTTGTCAAGAGCTTTCAAATGATATAGGTCATGTCACTGTTGAGCATTAGGATCAGCGTCCATAGCATAGGTCAACTCCAATCTTCAATGGTCGAAAACACCAAGTTGGCCGTCGATTTCGATATCACCGTCAAAGGGTGACTTGTACAACTCTTCAAGAGCTTTCAAATGACATATGTCATGTCACAAATGACACTTAATTATTTGATGAATTTAGATCGGTATTTTACACACCTTTAGTACCGTATACCTGCCAAAGCCACCATAACCCAAACTTCATAATAGTCCATCGTTCTTACCTGTGTGTGGGAGCATGCGCTGACAAACTTTCAGCTTTTATAAAATGACGAAAGTCTGGGGTTCACGGGCTCTAGGTCTATATATAGTGCTTACCTTGGTCAATTTCTTAACGAGCTTTAGCGGCATTAACAAAAAGCAAACATTACACAAGGGTTAAACAAGCTCATACATCTCATATTTTATTTACAACTAGCAGCGCCCCGCGGTTTCACCCGCAGCGCCCCCGTTCCCGAGGGAATTTTGAGATTTTTATTCCTTATTTTTCTTTCATAAAAACCTTGTCCTGACAATAAGGAACACATTAAAAAAAGAATCATCCAATTTGGTGCAGTCGTTCTGAAGTTATGCGGTTAGCAACAGATTCAGCGATTCATTTTTAGGGTTCCGTAGCCAAATGGCAAAAACGGAACCCTTATAGATTCGTCATGTCTGTCTGTCTGTCTGTCCGTCCGTCTGTCTGTCTGTCTGTCCGTATGTCACAGCCTTTTTTCTCCGAAACTATAAGAGCTATGTTGTTGAAACTTAGTGTGTAGATGTATTCTGTGAACCGCATTAATATTTTCACACTAAAATAGAAAAAAAATAAAATTTTAGGGGGGTCTCCCATACTTAGAAATGAAAAAAATATTTTTTTTTTCATCAAACCCATACGTGTCGGGTATCTATGGATAGGTCTTCAAAAATGGTATTGAGGTTTCTAATATCATTTTTTTCTAAACTGAATAGTTTGCGCGAGAGACTCTTCCAAAGTGGTAAAATGTGTGTCCCCCCCCCTGTAACTTCTAAAATAAGAGAATGATAAAACTAAAAAAAATATATGATGTACATAACAATGTAATCTAACACCGAAAATTGGTTTGAACGAGGTCTAGTTAGTAGTTTTTTTTTTACGACATAAATCGTAAACCGCAAAAAAATACTGATTATCATTCAATAACTCAAATGTAAATAAAAAAACATTTATTTCAAGAACTTCTTTATTATGTTACTCGCTGCTACGGAACCCTTCATGGGCGAGTCCGACTCGCACTTGGCCGCTTTTTAACCGACTTCATTAACCGACTTCAAAAACCGAAGGAGGAGGTTATCAATTTAGTGGGTATATATATTTTTTTTTGTTTTATGTATGTACACCGATTACTCTGGGGTTTCTCATCCGATTTACATGATTCTTTTTTTGTTCGATACTGTAGACATTCCCATTGGTCCCGTTTAAAGTTTTATCCCAAATTTCCTTCGGGAACCTAACTAAAATTTCAATAATGTAACGGAGGGTATAGCAAAAATCACTTATCGGCGTGCTGATGTCGCGTGCGCTGCGAAAACTATAAATGATACATAAAAACAATGTTCTACACGTTTAAAGTACTCATTATTTTGCACAATTAAACCCGCGACGGTATATGCCTATCTATTATAGTTTACGTACAATTACCACTTCTAGTTAAATTTCTTCAATTTAAAAACTACTGCAATAGTTAGCTTGTGATATTCGCGTGATGATATCAATATATATCAAAATAAATACATCTACAATCAAGTTCAGGAAAGTGACTTTCAATACCTTTTTAAATTATTAAAATTGGAGCGTCCGTTTAAATTTAACGACAAATTAAAAAGTACGAAATATGCAGCGGGCGAGTTAAACAAACCGCTGCACGCGCTGTTCGAATCAATAGGAAAAAAAAAAATAATTCACTGTTAAAACATTACCAAGAGTTATTGAATTAAGAAGCTAATTAACTAACAAACAAAGAGAGTAGACACTAAAAAGTAAAAAATAAAATTTAAAAAAACTACGTTTAAAAAAACCGACTTCAAAACTAAAAAGCAAAAAATAACTCTATAATCATAATATGAGTACTACTAAGGTAGTAATAATTATTAATTATATACTAGTATTGTTATTTTTGGAGTCGGTGACAGCCAAGTGAGATTGTGTGTGTGGATGAGAGAGAGAGAGAGAGAGAGAGGCGGAGAGAGAGAAGCTTATGAAAATAAATTCCTCTCTCCGCTGGATGTTCGCAATAAGGTTCGGGTAAGGTATACTCGTAACTATAACGCGAGCATAGCTTAACAATTTTTGATTGAATAATTAGTTCTTTCTTGGCTGTCACCGACTCCAAAAATAACAATACTAGTATATAATTAATAATTATTACTACCTTAGTAGTACTCATATTATGATTATAGAGTTATTTTTTGCTTTTTAGTTTTGAAGTCGGTTTTTTTAAACGTAGTTTTTTTAAATTTTATTATATTATAGAATAGTGGGGACAGGTTGTGGTCAATTGAAGGTAAGGGGGCTAAGGGCGTTTTTCGATTGAAGCGGATTGGAGCTATCCGGAGTTCAACTGACCAATCACAACGCATTACGAAAAGATTTTGACAATGTCAATGCGCTGTGATTGGTAATTCGGGCTCCGCACCGCTTCAACGGAAACGCAGGCTTAGGAGCTCCAAACACCATTTCCTGTAAAACATATTAGGGGTAGAAACCCCCTCCTTATACGGCTTGGCCTTTACCATACTCCAACCACAAGAAAACAGGTTTCTATATTGCAAAACCGCATACAAATTGGTTTGTTGATCCGTTTGGCACAATCACACACACACACACACACACACATACACACACACACACACAAGAACACACGAACACCGTCTGTATAATCGTCTGGGGTGAGTATCTGTGTTTGACGACCCCCCCCTCGCCCCCACACACAGATTGTATGTCTACACGTTAGGTGAGTATGTGTCGATACCTTGTTCAAGTCGCGCGTGTGGCTGGCGACGGCGCCGGCGGGCCGCTCGCTGAGCATGTGGCGCAGCAGGCGCGACTTGTGAGGTGAGTACGTGTGTAGTGATACCTTGTTCAAGTCGCGCGTGTGGCTGGCGACGGCGCCGGCGGGCCGCTCGCTGAGCATGTGGCGCAGCAGGCGCGACTTGTGAGGTGAGTACGTGTGTAGTGATACCTTGTTCAAGTCGCGCGTGTGGCTGGCGACGGCGCCGGCGGGCCGCTCGCTGAGCATGTGGCGCAGCAGGCGCGACTTGTTGGCGAGCTCGGCCGTCAGCTGGCGCGAGTGCTCCTCCAGGAACTCGCAGCGCTCGGCGCGCCGCGCCGCCGCGCGCTGCAGCGACACGATGCGCTCGATCAGGGCCTGCTTGTCGGGCGAGCGCACCTGCACCCACAATCATAAAGTAAGTAAAGTACAAAGTATGAGCCTGTAATGACCCACTGCTGGGCAACAGGGGAATTATATGGATTCTACTGTATATACATATATAATTCTTCTGTACGTGTGTATGTCACTGAACTCCGGCCGCGTCTGTCTGTCTGTTCGCGATAAACTCAAATACTACTGCACGGATTTAAAGAGATTGATTCAAGAGAAAGGTTTATAAGTAAAAAAAATCCCGAAATTCCCACGGGAACGGCCACAACGCGGGTAAAACCGCAGAGCGCCGCTAGGCTACTATATATCTAACTAAATCAACGCTAGGGTTTGTATAATCAATTTTTTTTGGATTGGCACAAAATGTGGACCAATGTCGTCAATTTTCCAGCCGAAGACGATTGCTTCTGAAGAGGAAAAAGGTTTAGAGATAGGGTAAGAATGAAATAAAATCACTAAACCTTTTTCCTCTTCAGGAGCAATCGTCTTCGGCTGGAAAATTTACGACATTGGTCTACATTTTATGCCAATCCAAAATAAATAGAGTATAAATAGTCTAAATAACAAATTCAACTAACAATATTCATATTATCCTTACAAATAAATCCAATACTATTTAATTTACATAATATAACAGATGCGTCCTCATCACCTTAGTAAATAAGCTGCCAAGAAAACTTGGGCATTTAATCTGAAATAGCAACAAAATAGAAAGTAAAGTATCGTCCTGTAGTGACCCACTGCTGGGCAAAAGCCTCTCATCTCACTGATGATATCAGTACAGTGAGAAAGATCAGATGTACTCTTTAAACGACGTTAGAGTCTAATATATCTTATATATAAAATTCTCGTGTCACAGTGTTCGTTCGTGTACTCCTCCGAAACGGCTTGACCGATTCTCATGAAATTTTGTGAGCATATTGAGTAGGTCTGAGAATCGGCCAACATCTATTTTTCATCCCGAAATTGAAAACGGGTACAACGCGGGTGAAACCGCGGGGCGCAGCTAGTATATTTATAAATATAAACTAATATAATGAAGGTGAAAAGATTAGTTTTGTTTGTTTGAATACGCATATCTCAGAAACTACCAATCCGATTTCCATAATTCTTTTTGCAATAGATAGCTAGCTTCAAGAGGAAGGTTATAGACTACATCCAACCCGAAATTCCTACAGGAACAGGCCAAATGCGGGTAAAACTACGGGGCACTGCTAGTACTAAAATAATAAAAACGCTTAATTTTTGTTTGTTAGAACACGCAAATCTGAGAAAGTACCCGTCCGATTTGAATAATTCTTTTTGCACTAGATAGATAGCTTCAAGAGGAAGGTCATAAGCTATTTTCATCCCGAAATTCCCTCGGGAATGGGCACAAGGCACATAGTTGGTGCAGTACTAACCTGTAGATCGGGAATAGTGTCTGAGTGCCCATTATGGAGTCTTTCTTCTTGAGGACAACTTTCACTACTGCTCAATGACGTCACAGATCCTGAAAATAAAAGTTTGTATTAGAGTTATTAATAGATCGATGTACAGACGGCTACCCGCACCCCGCGTTGCACCCGTTCCCGCGGGAATTTCGGGATGAAATGTATCCCATGTGTCATTCTGATGTATTAGCTACATCACAGTAAAGTTTCATCCAAATCTGTTTAGTAGTTTTTGAGTGTAAGAGTAACAAATACGTACGTACAGACATCGCCACAAGTTTTCTCATCTATACTAATATTATAAAGAGGTAAATTTTGTAAGTTTGTTTGTTTGTATGTTCGAGGTAATCTCAAGAATTATAAGTCCGATTTGAATAATTCTTTTTTTAATAGATAGCCACATTCAACGGGAAGGTTATAGGCTATTTTTCATCCCGAAATTCCCACGGGAACGGGTACAACGCGGGTAAAACCGCGGGGCGCTGCTATTTATAATAAGTATGAATTTTGAGCACAAAAAACCGCGGGGCGTGGCATGTCCTACTAATATTATAAATGCGAAAGTTTGTGATGATGTATGTATGTTTGTTACTCTGTCACGAAAAAACTACTGGACGGATTTGGATGAAAGTTTACAGTAATATAGGTTACTAGCAGCGCCCCGCAGCTTTACCCGCGTTGTGTCCATTCCGGTGGGAATTTCTGGATGAAAAATAGCCTATGTTACTCGTGGATAATGTAGCTTTCGAATGGTGAAAGAATTTTTAAAAACGGTCCAGTAGTTTTTGAGCATATTCATTACAAACAAACCAAGTTTTCCTCTTTATAATATTAGTGTAGATACATCAGAATAACACATGGGATACATTCTATCCCGAAATTCCCGCGGGAACGGATACAACGCGGGTACGGTTGAGTATATTCACCTGTTCTAGTGGAGGCCGCGTCTGGCGGCGGTAGTTTCGCTTCCAACTGCTCGCATCTCTTTAATGATCGTTGTAATTCTCTGTTTAATTCCTGAAAAAATAATATAAAAAAGTTTTAAACATTAGTAGCCTGTAGTGTCCCAGTGCTGGGCAAAGGCCTCTCATCTCACTGAAGACATCAGTACAGTGAGGAGGATGTCGTAATCACCACGCTTGCCTGATACGGGTTGGTGATCTCAAACTAGAGCCATGTTCGAAAAGAAGAATACATGTTTTCGCCTAGGAATTGAACCTGCGACCTCGGTCTTGGCAGGCGAGTGCACACACCACTAGACTACCGAGGCGTTATACCTAAAATATTAATAGTTAACTAGCAACGCCCCACAGTTTCACCCGCGTTGTACCCGTTCCCGCAGGAATTCGCCGCAGGAATCGCGATAAAAAGTAGCCTATGTCCTTTCTCAGGTTCTGGAATATAAATATACCTGGACTAAATAAATATACCTGGACAAATTCACTCACGGTTAATTAGACCCAAAGTAAGCTCTAAGCTTGTGTTATGGAATCTAATTAACTGGTACTACTACATATACATACACAAATATTTTATAAGAATTTATAATTGGCACCCAGACGTCGTCGCCAACAACTATGTCTGCACATATTGTTGACTCCGGGCGGGAATCGAACCCGCAACCCCCGACACAGTAAGCGCTCTCACTGCCACTGTGCCAACGGGCTTGATGTTCTAGATATTTAATTTTGTATCTCCCCTTACTTTGATGGCACTGGCGTGCTTCTTCTTCAGCACCCCGTTCTCTCCTCGCTCCCAGTCCAGCTTCTTGTTCGCTTCCGACAACTCCTCGGTGAGTTCAGCCACCTGGATCACGGAAAATATTGTTGTTTAGTTGCACAAGGACTTCATAAAAAAGGCTTTTTAACAAACTCATTATTTGACATTTGTCATGATCGTGCATTGTTTCTCTTCCCCCCTCCCCTCTCTTACCCTCTCTCTCTCTTTCTCCCAGCCTACCTTCCTCGCTTGCACCATACCACCCTCCCTCTGTCTTCCCCCTATATCTATCTCTCTGTCTCTCACCACGCTCGCTCTCTCACAGTCAAGCCACACCCTATCCCCCCTCTCCCCCTCTCTCTCACAGCCCAGCCTACCTTCCTGGCGAGCACCCGGTTCTCCTTGTTCCTCCGCTCCGTCTCCTCGCCGAGGCAGCCCTGGATCCGGGAGCACTCCTCCTCCAGTGACGTCACTCGCTCCCGCAGGTTTTCATTCTCCGCCGAGAGCGCTTGCGCCTGGAATACATTCATATGTCAAGACAATCTAACTTCTATACTCATCTATACTAATATTATAAAGCTGAAGAGTTTGTTTGTTTTGTTTGTTTGTTTGTTTGTTTGTTTGTTTGTTTGTTTGTTTGTTTGTTTGTTTGTTTGTTTAAACGCGCTAATCTCAGAAACTACTGAACCGATTTGAATAATTCTTTTTGTAATAGATAGCCACATTCAACGGGAAGGTTATAGGCTATTTTTCATCCCGAAATTCCTACGGGAACGGGTACAACGCGGGTAAAACCGCGGGGCGCTGCTCGTTCATTGATACATTCGAGTAGGTCTGTGGCCAACCCTGGTGTCGGAGCTTTAGACCGCCTAAAGGCCTCCGACATGGTACTACTTCTATACTTCTTCTTCTTCTTCTTCTTCACCGAGTGGATGGTCACCCAGACCAATCCTGGTGTCAGAGTTATTGAGCCGCCAAAGGCCTCTGACATGACTCGTGTAACGACTACTATCCGTAGAAAGTAATACTAATCACTACATAGTATAAAACAAAGTAGCTATTTTTGTCTGTTTGTTTGTCTGTATGCTTAAATCTTTACAATTACGCAACGGATTTTGATGCGGTTTTTTGTAATAGGTAGAGTGATTCAAGAGGAAGGTTTTTATGTATAAAAATTCCCGATATTCCCACGGGAACGGGCACAACGCGGGTAAAACCGCGGGGCGCTGCTAGTAAATAACATACAGCACCCGCGGTTATGCCTACAATACCCGTTCTTGTGGTCCTTTCGCGATGAAAGTTAAACTAGTTTCCGTAACCTTCACACTAGATGGCGCTACCGGTAAAGTTAGAACACGCTAACGTTGTGTTCTGACGGTGACGTAGTATTCTAGCTGGTAAGGGAGTTCAATATTGCTTATGTCTTTTGCACTACCTCTTGTGTTTGCAGTAATTTTTGGCAGAGTTCAGTAAGTCGATTTTTACTGGACTCTCAATAAATAAATATACCCGGACAAATTCACACGCGGTTAATTAGACCCAAAGTAAGCTCTAAGCTTGTGTTATAAACCCAGACGTCGTCGCCAACAACTATGTCTTCACATATTGTTGACTCCGGGCGGGAATAGAACCCGCAACCCCCGACACAGTAAGCGCTCTCGTTGCCACTGTGACAACGGGCTTGTCAAATGTCAATAAGCATGATGACTAATTTTCCAAACTCCTCTATGATATTCAGAAGTATCTATTATGTCTAAAATGTATATAACTAGCAGCGCCCCACGGTTTTACCCGCGTTGTACCCGTTCCCGCAGGAATTACGCCATAAAAAGTAGCCTATGTCCTTTCTCAGGCTCTGGACTAACTGTGTACCAAATTTCATTCAAATCGGTTCAGTAGATTTGGCGTGAAAGCGTAACAGACAGACAGACAGAGTTACTTTCGCATTTATAATATTAGTTAGGATTTCTGTAGAAAATTAAGGTTTTTGTGCAATAAAAGTACATTTAAATTTTAAGTTTCAAATTCACGGTAGTGTCGGTAGGTGTCATGGCGTCTGTCATTACGTCACGGCTCAGCAGTAATGCAGAGATCGCGTATACGCTCAAACGAAACTAAATGTCGTTTACTGAGACGTGACGTAATTTCTCTGATTAGTGTTTAATAGTGGCCATATACGCTACGAGAAATCGCTACGATCAGAATGTACAGTTCGAACGGTACCGATAAATCGCTACATGTATGTTATAATGCTACGTTTACATTCAGCCGAAGTGAGCAGGGAAGTGGGCAGGAAGAGTGTGTAAACACAATACTTCTCATGCTACGTCATCGTCCTACCCACTTCCCTGCCCACTTTCCTGCCCACTTCCCTGCTCACTTCGGCTGAATGTAAACGTAGTATAAAACTGTCCAGTTTTTGTCTGTATTTGTAGTAGATTTTTGCTTGTATGTCATGTACGATAAACTGTACCGTTCGAACTGTACACTCTGATCGTAACGATTTCTCGTAGCGTATATTATGTCCACCATAAGTTATCATTGCGGATTGTTCTATTTTATGGATTTACTAGCTGCGCCCCGCGGTTTCACTCGCGTTGTACCCGTTCCCGCAGGAATTTCAGGTTGAAAAATAGATGTTGTCCGATTCTCAGACCTACTCGATATGCACACAAAATTTCATGAGAATCGGTCGAGCCGTTTCAGAGGAGTTTAACCACGCACCCCGTGACACGAGAATCACTACATAGTATAAAACAAAGTCGCTATTTTTGTCTGTTTGTCTGTATGCTTAAATCTTTAAAATTACGCAACGGATTTTGATGCGGTTTTTTGTAGAGTGATTCAAGAGGAAGGTTTTTATGTAAAAAAAATCCCGAAATTCCCACGGGAACGGGCACAACGCGGGTAAAACCGCGGGGCGCTGCTAGTTTTATATATTAGATTTTAGCAAATAAATTATTAATTTTGACATTAATAAAGAATAGATTTCAAAATTCAATTCAATAATTAGTGATTTCCCCCAGTGACCTTGGCCCGGTGCCTGTCGGCGTCCGCCCGGCTGGCGACGCGCGCGGCGGTCAGCTCCGCCACGTGGCTCAGCGCCGCCGCCTCGCGCTGCACGCACGTCTCGCTCCTCGCCAGCTCCGACGACAACGCTGATTCCGCTTCTATAGCTCGGGTTGATTCTCTATGGATGAAAAAGTAGAGTATTAGTATGAGCAGTAATAGAAAAGTATTGGAACGAAGTTCCTTATCGCGCGTTGCGAAAGACGGAAAAAATTAAAACTAAAAGTTGTAACGACACTTTTTACGTTAGAGGGAGACAGACAGATAAACATGCGCACGCCAGAGACAGATAGAGAAACATCAGAGAGACAGACTTGTTTCTCTGTCTGTCTCTCTGGCGTGCCCATGTTTCTCTGGCTGTCTCTCTCTCTCTTATAGAAAGCAAGCCAGATATTTTCGTTTCGTCTTTCTATTTCGCATTGAACAGTGTGGTGTCGCGACGATTATTTTTGTTGATAATAAATAAACTTCGTTCCATCCGGGTGTCCCTTGACACCTTTTTTATTACGCCTAAACCTCCTCACTGTACTGATATCTTCAGTGAGATGAGAGGCCTTTGACCAGCAGTGGGACATTACAGGCTAACGGCCTTATTCATAAAAGCTTATAAACATCAATTTAGCTACCAAACGATTTGTCCCTTACCAACAAACGCTATTTTGCAAAGAGCAAACGAGACAAAACACATTATAAAAGTGCTTCGGAGGGCACGTTAATCACCTGATTCCGATGTAAGATGATTCCGTGCTTCGGAGGGCACGTTAATCACCTGATTCCGATGTAAGATGATTCCGTGCTTCGGAGGGCACGTTAATCACCTGATTCCGATGTAAGATGATTCCGTGCTTCGGAGGGCACGTTAATCACCTGATTCCGATGTAAGATGATTCCGTGCTTCGGAGGGCACGTTAATCACCTGATTCCGATGTAAGATGATTCCGTGCTTCGGAGGGCACGTTAAGCCGTCGGTCCCGGTTACTTTCCACGGATAGTAGTCGTTACATGAGCCATGTCAGAGGCCTTTGGCGGCTCAATAACTCTGACACCAGGATTGGTCAGGGTGACCATCCACTCGATGAAGAAGAAGAAGATAACAGTAAAGGGCGTGTACCTTTGTAACTGCACGCTCAGTGTATCAGCTAAGGCAGCTTTAGCTCGTAAGGCAGCTAATTCAGCGGCTTCCTCTTCCAGCTTTAGATTATTCACCTTAAGCTCTTCGATCTGCAAAAGATTTCGATTTTTTGTAACTACTAGCTGTGCCCCGCGGTTTCACCCGCAGCGCCCCCGTCCCCGTGGGAATTTTGAGATTTTTATACCGTATTTTTCTTAAATAAAAACCTTGTCCTGACAATAAGGAACACGTTAAAAAAAGAATCATCCAATTTGGTGCAGTCGTTCTGAAGTTATGCGCTTAGCAACAGATTCAGCGATTCATTTTTATATTATAGATTAGCAAAAAGAGCTGCATGGAGGGGGAGGGGGGGGGGAGTCAGGCAGCAGTAGGATAATTAATGTCTAAAATAGCAAAGGCCACAATAATATGAATCGGGGTGGTGCGAGTGAGACAACCGATAGCGCTGTCCCTCTCCCTCCGGCACTAGTCCAACTGCTGCGTGAATGACCACACACACACACACACACAGACACACACACACACACACAATAACTCACCTCAGCGGTGGCGCGAGTGAGACAGCCGGTAGCGGTGTCCCTCTCCCTCCGGCACGAGTCCAGCTGCTGCGTGAGTGACGTCACTCGCCGCTCTAGCTCAGAGTTGTCGTGACGACACAGTATTAAGGCGGCGCGACACTCCTTCAACTCCGCTTCTGTTGAACAAAATGAATGAATGTCATTCCCAAGGGATGTGCTGTCCGTGCGTGCGTGTGTGTGTGACAGCCTCCGTGGTCTTGTGGTTAGAGCGCCCGGCTCACGACCCGGACGTTCAGGGTTCGATTCCCGGTGGGGACAATATATCACAATAATCTCTTTGTAAGACTCTCTTCAGTTTGGTTAGGGCATTGCAGGCTGAATCACCTGATTGCTCGAAAAGTAAGATGATTCCGTGCTTCGAAGGGCACGTTAAGCCGTCGGTCCCGGTTACTCTCTACGGATAGTAGTCGTTACTTGAGCCATGTCAGAGGCCTTTGGCGGCTCAATAACTCTGACACCAGGATTGGTCAGGTTGACCATCCACTCGATGAAGAAGAAGAGTACATTTAGGGTAGTATATATTTTTACCGAATTGCTTAGCTCTCAGCGTGTCCGCGTTATTGGCGGCCGCGATTTCTTTATTCGCTTCCAACTCCGTGACTTGTTGTTGCAGCTTCTCGGCGCGTTCTGAACTCTCCTGCAAACATGATAAGGTAGATATTTGATTAGCACTGGCGGTAAAATGATGTGTTTGGTGATAAACAAATACAGGATTAGATTCACTTCTGGTTTTTTAAGTTGACCACTACTCATTTTGAATTATACAATACACCCGGACAAATTCACTCACGGTATATATATAATAAGACCCAAAGTAAGCTCCAAGCTTGTATTTTGGAATCTAACTAACTGATATACTATATATACACAAATTTTAATACTTTATATGAATATAATATATCTAACTAGCAGCGTCCCGCGATTTCACCCGCGTTGTCCCCGTTCCCGCAGGAATTTCGCAATAAAAAGTAGCCTATGTCCTTTCTCAGGCTCTGGACTAACTGTGTACCAAATTTCATTCAAATTCAGTAGTTTTGGCGAAAAAGCGTAACAGACAGACAGACAGAGTTACTTTCGCATTTATAATATTAGTTAGGATTGACACCCAGACGTCATCAACAACTATGTCTTCACATATCGTTACTCCGTTGGATCGAACCTTCAACCTCCGACACAGTAAGCGCTCTCACTGCCACTGTGACAACGGGCTTGTATTGAACGTGTTGACTGATTTCTCAGCCACCCTATGTGTTGTTGTACCTTGTATGCATCCATTTCCATCCGCAGCTTGCTCTGGGTCCACTTGAGTCTGCCCTCCAGCTCCTTCAGGTCCTCGCGAACTTTCGACACTTCTCTCTCACTGTTGGCTAGATCATGGCACTGTAACATAAATAGGTGATATGGCAACATTTATAAAGGTAAAAAAAAATTACTATATTAAGTGAAATGGGACTGTAAGAAGTAAAAATTTAATTAGTTCACCGCATACTCAAATGGTACTCAAATAATGATTAAATTCAGGCATTTTCGCTATTATTTATCGAACACACACACGGTAAATTAGACCCAAACTAAGGTCTAAGCTTGTGTTATGGAATCTAACTCACTGATACTACTACATATACATACACAAATACTTTATAAGAATATATAATTGACACCCAGACGTCGCCTACAACTATGTCTTCACATATTGTTGACTCCGGACGGGAATCGAACCCGCAATCCCCGACACAGTAAGTGCTCTCACTGCCACTGTACCAACGGGCTTATGTATAAAACATCCCGAAATCCCACGGGAACGGGCACAACGAGGGTAAAACCGCGGGGCGCTGCGTTTATTATAACACTAGCAGCGCCCCGCGGTTTTACCCGCGTTGTGCCCGTTCCCGTGGGAATTTCGGGATTTTTTTTACATAAAAACCTTCCTCTTGAATCACTCTACCTATTACAAAAAACCGCATCAAAATCCGTTGCGTAATTTTAAAAATTTAAGCATACATACAAACAGACAAACACAAGACAAACAGACGCGACTTTGTTTTATACTATGTAGTGATTTCAAGGAATAATGTACCTTATCATCATACAACTGGATGATCCGCTGCTTCTCCGCGTGAGCTGACTTCAGCTTATTATTCAGCAGCTCCACTTCGTTATGGGCGGCCTTCTCCGCCCTAGCAGCGTTGTCCGCCGCCCGCCTAGCCTCGATACTGGAACACTCGACGCTCGCGTAACGCATCACCGCCGCGTCCTTCTCGCGTTCCGCTTGCTCTACTCGCTTACTCATCTATGGATAAGCAAAGTTAGAAATTAAAAAATCCTAACGACTCCTCATTGTACTGATATCTTCAGTGAGATGAGAGGCCTTTGTCCAGCTTGGTACATTACAGGCTAATCATTTTCTTTTCTTCTTCTCAAAAACCGCTAGACCATAGCTACTATAGCCCATAGATCTAGACCAATAGATCATAGCAACAATATCTAAGAACCACTGCAAGGAAACTAGCTATCATATGAAAAAACCACGTCTAAATCGGTGCATCTGTTTTACAGCTAAGATGCCACAGACCAAAACACACATACATCAACATAAAAGTTATATTATACCACCTCTCTGTTGCGTGGGGGGTAAAAAAGAGGGCAAGTAATTATGCCGGATATTTATTACTAACCTACCAATATTATAAATGCGAAAGTTTGTGAGGATGTATGTATGTTTGGGTGCAAGGGCGTTGTTAGCCTGTGACCTGGAGAGAGGCGAGGCTGTAGGGCCGAGGGGAGGGGGGGGACTCTTCCCCCTTGTTTGAATGCTTGCATTATCTTCCTTTGGCTTTGTTTTTCATTATGCTACTTTAGCAAAAAAAACTACTGAAAATATAAGAAAATAATATGAAATAGAAAACTTACTAAATCTAACTTCATTTCTAATTCCTTGAATGTCTGATCTTTTTCTTGCATCTCATCTACTTGTTGTTTCACTCTCTCTCTGAGTGAAGCATTCTCTTTCCTTTGTTCAAACACAACTCTTTCTAAAGACTCAATTTGCAACTTTAATCCATCAGATTTAGGGTCCGATTCTGCTTGAGGCCAATCATCAACCATCTCTTTCTGTTCTTCTTTTTTAACATTCTGTTCTACATTCAAATTTGACAATTTGTGTTCATTCGAAGTTTGATTTATATTATTATCTGTGTTGATTTTCGGGGCTTCTGATTGGTCAGCTTCAGTGTTGTCATCCTCAAAAATTTCATTCATAACTTTTGTATTTGGAATTACTTTTGTTTTTATCGGTTGTTTGTTTTGGACTGTTGTTCTCTGTGTGTATGCATGTTTGAGACTACCGCTGACAGATGAAAATATTCCGTGAACATTTTTGACAATACTACCTATATCTTGGGACAGGATTTCTTTTGGTATTCGGGGATATCTGTTGTCTAAGCCAGGATTTTGGCCAGATTTGTCTATTGTTAAGGGTCCATTTATTGCACTCTTATCTATAGTAAAAGGCCCGTTTTCAGGTATTTTCTGAGTTGCACTAGCTTTATTCTTTTGGCTCAGAAACTGTGATAACACTTGGTTTTGGTCTATGTCTTTCTCTTCCGAATTTGAAGTTGATATATTGGGTCCTGTGAGTGATATGTTTTCAACGCTACGGCTGTAGGGTTTCTCAATACAATGCTTTGTTTCTTCATGGTTCAAACTTGCAGTGGATGCAGCGAAATCACTGTTAAACGTTAAGTTTGTTACATGATCTGATTTTTCAGTAAGTAGTTCAGTTCTTCTCATTTTTTCGTCGATATTTGGGTTATTATCTTTGATATCATTGTGAGACCCGAAGAACTCTTCAACTGGACTGTAATCAGATGTAACAGACACAGGACTGGACAAAGAATCACTTTCTATTTCAGTTTTGCCTTCGACATACTTAGATTCGTCAGCGGTTTGAATTTCGCTGATAAAATCGGTTGAAATACTTTTCAAAGGTGAAAGTTCGGAATCAGAAGAAGGAAGGAAAGCAGAAGAACATACATCAGTAACATCAACACCAGAATCACTGGTTTTTTCACTATTTAGCTCATTTTCTTTTACTGTGTTGTTGACGTCAACTGGTTCGGTTTCTTTCACTATTATTTCGGTGTCTGGATTTGTACAAGACATTCTGGCTATTTATTTTGTTATCATATAGTTTTTATTAACATTTGGTATCACATAGGCCATGTATGTTATTTTAAAATGTATTTATAAATAAAAATAAACAGCACTGCCTGACATCCGTGGTCGATTTTTTCTTTCATTGATTTGTTGTTTGAGTGGAGTGACGTTTGTTTGTTGATTGACATTGACAGTTAGTCCTTAGTCCCTCTTGTAAAATGTCAGTGTTTTGTATCAGTGTTCCATATTTTCAGTGCATAATTTGATTGAATTGTTGCCAGTCACATTTAAATCATAAGTTCTTTTATGTGTCGTGTTTTAAATTTGTATTGTTCTGCTTGGACTTCTTTGTGCATTACATAAATGTAGTACATAGATACTCGTGAATGTATAATATCAAAGTAAAAAGTTAAAATGACATCTCAATTCCACTGTTTTAAGATAAAGCTTTTGTCGACTTTTTTTATTAAATTTTAAGTAGGTACACAAAACGTCAAAGTAAAATTTACTCCTAAAAAGACCTACCATATAAATGTACCGCCAGATATAAAAACGTTTTGAAATTGGTAGAAATTTATACAACCTTACAAACATTTACGCAGCTTTATTCTCTCCTATTATATTTCAATTAAACTGAAATATTAGTCAGTTAACATAGTTTTTGGTATTGTATCGAACTCGTCTAATTATAACTAACAATCACAAAAAATATAAATTATGCTTCAATTCAATTGTACCGGAAGTGTACCCGACTATCAGAATTTAATTAATAAAGTAGCAACATTGCAGGAAAACGTCAAGTCATTTTCATTTGGTTCGCAATAGAATTGAAACGGAAAATTAGGTCGTCAGTATTGATTTTTACATTATTCTTTCTTCAACAAACAAAAGACTTAGCCTCATTCTGTGTTTGCGCGTTATTTTCCATGTTCCTGTGATTTTCTACGTTGGGATTCTCCAAAATGCCTGTAAGTAAAACATTTGCGACATGTGATCCAGGAAATATGATATCATGCTTTTAATGCAAATTTCCTTTGTAAAAACTAGTTAAAATGCTTTGTTCTTGTAATTAACGTGAAGTTAAAGATATAATTTCGTGTTACGTGTAATTTTTAGAGGTTTTCTGTAGTTTTTATTGGTTGAGTCATCAATTTTAGGTCAGGGCCGTTGAGTTTCTGTGTAGGCGTGCTTGCTGCTTACGTAGATCGTACGTTGCTAGCAATAAGTACATTATCTGCGCAATAGTGAACGATAACGTAATCCGCCATCTCTTTTTTACACTATTTCATTTGCATTATTTCCTTCTTCCGTTCTTATTGGAATCATTTATGAGTTGGTCTGGATTCAAAATGGCCTGTAAAAAAGGCGCGGTTTTGATTTTTGACAATTTAAATCCGTTTGTGACTCTTAATTTTAATTTTTCTTGCAGAAGAATAGTCTAGAATGAGTCTACAATTTATTTCCTGTTAGTAACACATTATTTTGAATTCTAACCTATTTTTGCATGCATTGCATTAATGTGCCTGGCCATTTTCTTTCGCAATGTTTGAACTAAATGTAATCATCTTAATAGAACATACTTCCTGTGATATCTAGGTATCTATGACTGTAAGATCTTAATTAGTGTTTTCTGTAGATATAATTGATATAGGTAAGGTTACATAGCCAGAAGATTCTAGACCATTGTCATTTCTAGATCAAGGTCTAATACCTATTTTATACTTCCAAAAGCATAACCAATGTTATACTAATAATAAATATGGCTGTATAGTTGTTCGTTGGTAATACCAGTCATATTAAAATAAAACCTTTCTCTTGCCAATTCATTACTAATTAAACATTTTTATGTTCTAGCAGCATCCTGCTGTTTTATCCATGCTGTGCCCGTTACTGTGGGAATTTTGGGATAAAAATACCCTTTAACCTTCATCTTGAATGAGGCTATCTATTAGCAAAAGAATTATTCAAATCGGACTGGTATTTCCTGAGATTAGTGCGTTCAAAGAAACAAAAAAAAATCTTCAGCATATGTATTAGTATGGATGTATGACATTGATAAACTCCTACCCATATTGTTTAATTTGCTATTAAAAAGGCTAAATTAAAATGTTTATTAGCTGTTGCCATTGACTACTCCCACAAGTAATCCATTTGATTAATGTAAATGAGCTGATTATGCCAGTAACCTAATAATATGAGCACCCAGCGGTTTTATTGCGTCGTGTGCTTTCCTGTGGCCATTTTGGGGATAAAAATAGCTTTCCTCAATGTAACTATTTAATACAAAAATAATTATTTGTATTCTGGTATTTCTGAGATTTGAGTGTTCAAACAAAAATAAAATTCTGTATAGAACTGTACAGCATAAAGTTTTTTTAATACTATCTTCAACTGGGAGTGTCGCGTGGTTTTACCTCGATGTGCCCGTTCCCGTGGGAATTTCCGGTTTTTTTTTACGTATAAACCTTCCTCTTGAATCACTCAATCTATTTAAAATAACCGCGTCGTTTTTGAGTTTATCACAAAAGGTCAGGGACAATTTATATTATGCAGTAATGAATGAAGTAGAATATAACAATTATAACTATCTCAGAAATTTGTGTTTGAATTAAATTTAATTCAAATTGTATTGGAAAGAAAGGCCTAAAATTACTCTACCTTTATTAAATAGATTCAAGTGACCACCACCAGGCTTTCCATTACAACTACAGAGACGGTACTCTAACTAACCTCCAACGTGTCCCCAGAGCGCGTTTCTTTGCCAGCAAAATCGGTTACAAGAGCCTGGTTAGAGTACATGCAAGATGTGGAAGCTAGGCATAGAAGTGGTCACCGGGGCCGAAATCGTTTGGAGGACTGTTACGACCAATAGATTCAAGTTTTAAAACATAATTATATTTTGAACTAGCTGTGCCCCACGGTTTCACCCGCAGCGCCCCCATTCCCGTGGGAATTTTGAGATTTTTATTCCTTATTTTTCTTATATAAAAACCTTGTCCTGACAATAAGGAACACATTAAAAATCATCCAATTTGGTGCAGTTGTTCTGAAGTTATGCGCTTAGCAACAGATTCAGCGATTCATGTTTATATTATACATTTTCATCTGACGTTTCGGCCCCTAAAGAGTAGGGAAAATTAATTTTACTATCCTTTATTAGCAACCCGCCCTCATTTTGCTATATTTAATAAAGATCTGGCAAGGTTCCCGTAGGAATTCTAGGATAAAAGACGTAGCCTCCATTTTGAATTGTGTCTGTTAGAAAAACCGCGTGTAAATCCGTTCCGTAGTTTCCTTTATTAGCAACCTGTCCTCGCTTTGCTTCATTTAATAAAGATATCGCAAGGTTCCCGTAGGAAATCTAGGATAAAAGACGTAGCCTCCATTTTTAATTGTGTCTGTTAGAAAAACCGCGTGTAAATCCGTTCCGTAGTTTCCTTTATTAGCAACCTGTCCTCGCTTTGCTTCATTTAATAAAGATCTCGCAAGGTTCCCGTAGGAAATCTAGGATAAAAGACGTAGCCTCCATTTTTGATTGCGCCAGTTAGAAAAACTGCACGTAAATCTGTTACGTAGTTTTTTGAGTTTTTAGCGCATCACAGATAAATGTGACACGCAATTGCTTTCCAAAAATGTTGCTCAAAACAAAATCAAAGACCTACAAACGTATAAATTTCTTAAAACATTAATAAATCAGTCACATTAATTCGAATCTATATTTAACCTCCCCCACCCTAAAAGGCAACAATTCTATAAATAAACGTAACTGCGCAAATTGTAATAATCACCAACATTGAAAACATAATCCAAATTGTACTACCTTACCACCTGCATAGACTAGACACGGGGTGGGGTCACCCCCGACCCCCTGTGACCCGGTGCGACCCCCTCTGACCCCCTGGGGATGGGGGGGAAAGATGAAACTCCGCTTTGCATCGTATGCAGTGTTTTAGTCTGTGGCTTCGCGTCGTGGCAGCAACAGTCTCCCTTCCGAAGTTGTAAATTGTAGTAGTACTATGATAGTAGGAGTGTTCATTGTGTGGAAGAAAACGGTTCCATTTAGACTTTGTTTTGAAGAAAAAGACTGATTTTGCATGAAATTGTATGGTGTCGAAGAAGATTTTATGAAGAAAAGAGAATTGTTGCGATTTCTTGTCGGAATTGTTAAATTTTCGTGGAAATTTTTGATTGTCGTTTAAAAATAGCTTGATTTATGAATAATTTAACTTAAGTTGACGAAAATAGTTAGTTTTCTGAATAATAGTACTTCGGTTTTTATAAAATCTGGAGTGTTGTAGTTTTTGGGTTATATTGGTGGTGTTAGTTCATTTTCAAAATGCACAGATCGTGCTTTAAAATCAATATTGTTTTGGTACATCGTGGAAAAGATACGGATTTCAAAATGAGTAAGTTGTAACATTAAGGAGGAATTATTTTATTACCTTTTTAGCAAACGTCCCGCGATTTTACCCGCGTTGTGCCCGTTTCTTTGTAATTTCGGGATCTTCATCGAGTGGACGGTCAACCTGACCAATCCTGGTGTCAGAGTTATTGAGCCGCCAAAGGCCTCTGACATGGCTCATGTGACGACTACTATCCGTAGAAAGTAACCGGGACCGACGGCTTAACGTGCCCTCCGAAGCACGGAAGTGCTGTAAATAAGCGTTTTTGTATAAGGTCCTTTGAATCGGACTGGTACTGGTTAGCGCGTTCAAACAAACAAACAAATAAACTCTTCAGCTTTATTACATTACTACAGATATTAAGACAGTTTTTCGTCTGAACATCAGCGCTGCCAGGGTCACACGTCCGTGGCGGCATTACGCTGAGACGAGGCCTGTTCAGACCTCGCACAGTATTTCTGTTCGTGTAATTGTTCAATGTATGTTCTATCTGTAGTTTTCTTCTTGTTTTGTTCTTCCTTTTGTTATGTGATTGTCTGAACAAATGTTTCCATTTCTATTTTCTTTTGGAAACAATCACTTACAAGTAAGACTTTTTTAAGACTTAACCAAAATGGTTGCTTAACTGTAAGCAACCATTTTGGTTAAGTACTCTTAAGTACTTCCCTTAAACTCACTCTGAGTCATTTCTTTCATTATTTTACATAAACAACGCAGAATACTGGCCTCAACTCAGCACTCCTCCTTTTGTGTCGAAAGAAGTAAAAATCAGAATATTAAACCTAAAATGTCCCTTTGCAGGACAAAGACTTGATGTCACTGATGACATCAGTATAGGTAGTTAAACTCATCTTCACGCGCGGCTCTGGGTGTGGGTAAACCTTTCTTAGTACAAAGGAATGTGATTAGAATATAATTATTATGTTCTGGAGAACAAATGAAAATTGTAGTACAAACGTAGCCATACATAGCGTGTTAAGATATGTTGAAATAGGTATACAGTGTTTAAAACAGCATCTATATTTATACTAAAAAAATAAAGTAAATTATTAGCCTGTAATGTTCCATTGCTGGACAAAGGCCTCTCGTCTCACTGAAGATATCAGTACAGTGAGGTGTTTATATCTATACTAGCATATATAAAGTTGAAGAGTTTCATTTCTTTGTATGTTTAAACGCCCTCATCTCAGAAACTACGCATCCGATTTGTATAATTCTTTTTGTATTAGATAGCCATATTCATTTTGTTTATTTTTATCCCCAAATTCCCACAGCCACAAAGCGGGTAAAACCGCGGAGCGCTGCCAGTAAATAAAACAATTCATAACTCCCAAACAATGCCATTACTGTAATTAACCGATTATGTTGAAATTCGAACGTCCTACTGACCTGGTTGGCGTGACCTATTTGTGTCAAAGTAGGTCACGAGTTGCGTCAACCGTTTGGTTGGTACTTATGATCCAGTTTCTTTGTTTGGCTTGTACTTGGTACAGTGGCTACTGATTACTGTTTAACTAGTTTTGGTGTTTTACTTTTTATATTATGACTGGTTTGATATCATCAACATGCATTTGGCTTCATGATGCCAAATCCTCTTCACTGTACTGATACCTTCAGTGAGATGATTGCTACTGAAGACGAAGAAGGTTAAGAAAGAAATAAAATCACTAAACCTTTTTACTCTTCAGGAGCAATCGTCTTCGGCTGGAAAATTGACGACATTGGTCCACATTTTGGGACAATCAAGTAAAAATAGGGTATACTCAATCTCTGAACGGAAGTGAAGCGAGGCTGGTCCTTAGTTTAATTATATACATGCATCAGTTTATTTATTTCTCATCATGATGAATCAGTTTAAAATTTTCATGACGTGACGGAAAGATGAACACTAAGTTCTCAGAATAGATTAAATGAGGTCACAGCTTAGTCGTCGAATTAAATACTTTATGCACATTATTATAAGTACTAGCAGTACCCCGCGGTTTTACCTGCGCTGTGCCCGTTCCCTTGTTTTATTTTATTTTTAGTATTTTTTGTTACTAGTTATTAGCGTTCCGTACCGAAAGGGTAAAAACGGGAACCTATTACTGAGATTTCGCTGTCCGTCCGTCCGTCTGTCACCAGGCTGTATCTCAAAATCGGTGATAGCTAGACAGTTGAAATTTTCACAGATGTATTTCTGTTGCCGCTATAATAACAAATACCAAAAACAAATTAAAACAAGTTTAGTATTCAAGGGGGGCTCCCATACAACAAACGTGATTTTTTGCCGTTTTTTAAAGTAGGGAACCCTCCGTGCGTGAATCCGACTCGCACTTGGCCGGTTTT
The DNA here is from genome assembly GCA_951394245.1 of Cyclophora punctaria. NCBI lineage: Eukaryota > Metazoa > Arthropoda > Insecta > Lepidoptera > Geometridae > Cyclophora > Cyclophora punctaria. The sequence continues at coordinate 1,896,209 of OX596196.1, forward strand.
TACTTTACACTTTGCACAGATAGCTGATCAGTAATCACATTTTCCCACAGGACGCCGAACTTGCAGCATCCACCGTCGAAAATGTGCGCGTGGTCGTGCGAGTCCGTCCTATGGACCAACGGGAAAAACTCGACGGGTCCTACTGCTGCGTGTCAGTCGACGCTGTCAACAACACTATCGCGGTGACAAGGAATAATGTGACGCCGCCCGAGCCTCCCAGGGTGTACGCGTACGATGCTGTCTTCGACTCGAATAGTAGCCAGGTATGTCGTATTTCTTAGGTCAGGTGGCATACTGGTGTGATGCTATGGACCTACTCCGTATGTCCTATTTGTAGGTCTGGTGACCTATTTGGTGCGATGCTATGGACCTACACCGTATGTCCTATTTGTAGGTCAGGTGGCATACTGGTGTGATGCTGTAGGTAGACCTACACCGTATGTCCTATTTGTAGGTCTGGTGACCTACTTGGTGTGATGCTATGGACCTACACCGTATGTCCTATTTGTAGGTCAGGTGACGTACTTGGTGCGTTGCTATGGACCTACACAACTCATTTACGAACCTACTTCTTTGCTTCTGGTTTATTAATGAAAAAAAATGACCTGAGTTTCTTGTTAGTTCTTCTCAGTAGGTGGCGCGATGCGAACTAAGGGCCGAAACACATAACCGCGTTGCGGCGCCGCGCCGCTAAAATCGGCGGTTTGCGTTGCGGCGTTGCGGCGCCGCGAAAAAGAGCATTACGGTAGGGTAACCAGGTAACCACTAACCAGTTCCTCGTGATTTTTTATTGTGGATAGACGTGTCTTTGCCATGGACAATCGTAAGAAACTTATTGCTTATTTGTTATTAAAAAGACATTACTCTGTTTTAAATAAACGACAAAGAAGATACTGGATACATCCATTTAATAAGGCTATGAATCCCGATGGCGAGTACTTTTCTCGAAAATACAAAGCATTAAAAATAGACGAAAATAAAATTTTCGCCTACTTTAGAATGAGTATATCATCATTTGAAGAGCTACTACGCGGGTTATCAAAATATATAAATAAAAAAAAATATTAAAGGAAGGAAACCTCTTACAGCTTTAGACATGTTGGGCTTGACTGTAAGGTAAAGTAAAACAAATACGTTTTTATTGATAGTTTTTATTGATTAATTACTTTGCCTTTGCCCAGCAGTGGGACAGCGAGGTTACGTAAAAAAAAAAAAAAAAATACTTACTTGAAGAATACTTTAATTAGTCTTTCAAAAATACAATGTTCAAGAACAAACAAACTAAATCATTGTCAACAAGTATGACATCATAACGCTGAAACTAGCGCCACGCTGCGGTGCCGCGCCGCTACAATCGGCAGTGCCGCTACTGCCGATTCTCGCGTCGCGGCGCCGCAACGCGGTTATGTGTTTCGGCTCTAACGTAAACTTAATTTGAAGCTGACGATTATATTGTAATGATCTCGTGAGAAAGTCAAATATTTTTATTCTGTTTTGGCCCCAAATAGGCTCTGGAACGTACCACCCATTCGGAAGAACATCGGCAGTGAAGAATGGGCATAACATATCTATCAATTGTAACAAGTGATAATCTATACTAATATTATAAAGAGGTAAAATTTGTAAGTCGTTTGTTTGTATGTTCGAGGTAATCTCGGGAATTATCAGTCAGATTTCAATAATTCTTTTTGTAATAGATAGCCACATTCAACGGGAAGCTCATAGGCTATTTTTCATCCCGAAATTCCAACGGGAACGAGCACAACGCGGGTAAAACCGCGGTGCGCTGCTAGTATGTAGATATAAAGACTTCCGAGCATCATCAAGAACTGAATACCAACACTAGAAGACCAGCTCTTGAAGACTTCACATTACATATCCGCCGTTCGTCCTGACTGCTGAGTGATGAATGACCATCAGTCTTGTCGAATGGTGGGTCGGTGGTGTGACATACCCACATAACTGAACAGAAGACGGAAGATTTAGACTTAAGGGGCTTCACTACATAGTATAAAACAAAGTCGCTATTTGTCTGTTTGTTTGTTTGTCTGTTTGTCTGTATGCTTAAATCTTTAAAATTACGCAACGGATTTTGATGCGGTTTTTTGTAATAGGTAGAGTGATTCAAGAGGAAGGTTTTTATGTATAAAAATTCCCGATATTCCCACGGGAACGGGCACAACGCGCGTAAAACCGCGGGGCGCTGCTAGTAGCTATTAAATGGTTTGTCACTTTCTGACATACGCAATTTTCAGAAGAGCAACAGAGACAAAACAGTTTATAACAGTGTTTTAGTTAATCACGTTTATTAATAAGGCAGATAATGTTTTAGTATAGAGCTATACTTTTTTTGTATATTATACATACTAATATTATAAAGAGGTATAATTTGTAATTTTGTTTGTACATATATGTCAATTTATATCTGGAATTACCACTCCGATTCGAATAATTCTTTTTGTAATAGATAGCCACATTCAACGGGAAGGTTATAGGCTACTTTTCATCCCGAAATTCCCACGGGAACGGGTACAACGCGGGTAATACCCCGGGGCGCTGCCGATCAGTGGCCCTAGCACAAGTAGCTTAAATTCAGGGATTATATTCATTAAGAAACAAATATTGCAAAAGGGTTTATGTACAAATAGTTAAATAATTATACTAAGTTCTACAAGAAGACACGAAGACCAAATGACATGGCGTAACGTTCTTATTGCATCTTGCATAAGGTCGAGATTAGTCTTTGACGAGCAAGACATTAAGATATACTTAGTGCTAACTGCATCGGGAATGTTACGCCAAAAAACATCATGATCCTGAGAGAAGAGAAGATTAAGTATGTTTAAGTTGTGAAATAAGAGTATAAATAAACGTACTCACACGGTGAACTGTTCACCAGCGACCACGAGAGGTGCACTCGAAACGTCGGGAAATAAAAAATAAGTTATTACTTGCTTTATTAAATTTCTAACGCGAAAAAACCCGTGTGAGTACGTTTATATGTGTTCAAATCGTGTAAGTTGAAAAAAGACTATTTAAAACCATTTATTTCTACACCACATAAAATAGAACATGAAAAGAAGCAATACTTATATATATATATACATATATATATATATATAATTAACCTTTAACGGTAAATGTTGATCCAGTGAGAAGTTAGAACAATTGTTGATCCGCCTATTTTACGTGTTTCCTCAGCTCCACGTCTCGCAAACTGATATACTTTGATCCGTCCTTGATGCGCGTGTGACGTAGGTGGATCTGCACTTACAGGATATCAACATACTCCTCAACGAATTGACCAATATTTGTTGATCCATCAACGGTCGGAAAAATCATACTGAATGTGATTTCTTAGATCCAGAATATATTTAACTTATATGCGACATTTACTTCGACTAAGTTGATCCGGAGCCAAAATTGACGAATACGTATTCGCGCCGCGACGCGACGTTGCCGCTTTGTGTTCGAGTACCTACTCGAACACAAAGTGGCAACGTCGCGTTCTGCGTGTGACAGAGAACCCCGTACACTAATTCGCTAGAGAAGGTAAGAATGATGCGTTAGGTTAGGTTAGGTTAGGTTAGGCAATCTCTTTAATTTTCACGCCGCCGGTGATACCTACGCTTGAGAGGGGGATGCTGGTCTTCATTTTGACCAGCACCTCTTTATAGGTCAGTCCTCTCATCGCGGCCTCTGGACGTAAAGCCAGGACAATGGCCGACGTCTTGGGACCCCTGATGCGCCTCTTCTTCGTCCTACCACTGGTCTTCGCTGCTGGTGGTGCAGCCCGGCGCTGGACTGATTGAGTCTGTTGGGCGGGTCGGGGATTTCCCTTTCCACCTCTCTTAACCACAGCGCTCCATCCTTCTTGCAAAGAAGAGGGTACAGCGCTTGGTCCACCCGACGTGACAGCTGGTGGAGGAACCACTGGTGGCGGCGGTGGAGGGGTCTTCCTTCTTTCTCTATCCTTCTTTGTGGCCTTCTTCTTTGTGGCCTTCTTTTCCGCTGGTCCAGTCTTTTTAGGCGGTGCTGGACTCGCCTCTGTCATAACTATCGCCTCCGTTGACTGTCTTCTCCGAGTGTCAGCTGCCAGGGGTGGTCGCTCACGCTGGGCGGGAAGGAGGCGGGGCTCCAGTGCCGCAACCTTAGCGTCAATCATGTTCCCCACCATGATTGCAAATTTGTGCAGGGACTCATCGTCACTGGGGGGACCGGACTTCCGCGTGGGCGTAGACACCATGGCCTCTTCTCGGTTTGTCCGACTCACCGCCTCTGTGAGCCGAGACAACTCAGCCCGGACCTGGTCAAACTCCTTGCGGAGTATGTCCATAGCGGTCCGAAGCTGAGCGTTTTCGGCCCTCAGTTTGGCCTCCTCCTCAGACGTATTTTTGGTAGCCGCCTTGTGATATTTATCCGATATGGACGTCGCGGCATTCTTGAGGGCACGGACAAAGTTGCCCTTCAGGTTGCCGGATTTGGTGGCGATCATTTTGATGACCGCCACGTCCTCCTCGATATCTGTCCCGTGATCAGTCATGTCCACGTCGGAGCTTGAGACAGAGAAGAGCCGGGAGCTCCGGACGTTGTTCCGGGTCCACGCGGCTACTTTCTTCTCCATCTTTCTGTCCTGGGTGGCCTTTTGGGCTGCTCGGTCTGCCTCCTCGGCTGCACGTTGGGCTTCCTCGAGTTCTTTTTTGGCTTGCGCCAATCCAACGTACTTTCCGTGGCTCGGGGGCCGCCCCGGCCCACGTCCTCGGAGGGCCGTTGACATTTTCCGGGGGGCCCGAGCCACCCCTTCAACGTCTGAGGATTCCGGAGTTTCCTCGTCTGACCCTCTTCTTCTCTTTCGACCTGCCTCGCAGTCGCTGAGGCGGCCAAAAGACATTGGTGCTGGGAGGCGGTCTAGCACCACTATCGGGCTCCGTTCGGGCCCGGAGGATGCTGATGTCGCGCTCCTATCTCGTCTCTCTTCACTTTCATCCTTTTCCTCTCTTTGAGTGGCCCAAGATGGATATAGCAGAACCGCTTTCTGCTTCACACCCGCCAGTCGGAGTGGCGCCGGCGCCTCGCGAATTTGTAGGCATTTATCGCTGTAGGTACGGCCGAGTGGCGGTGGCCTGGTAACATGTTGATACTATCAGTTGGATGTGTAAAAAACGTCGCGGCTGCTTTCAGCCAATCCGATTGTTTGCTGTGCTCTGATTGGCTCATTTAAATCGGATCAACATTGTCAGTAACTATCGCAAGGTGGATTTGTATATCGGATCAACTTAGGCAAACGCTAATAAGAAGTCCCGTGGGTGTAGACGTTGATCCCGTGGGAGCCACATTAGTTACCAGAGACGCATATAGGATCAACAAAAGGCGCCGGATCAACATGCATTTTTGGATCAACAAAGTGCTCGCGTGAAGTCGCGTCAGATCAACATTTACCGTAAAGGGATATCTATATATATATATATATATATACTATGAACTAAATATTGAAATATATGTAATTAAAATTAAGTTCAGTGGCAGTGATGTAGAGGACAGACTCGGTACGCTATGGGGTTGTGACACCCCACAGCACTGGTTTTCTGTCTGCTCCATTCTGTATAAGGTTTTACACAAAATATTTTTTCATGGAGGGTAATATTCTAATTAATAAATGAGATCACATGTAAACTATTTCTTATGGATTGGCACAAAATGTGGACCAAAAGGTTTAGAGATAGGGTAATAATGAAATAAAATCACTAAACCTTTTTCCTCTTCAGGAGCAATCGTCTTCGGCTGGAAAATTGACGACATTTAACCACATTTTGTGCCAATCCAAAAGAAATAGATTATAAACAAATAAATTATCTAAACAAGTGTTATGTTAGTGCTAAAAATTAGTTATATAGAAATTTAAAAAATGTTATTTTGTTTGTATGTTCGGACAGCTCGGGAATTACCAGTCCGATTCGAATAATTATTTTTGTATTGAGTAGCTACTTTCAAAAGGAAGGTTACAAGCTATGTTTTATCCCTAAATTCCCACGGGAACGGACACAAGACAGATGAAACCGCTGACCGCGGCTAGTAGTAGTAAATTGTACCTAATATACTTAACTAGCTGTGCACCGCGGTCTCACCCGCAGCGCCCCCGTTCCCGTGGGATTTTTGAGATTTTTATTCCAAGTTTTCATTGTTTTTAAAATGTATTCTGCTATTCAGGGCGGAGACAAATCCAACGAAACAAAAACCATGAAAATTTATCCAGCCGATCTCGAGTTATAAGTGTTGTAACAAACCCGTCTTTGTTTTATATAATTATATATAATATATATGTATATATATATAGATGAGTATTAATTAAATTGGTACGTTCAAAAGAGCCTCTATGGGGCCAAAACTGAATAAAAATATTTGACTTTGACTTTAATAATTATGATGTTACTAGCTGTGCCCTGCGGTTTCACCCGCAGCGCCCCCGTTCCCGTGGGAATTTTGAGATTTTTATTCCCTATAAACCTCACGGAGCCCGAGACCTTTTCAACGAATGCAAAACCGTGGAAATCGGTCCAGCCATTCACGCGTGATGCCGCGACCAAGGAAAACGGGTTTCATTTTTATATATATAGATTTGGGTATAGGAGGTAATATAGCATATTATACACTGTAAAAATAAATTGGAATAAAAAAGCCTGTATGTCCCAGTGCTGGGCAAAGGCCTGTTATCTCACTGAATATATTGATATCGGCAGTTGTACCTAAACCTTTAATCCTAATGTCCCTTTTTAAACCATTTATTTCCACTTAAAAATATACAATTTACAAACTCGGAATACAATTTTTGTGTATTCTGAGTATACAAAAATAAAAAAGGGAGATGCAATAGAGTATTTCACTGATATTATAAGTTTACAATTTGAGAGGTGAATTTAGTAAAATAACTAAAATTATGATCAAAACTAAACAAATAATATTTGAATTTTGAATCGTGGTTGCCGAAACAATATCTTGATGACTACACAACGTTCATACTTGGATGGAGTGATAGCATGAACTGCACGGTTTAAGCTCCGTTTAGATTGAGAGAGAGAGAGGGAGATACAGTGGGAGGGATGGGAGAAAGAAAGATAGAATCTACCTGCATGATTGGCCAACCTACTCCAACTTATATTAGTCTACAGCATTAAGTCACGTTATAATAAATTCATCTCAATAAATACAGAAGCTGAAATATTATGTTTTTAAATAGAGCTCGCGAAACGTGAATTGTACAAAATACTTCGTTTTGTAAAAAAATACGTCGCTCATCCTATAAATAGATTACGGTAGTACAGTCGCGGACAAAAGTGTTAAGAAATTTTTTATGGCAGATTTTAATTATTAGTCTACGTTCTCTCAAAAGCTGGACCGATTTTGACGGGACTTTACTGGCAGGTAGCTGATGTAATAAGGAGTATCTTAGGCTACTTTATAGTTAAATTCCACGCGGGTGTAGTGGCAGGCACAGTGAGTACTAAATATTATATATGTACATACATATAAAATTCTCGTATCACAATATTAGTTACTATACTCCACCGAAACGGCTTGACCGATTTTCATGAAATTTTCAGTACATATCAGGTCTCGGAATCGATCAATATCTATTTTTCATAATTGTTAAGGGTGGTCCACCCCTTAACTTTTTTATTGCAAAACAACGTTTTCCGGGTCAGCTAGTAAAATTTAATAACAGTTCTGCCAACGCCTGTACTACCTACATATTCGGCCTTGCTTCGTACGATGACGACACTTGGCCTTGGGCACAATGTTGTTCAAACAGCTTAATGTGCCCGAGCAGTTTTTGTGATATTTCTGTTGTGGTGCCCGATTTTACAATCCTACTCGTATTATAAATGCAAAAGTTTGTGAGGATGGATGTATTTTTGTTACTCTTTCACGAAAAAACTACTGGACGGATTTGGATGAAACTTTACAGTAATATAGGTCATACATCAGAATAATACATGGGATACATTTTATCCCGAATTTCCCGCGGGAACGGTGACAATGCGAGTTACACCGCGGGGCGCGGCTATTATTATAGATGCGAAAGTTTGTGAGGATGTATCTATGTATGTTGCACGAAAAAACTACTGGACGGATTTGGATGAAACTATACAGTAATATAGGATACTATACATCAGAATAACACATGGGATACATTTTATCCCGAATTTCCCGCGGGAACGGTGACAATGCGGGTAACATCGCAGCTCGTGGCTAGCATTTTATAATACACGAAATAAAACAGTAAAACGAAGATCATTTGTTTATTAAACATATATACCGCCTTATTCATAAACGATATTTAACTAAAACAGTGTTTTAAAGTGTTTTGTCTCTTTCGCTCTCTGGCTAATAGCGTATGTCGGAAAGGGACAAACCATTTGATAGCTAAAGTGCTGTTAAAAAGTGTTTACAAAAAAGGCCCTTAGGCGCTAAGAATAAGTGTGCCCTAAAAGTCAGAATAAAAAAATCTTCATGGCTATTACAGTTGTATTTAAGAGGAAAGTAGTGAAGGTAAATTCAAATCGTACGTTAAAAGCCGCGTACCCACCTAGCGCACAGGCTCGCGAGCCGTGGCTCGCGAGCCATGGCTCGCGAGCCAGCCTCAGTAGTTTTGTTCAATTTACACGAGGCCGCCTCGCGAGGCAGGCTGTGCCATCATAAGTCGTGTATATTCAGCTGCAGCTATTTTCCTAGCTTCGCGCGCGAGCCAAAACATAACCGTACCCACCTAGCGCACAGGCCAAATGCTCGGCTGGTGTGGACGTGCCTCGGGCTGCCTCGGGCGCGCGTTTGCTCGGCTGAGCACGGCTCGGCCCCGAGCCATCTGTTGTCGGTAAACTTGACGCGCTCAAAGGTGCCTCGGTGAGCGCTGTGTGTTAGGTGGGTACGGTTATGTTTTGGCTCGCGCGCGAAGCTAGGAAAATAGCTGCAGCTGAATATACACGACTTATGATGGCTGGCTCGCGAGCCATGGCTCGCGAGCCCGTGCGCTAGGTGGGTACGCGGCTAAAGACGTTTTATTGACTAAAGCATACTATAGCGTTACTGATTACATTGAGGACAAACAACCTGATTTTGACATGTAATCTTACTTACTAGTATTAAATTGTATTATACCTTGATTTAAAAAAATAACCAGCAGAGTTTCTTGCCCATTCTTCTCTGCTGATGTTCTTACGAATGGGTGGTACGATCAAAAGAGCCTCTATGGGGCCAAAACTGAATAAAAATATTTGACTTTGACTTTGAAGTTATATTATAAGGTACATTTCTCCCGAAAAACCCTCGGGAATTGGCTCAATGCAGGTAGAACGATCAGAGGATGCTATTGGATAAATAAATTGTAAGAAGCCTCTTGGGAAGAGCCTTCAAGTTACAATTAGCGTTATCCGGAGAACATAAGACTAATTTAACCAACCAGGATGTGGTTGAACCTTGAATAAAGTAGTAAAAGTATTAGCCGGTAATGTCCCACTGCTGGCCAAAAGCCTCTCATCACGCTGAAGATATCAGTATACTTAGGAAAATTAGGTGAAATGACCACGCTTGCTTTATACTAGTTGGTAATCTCAAACCCGAGCATTTTTGAAAAGTAGAAAACATGTTTTCGCTCGATCTGGGAATTGAACTTGAGACCTCAGTCTTGGCAGGCGAGCGCCCATACCAGGAGACCACCAAGATTTGAATAAAATCCTGAAAAAACAGACAAACTTTATGATATGGATCTTATAAGTTACTACTGGATCCATGGTCCTTGTGTATATTAGAGAATCTCGCCTAAATGCTAAGAGATCGGATTAAAACCACAGAAATAAGATGATTCACAACGTCACAATCATCATTCATCATCATCATCATCAGTCATATTAAAAAACTAGCAGCGCCCCGCGGCTTTGCCCGCGTTGAGCCCGTTCCCGTAGGAATTATCGAAAATCCTTGCTTAGTGTTCACTTACGTCACTTGAAGAACCTACCTGCCAAATTCCATGTTTCTAGGTGTAGCGGTTGAGGCTGTGCGTTGATTATCAGTCAGTCAGTCCGTCAGGAGTTTGAATATTATATTATGTACTCGTATAAAGATGGCAACCCCACTGAATTTCTTGTTAGTTCTTCTCAGTAGGTGGCGCGATGCGAACTAACGTAAACTTAATTTTAAGCTGACGATTATAAATGACTAGCAGCGCCCCGCGGTTTTACCCGCGTTGTGCCCGTTCCCGTGGGAATTTCGGGATTTATTCACATAAAAACCTTCCTCTTGAATCACTCTACCTATTACAAAAAACCGCATCAAAATCCGTTGCGTAATTTTAAATATTTAAGCATACAGACAAACAGACAAACAAACAGACAAAAATAGCGACTTTGTTTTATACTATGTAGTGATTGTAATGATCTTAACCTCCTGAGTCCTGACATTTTTTTTTTTTTGTTGTCAATTTGACCGCATGTCCTATATAAAGAACAATTTAGACATGTGGCTTAAGACCCGAGACTTTGCGCGCTTCGAAATAGGGTGTAAAGTTTATTCAACATTTTTAGCTAGAACAAACATTATTGGCATAGATCTAAAGATCATTTTAGCATAAAAAATAATTCCGTACAATTTGTTCTGTTTAAAGGTCATTGGGTTTTAATACATAAAATGGCGGGGTAGAATTTGTCCGTTACAAAGGAATCCCGGACTTAAAGTGGAAAATGTTTTTGAAATATTATCAAATAAAAACACATTCTTCTATATCAAAATAATCAACTTTTATTTAAAAAATATATAAAATCATCTAAAACAAGTTATAAAATCAAGGAACTCAAAAGTCTCATTTATGTCAGTCTCAATTATTATCAAAATTGTAATGAATTATTAGTAAAAATCAAAGAAAATACCAAAACAAAAGTAACCTAAGCTACTTATATCATTCTCAATCTCAATAATATCAAAATTGTGCTAACCTGGACTTAACAACAGCAAGCTTATGCTCTCTTTTGAAGTAAAAAAATGATTGTACGTCGGCTAATATGTCAATACCATAAGATAGTATACTGTGAAAATAAGCAAAGTAAAGAATCCTTGCCGTTTCTTCATTTATTATTTTCTTTCCATTAGATACGGGAGGTCATTAATGTAGACTAAAAACAAAAACGGACCTAAAATTTACCCCTGAGGCACTCCTAACTCAATATTAGACCCTTCCGAAAGATTATCGTTAACGTTTACTTTTTGACGCCGACCGCCTAAGTAAGATTTCATGATTCCACGGATGCCGTAACATTCTTACTTCAAAATTAACGTTAAATAATCTACACAGTCAAAAGCCTTGGAAAGATCACAAAATACTCCAAGAGCATCCTGCAAACTTTCCCAAGCGTCAAATATATGAGAAACTAATTTAGTCCCAGCATCTATGGTTACCCTTTGTAAAGCCGAACTGATTTTTATGTAGAATCTTATGCTCCTCAAAATGGGAAATTAACTGATCTAGGATTCATTTTTCAAAAATTTTGCTAAGAGCTGAAAGAACTGAAATAGGCCTTTAATTATTGGGATCATCCTTACTACCGGATTTGAAAATTGGAGTGACTGTGTTTCATTAGATCTGAAAAAGTACCTGCTTCTAGGCATAGGTTGAAGAGGTTCGTAAGTTCAGGAGCAATAGTGTTGATAATAGAATATAACATTTTTACAGAAATACCCCATTGTTCTTCCGTGTTTTTCATGTTCAGTGATCTAAAAGCTTTTTTAAGCTGCGAAATAGAGACCAGGAATCCAGGAATTGAGCGTTTAAAATTTTCCGAAGAGCTTTAACTGAAGAAGAAGCGAGATTCTTGGTGGTTTCTTTAGGTATACTACTGAAAAACACATCAAAATGGTTTGCCACAGAAATAGGGTATCCTTGGAAAAAGTTCTTCCAGTCTCTTTGATAACCATTTTCCAAATCGTCTTTAAAGCACAGGCACAGGCAAAGGCACTATCGGTGGAAGCCTCTTCTTTCTTCTGGTTCTCCCCTATCATCTGGCAAATCATCCTCTGTAGTCATTTTCTTCTACTAGTCTCTCTGCAATAAGTAACTTATATGTTATTCAGGTATATAAGGTACAACACTACCAAGTTTCATCAAAATCTGTTTAGTGATATTGGCGAAATCGAGTAACAAACATCGAAACACCCAAACTTCCCATTAATAATATTAGTTTAAATAAAGGCCGGATGGCCTTTTTAGCGTACATATTCAATATGCCAAATTGTATAGCTAAAACCGAAAGTACTTCAAAAAGGACATATTGATGTTTGGCTAATTATTCAATCGAGATGATTAATTTTCGATAAAACTTTAATGTTCACCGATAGACCGTAACAATATCTTAATAATAAATAAAAAGTTTAACACATTTTATAAACGATTAACACGAATAAATAAGTGTTTACTTACCTGTTGTTCGTTGGCGCTTCATTTTCAATCTTGTACACTGGCCGAATGAAAAAATATCTGTTCTCTGATTGGCTTATCCAATAGTTAATTATTTTCTCTGTCAATTTTGTCATTGACATTGAAGTTTACGTGTATCGGCGCCGAATTTAAAACGAAAATGTAATTTGTGTGTTAGGAAGGACATGCGGTCATATTGCGAGAGTACTAAGAAAAATGTCGGGTCTTAATCATGTTGGACAATTTGTTCTGTATAAAGGATGCGAGGACTTAGGAGGTTATATAATAAAGGCATTTGAATTTAAACAACCTTCCTGATGTGGCTATTATACGAGCTGTGGCTTCTGATCCTGTCTATGGCCCTTAATCTTTTCCGGTCCAGTATTTTGCTACTTTCTACGGATAGTAGTTACGTTACATGAGCCATGTCAGAGGCCTTTGGAGGCTCAATAACTCTGACACCAGGATTGGTCAGGGTGACCATCCGCTCGATGAAGAAGAAGAAGTATTTAGCTAACAGAAGGGCAGCATCTGATACGTTCATTAAGTCTTGGTACAGGTGGTAGGGCTCAGAGGCAGGACAACTGGTGGGCCATGTGCTGGTCTGGAGCACCACAGAAGAGTAGCCCCACTTGACTAAGTTTGATCTGCAGCGACCTACTTCTGTTCGAAGACGGTTGATTGTACGCCAAATAGGCCACTGCAGTTCATGCTCAGCTGAGCTGGTAAGGTCTCCACTGGTTGTATGAAGTCTGGGGCAGTTGAAGCTCCAAGGATGCTCCAAAGAGGTGTGACTCATCCATAGGTACTGACGAAGCTCCCAACATTCTGGTGGCCCAATATAGATACATCTAGAAAGTCTACTCTTTAAAATGCACTCACGCATAGAAGCTAAACTTCTTTACTTCAAATTATAAATATTGTCAACAATAAATAACGTATTAAATAAGAAAAACTACTCCAAAAAACGCCGAAACTAATGATGTTTTGATGTAATGATGTTTTGCTCTGACATGTTAGTCTATGGCTCTAAAGGTAATTAACATGAGCTCACTAAGCAAGCCAGCTGGTGTCTTGGCCAGCTTGTTTGGACGTACAAAACTATAATAATAATCTCCAAAGGGCCTCTACGAGTTGGATCTGTGCCCCTTCCTCTCAAAAAGACTATTAAACTAAATAATAAACACACTCAGAAAATTCACACACGGTTAATTAGACCCAAACTAAGCTTTAAGCTTGTTGTATTGTGGAATCTGACTAACTGATACTCACTGATTACTTTTAATTGACACCCAGACGTTGTCAACAATTCAATCAAACCTGCAGCCCTCGACACAGTGAGCGCAAACACATGCCACTGTGACAACGGGCTTGTCGCAAACGATACACAATGACAAAACTTTCAGTTTCGTATACTCAATTTTTTCTTACTTGTCTTACGGAAGAGGAAAAGGTTGAGATAGAGTAAGAATGAAATAAAATCAATAAACCTTTTTCCTCTTCAGTAGCAGTCGTCTCCGGCTGGAAAATTGACGACATTGGTCCACATTTTGGGACAAATAAGAAAAAATAGGGTATAATATCTTTATTTCCATGTGTTAGGTTTATTTCTTGACAGCCAAGGTAAAGTTAAACCTGCAACACTATAGATGTTGTCATTTTTACATTCAAAAGTAAAAAACTAGGAATATATAAATGATCCGAAGAAGAAAGGATATGAGGAATGTACGAGGATTTCAAGAGTACATGATTTAGAAACCGCAATAATTAAATTTGAAAGTACCTAGGTTTTCTCTATCAGTAGCCATCTTGATATCGCCATTTTGTTGACGAAACTAACTTCATATTCGTAGTTACTTTCTGCACTAGCATCTTCAGTGAGAGGTGTTTGATCTGCAGTAGGGTGTTATAGGACGATACTTTACATTAGTGGTCGCTTGTGATCACGTGTACTCCTCGCTGTACTAACATCTTCAGTGAGAGGTGTTTGATCTACAGTGGGGTGTTATAGGACGATACTTTACATTAGTACTCGCTTGTGATCACGTGTACTCCTCGCTGTACTAACATCTTCAGTGAGAGGTGTTTGATCTGCAGTGGGGTGTTATAGGACGATACTTTACATTAGTACTCGCTTGTGATCACGTGTACTCCTCGCTGTACTGACATCTTGAGTGAGAGGTGTTTGATCTGCAGTGGGGTGTTATAGGACGATACTTTACATTAGTGGTCGCTTGTGATCACGTGTACTCCTCGCTGTACTAACATCTTCAGTGAGAGGTGTTTGATCTGCAGTGGGGTGTTATAGGACGATACTTTACATTAGTACTCGCTTGTGATCACGTGTACTCCTCGCTGTACTAACATCTTCAATGAGAAGTGTTTGATCTGCAGTGGAGTGTTATAGGACGATACTTTACATTAGTACTCGCTTGTGATCACGTGTACTCCTCGCTGTACTAACATCTTCAATGAGAGGTGTTTGATCTGCAGTGGGGTGTTATAGGACGATACTTTACATTAGTACTCGCTTGTGATCTAGTGTAGTCCTCGCTGTACTAACAACTTCAGTGAGAAGTGTTATAGGACGATACTTTACATTAGTACTCGCTTGTGATCACGTGTACTCCTCGCTGTACTAACATCTTCAGTGAGAGGTGGCTTGTGATCACGTGTACTCCTCGCTGTACTAACATCTTCAGTGAGAGGTGTTTGATCTGCAGTGGGGTGTTATAGGACGATACTTTACATTAGTACTCGCTTGTGATCTAGTGTAGTCCTCGCTGTACTAACAACTTCAGTGAGAAGTGTTATAGGACGATACTTTACATTAGTACTCGCTTGTGATCACGTGTACTCCTCGCTGTACTAACATCTTCAGTGAGAGGTGGCTTGTGATCACGTGTACTCCTCGCTGTACTAACATCTTCAGTGAGAGGTGTTTGATCTGCAGTGGGGTGTTATAGGACGATACTTTACATTAGTACTCGCTTGTGATCACGTGTACTCCTCGCTGTACTAACATCTTCAGTGAGAGGTGTTTGATCTGCAGTGGGGTGTTATAGGACGATACTTTACATTAGTACTCGCTTGTGATCACGTGTACTCCTCGCTGTACTAACATCTTCAGTGAGAGGTGTTTGATCTGCAGTGGGCTGTTATAGGACGATATTTTACATTAGTATTCTTTCTTTACTGCACTTATTTTCTCTGATAGTTAATATAATCTCATCAATTACCAGCTCGATTCCAATAATTCCTTTTGTTATAGATAGCCACATTCAACAGCAAGGTTATAGGCTATTTTTGATCCCGAAATTCCTACGGGAACGGGCACAACGCGGGTAAAACCGCGGGGAGTTGCTAGTACAACGTAAAGAGGGACACAGTTCGTCAGGGCGGGGCCATTATACACAGACGGATGTGCATCGTGACCTATTTGCACTGCGCATGCGCGGGGTGAACCGTGAAAATAGGACGATAGCTTATTTCACGGGAATAGTGTACTACTAAGAAACGCCCTAGTTAAGTTCCGATTTTATATTGTTTGTTTACCAGTACTAATCTACACTAATATTATAAAGAGGAAAACTTTGTTTGTTTGTAATGAATAGGCTCAAAAACTAATGGACCGTTTTTAAAAATTCTTTCACCATTCGAAAGCTACATTATCCACGAGTAACATAGGCTATTTTTCATCCCGAAATTCCCACAGGAATGGACACAACGGGGCTAAAACCGCGGGGCGCTGCTAGTATGGGAATAAATGTCAAATTTAACAGTTACCTAATCGTGAACTTTTTAACGAACGTTGTTACGTTAACCTTTTGAAGCAATCCATCCTTAAAGTTAACGAATAACTACGACGTCCGATGACGTATATACAATTCACTAGCCGCGCCTCGTGGTTTCGCCCGCTTTGTACCCGTTCCCGCGGGAATTTTGGGATAAAATGTATCCCATGTGTTATTCTGATGTATAACCTATATCACTGTAAAGTTTCATAAAAATCCCTCAAGTAGTTTTTGCGTGAAAGAGTAACAAACATACTTACATCCTCACAAACTTTCGCATTTATAATACTAGCAGCGCCCCGCGGTGTTACCCGCGTTGTGCCTATTCTCGTGGGAATTCCGGGATAAAATGTATCGCATGTGTTATTCTGATGGATAACCTATATTACTGTAAAGTTTCATCTAAATCTGTTCAGTAGTTTTTGCGTGAAAGAGCAACAAACATACCTACATCCTCAGCCTACATCCATACATCCATACATACATCCATCCTCACAAACTTTCGCATTTATAATATAGTAGGATTATAAATTTAGTTGTCTCATCACAATAACTCCTCAAAAATCTAGATTATTCAACGCGAACCGACAACCTTGATTTCGAATATCACTACATAGTATAAAACAAAGTCGCGTCTGTTTGTCTTCTGTTTGTCTGTCTATATGCTTAAATCTTTAAAATTACGCAACGGATTTTGACGCGGTTTTTTGTAATAGGTAGAGTGATTCAAGAGGAAGGTTTTTATGTAAAAAAAATCCCGAAATTCCCACGGGAACGGGCACAACGCGGGTAAAACCGCGGGGCGCTGCTAGTTATTTTACAAAATAAAAAATGAATCGCTGGACATAAATTGAACCCTAGATTTTAAATACAAGCTGACCAGTGCTCAAACCACTTAATAACTGAATAAATTAACAAAAAGCAAAAAAAAACCCTATAACTACGACATAAGCTCCACATTCCTTTATCAAGTGCTAGACATTTCATCATGTTTTTCTGTGCAAGCGATTTTAAACTCTATTGTAAAAGGTATAAAGCCCAATTTCCAATGACAGTAATACTAAAGTTCATGAAATGATATGCGATTTGCAGCTCTATGCGTATTGATATAAAAGATATATTTCTTTAAAAAGTCACCCCAGACCCCTAAATGAATAATCGAAACTTGAAATAATTTGCAAAAGGGTGAAACATGATGACCCTTTCGGTTATTAAAAAACTAGCAGCGCTCCACGGTTTTACCTGCGTTGTGTCCGTTCCCGTGGGATTTCCGGGAATTTTTATACATATAAACCTTCCTCTTGAATCACTCTACGAAAATAACCGAGCCAAAATCCGTTGCGTAGTATTAAAGATCTAAGCATAGGTAACATAGGGACAGACAGCGGAAAGCGACTTCGTATACTATGTAGTTATGACCAAAATATACAAATAGTTGCTGTGCCTTGCGGTTTTACCTGCATTATACCTGTTCCCGTGGGAATTCTGGGATAAAAGTAGCCTATATAAGTAGCCCCTTGACTGTGATTTTACAAAAAATCCCCTTTTGGCATGATAAAATTAATGAAATTAAAGAACCTTTTTCTAAAAAAAAACTAACCGCGTTCAAGATCTAGTAACTAAAAAGATAGAAATAATATATTTAGTCGACTTCCTGACAAATTTGAAAGTTGAATCAAGTTGAATATAATCCTCCTTTATTTGAAGTCGGTCAAAAAATAGACCACCAATGGTTCTGCAAAATTACGAATCTGAAAATTAAGAATGTTTGTACTCGTTCAACTAGCGACTCTGGGTGGAAATTCAGAATTCATTCAGGCTATAAATTAATGGTTGATTTTTCTAAGTACCAATTTTGACAAGTCCGTTGTCACAGTGGCAGTGAGAGCACTTACTGTGTCGGGGGTTGCGGGTTTGATTCCCGCCCGGAGTCATATGTGCAGACATAGTTGTTGACGACGTCTGGGTGTCAATTATATATTCTTACTAGCTGTGCCCCGCGGTTTCACCCGCAGCGCCCCCGTTCCCGTGGGAATTTTGAGATTTTTATTCCCTATAAACCTCACGGAGCCCGAGACCTTTCCAACGAATGCAAAATGGTGGAAATCGGTTCGTGCGTTCTGGAGTTATAGCGTCAGGGAGGAAAACCCGACTTATTTTTATATAGTAAGAAAGAAGATAAAGTATTTGTGTACATCTATAAGTAGTAGTGTCAGTGAGTTAGATTCCATAACGCAAGCTTAGAGCTTACTTTGGGTCTAATTAACCGGGAGTGAATTTGTCCGGGTATATTTAATTTAATTTAATTGCCATTTAATAAGCCGTCTCTTACAGTTAACCTAATTTCCCCTCCACATTATAACACCCTGTAATCTCTCACGTTATATCATTCCCAAGCCACACACTTGCATCGATCGATAGCTTGCAGTGCGCATCGGGGTCGCGCTTCTGGTACATTGGGCCACGCCTCTTGCATCTACCGGGATTATCTGTAGTGGTGTGAATAGGTGTCGAGTCATTTGAACAATGTGAAGCTTGGACATCAATATAAAAATGAATCGCTGAATGAGTTGTTACGCGTATAACTTAAGCTTGTATTATGAATTCTAATTAACTGATACTACTAAATAAATATACACAAATACTTTATATGATTGAACTACACTATCTACACTTCTACATCTACACTTCTACACTAATATTATAAAGAGGAAAACTTTGTTTGTTTGTAATGAATAGGCTCAAAAACAGTTTCTGAGAAACAAACAAAGAACAAAGAATCTAATTCTTCAGCTTTATCACTACATAGCATAAAACAAAGTCGCTTTCCGCTGTCTGTCCCTATGTATGCTTAGATCTTTAAAACTACGCAACGGATATTGATGCAATTTTTTAAATAGATAGAGTGATTCAAGAGGAAGATTTATATTTATAAAAATTCCCGGAAGTCCCACGGGAACGGGCATAACGCGGGTAAAACCGCCGGGCACTGCTAGTCTATACTAATATAAAGCCAAAGAGTTTTTTTCTTTGTTTGACCGCGCTAATCTCAGTAATTACAAATTAAATTTGGATAATTGTTGTAAGCTATACATTACAAAAAGAATTATTCGAATCGGATTGGTAGTTTCTGAGATTAGCGCGGTCAAACAAACAAACTCTTCACCTTTATTATCTATAGCAGCGCCCCGCGGTTTTACCCGCGCTGTGCCCATTCCTGTGGGAATTTCGGGATGAAAAATAGCCTATGTTACTCGTGGATAATGTAGCTTTCGAATGGTGAAAGAATTTTTAAAAACGGTCCAGTAGTTTTTGAGCCTATTCATTACAAACAAACAAAGTTTTCCTCTTTATAATATTAGTGTAGATCTATATAAATAAAAATGAATTGCTGTTCGTTAGTCTGCTTAAAACTCGAGAACGGCTGAACCGATTTGGCTAATATTGGTCTTGAAATATTCATGAAAGTCCAGGGAAGGTTTAAACGGTATTGACTGAATTAATGAGGGTGAAACCGCAGGGCACAGCTAGTATTAGTATAGATACGAGTATGTCCTACCTATATATCCTACCTACCAGAGTTACTAGTACCTACATCACCTAAAGTGGTAATACCGGATAAACACAACATGCAAACGTACTGCAGTAAATCAATATTACTGTCATGCGCGTTCCGTGTTCTACTCGTATTTAGGTTAATATAATCAGGGGGGCAAAGGGGGGTGCAGAATAAACTCACCCCCCTAGGCGAAGTGGAGAATAAACTTACCCCACTGGGCGAAGGGAGGAGGGGGTGAAACGTGCTAGGGAGGCCACAGGGGCGACGAAGGCGCAGGGGGAAGGCTTTCGAGGGGTGAAATCGATGTTGGAACGCATGCGTAGTGCAAACTGGTATATAGGACAACGCATTGCTGAAGTCTTTGTCTATGTACTTGGGAAACGGGTTGTGTTTCACTTGTTTATGGTCTTTTGTATAGAGTATAGAGTTGGCAGTTGTGAGGAATTGTTTATGATGATTTTTAGATGATGAGGTTAATGGGTCGAAATAGATGAAATGAATGATTTTTTGCAGGAGTAATTCAACCGAATTAATCTTAGTACCATAGTAAGGCGCTCGTGGCGTAGCTTGACTAAGCGATGTCAGTTCATTGCGATTGTTAAGCAACGTGCAACTCGACCCCTACTTGGATGGGTGGTCGATAGTCGCATTTCTATCTGAGCGCTACCGTGCTTCGGAAGGCTTGGTAAATTGTCGTTCTCCGTTGTTACAATAGTTAGCCTGTTTACTCGGTTTTTATTACTTGGTTTTTATTATTTATTATTTTTCACTACCTACTGTACGAAATAGTGTTGTTTTGTTATTGATTGTGAATTTATTATACCTACCCACCTAAATAGTATGATGAAACGACGATGTACCTACGTTTACATATCTTAAGTTAAATTATGTTATCACATAAGTGACAATTATGTCTTTGTCTATACTAATATTATAAAGCTGAAGAGTTTTTTTTGTTTGTTTGTTTGTTTGTTTGTTTAAACGCGCTAATCTCAGAAACTACTGAACCGATTTGAATAATTCTTTCACTGTTAGATAGTCTATTTATCGAGGAAGGCTATAGGCTACATTTTATCCCGAAATTCCCACGGGAACGGGCACAACGCGGGTAAAACCGCGGGGCGCTGCTAGTTGATAATAAAGATCTTTAAACCTAAACCTATGTCGAAGGTCTTTAGGCGGTCTAAAATCTCCGACACCAGGGTTGACCACAGACCTATTCGAATTTACTTATTTACTTTAGTACCTTTCCATCCCCTATGCTATAAGTGTAATGGTTTGATAATATAATGACTTAGGATAAGTCTTCTTCTTCATCGAGCGGACGGTCACCCTGACCAATCCTGGTGTCAGAGTTATTGAGCCGCCAAAGGCCTCTGACATGGCTCATGTAACGACCACTATCCGTAGAAAGTAACCGGGACCGACGGCTTAACGTGCCCTCCGATGCACGGAATCATCTTACTTTTCGCGCATCAGGTGATTCAGCCTGAAATGCCCTAACCAAACTGAGGACAGTATTACAAAGACATTTTTGGAAGATATTGTTGTCCTCACCGGGAATTGAACCCGGAACCTCCGGATCGTGAGCAAAGCGCTCAAACCACAAGACCACGGAGGCTGTTGGCTGATTACAGGCTAATAGTTTTTTATGTATAATGTAAATTTTACTATCCGTCTAATGAACAATACCTTACAATTTTATTAATAACATAATCTAGTTTTCAAAACTAAAGTTGCCCAAATTAACCGATTCCTACGTTGCCCACAGATGGACATCTACATCCAGACGGCGAGTCCGATAGTCGAGGAGGTACTCAAGGGGTACAATGGCACTATATTCGCGTACGGTCAGACGGGTACGGGGAAAACGTTCACCATGGCTGGTGGTAACACGGCGCCGCAGGTCAGGGGCATCATACCGAATTCATTCGCACATATCTTCAGTCACATAGCGAAGGCGAATGATAATGAAAAGTGAGTATATTACAATCTTTATAGATAAAATTATATTATAACGCCTCGGTGGTCTAGTGGTATGTGCGCTCGCCTGCCAAGACTGAAGTCCCGGGTTCAATTCCCGGGTCGAGCGAAAACATGTTTCCTTTTCAAACATGGCTCGAGTTTGAGATCACCAACCCGCATTTGGCAAGCGTGGTGATTATGCCTAATCCTCCTCACTGTACTGATAACTTCAGTGAGATGAGAGGCCTTTGCCCAGCAGTGGGACATTACAGGTTAATACTTACTTACTTTATTTATAGATAAAAATGACATGTCACTTTGTGTGGCCGCTATGGACTCCTAAACTACTGAACCGATAGTGGATAGTGGATGGTCACCCTGACCAATCCTGGTGTCAGAGTTATTGAGCCGCCAAAGCCCTCTGACATGGCTCATGTAACGACTACTATCCGTAAAAAGTAACCGGGGCCGACGGCTTAACGTGCCCTCCGAAGCACGGAATCATCTTACTTTTCGGGCAATCAGGTGATTCAGCCTGCAATGCCCTAACCAACCCGGAATCTCTGGATCGTGAGCCAGGCGCTCGAACCACAAGACCACGGAGGCAGTTAATGAAAACCCTTTACACCTGTTTCTAGGTTCCTAGTGTGCGTCACCTACCTCGAGATATACAACGAGGAAGTGAGAGACCTCCTCGGGAACAACCCTCATCAGAGTCTGGAGGTGAAGGAGAGGCCTGATATAGGAGTCTTTGTGAAGGATCTAACTGGTATATCTTCTACTGTATAAAAATAAGTCGGGTTTTCCTCCCTGACGCTATAACTCCAGAACGCACGAACCGATTTCCACGGTTTTGCATTCGTTGGAAACACAGAGCATGGTTGGAAAGGTCTCAGGCTCCGTGAGGTTTATAGGGAATAAAAATCTCAAAATTCCCACGGGAACGGGGGCGCTGCGGGTGAAACCGCGGGGCACAGCTAGTACCTTTATAATTATTTGCGTTATATACTCTGTACTGATGTCTTTGGTGAGATGAGAGGCCTTGGCGGAACTGTTTGATATTACAGGGTACATGTTTAAACAAGGTGGCTTTTTAGGGTTCCGTACCCAAAGGGTAAAAACGGGACCCTATTACTGAGACTTCGCTGTCCGTCCGTCCGTCCGTCTGTCACCAGCCTGTATCTCAAGAACGGTGATAGCTAGACAGTTGACATTTTCACAGATGATGTATTTCTATTGCCGCTAATAACAAATACTAAAAATAAAATAATACAAATATTCAAGGGGGCTCCCGTACAATAAACGTGATTATTTACCGTTTTTATAAATACGGAACCCTTCTCGTGTGAGTCCGACTCGCACTTGGCCGTTTTTTTATCTGACGTTTCGGACCCTTTACAGGAACCGTTGTCACTGAAGACACTTTTGCCTTCAGAAGACACTTCTTAGCGAAGTATATCCGAAACGTAATTCCAATTAAAAATGAGTACTGTTAGCTTAGACTTGTACTTTCATCTCATACGACATGACAGTTACATCACTACATAGTATAAAACAAAGTCGCTATTTTTGTCTGTTTGTTTGTCTGTTTGTCTGTATGCTTAAATCTTTAAAATTACGCAACGGATTTAGATGCGGTTTTTTGTAATAGGTAGAGTGATTCAAGAGGAAGGTTTTTATGTATAAAAATTCCCGATATTCCCACTGGAACGGGCACAACGCGGGTAAAACCGCGGGGCGCTGCTAGTTAATAATATCATGGAAGGTAAAGTTGAAGGAAAGCGAGGTAGGGGACGGCCTAGAATCAGTTACATGAGTCAGATTAAAGAAAGAGTGTCTGTCATGTCGTATAGAGATGTGAAGGAACTTGCACTGAATAGGAATAGATGGAGAAGTCTGCATCGGACTCACCGACAAGGGACGAGCTCTTAAACTTATGATGATGCTTAGACTTGAGATGCCAGCTAAATACTTTTCTTCATTGTTCAGGGTATGTGGTCCACAACGCGGACGAGCTGGAGAAAATAATGGCTGTGGGCAACAAGAACCGGCACATCGGAGCCACCGCCATGAACACGGAGAGCTCGCGCTCGCACGCCATCTTCAGCATCACGGTGGAGAGCAGCAAGCGCGGCGCCGACAACAAGATGCACGTCAAGATGGGCAAGCTGCACCTCGTCGATCTGGCGGTCAGTGGCTCCAAGTCAAGTTTAAGTCAAAGTCAAATTCAGTCAGTCAGCCAGTCAGTCGGTTAGTCAGCCAGTCAATCACTGAGTCAGTCAGTCAGCCGGTCATTCGGTTAGACAGCCAGTCAGTCAGCTGGTCATTCGGTTAGTCAGTCAATCAGTCGGTTAGTAAGCCAGTCAGTCAGTCAGTCGGTCAGTCATGATTACGGAGAGCTCTCCAACATGAGAAGACATTGCAACTCCTTTATCTGGCTATCTGTTCAGCGTACATTGATGGCTCCGTCAGTCTGTCTGTCAGTTGGTCCAGTTACACGCTGCCGCTGCGTTCGTCTTTTCTTAGACTGCGTGTCTGTCTGTCTGTCTGTCTGTCATCGATTTTGAGATTACCAACAAGTATTTGGCAAGCGTTGTGATTATGGCTAATCCTCCTCACTGTACTGATATCTTCAGTGACATGAGAGTCCTTTGCCCAGCAGTGGGACATTACAGGCTAATACTTAACTTTTTTAATACATCCTACAGGTCAAAGGCCTCTCGCTCAAAATGATCTAATTTTATTATTTTTCTTCCTCAGGGTTCGGAACGTCAAAGCAAGACCCAGGCGACTGGCACACGACTCAAGGAGGCAACTAAAATCAACCAATCTCTGTCGGTCCTCGGCAACGTGATATCGGCGTTGGTCGACGGCAAAAGTACTCACATTCCGTACAGGAACTCGAAACTGACTCGATTACTGCAAGACTCGTTGGGAGGGAATTCGAAGACTGTTATGGTAAGTTAATTAATAACTAACTAACTTTCGAGTGGATGGGCAACCTGACCAATCCTGGTGTCAGAGTTATTGAGCCGCCAAAGGCCTCTGACATGGCTCATGTAACGACTACTATCCGTAGAGAGTAACCGGGACCGACGGCTTAACGTGCCCTCCGAAGCACGGAATCATCTTACTTTTCGGGCAATCAGTTGATTCAGCCTGTAATGCCCTAATTAAACTGAGGGCACACAGAGATTTTTGTGACAAATTGTCCCCACCGGGAATCGAACCCGGGACCTCCGGATCGTGAGAATAAATTTCATAATGTTCTGTATCTAATTTATTTATATTACTAGCAGCGCCCCGCGGTTTTACCCGCGTTGTGCCCGTTCCCGTGGGAATTTCGGGATTTTTTTTTACATAAAAACCTTCTTGAATCACTCTACCTATTACAAAAAACCGCATCAAAATCCGTTGCGTAATTTTAAAGATTTAAGCATACAGACAAACAGACAAATAGACGCGACTTTGTTTTATACTATGTAATGATTTATAACACGACAGATAGCCACGGTCGGGCCGGCGGACACCAACTACGTGGAGACAATCAGCACGCTGCGCTACGCCAACCGCGCCAAGAACATCGAGAACAAGACGCACGTCAACAGCGAGCCCGGCGACGCGCTGCTCACCAGGTGGGCTTCACTCGCCCGTACTCACTCACTCATACTCAGAGTGGATCGCACAAAAACTTAATCAATTTAGTACCTAAATATGTTTAGGAAACAAAAGCTGTCCCTTCAAAATTGAACTTTATAGTGCATCACATAGAACACCATTTCAAACGAACGTCATTTGTTTTTGGAACGAAGTTCCTTAACGCGCGTTGCGAAAGGGGGCTAGACGGAAAAAATGGTAACGACACTTTTTAGGCCAGAGAGGGACAGACAGAGAAACTTGCGCACGCCAGAGAGAGACAGACAGAGAAACATGCGCTCCTTTAAATAAGTTTAGGTGCTAAAACAAATTAAGAATCTTTGTGGAATCACCCTACTTTAAACCTTATTCATAAAAGCATATTAAAAGCACGTGGGTAACACCTCGGGGCGTTAGTATATATTTTACTAGCAGCGCCCCGCGGTTTTACCCGCGTTATACCCTTTCCTGCAGGAATTTCGCGATAAAAAGTAGCCTATGTCCTTTCTCAGGCTCTGGACTAACTGTGTATCAAATTTCATTCAAATCGGTTCAGTAGTTTTGGCGTGAAAGCGTAACAGACAGACAGAGTTACTTTCGCATTTATAATATTAGTTAGGATTATATCCTGAAATTCCTGCGGGAATGAGGACAACGTGGTTAGTATATATTTATATATACTTTCTACGGATAGTAGTCGTTACATGAGCCATGTCAGAGGCCTTTGGCGGCTCAATAATTCTGACACCCGGATTGGTCAGGTTGACCATCCACTCGGTGAAGAAGAAGGAAGAATATATTTTATTAATTTTGTGTTTCTTCGCAGATTCCAACAAGAAATTGACCAGCTTAAGAAACAACTGGAAGAGAGCGTTAACGGTAAGGAAAATTAATTTAAATCTATATATAAAAATGAAACCCGTTTTCCTTGGTCGCGGCATCACGCGTGAATGGCTGGACCGATTTCTACGGTTTTGCATTCGTTGGAAAGGTCTCGGGCTCCGTGAGGTTTATAGGGAATAAAAATCTCAAAA
This sequence comes from Cyclophora punctaria, assembly GCA_951394245.1. Classification (NCBI taxonomy): domain Eukaryota; kingdom Metazoa; phylum Arthropoda; class Insecta; order Lepidoptera; family Geometridae; genus Cyclophora; species Cyclophora punctaria. The sequence continues at coordinate 1,922,654 of OX596196.1, forward strand.
TTCCCACGGGAACGGGGAAACCGCGGGGCACAGCTAGTAAGTGCTCAGACCCATAGTGTTCAATGTCGCTTGTACGCAAACTCGGCGCACTGCGTCATGTGCCGAGTTTTTGCGCGGATTTTTTTTGTCTGATTGTGACTATAGGATTCTAACTCAATGCCTCTAATGCATAAAAAATCTCCAAAATGTTTAGCTTTAAATATTTTTTTACACCGCAATTCGTTACTCCGGCTTCTCTTCAACAGAGGTAGAAGAAGGCGAAGAGGAGATCTCTGGAGAAGAAGAAGAAGAAGAGGAAGAATTATCAGATGACACGCTCTCTCCCTCACTCGACTCGTTGGACCCAGAGGAGAAGAAGACGCGACGTAAGATGAAGAGAGAGGAAAAGGTGAGTTATTAAAACCTTAATATGAACTCAATACTACTGAACGGATTTGAATGAAACTTTACAGTAATATAGGTTATACATCAGAATAACACATGGGATACATTTTATACCGAAATTCCCGCGGGAACGGGTACAACGCGGGTAACACCGCGGCTACTTGCATATAGTTACAAACATATTTATTTTTCAGGAGAAAATCAACCGTGAGAAGGCGTATCAAGCAAGAAAAGTATTGGAAGAGAAAAAGGCTGAATTACAAAGAACAAAGTACGTATAGAATAAAATAAATATTAGTATTAGCCTGTAATGTCCCACTGCTGGGCAAAGACCTCTCATCCCTCTGAAGATATCAGTACAGTGAGGAGGATGTCGTAATCACCACGCTTGTCTATGCGGGTTGGTGATCTCACTCGAGCCATGTTCGAAAAGTAAATTGGAAACATGCTTCGCTCGCCCCGGGATTTAAACCCTGGAATATCAAAATTAAAAACTATATTATACTGCTGTTCCGCGCGGTGGTTCCACCCGCGGCCCGACAGATGTCGCTAGTGTGAATTTAAACCATGCAGTGTGCCACCCAAACAAAAAATTCATTCGCATCGGTCTAGCTGTTTAGGAGATCAGTGACATACACACGTACAGCAGAATCCTATCCTACTTCCTACTAATATTTTAAATGCAAATGTTTGTGAGTATGGATGTATGTATGGATGGATGTTTGTTGCTCTTTCACGCAAGAACTAGTAATAAAGGTTATACATCAGAATAACACATGGGATACATTTTATCCCGAAATTCCCGCAGGAACGGGTACAATGCGGGTAAAACCCCGGGGCGCTGCTAGTTTTAAATATAAAGATACTAACCTACCCCTACTTTCTTACTTACCTCCCCAGGAAACAGCAGGAGGAGCTGAAAGAGAAGCTGCAGCGGCTGGAGTCGAAGGTGCTGGTGGGCGGCGAGAACTTGCTGGACAAGGCGGAGTCGCAGCGCGCGCTGCTGGAGCAGACGGCGCGCGAGCTGGAGCGGCGCGCGCAGAACGAGATGCGCCTCAAGCAGCATCTGCAGCAGAAGGAGGTACGGTCCTACTTCTTCATTGAGTGGACGGTCACCCTGACCAATCCTGGTGTCAGAGTTATTGAGCCGCCAAAGGCCTCTGACATATTGGAACGAAGTTCCTTATCGCGGGTTAAGAAAGGGGGCTAGTCGGAAAATGGTAACGACATTTTTTAGGCCAGAAAGGGACGGACAGAGCAACTTGCTCACGCCAGAGAGAGACAGACAGAGAAACATGCCGAGAGAGACAGACAGAGAAACTTGCGCACGCCAGAGAGAGACAGACAGAGAAACATGCGCGAGAGAGACAGACAGAGAAACTTGCGCACGCCAGAAAGAGACAGACAGAGAAACATGCGCGAGAGAGACAGACAGAGAAACTTGCGCACGCCAGAAAGAGACAGACAGAGAAACATGCGCGAGAGAGACAGACAGAGAAACTTGCGCACGCCAGAGAGAGACAGACAGAGAAACATGCGCGAGAGAGACAGACAGAGAAACATGCGCGGCCCGCCTCTCTCTTATAGAAAGCAAGCCAGATATTTTCGTTTCGTCTTTCTATTTCGCATTGAACAGTGTGGTGTCGCGACGATTATTTTTGTTGATAATAAATAAACTTCGTTCCATCCGGGTGTCCCTTGACACCTCTCAAGTTTTTTATTATAAATGCGAAAGTAATTCTGTTTGTCTGTTACGTTTTCACGCCAAAACTACTGAACCGATTTGAATGAAATTTGGTGCACTGTTAATCCAGAGCCTGAGAAAGGACATAGGCTACTTTTTATCGCGAAATTCCTGCGGGAACGGGTACAAATGCGGGTGAAACTGCGGGACGCTGCTCGTTTACTATATTTATTTTATATATATTAATTTAAACCTATTTCCTTTACAGGCCGAACGTCTGGACTTAGAAGAACGCTACTCCAGCCTGCAAGAAGAGAACGCGGCTAAAACGCGTAAATTGAAACGCGCTGTCCAACTCCTGAACTCTGCCAAGGCAGAGTTGGCAGACCAGCAGAGAGAACAGCAGAGGGAGATGGAAGGAATTCTGGATAGTGTGAGGGCCCTGAAGAGGGAGATACAGCTAGCTGACCTGGTCTTAGACGCTTACATACCGAAGGAATATCAGGTACTAGCAGCGCCCCGCGGTTTTACCCGCGTTGTGTCCATTCCTGTGGGAATTTCGGGATGAAAAATAGCCTTTGTTAAGGTGCTCCCACACTGCTGTTACAAAATGTTTATAAACATTTTTGAACACAAACATTTACTAACAAATGTTGTCAATTCTTACATTTTGTTAGGAACTGTTATATGTTATAAGTGCTCCTACACTGATGGAAAGTGTTTACTAACATTTTATAACATTTTGAATCTGGCATTGGCCCCCGACTCACCGCATACCCCGCCGTCACCTGTATAAAATGTTTACAAACAAAATTTTGTTCAAAAATGTTAATTAACATTTACTAACATGAAATCATTTTTTGACTTTGGTGATTAAATGTTAGCTAACAAATGTTTACTAACGTTACTTAACATTCTATAACAGCAGTGTGGGAGCACCTTTACTCGTGGATAATGTAGCTTTCGAATGGTGAAAGAATTTTTAAAAACGGTCCAGTAGTTTTTGAGCCTATTCATTAAAACCAAACAAACAAAGTTTTACTCTTTATAATATTAGTGTAGATAGTGTAGATTGATGTTATATATATCTATATGTCGGAATGGCATCCGCCATTATATTGAAAACACCACTTAAGTCAAAGTCAACTTTCTTTATTCAGGTTTGAATTTACCACCCATTCGGAAAAGCATCAGCAGAGAAGAATGGGCAAGAAACTCTGCTGTCAGCTTAATCTTTTATACACGGGTTTATTTCATAACAATCATAACGTGTGCACCGGGCAACCGACGTCGAACGAGTGAGACGTGTTTCTGTTCGCATCGCCTTATATAGGATCGAAGTGGTGGGGATGACCGTTGCACGTGTTGTTTTCATCCGATGAGGTTAGGCGCCGTCAAACGTCCATCTCCGACACGGCCATCCTGCTAGCACACGTCCTCGTGTGTTAATCTGCAAAGAAATAACCAACGAGAGTATTTGTTCGCCTCGGCCACTTCTGACCAATCATATTTCTACAAACAACTCAAATAAAGAAACTTCGTAACTGTATAGTTTTTCTTTTAAATTACTCGAATAAAAGAGCCATAAGAAAATATCAACCAGAGCCATGTACCACTGTCGCTTGTAACAACAAATTAACACAATTTAATTAACCACACAAATCGAAACTTCACACTAGTAAGCCCTCTATCGCCACGGCTCTCCGGCCGACCAGCAATCGCAATTGCTCTCACTATGCATATCCATCAAGTGGATCGCCCATGTGCATCACCCTGTGACTGCCGAGTCTACTCCTGGACTCTATGGTTCCTCCAGAACCCGACCTCCGCCAGAGTTGCCTGCTACCGCGTACTCACGGACTACAATGTAGACACCGATTTCTACTGAGCTACGGCTACACGACAACCTCTGGTACGGTCCAACACAATACGGCCGATAGAGTCCTTACTCGAGTTTCCACCAAAACAAGTTTACTCATCCTCATCAGAATCACTATTAACATCAACTTCGACTGGTACATGACCTACTGGCATCTTGCGTAAGAAATCACAAAGTAAATTATGATAACGTTTCTACCAAAACCCTGAGGCCAGTAACAGTGACAGACTCTGGTTCATTATTCACAAACAATTAACAATTTAATCACAATTGATTTGCTACTGAGCCCTTATTCGTGGTCACAACAAGATTTAGCAAACGCATTTGCCCTTTATGCACTTCCATTTCGGAATGCCGAGTCGTCCCATGACTCTACGGTCTTCGCTACCAGGCAAGACCCGACCACACTACCCAGGGCTACCGCCTACTGCCTACCCACGGACTACTACAAGTAGTAGACACCGATTTCTAACGGGCTACAGCTACGGCACCCCGGTGCGGTCTCAGACTGACCCACCGACATAAAAACCCAGTAACAATCAACAACTTAATCAACCTCACTGTCTCCACCTTCGTCTGAGTCAGCTGTTACCCGCCCCACAGGCATCTTCCTAACACGATCATGTGCCTATTTGTAAGTACGTTTAGAGTTCAAAGCTTTCAACGTGTAACGATCACCATCGTTCGGTCACTCCTGACCTAAATAACTACTTCAACGAAAGACTTAGTAAAGCTCAAACTATTATTCTTTTCCAATGAACAAATTTAACTACCTCAATATTCATAATCACATTGCTTATCTCAACATAATACTAGAACATCGTCAGGCACAAGTACCCATTAAAATCAAATTAATCTCAAATCAAAGTAAAGGTCAAGTGTGTGTGTCTCTATTGTCCGGCTATCCCCGTAGCCCTAATACGCAGTCATCCCTGTGACTGGCTGTGATCATCCCAGTGATCACCCATAACCCTGATCATCCCTGTGATCAGCCACTCTCGTGATCATCCCAGACTCAAGAGGACACGCACAACTAGTTACCACACAGTCAAAAGTGACTACAGTTCATCCTCACAAGGCTCAGAATCACTAACAATGGGTACTTGCCCTTCAGGCATTTTCCTATACCAGTCAATGACACTATATTGTGTACTCGTTCTCCTCTAAACCTCGCGGCCACAGTAATTTGCACTCGCTCGGTCAACCTGACTATTAAGAAGCTTGTTCTTCCTTAAATTCTTGATTTCAATCAAAAGTTAATTACAATTATTATCAATCGGGAATCTTCAATGCTATGTAACACATGAATACTAGGTACCACGTCATTTTCAACTTTAACTTCAATAGACTATTAATCTCAAATGCACATTACAATATGAGCCATGAGTAAGTAACAGTAAGCTTGTCTAGTCACGTCTAGTCACGGCAACCAGCCGACGAGCAATCACATTGCTCAACAACACACGGTCTCAGCAGATCACTCCACAGTACGGTCAATCCAGACCACGACCATCGCCGAGTTCGAACATTGAACTCAAAAAGTCACATAGTCACATGAAACCCTTACTCATACTCTCATATTTTACAACGGAATAAACATCCAAAATACTTTCAATAAGCTTTCTACTTTATCAAGTGGTACGAAGATTCACTACAAAACTCTCAATGTTAACCGACTCAAATATCACAAAATAGCTCACCGGATATTTCCCAACAAACCAATCATTACCGCAATACATCACCAATTTAACATCCAATGTGAATTTGTCGTGATAGATTCTTGAATAATTTGGAATACCGCAATCCCTCATATTCCTCAGGTTACAGGATTGAGAAGAGAACCACGTTCTACCCCGGACGAGGTTCATCAATGCTCGCAATAATTACCAGCATTGAACCAACATGAAAATAAGAAAACATATTAGAACATATCACATTACGTACAAGATTAAACTTGACTCTTTCGGAAGCTCATAATTACCTTCTTAACTCCACAATAGAATAGAGTACTAACTAACTATACTCACAGAACATTCCAAGTTTTATTACCAAATCATTGACCAATTCAAACATTCTCTACTGGTGGCTCAGTGGGCAAAATAGCGATCTTGATCATTCTCTGCTGGACGCTCGGTGGGCAATAGCGATCTTGATCATTCTCTGCTGGACGCTCGGTGGGCAATAGCGATCTTGATCATTCTCTGCTGGACGCTCGGTGGGCAATAGCGATCTTGATCCCACTTCTGATGTCGGAATGGCATCCGCCATTATATTGAAAACACCACTTAAGTCAAAGTCAACTTTCTTTATTCAGGTTTGAATTTACCACCCATTCGGAAAAGCATCAGCAGAGAAGAATGGGCAAGAAACTCTGCTGTCAGCTTAATCTTTTATACACGGGTTTATTTCATAACAATCATAACGTGTGCACCGGGCAACCGACGTCGAACGAGTGAGACGTGTTTCTGTTCGCATCGCCTTATATAGGATCGAAGTGGTGGGGATGACCGTTGCACGTGTTGTTTTCATCCGATGAGGTTAGGCGCCGTCAAACGTCCATCTCCGACATATACATATAAATAAAATTGGAATGTATGTTTGTAATATTAAAATAGACGCCTTTTACTACATACAGAAGAATATACTCGCTGCGCCCCGCGGTTTCATCCGCGTTGTACCCGTTGCCGCGGGAATTTCGCGATAAAAAGTAGCCTATGTCCTTTCTCAGGCTTTGGACTAACTATGTACTACATTTCATTCAAATCGGTTCAGTAGTTTTGGCGTGAAAGCGTGATAGACAGACAGAGTTACTTTTGCATTTATAATATTAGTTAGGAAATACGGTATATATATATAATAGTAGTAGTCTTATGTCAGTGTGGTTACACATTATTCCTCTGTTTGATTTGTAATGGGGTGTTATAGCACATTACTCAACCGTTTTTGATAACATTTTCAGGAGCTGATAGATCAGTACGTGCATTGGAACGAGCAGCTTGGCGAGTGGCAGGTGAAGTGCGTGGCGTACACCGGCAACAACATGAGTGCGCCCACACAGCACACTACCTCTCAGCCGCAGAAATATGTACGTAGTTTAGCTATCTATTACGAACTCGTGTTCTACCCGTTCTGGGGGGAATTGTGGGATAAAAAATATCCCGTTTTCTTGTATGTGACTATTATAGTAAAATATGTTTCGAAACCATTGGTAGTACCCTTCGATCAACAATACACAACTAGGTGTCGGGTCGGCGCAAAAAATACGTCTCGGTGAATAACGCCTCGTTTGAAAAGTGAGGCGTTATTCTCACTTATTTTATTCATAAGATTTGCTACTTTAATGCTAGGTGTCATGGTTGTAATTAGGTTGAACTTCGAACTGTTAAACTTTTTGTTTCAGTTCGGTAGTAAACAAAATAAGCTGTCACACGTCATCCACGCGGACAGTATTTAGCTTTGATATTGTACGTGACCCGATATCTAGTTGTGTATTGTTGATCGAAGGTAGTACATACCACAAAAATAACTGCAAACTTAGTTTTATTAAATTGGTATAAATAGAAACAGCCCGCGGGGTCACTTGCGATGTTCATGTTTCGTAAAGAAAAGTAACCTATAACCTCACGTAACATCACATGGCTGAATCACCTGATTGCCCGAAAAGTAAGACGATTCCGTGCTTCGGAGGGCACGTTAAGCCGTCGGTACCGGTTACTCTCTACGGATAGTAGTCGTTACATGAGCCATGTCAGAGGCCTTTGGCGGCTCAATAACTCTGACACCAGGATTGGTCAGGTTGACCATCACACGATGAATAAGAATGACAACCTTTATTAATACAATATCTATTGTAGATGGACCCGCCAGATCTCTCCGACCGCTACCTCTCGTACGCGACGATAACGCCGCGTCCGCAGTCGCGCGCGCGCCCGCACACCTCCGCCGTGCCACGGCCGCACACCGCGCGACGACGACAGTAGCCGTGGTCAACTATGTTACATTTATAGACGGACCGTGGTCATTGTAGACTAACGCCCTGCAGCTTAAGTGGTCACCTATGTTTGTTTAATTCATTTGTAGGAAGCTTTACCCAAATTGTACCAGTTACAGTATTTTGGGATGAATTGTGATTAAAATGACATGTGTTTATTTATTAATAACAGCAGCCTGCGATCTACAAAACGCGGGATGAAAAATGGCCTACAACCTTCCCGTTGAATGTGGTTATTTATTACAAAAGGAATTATTGAAATCGGATTGGTAGTTGCTGAGATTGACGTATTCAAACAAACAAAAAAATAAAATTCTTCAGCTTTATTTGTTAATATAGATGATGAATGGTCATAGATGAAGATATAGATGGAGAGTGGTCATCTACACCTATACATAGTCAATAGTTGAATAGATGTCACCTATGTTCCTTGCCTATCTATGTCTTAGTATACAATCGCTTTAATATTATTTAATTTATCTCTTGATCTCATTTTCATGTTTTACTTTAACCAAATATTTTTTTGTTATATATAAACGAACATTCCTTTATTTAATATTAATAGTTTTTATTTACAAGTGTTTAGAGATATTTCCCCACCAGTGGGATGAGATGCCTTTGTCCAGCCGTAGGACATTATAGGCTAATGATATTTTTTCACTGTACTGATATTATCAGTGAGAGAAAAGCTTTTGCTGATATGTATTTGTTACAAGCAGATTATTTATTTATTATAATATATATTTTTAAATCTTTATGTATCTTTAAACCATAGAGATATTAAACCGTGCGTTTTTTAACGTGAATTCTAGTCCTTTTACGACAAAAGAATATTATATCGAATATACATTCAAGTCACTGACCTCTACTATATGGACTGGCTGTCGCCATACAAATGACAGCTAATTTTGTGTGTCAATTTGAAGTGCCCCTGCGAGTGTCCCGAGAACTAATTCTGACGTGACTGCAAGCAAATAGGGTACCACAGTCGACTTAAGTCATCACTAATTTTAGTTCCATGGACATTCGTATCTGCCTGCAGTGGCCTACAGCGCCAAAATGGCGACACTCAAATAGACACAAAATTATTATGACTGCAGCCAGTCCATATAGTAGAGGTCAGTGATTCAAGTTCATAATTCGAGGCAGCGATCTGACCTATAACAATGCCGGATTAACTATTATAATTAAAAATAAAAATAAAACAGTTTTTAAAGGAATATTATTCATTCAGTTTATAACAATATATGTAAGTCGTATTATGTTAACCTTCAAATACCGCGAAGGGCCTTAAGTTGAAGAAATAAGGTTGAATTTGCTATGTTAACTTTCAGATGTCTTTGCTCTACAACTATAGACCTTAAGTGCAAGAAATAAGGTTGAATTTGCTTTGTTAACTTTCAAATATATTAGCACTAAGATGATAGGTCTTAAGTTGAAGAGATAAAGTTGAATTTGCTATGTTAACTTTCAGATGTCTTTGTTCTACAACTATAGACCTTAAGTGCAAGAAATAAGGTTGAATTTGCTTTGTTAACTTTCAAATATATTTGCACTAAGATGATAGGTCTTAAGTTGAAGAAATAAGGTTCAATTTGCTACGTTAACTTTCAGATATCTTTGCTCTACAACTATAGACCTTAAGTGCAAGAAATAAAGTTGAATTTGCTATGTTAACTTTCAAATATATTTGTACTAAGATGATAGGTCTTAAGTTGAAGAGATAAGGTTGAATTTCCTACGTTAACTTTCAGATGTCTTTGTTCTACAACTATAGACCTAAAGTAAAAGAAATAAGGTTTAATTTCTCATGGTAACTTTGAATTTGCTTCGGTAGTATAAATTCGCACTTGTTTGAAAGAAAAACGGTTCTGAAATGAATTTTTAATATTATTCAGTATTAATTTAGTATTTTGCACAAAGATTTAGGTGTGATATTTGTAGTTTTTAATAAACACGATTTACTAAACCATTTGTGATGTGTTTTATTTACCTTCTTCAGTTTTATCCTTCGATCAACAATACACAACAAGATGTCGGGTCGGCGCAAAAAATACGTCTCGGTGAATAACGACTCGTTTGAAAAGTGAGCTCTTATTTTATTCATAAGATTTGCTACTTTATTGCCAGGTGTCATGGTTGTAATTAGGTTGAGCTTCGAACTGTTTTAAAACTTTTGTTTCAGTTCGGTAGTAAACAAAAAAAGACGTGTGGCACTCGGGGACTGCCGCGGTAAAGCTATTGCATAGTTATTTTTTATATCACTAGATGGCGTTAGTGGGGAGCGTGAGGTTTTTTCGTTACGGAATTTCTGGATTCGGTCCCCGCGCTCAAGGCCCGCGATAGAAGCTATGCAATAGCTTAAGCTGTCACACGTCATCCACGCGGACAGTATTTAGCTTTGATATTGTACGTGACCCGATATCTAGTTGTGTATTGTTGATCGACGGTTTTATCAGTGAACGGACATAGTTTGTTATTATGTACTATCTGTTCCGCGATAGTTCCACCCGTATCCTATAGATGTCGTTAGTGAGAACATCTTGTAGATCGCGCTTACGTGATTTTCCCTATATATAGTACTTAGTAGGGTCGCGCCTTCATTTTGTTGAGCAGAAAAATGTATTGGATCGCGAGATCCACAGCTAAAAGTAATGTAATTTCGAGTAGGTCAGTGGTCAACCTTGGTATCGGAAATCTAGACCGCCGAACGCACAGGCAGGAGGCTTGCTTGGCGCCTAGAGCTTAACTAGTCATCTAGGTAAAACGAACGTTCGCAATTGTTCGCCACAGGCCGCACTGCGCGCTTGGCGCCTAGCTTGGATGCTTACATAGAATGCAAGCCACTAGGCTCTAGGCGCCAAGCAAGCCGCCTGCCTGTGCGTTCGTAGCGTAAAGGTAACATGGTCTGGCGATTGCAACAACCGGGACCGACAATTTAACGTGCCCTCCGAAGCACGGTAGCGCTCAGATAGAAATGCCACTATCGGCCACCCATCCAACTAGGGGACGAGCTGCACGTTGCTTAACAATCGTAATGAACTAACATCGCTTAGTCAAACTACGCCACGAGCGCTACGAGCTAATAATCTATACTAATATTATAAAGCTGAAGAGTTTGTTTTGTTTGTTTGTTTGTTTGTTTGTTTGTTTGTTTAAACGCGCTAATCTCAGAAACTACTGAACCGATTTGAATAATTCTTTTTGTAATAGATAGCCACATTCAACGGGAAGGTTATAGGCTATTTTTCATCCCGAATTTCCTACGGGAACGGGTACAACGCGAGTAAAACCGCGGGGCGCTGCTAGTAAATATTATAAAGCTGAAGAGTTTGTTTTGTTTGTTTGTTTGTTTAAACGCGCTAATCTCAGAAACTACTGAACCGATTGGAATAATTATTTCACTGTTAGATAGTCTATTTATCGAGGAAGGCTATAGGCTACATTTTAGCCCGAAATTCCCACGGGAACGGGCACAACGCGGGTAAAACCGCGGGGCGCTGCTAGTAACCTATATTACTGTAAAGGTTCATCCAAATCCGTATAGTTTTTACGTGAAAGAGTAACAAACATACATACATACATCCACCCTCAAAAACTTTCGAATTTATAATATTAGTAGGATAGGATATAATTCATTAGCCAATAAAGCCTACTAGATTTCAACAACTAGCCAACATTGTCAAAATTAATAAGTATTTATCATTTAATAAAACTGAATTTAAAATAACTACAATTTGCGTTCACTTGCCCGCAGTAAGCGAGTGGTGGCATCCTCACTGTACTAATATCTTCAGTGCAAAGTCTTGTTCTTTAACCTCAAATCTTTGTACTTTGTAATGACATTAATTGGTGCTATATTAAACAAGGTGAGATCACAAGAGTCGTTGAATCAGAAGTACGTATCACCTCCTCCGGAAATGAAAGTGAAAATAATTAGGAAAAAACCTATTGACAGGGTAAGTGTAGTATAATCTGTTCCCCTCATTTTATCCCGATCGTATATTTCATCGGTTCAATAACTCTGACACCAGGATTGGTCAGGTTGACCATCCACTCGATGAAGAAGATTAGGGTAAGGGTCTGATCTGTTCCCCTCATTTTATCCCGATCCCGTGGGAATTTTGGGAAAAAAAATCCTATAACCTTCCCGTTGAATGTAGCTATTCAATACAATAATAATTATTCCAATCGGATGTGTAGTTCCTGAGAATAGCGCGTTCAAACAAACAAACTTCAACTTTATTATATTAGTACTAGCAGCGCCCCGCGGTTTTACCCGCGTTGTGTCCATTCCTTTGGGAATTTCGGGATGAAAAATAGCCTATGTTACTCGTGGATAATGTAGCTTTCGAATGGTGAAATAATTTTTAAAAACGGTCCTGTAGTTTTTGAGCCTATTCATTACAAACAAACAAAGTTTTCCTCTTTATAATATTAAAATTAACTCCCGCTATCTCTTGTCTCTATCTCTTTCTTTCCTACGTTTCAAGCATGGCTCGGATGTGATATCACTAACCCGCAGCAAGCGTGGTGATTACGACATCCTCCTCACTGTACTGATATCTTCAGTGAGATGAGAGGCCTTTGCCCAGCAGTGGGACATTACAGGCTAATACTTTGTCTATCTCTTGCAGTACAGTGATGTTAAAGCTCGCGTGGATACTTCACCCCCTGTGTATGACCCCACAGTGTTGCTTCACGGACTGGAGACCTGGCAGAACAGGTTCCAGAGAGAAATGTTTGACAATATGAAGCTGTTGACCATTATCAAGACTTTTCATTTTACGAGAGTGAGTATGAAGGCTTAGAGCCTAATTCATAACCAATACTTAACTTAAACATTGTTTTAAAGTGTTTTGTCTCTTTCGCTCTTTGGCAAATAGCGTATGTCTGAAAGGGACAAACCATTTGATAGCCAAAGTGCTGTTAATAAGTGCTTATGAATAAAAGCCTTATTCTTAAAGGGTATTAACCTTTTGTTTGCCGGGATTCCTGACACAATAGAAAATCAATTGTGTCTGGCTTGGATCTGCGTTCCGGCCTATGAAGTTAACAGCATTTTGCGGAGAGCACGTTAAATTGGCGGTCTCGGTTGTTTCAATCGTTAGACCATGTCGGAGGCCTTTAGGCGGTCTAAAAACTCCGGCACCAGGGTTGGCCACTCGAATTTACTTTACGCTTCTCTGCATTCTTCTGTGACCACGGTTCCTGTAGGGGCCGAAACGTCAGATAAAAATCACTAACGTTACGTTAAGCCGTCGGTCCCGGTTACTTTCTACGGATAGTAGTCGTTACATGAGCCATGTCAGAGACCTTTGGCGGCTCGATAACTCTGACACCAGGATTGGTCAGGGTGACCATCCACTCGGTGAAGAAGAAGACTACATAGTATAAAACAAAGTCGCGTCTGTTTGTCTTCTGTTTGTCTGTATGCTTAAATCTTTAAAATTACGCAACGGATTTTGATGCGGTTTTTTGTAATAGGTAAAGTGATTCAAGAGGAAGGTATTTATGTAAAAAAATTCCCGAAATTCCCACGGGAACGGGCACAACGCGGGTAAAACCGCGGGGCGCTGCTAGTGTAAAATAAAAGCGAAGTGTATCCGTAAACGCAGTTTCAATCGTTAGACCATGTCGGAGGCCTTTAGGCGGTCTAAAACTTCGACAAATGAATGATGAATGAGTGTAAAATAGTTTTGGATTAAGCCCGTTGTCACAGTGGCAGTGAGAGCGCTTACTGTGTCGGGGGATGCGGGTTCGATTCCCGCCCGGAGTCAACTATATGTGAAGACATAGTTGTTGACGACGTCTGGGTGTAAATTATATATTCTTATAAAGTATTTGTGTATGTATATGTAGTAGTATCAGTGAGTTAGATTCAATAACACAAGCTTAGAGCTTAGTTTGGGTCTAATTAACCGTGAGTGAATTTGTCCGGGTATATTTATTTATTTTTATTTATTTTCAGGGTAAAGTCGACAGTCGTTGGAAGCACTATCCAGAAAAAAGCAGACGTGGCTACGAGAAGAGATGCCACGATCTAAAGATTATTAATACTATGAATAAAATTATCTACAAGAGACTTATTAATGCTGTAAGTACTTTGCGCTCCGCATTTATACCCTTCCTGTGAGTTCCTGTGGGAATTTTTGGATAGAACATAGCCTGTGTTCTTTTTAAGAGTTTCATCTATATCAGTACCAAATTTCATCAAAATCAGAACAGTAGTTTAGACTAATAGACATACTTACAGGTTACTTGTGCATTCATAATATTATTAGGAACTAACAGCACAACAGCAACAGCCTCCGTGGTCTTGTGGTTTGAGCGCCCGGCTCACGACCCGGAGGTTCCGGGTTCGATTCCCGGTGGGGATATCTCACAAAAATCTCTTTGTGAGACTTTCCTCAGTTTGGTTAGGGCATTGCAGGCTGAATCACCTGATTGCTCGAAAAGTAAGATGATTCCGTGCTTCGGAGGGCACGTTAAGCCGTCGGTCCCGGTTACTTCCTACGGATAGTAGTCGTTACATGAGCCATGTCAGAGGCCTTTGGCGGCTCAATAACTCTGACACCAGGATTGGTCAGGGTGACCATCCACTCGATGAAGAAGATGAAGTAGGTTATAGGCTATTTTCCCGTAATTCCCACGGGAACGGACACAACGCAGGAAAAACCGCGGGGCGGTGGTAGTTCATATTATTAGTAGGAAAGACAGGGACATTTTTTCCAGACACCCAAGATAGATACGACGAAAGAACTGCTCCGAGATTGGCGATGGAACAGAAAGATGATGGTGGAACAGGCCACGATGCCGTTCCTCCTCTTCCCTCCTATCCCGCAGGAGGTCATGGAAGACGCCGCCTTTGCAGCTCCTCCAGGAGTTAAAAGGATAAGGTTAGAGATATAGAGAAAGAGCTCTTGTATCCGAAAAGTCTGAAATACTAGGCCGTTTTCGATGGAAGTCGGATGTCTTGGCAAAAGTTGCAGTTATATGCTTACCCATTATGCCATGCCCGTTGTCACAGTGGCAGTGAGAGCGCTTACTGTGTCGGGGGTTGCGGGGTCGATTCAACGGAGTAACAATATGTGCAGACATAGTTGTTGACGACGCCTGGGTGTCAATTATATATATTGTTATAAAGTATTTGTGTATATATATGTAGTAGTATCAGTGAGTTAGATTCCATAACACAAGCTTAGAGCTAACTTTGGGTCTAATTAACTGTGTGTGAATTTGTCTGGGTGAGGGTATATTATGTTAGAGTTGACTCTTGTTTCTGAAAAGTCTGAAACACTAGGCTGATTTCGATGGAAGTCGGATGTCTTAGCAACAGTTATGCTATGCTACGATTAATATCCGTCATTCGTGTCAAAAGTATCATAGAAACTAACTTGATTTCTCCAATCATATATTCATACATAGCTTAGCAACTTAGCATAGCAATTTTCATAGCGTATCATGTGATTGTGGTAGCATTGTAAACTAGCATAGCAGCGTAGCATAATGGCGTAGCAAATCGTAGCAAACACCGTAGCAAGCAGCGTAGCAAGCAGAGCATTTCGAATGATCAGTTCAAATACGCTACATTAGAGGCCTTAAAGTCGTCAAAACTCCAAACCCAAGTTGGCAACACCAAATTTACCACCACATTGCCCCAGGGTATATCTGAAACTGGGCATCAAGGACGGCGCCACCTTGGGCGACTTGGCGGTGGAACTGTTTAGCGAAGCCTGTCCATCCACGTGCCGGCTGTTCCGAGACCTGCTCGAGGGAGACGGGGTGGGCTACGGATATGTGGGCACCAGGTTCTATACGTAAGTGTTATGATTTTTCAAAATGGCGGGCGAGCGAACGAGGCTAAATAACGTAATGTTGGAAAATTGAAATACTACGCAAAAGCACTTCTACATATTTTCAACTAGCAGCGCCCGCGGTTTTACCCGCGTTATACCCGTTCCCGTGGGAATTTCGGGATGAAAAATAGCCTATAACCTTCCCGTTGAATGCGGCTATCCATTACAAAAAGAATTTTTCAAATCGGTTCAGTAGTTTCTGAGATTAGCGCGTTTAAACAAACAAACAAACAAACAAACAAACAAACAAAACAAACTCTTCAGCTTTATAATATTAGTATAGATTACTAAAGTAAGTCTGATTAAGTAACTAAGTAACAAATACAAAAATAATCTCCTTACATTGAATAGTCCAATTTTCAATTATTTTGTTACAGACCTCTTATATTAAATTCCCTCAAAATCCTCTTATATTAAATTATTTGGTATTATTCCAAAAACAGCTAAATTCCAATACTAAATATCATATTACATTATTTGGTATTTTTCCAAAAACACTTAATTTCCAAATATCTTGAAACCATTAACTTTCGGCCATACATTTTGGGGTTAAATTTGTTGCATATAAATGGCGGGAATACGTCGAGTTAGTAATTAATAGTCCGGTATATTTTCGTTTTAACCTATTAATATTATAAATGCGAAAGTTTGTAAGGATGGATGTATGGATGTATGTTTGTTGCTCTTTCACGCAAAATCTACTGAACGGATTCGGATGAAACTTTACAGTAATGTAGGTTATACATCAAAATAACACATGGGATAAATTTTATCCCGAAATTCCTGCGGGAACGCGGTACAACGCGGGTAACACCGCGGGGCGCAGCTTGTCTCTTTAAATTCATTAAACCTTTAACAGCGGTATACAGCGCTTTTCAACATGATCTTATAGAGGAAATAATCACTAACTTTTGAAACCTTGTAACATAGCCTGTCATCACATAGCCAACTCTTTTAGAATCTGTCAACTTCCTATAAACATCAAATAAACTTCAATATAACGTCAAACTCTGACATTGACTTTCTGACTGATATTTCCAAATATTTTGAATTCGTAATTTTCTTTTTATATTAATTTTGGTGTCTTAAAAGGCGAATAATTGAACAAATTGAATAACCATGCTGTTATCAGACTCTGTAATAAATGGCGGTAACGAAATATTCATTAAAATAGTTAGTCCTGAAGGCGTTATATTCACGGCCTTCTTCACCGAAGACACACTCATTGAAGAAGTCAAAAACAGGGCGTTAGACTACTTTTATCCAACCGGAGAAACTGGCTCTAGCAGGTTTAAGATAGTGAGAGTATTCGACACGACAACTTTGCATGACTTCCTCACATTATCCCAAGAACAAGTGGTCGCGCAAGAAGAATTATTGTTGGTTGAAAGGAGGTTACCAGAGTCCGGAACTCTTTGGGATTTAGGAGCTGTCCGGGCTCCTCAACCAGGCACAATCGCTGCCGCCACAGCATCGCTACCAGCCCCTCAAAACGCAGTCCGACAGCCCAATCTCCAATCATTACTATCAACCAATGAATTATCATTTGAGTTGAGGAAAATTTTGATATCTTTAATTGAAGCTGGTGCTCGATTGGCAGCATCCGGAAGGAATTATGAAATGACGTTGGCGCAGCTGTCAGCGGCTTTGGACGAGCCAAGGAGAACGCAAAGAGCTGTCATTCAGGTTATAACTCCTGAGGATTTAGCAGCTAGACTTAACGAAGCAGTTTACACAGGCGAAACGGTCCCTATACCCAATCAGACGGATGGTGACGATACCTTCAGAAGAGCAGAACATTTGCAAAGGTTCTTGGAGAAATTCAGGAGCTGGCGAGCAAGGATCGCTGAACCGCCAAACCTAGAAGCGGTTTCAGCGCTTAAAGATTTAGGCTTCACTCAAGAAGAGGCTGATAAAGCGCTGAGAAATACTGGAAGCAACGTTCCAGCGGCTGCTTCTTGGCTGATTGGTGAACGAGGGTCGAGTGTCTTCGAATTGGTTAATGGACTTCCCGATGGCTTGATTTTGCAGACTTTGCTCAAGCAACCGCAGATTCAAAGGGGACTATTGAACACTAGGATGCTGATTGCTTTCATAGCCATGGTCGGGCAGACGGGCAGTGCCTCCTTGTGGCTCAACTCCCCTCATGGAAGTCCACTGCTCTCCCAAATTTCAAGAACTTATCACTCGGAGAAGTATTGTCTTGCTGTTAATCAGTTTTCAGCGGAAAGACGTGAGGAAGCTTCAAATCCTTCTACTTCGAGACAGAGGCACTGATCTTAAGATGTTTGTGTTTGAATAAATTGTCTTTGATTAATGCTTCGTCTTTTTTGACACCTTGAAGCATTTGCCACACTGGATGCGTCAGCGGTCAGGTCCAAGTGAACGCTGCACGGATTATGTGTGAAGAACATTGTCAGTCTCTCATTGAGATATATGTACTACGTAGTACTTAAATCTCAATGGTCTCTATATATTTTTTATAGAAATGCTTTCTGACCGTGCGGGCATGATCAAAGAACGCAGAGTGCATACGGGCAGGTGCCTACCTGCCCGTACGCACTCTGCGTTCTTTATTTGGTAGGTATTTGGTATAAATCTGAGGCTGAATTAAATGACTATGAATTTGTGAATTCTACGTTTGAGGCGGTCTAAGAATGCCGACACCAGGGTTGGCCAATTACCTTCTTGAAATAACTTACTATGGCACACGACGTTTCAATGAATCGACTGACAAGAGACGAAGCAGGTGGTCCGGTGCGTTACGCTGCATCACAGCGTTGTCGAAGCGCCTACACTACGATGCTGTGAGTTCATTGAGCTACTGCATATAGTGGCTTCTTCTTCATCGAGTGGATGGCCAACCTGACCAACTCTGGTGTCAGAGTCATTGAGCCGCCAATGGCCTCTGACATGGCTCAAGTAACGACTACTATCCGTAGAGAGTAACCGGGACCGACGGCTTAACGTGCCCTCCGAAGCACGGAATCATCTTACTTTTCGAGCAATCAGGTGATTCAGCCTGCAATGCCCTAACCAAACTGAGGAAAGTTTCACAAAGAGATTTTTTGTGAGATATCCCCACCGGGAATCGAACCCGGAACCTCCGGATCGTGAGCCGGGCGCTCAAACCATAAGACCACGGAGGCTGTTGTGATAGATATAGTGGCTGATAGTGACTTTCCTGACCGGAGTAACTTCCAAGGGCACGTTTAATTGTCGGTCTCGGTTATTTCCATTGTTAAATCATGTCTGAGGCGTTTAGGAACTCTAAAATTTACCAAAATTGAATTAGTTACTAACTTTAACAAACTTTATTACTTTATCTTCTTCATCTTATTTCCATCAGTAAAGTACCAGGACTTTACTGGAGTGGTGGAGACGTGGTACATAATAATGGATTCGGTTGCTACGCACAGAAAGGGAGAACTACCCCCATAGGAGCAGAGAACTATCACTTCCCGCACTCCATGCCAGGTGAGTCCTATAACACCCCACTGCAGATCAAACACCTCTCACTGAAGATGTTAGTACAGCGAGGAGTACACGTGATCACAAGCGAGTACTAATGTAAAGTATCGTCCTATAACACCCCACTGCAGATCAAACACCTCTCACTGAAGATGTTAGTACAGCGAGGAGTACACGTGATCACAAGCGAGCACTAATGTAAAGTATCGTCCTATAACACCCCACTGCAGATCAAACACCTCTCACTGAAGATGTTAGTACAGCGAGGAGTACACGTGATCACAAGCGAGTACTAATGTAAAGTATCGTCCTATAACACCCCACTGCAGATCAAACACCTCTCACTGAAGATGTTAGTACAGCGAGGAGTACACGTGATCACAAGCGAGTACTAATGTAAAGTATCGTCCTATAACACCCCACTGCAGATCAAACACCTCTCACTGAAGATGTTAGTACAGCGAGGAGTACACGTGATCACAACACAAGCGAGTACTAATGTAAAGTATCGTCCTATAACACCCCACTGCAGATCAAACACCTCTCACTGAAGATGTTAGTACAGCGAGGAGTACACGTGATCACAAGCGAGCACTAATGTAGATTTCTGTCATCAGGCCTGCTGTCTATGAAGATGACTTGTGATGACGAAATGTGTGGAAGCTTCAATATAACATTCAAAGCAATGCCTCATTTTGATTTGAAAAACGTCGTTTTTGGTCGAGTAAGTTCCATCCAACCATTACTAATTTAACCCATTAGTCCATCCATATATTTATTCGTCTTAAAATACGAGTCCGCACTCGCCTGCCATTACTGAGGACCCGGCTTCAATTCCCGGGTTGAGCGAAAACATGTTTCCTACTTATCAAACATGGCTCGGGTTTGAGATCACCAACCCGCATTGGGCAAGCGTGGTGATTACGACATCCTCCTCACTGTACTGATACCTTCAGTGAGATGAGGGCCTTTGCCCATCAGTGGGACATTATACAGGCATAACTTTACTTTAAAAATTAGAGTTTGCCTTTACAAAACCAACCCTAACTGCTGTTCAGCCGGCGTGCGCTCGCGCAACGCGAGGCGGAAACTCTTGTGTTGCGGTGTTAGTGGGAATCATACTTAAAAGCCTGTCAAAAGGTGTCACCACACTCCAATCAGTAATGGCGCCCTAGACGTAGCTTTAAGTATAATATACTCGTACTAGCAGCAAGTTTCTAGGTACAGAATATGTAAGTCAGTGAGTTAGTCTGTCAGGTTTGCCTTTTATATAATACTAATAGCGCCCCGCGGTTTTACCCGCGTTGTGCCTGTTCCCGTGGAAATTTCGGGACAAAAAAATAGCCTATAACCTTCCCGTTGAATGTGGCTATCCATTGCAAAAAGAATTATTCAAATCGGGCTGGTAGTTCCCGAGATTAGCTGGAACATATAAACAAACAAACAAACTTACAAATTTTACCTCTTTATAATATTAGTATAGATAAAAAGTAAAAAAATAATAGCATGTAATGTCCCAGTGCTGGGCAAAGGCCTCTCATCTCACTGAAGATATCAGTACAGTGAGGAGGATGTCGTAATCACCTCGCTTACCTAGTAGTTACATAGTATAATGAATTGCAGGTAGTACGCCCCAGTCACACGTTTGAGATTATCAAAGATTTAGGCACTCCCTTCAACTTGCGACCCATCGTCGAGGTCGTAGAGACGAGGTACCGACGACGCGGTCAGTGGGTGTGTGGCGAGCCTAACGCTAAACTGATCGAACGAGAACTTATTTATAAAGGAAGGTTTTAATAAATAAAATAATCATTTTTATGGAGAAAATTGTGTTTTTATGTGAGGGTACTTTCAACACTTGGACAGCAACAATCCTGTTATTACAGCGGTCTAACAGCCTCCGTGGTCTTGTGGTTTGAGCGCTCACGATTGGGAGGTTTATGAACACGTTCAATCAAACAAACTCTTCAGCTTTATTATAGGTCGCTGCAGGTCAAACCTGGTAAAGTGGGGCTACTCCACCAAGTCCGAGTGTGACTGCGGTGCCCCAGACCAGGACATTGTTCACCTTTTTTCCTGTCCTCTGTGCCCTACCACCTGCACTAAAGAGGATTTACTGAACGTATCAGACGCTGCCCTCTCTCTTGTGAATTACTGGTCCGGGAAAAAATAAATACATACCTACTAAAAATTATTTTGCGCCATTGACTCGAAAGAAGAAGAAGAAGCTTTATTATATACTAGATGCGTTTCGCAGCTTTACCCGCGTTGTGCCCGTTCCCGTGGGAATTTTTATACATATAAACCTTCCTCTTGAATCACTCTATCTATTTAAAAAAACCGCGTCAAAATCCGTGCAGTAGTATTTGAGTTTATCGCGAACAGACGCGGCCGGGGACTTTGTTTTATTTTATTTTATAATATGTAGTGATGGTACCTAAAGATGTAACACTATGGTGTAACCATTTAAATCAGTTACTTCAGTTATGTTTTGTTACCTAACGAACCGATGTATTTTCCACTCGTAGGAATTCGATGACATAACGCTGACGAATAAAGAATAGAATAATAGAGTTAAATTAAACATAATACTTCAGTTTACAGTTTAGGGTGAACGTAATTCACGTGTCTTTTAAAAAAAAATACACCTTGCTTTTCTATACTGCAGTTTTTAATAGAGAAAATAGCAGCGCTCCCAGATTTACCCGTGTTGTGCCCGTTCCTGTAGGAATTCCGGGATGAAAAATAGCTTATAACGTTGTCGTTGAATGTGGCTATCCGTTACAAAAAGAATTACTCAAATTGGATTTGTAGTTTTTTAGATAAGTGTGTACTAAAAATCTTATTCTAGCTTTATTATTTTTGAGTATACTCCATTTTTTTTTGTCGAAAAATGTGGATCAATGTCTTCAATTTTCCAGCCGAAGACGACTACTCCTGAAGAGGAAAAAGGTTTTGTGATTTTATTTCATTCTTACTCTATCTCTAAACCTTTTTCCTCTTCAGGAGTAGTTTTCGGCTGGAAAATTGACGACATTGATCTACTTATTGTGACAATAAAAATAAATTGATTTTATAGATGCTCTGTGAGTAAATAAAATTATTGACGAGTTTTTCCGATGACCAATACAGTTTATGATTTCTTATAAAATGTGGGTTCCAGTATGTATCGTTGGTAAGTACTAATGATTTATATATTAAACTAGCTGTGCCCCGCGGCTTCACCCGCAGCGCCCCCGTTCCCGTGGGAATTTTGAGATTTTTATTCCCTATAAACCTCACGGAGGTGGAGACCTTTCCAATGAATGCAAAATGGTGGAAATCGGTTCGTGCGTTCTGGAGTTATAGCGTCAGGGAGGAAAACCCGACTTATTTTTATATAGTCACTACATAGTATAAAATAAAGTCGTCTCTGTTTCGTGTCTGTTTGTCTGTATGCTTAAATTTTTAAAATTACGCAACGGATTTTGATGCGGTTTTTTGTAATAGGTAGAGTGATTCAAGAGGAAGGTTTTTATGTAAAAAAAATCCCGAAATTCCCACGGGAACGGGCACAACGCGGGTAAAACCGCGGGCCGCTGCTAGTAGATTATATAGTAGATAGTAGATTTATTTTAAGTGCAATACTTTATCATATTTCTTACATAGTACCTCCTTGAATATGTCATCGTTATAATTTTAACACCGTTGTTTAACAACATACTTTTTAAACTCACACGATTTGCACTCATTATACTAAACAAGCAGCGCCCCGCGGTTTTACCCGCGTTGTGTCCATTCCTGTGGGAATTTAGGGATGAAAAATAGCCTATGTTACTCGTGGATAATGTAGCTTTCGAATGGTGAAAGAATTTTTAAAAATGGTCCAGTAGTTTTTGAGCCTATTCATTGCAAACAAACAAAGTTTTCCTCTTTATAATATTAGTGTAGATGAAACGGGTCTGTATCGCGTTAGATAATTTAACGTATTTTACACCCGTCTTCCAGTGACCACGAGCCACCACGAGCGGTGTAATCCGCTCGAAACGTCGACTATGTATTCTAGTAAAATACGTTAATAGTAGTTTATGCAACTGTCATATAAAGAAGGGTATTAAAACACGAGTGTGAGTTTATGAAACGAGCGCAGCGAGTTTCATAATAGTAACGAGTGTTTTAATACCCGTGTTATATGCAGTTGCATACACTACTTTATCTTCACTAATGCAATTAATCAAACAAAATTTTAAAAACAAAACACATTGCGAAACATTTAATTCACGCGTACGTGTATAGTCACAGTGAACTTGCCGCCATTAAAATCTAACCAATGAGAGCGCAGCTGCGCGCGCAGGGCCGCAGGGCGCGATGTTATAATGAGATTTTACGATATCGATTTGGATATTATAACATCATGTGCAATTGCTTAAATTGAGTGTTTTAGTTGTCTGCGCTATAACAGTAGTAATTATAAGTCAAGTATTGGAAACATAAGTAGAATGTTACAACATTAGTGTAGATAAATTATCTAACGCGATACAGACCCGTTTCATTTAGTATAATGAGTTGTTTTATATGTTAACTAGCCGCACCCCGTGGCTTCACCCGTGTTGTACCCGTTCCCGCGGGAACTTCTAGATAAAATGTATCCCATGTGTTATTCTGATGTATCCTATCCTACTATTATTATTTTGAAAGTTTGTGAGGATGTATGTATGTTTGTTACTCTTTCAAGAAAAAACAACTGGACGGATTTGAATGAAACTTTACAGTAATATAGGTTATACATCAGAATAACACATGGGATACATTTTATCCCGAAATTCCCGCGGGAACGGGTACAACACGGGTAACACCACGTTGCGCGGCTTGTTTATATTTAATCGAGTCTTGTGTATACAATTATAGTTATGTAAAATGAATTGAGGTTATTATATTTATAAATATTTTAAATAAAATACCAGAAACCATTATGGAACCAGCGGTTGCGTAAAATATATTTGTCATAAATCTGATTACGCACTGCTATATTTATAACTAGCAGCGCCCCGCGGTTTTACCCGCGTTTTGCCCGTTCCCGTAGTAATTTTGGGATTGTTTATAAACATATAAACCTTCCTCTTGAATCACTCTATCGATTTAAAAAAACCGTGTCAAAATACGTTGCGTAATATCTGGCTTGCTTTCTCTAATGCTGGGGCCACACCTATGCCATATGCCATAGAATATGACATTAACCGTAGGTGCAGCCACGACTATGCGTCATAATTTGACAATAGCATTGACAATGCCATTTGGCGTATGCGATAGCTCGAGTGGCGGTACATCAAAGAGATTAATGCGAGAGTTAAATGCATGAAGCGGCCACACTACGTATTGTCAGTGTGCGTCGAGAGCGCAACGGGTTCGGACGTATTTGATTATTACGACGGATTTGCCTCAAAATCGCACGTTTTTGTCTATACGTACTATGGCGACAGAGTGGAGTAACAACAAAATTATTACTTTTCTTGAGATTATGCAAACATGGTCTCTTTATTCGATAATGATTTAATAAAGTCAAATAATATAAATTTACACTCATGAAATATAGAGCTCTGTCGACGTCCATCTTGCCTGAATTGAAGTAAATTCAATGCCGTTGTCAATGTCAAATTTTTCCAATAAATGAACATTGACATTGACAGTTTAAGTGTAGCCACCCACTATATTGCATTGAAAATTATTGCATTCAATGGGCATTGACATTGAGCGTAAGTGTGGCCCCAGCATAAGAGAGAGAGAGAGAGACAGACAGAGAAACATCCGCACGCCAGAGAGAGGCAGACAGACGTGACAGTGACGTGGCGTGACAGACGTGACAGACTGTCTGTCTCTCTCTAACGCAAAAAGTGTCTTCAAAAAAACTTCGTTCCAATACTTCGTACTGAACTCAGCTGATATTTTTTTGTTTATTCTTGCAGTGTTCTTATTTGGCGCTGATTCGCACCAGCCTCAAGCGTAAGTATAAAACAAGTTAATACAGTGAAACTTGGTTAAGTGGGACCTGGAAAAGTGAGAAACCTCCATAACTGGAACTCATGCTAAAGTCCCAGCACCTTGGCACTAAATTACCTCTGTTAGGGGGATGAGGTAACCTCTATATCTGGGATTTATTCTTTCGATTTATCATCATAGTTACCTCTATAACTAAGACAGAGAGTGAATTTTATACGTCTATGCCTCTGTAACTGAGATAATATCGTTTTGTTTGTTTACTCATTCTTATCCTACCCACAAATTCCACATTCAAGTACGTAAGTAATTTTGAGCCTCACTGACCTTTAGTTTTAATTTCGCTTTACTTCCATACGCATGTTTATTTGAAAATGT
This sequence comes from Cyclophora punctaria, assembly GCA_951394245.1. Taxonomy (NCBI): domain Eukaryota; kingdom Metazoa; phylum Arthropoda; class Insecta; order Lepidoptera; family Geometridae; genus Cyclophora; species Cyclophora punctaria. The sequence continues at coordinate 1,948,273 of OX596196.1, forward strand.
TATTTTGAAATTGGTGACCAAAGGATATTTGATAAAATTTATAATATCGAAAAACATGTGATGGATGGATTTTTATAATAGGCTAGTTGACAAAATTTGGAAATTAGTTTAAAACTATAGCTTAGCATCTATTTCACCCCAAAAATATATTATTTTAAGAAAAATAGTTTTTTAACGTTAGTTAGTTAGTATTTTGAGTTTTAAGAAATGAAATTGAAATTGACCGCGAAAAAGGCCAAGACTGTCATGCTGTCTTGAATGACGTCACATTTCGCAGAACAGCCGTGTTTGTGTATGAAAGTCAATTGTGTTTTTTAATAAATAATGAATATCTCATATTATTAATACTGTATAGTGCCCCAATGTAAAAGTACAACGACAAATTATTCATATACGTTCCAAACAATAAAAAAATACGAAGAAAGTCATTATCAACTAATTCCACAATGTATAGTCGATTTCTTTCGCATTGGCGAGACGTATGTACAAATAAATATGGCCGATTTTCTGAACAAAGATAATATAGATAGAGGTAAAGATTGATACATTAGCCACGGAGGTAGGAGTTCATAATTATTTTTATAGCAGTGATAGTTAATATTCTATATTAAAATATGACTGATATTAATTCAGAAGTTGCTTAATGGCTGACATAGTATCTGTTCATTGGTTTATACCTACATTAATTAAGTTAATCAGTTGGGTTTTTAAGGTTTTCTTTTAATCACGCAGATACAACGCTGATAAAAAACCGCGAATTGCTGTCAGTCGTATAATATCCTACTATCCTATCCCATCCTATCCTACTAATAAATAACACACCAAATCACTAAACAAATCGAAGTCCAGAGGGAAAGCCAAGTTGTTAAGGAAATCGAACATAGAGGAGCACCCGTAACGTACGACATCAAGCAAACGAGACGAATGACGAACGAAGCATGGCGGCTAGGTATCGGCCTGTCTTGCCAGCATAATGACAGTTCTTAGTTAACCGACAGTGGCAATACATATGCTTCGAATATATATGTTCGAACATATGCTTTGAATACAAAATTTTGTACTTAATTTCTCGTTTTATTTTTAAAAAGTTATTAATGTCATTTTACTCATTAGGTAAAGTACTTTCGATATCAGTTTAAAGTTTTTTGATATCTGCAATAGTTACGGAATAATCGCCTGTGCACACTTAACGATTACACCCTGTATAATTCTCGTGTCGCGATGTTTGTAGTTAAACTCCTCCGAAACGGCTTGACAGATTCTCATGACATTTTGTGTGCATAGCGGGTAGGTCTGAGAGTCGGACAACATCTATTCTTCATCCCTTGTTTATTATATTATATTGTTCCAGTTCGTCTGACTACGATTACGGTGACGATAAAAACGCATGCATCATCCCGCAACAGATCAAAAACGGACACTTTGTGGTGGAAGGTAAGGAAGAATACACGTGCCAGTAACTCGCATACCAGCTGCTAGCACGTGCCTACCTACTGGTATGTGAATATGAAGGTTCTGGGGGCGGGATGCACAGGAATATATAAAAAATATACAGGTAATATTAGTAGAAATATTTTAAATGCGAGATTCTGAGGATGTATGATGTATGTATGTTTGTTACTTTTTCACGCTTCTTCTTTTACACGCTCATTTTATCCCGAAATTCCCGCGAGAATGGGTTCAACGCGGGTAACACCGCGTGGCTTTTTAATTTATATTATTATCCAGGCAGCTGGGAGGTCCAGCCCAAGGCCGGGGACCGGCTGTACTCGTACCTGCTGCGCGTGTCCTGCGACCCCGGGTACCAGCTCACCGGGTTCCACATGGTCTCCTGCGACACCGAGCGGAGTGCGGACGCACTGCCGCAGTGTGTGCGTGAGTATACACGTTAGGGGTTGGGGAGCTTTGTGAGATAAAACGTGAAGTATGTGGGGACTTTCGTCAGCTAAAAGTACGGTACGGAGGGACCTTTCTTTGGGTACAGGTAAAGTGTAAGGTGTCTGGGGACTTTGGGAGACTGCATAGATTCATAGTAAGGTTTGTTGTTTGGAGAAAAACTGCTCAATATTTATATATAATCTTTTTCCAGCGTTTTGTAAGACAGAGAGGTCCGATCTCGTGAACTGCGGGTTCAGCTTCACCGGCCAGGAGGCGAAGTGCTTCGTGCCGGGCGCGATGACGTCACAGCTGGAGATACCCGCCAGGAGTAGGAAGGAATATAGTAAGTCCTTTATGATAGAGGAATTCTGCACAGTCCCTCTGTATGTTCGCGATAAACTCAAGTACTACTGTACGGATTTTGACGAGGTTTTTTAAATAGATAGAGTGATTCAAGAGGAAGGTTTATATGTATAAAAAATCCCGAAATTCCCACGGGAACGGGCACAACGCGGGTAAAACCGCGCTGCTAGTGAATACTTAAGTATAAACATTTGAACACCGTCTTAATTTTCCTTTTAGAATGCGGCATAGTGCCTAAGCAACCCGGAGAGGCAGTTAAAGGCGTGGTGCAAGCGTCGAAAGAGGACGTCGGCTGGTTTGTGGGCGTCTACTTGAAGGCCAGCAAACCGTACAAGCAGATCTGTGGAGGAACGCTCATCACCAATAGACTAGTTATATCGGGTAATCAACGGGCTGCGCTCCGGGAGAGCCGGCAGCAGTGAACACTTGAATATTAACGTCAAAACGTGTTACGAATGTCCGATCAGGTCACGTGACCTGACGCGAGTTTAACATTTTTTACCCATCACAAAAAAGTGCACAACGCCGATAAAGAAGTTTTCACTTTAAAAAGTAAAGTCCTGTTATGTCACCGCTGGGCAAAGGCCTCTCGTGCCACCGAAGATATCAGTACAGTGAGGAGGATTAGGTGTTATCATATCGATATCAGGCATCGTGGTTTCATCTCACGAGCGCCCCTGAGTTATTCTTTTATTATTATATTATAAATAGCAGTGCCCCGCGGTTTTACCTGCGTTGTGTCCATTCCTGTGGGAATTTCGGGATGAAAAATAGCCTATGTTACTCGTGGATACTGTAGTTTTCGAATGGTGAAAGAATTTTTAAATACGGTCCAGTAGTTTTTGTGCCTATTCATTACAACCAAACAAAGTTTTCCTCTTTATAATATTAGTGTAGATATTTTTTTATTATACTTGTAGTTGTAATGAGTATAGACACGCGTCTCTGTGTGCGGACAATCAGTACCGTCGGCAAGATCATTGTTATTCATTTAAAACACTTCACTGCGAATAACCATCGAATGACTTTTCTCCGTTAACTACACTTTTGTCAGGATTTCAACACGGACTATGATGCACACTAGACAATACTGATACAAATGTATATATGTTTGTTACTCTTTCACGCAAAAACTACAGAACGGATTTGGATAAAACTTTACAGTAATATAGGTATACATCCGATTAACACATGGGATTCATATTATCCCCAAATTCCTGCGGGAACGAGAACAACGGGGCTAATGAATGAATTAACTGTTACAGCCGCCCACTGCTTTTGGCATGACATTACGAAGAAACAGTCGCCGGCGAACTATCTGTTGGCGGCCGGCAAGATATACCAACCTTGGGGCGATAGGAGCGACAGTGGGGCTCAGAAGTCGGGGGTCAGTATTGTGTCGCTTGACTACTAATTGAAACGTACGTTAATGTCATTATTATTTGGTAACATGGGAACTGGTAACTGAACTGATGGCAGCGCTCGTGGGGTAGTTAGACTAAGCGATGTAGTTAATTGCAATTGTTAAGCGACGTGCAGCTCGACCCCTACTTTGATGGGTGGCCGATAGTGGCATTTTTATCTGAGCGCTACCGTGCTTCGGAGGGCACGTTAATTTGTCGGTCCCGGTTGTTTCAATGGTTAGACCATGTCGGAGGCCTTTAGGCGGTCAAAAAATTGCGTTCGGGCACCCTGGATGGTTTAGATTCACACTAGCGACATCTATTGGGTCGCGGGTGGAACCACCGCACGGGACAGCTAGTATAACATAAGTTATGAAGTGAAATATTAATACATTTACAGGTCCAAGACATAAGGATTCCTCCGAGATTTCGAGGAGCGGAGACGAATTTCCAGGATAACATCGCGCTTGTGATCCCGATAAGGGAATTTGTATTCAACGGGTTCATTACTCCCGCCTGCTTGGACTTTGATGAAGAATTTGAAGAAGCGCAATTGATACACGGCAAGTTGGGAAGGGTAAGCATAGAGTGCATTAGTAACGTACTAACCACATTGTACCCGTTTCCGCAGGAATTTCGGGATAAAATGTATCCCGTGTATTATTCTGATGTATAACCTATATTACTGTATAGTTTCATCCAAATCCGTCCAGTAGTTTTTGCGTGAAAGAGTAACAAACATAGTGTCGCCGATCAGCAGCCGGCTTGTTCGGTAACAGTCGGAAACGTTCCGCTAGATTCAGATAACTGACACCACCAGTGATGCCGTTCTGGTAACTGACACCACTGGTGGTGCCGTTCTGGTAACTGACACCACTGGTGGTGCCGTTCTAGTGGTAACATGAGGATTGAACTAAACAGTATGATAAATATTGCAGCTATCCGGGTTTGGTTTGACCAGTGACATCAAGCACACGTCTCCCGTGCTAGCCGTCGCCTTCGTCCCGAACATCAGGATCGAGGACTGCTTCCAGAGAGTGCACCTGGAGATGCCAGCGTTCGTCGAGACTATTACCAGCGACAAGATATGCGCTGGATATGATAACGGTAAGCGTGATTCGTGAGCTGGGACCCGTGATATGTGGTGAGTGACTCGTGATTCTTGACCCCTAATGTGTGATATTTGGCCCGTGACCCGTGGCCCTGATACCCGTGGTGACCTGTGACCGCTGATTTGTTTCCAGTGGAAACGGCTGAACTGACCCCAGTTGATGCATAACTTGTTCGTGTCAGGTACAACGATCTGTCAAACGGACAACGGCGGCGGTCTGACGGTGCCGGCGGTGGCGGCGGGCGGCGGCGCGGAGCGGCACTTCGTGCGCGGCGTGCTGGCGGCGCCGCGGAAGACCGCGCACGCGTGCGACTCGTACGTCGCGCCCACCTTCACGCGCCTCGCCGCCCACCAGCGGTTCATCACCGCCGCGGTAAGTCAGCGTCAGTCCTCACTTGTCTGCTGTCAGTCTTCAATCTTTAATTTCGATCTTCGATCAATTATCGGTGATTGCTCCAATGTCAAGCGTTAATGTCAATAGTCAATCGCGAAAACATTTTATTTATCAAATTTCAATCTTCTGTCGTTAATAAACACTTCAATCTTTATCAATCGTTAATAGTTCTTCATTAATTGTCAATCGGGATTGTTCTTCATTAATCGTTCTATATTCGGTCTTCGGTCGATTCATTAATAATATTTTCCAAGGAGTATCCTTTCTCTAGCTTACGGAATAGTTTTATTGAATAGCATTCGTTCTTTTATTTCAATGTTTGGACGATATTAAAATCCAATTTACAAACATGTTTCGACTTTGAGATCACCACCGAGCATTAGACAACCGCGATGATTACAACATCTTCCTCACTGCACTGATATCTTCAGTGACATGACAGTTCTTTATCCAGTGGGACATTATTTATTTTGCTCAACTTACTATTTTCCTTTGCAGTTAAGAGATCTACAAGACACTACAATCATATCTCCTCCAGCTAACTACAGTAAGCAAATAAATAGCGAAGTTTCAGAGAATCCGAACCATGAAATATATAATACTACATATGAAGAGAAAGAAGAGTACCCTGAAAAAGATGTGAATATAATCATTAGCAAACCAGAACATATATTCTACAAACGAAATAATCGCAACGAAGACTTTGTCGGTACTGAAAATACAAGCACACAGAACTCGCAAGAAACTGATGAAAGTATAGAAGAAATAAATTCAAACAACAGTTACCTAACATTCATAAAAATGCCTAAAAAAAACGACAACGAAGTCCTAAATGAAGGCAATGAAATACTAAACCAGAACAACAGTTGTAATAAACTTACTACCACAGAAGATTACGACAGTGCACAGGCGCCCACAGACGACGTAGAATCTATCACAGAAACCACAGACTATACAAAGTCCGTACCACAGACAACCGAGGCACGAACTACAGAGACAATGACACCACCTGTCAGTTTTGTAATGGAAAATCTTCATGATTCTAAACCCATTTTACCATCGGACGCTAACTGGTTGAGAAAGCATAAACAAAAGTTTCATAGACAGAATTTTCACAATAGATTTTATTATAATATGTTGCCACACTCGCCGTCCTACTTTCAAGATAATGAAACTACCCCCGAACAATCTATGCAGTACAATAAACAAAATTATAATTACACATCTAAAAATGGTAGCGTTACTATTCAGGTGTCTAATGTTGTGTTTGAAAAAACAAACAATTAAATAAGAATTGGAACTTTAAATAAATTTATAAACGTAGTGTTGTTCTTTATTTATGCTTACCCGACTTAAAATGTGGTCGATTTGCAGTCGAAGACGATTCTTTCTGAAGAGGAAAAAGGTTATAAGTAACTAGCTGTGCCCCGCGGTTTCACCCGCAGCGCCCCCGTTCCCGTGGGAATTTTGAGATTTTTATTCCCTATAAACCTCACGGAGCCCGAGACCTTTCCAACGAATGCAAAACCGTGGAAATCGGTTCGTGCGTTCTGGAGTTATAGCGTCAGGGAGGAAAACCCGACTTATTTTTATATAGTAGAATAAAAATAAAAAATTGCTTATAAAAATGGGAATTATGGGATGAAAATTGCCTATAACCTTTGCATTGAATGTAGCTATCTAATACAAAAATAATTATTCAAATCGGATTGGTAGTTTCTGAGATTAGCCCTTCATCCCGAAATTCCCACGGGAAAAGGCACGACGCGGGTAAACCGCGGGGCGCTGCTAGTATATTATATTTAAGTATACTACACTATCTACACTTTTATGAAGAGGGTGATTTTTTCCTGCTCAACCAAAAAAACGCGCAAATCTCGGAAACCACCGATCCGATTTGAATAATTCTTTTTATAATTGATAGCCACATTCAACGGGGAGATTATAAATAAATAAATTCATCCCGAAATTCTTATAGGAACGGGCACAGTGCGGGTAAAACCGCGCGGCACTGCTAGTAAAATTATAAATCCTACTAGGTAATATTATAAATGCGAAAGTTTGTGAGGATGGAAGTATGTATGTTTGTTACTCTTTCACCAAAAAACTACTGGACGGATTTGGATGAAACTTTACAGTAACAAAGTTTATGCATCAGAATAACACATGGGATACATTTTATCCCGAAATTCCCGCGGGAATGGGTAACACTGCGGGGCGCGGCTGGTAAGTAATAATTTATCTCCGCCGTCCTTGTAACCTTATGAAACCGGTTTGAAGTCAATGTATGTTTTAGAATTCGATAAAACATTATTAAGAATATTATTTATAAACACTAATTAACAGTTTTACTATCAAATGACTTTGTTTTAGCAGAAAGCAAAAAGCGACTTTGTTTTATATGTACTATGTAGTAATATAATATGTACATATAGTATTGATAAAGTTAAAGAGATAGGTTTTTTGTTTGTTTGACCGCGCTTATCGCAGGAACTACCAATCCGATTTTGATAGTTATTTTTGTAATGGATAGCCACATTCAACGGGAAGGTTATAGGCTACTTTTCATCCTGAAATTCCCACGGGAACGAGTACAACGCGGGTAAAGCCGCAAGGCGCCGCTAGTAAGTAATAAAAATCCTGAAATTCCCACGGGAACGGGCGCGCTGCGCGTAAACCCGTAAGGCACAGCTCGTCAATTATAAACTGGAGTTTTTAATATTCCGTGTCATTATTAGGTTAGCAACCAGAATTACCACATTACAGATAACAGGAAAATGTTTAGCGAAACTCTATAATATAACAATAATAACAAAAAATATCCAGTTTGTTATTAAACATGTACAGATAGTGACACACAGACGTGTCTACGTCGCAGTCACATTGTATAACTCGCCATATTTAATTACTTTCTACGGATAGTAGTCGTTACTTGAGCCATGTCAGAGGCCTTTGGCGGCTCAATAACTCTGACACAAGGATTGGTCAGGGTGACCATCACTCGATGAAGAAGAAGATTGCGGCGAGCCGTTAGCCGGATTGTCATTGCGAGACGTTTTACAATATGGCAGCTGACGTTTAATCTTATTATACTTAAAAGATAATTGTAATATTTAAAGTACCGCTGTCTCCGTAGTCCTACATTGTAAAAATAAAGGGCGTTTCGATCTAAGCGCACCGGAGCTGTGCGGAGTTGTGCGGAGCTCAATCAATCACAACGCATTGAATTTGTCAAATCTTATCGAACTGTGTTGTAACACAACGGTACTTTAAATATTCAAATTATCTTCCCGGTGTCCCGTAACCTGTAGGTACAAATTTACTAGAAATGTCTGGGTTGTGTTAGGTTAGGTTAGAACTGTGACCACAACACGAGTCGAGCGAGCGACGCGAGCGGGTCATAATTTGATTAAGTTGTAATGCAAACCGGCACTGTTTTTCTAAACGGCTCGACGGAATGCAATACGGCGAGTTATACAATCCGACTGCGACATCTATATTAATTCAACAAAATATTAGTTTTATTTAGTTTCCTCCTCATTGTACTGATGTCTTCAGTGAGTGAGAGGTCTTTCTGCAGTGACATTACAGGACATTTTAAGTGTGAATTTTTAGTTTGTGAAAGATGAGAAAAATTGTGATCTTTATAGCAGGTACGTTATTCTCGTTGACATTTATACTAGCAGCGCCCCGCGGTTGTATCTATTTTGTATCCGTTCCTGTAGGAATTTCGGGATGAAAAATAGCTTATAGCCTTCCCGTTGAATGTGTCTATCCATTACAAAAGAAATTATTCAAATCGGATTAGCAGTTTCTGAGATAATCCCTTACAAACAAACAATAATATTTTGTATTGCACGAAATAGGGAAGGTTATAGGCTATTTTTTATACCGAAATTCCCATGGGAACGGGCACAACGCGGGTACAACCACGGGGCGCTACTAGTCTATAATGTCTACAACAAGGGTACAAGTCAACGGCCAGGTCTATAAATAAAAACTTTGTCTAGATTTCATTACTTTTTAGAGACAAACAAGCGGCTCTATCGAGACTTGGCTAGTTTTTTACGGGATGTTTTTGATGGGATAACTTTTTAATTTTACTATTAATTGAAACGTACGTTGATGTCATTATTATTTGTTAAAACGGGAACTTACGTACGACGGAGGTAACTGTTGAGAGTTCCTCAACACGTTTCGGTCACATTCGGTGACCTTCATCAGGAGGTGGGTGAAGTGCAAACAGATAATAACAAATAATAACTTTTTTTATTGGTGCTTGTGGAAATTATATTTTTCAGTACTGGTGCAGTTAGCTGCCGCTCTCAATCAATTCCCTGATAGGAAGCCAGGCAGGAGAGGACCCACCACAGAAACGGTAAGATTATCCACAAGGTTTTTTTATATAATTCACTAGCCACGTTTCACCCGCGTTGTGCCCGTTCCCGTGGGAATTTTGCCATGACAATTAGTCACAAACCTTCCTCTTGAATCACTCTGTATGTTGGTAAAAACCGCATGTAAATCCGTTCAGCAGTTTTTGAGGAAATCTATTACATACAAACAGGAAGTTTTTTATGGACTTTGTTTTACATATAATATGTATAGACTAGCACCACACCGCGGTTTTACCCGCGTTGTGCCCGTTCCAAAGGGAATTGTGGAACAAAAAATAGCATATAACTTTCCCGTTGAATGTAGCTATCTATACTTAATATTATAAAGCTGAAGAGTTTGTTTTGTTTGTTTGTTTGTTTGTTTGTTTGTTTGTTTAAACGCGCTAATCTCAGAAACTACTGAACCGATTTGAATAATTCTTTCACTGTTCGATAGTCTATTTATCGAGGAAGGCTATAGACTACATTTTATCCCGAAATTCCCACGGGAACGGGCACAACGCGGGTAAAACCGCGGGGCGCTGCTAGTCCATTAAAAATAATTATTCAAACTGTAGCGCATCTTCCTCGCACAGTTACCTAGCGTAGTATTGGCGGAAACGGTCACATATTATCATAGCGTAGCTTTCACATCTTCGCAGCATAGCTGTATAGCACATCTCTGGTGGAGAAGCACCCTTACTGTGGTCACACCCATACATTATGTTGCGCAGGAAAACTCTTATTAAAATTAAAATTACTTTTTCCTTCAGCCGTTTAACTGCGCATTGCCCGCGCCTCCAAGGAATGGCAAGTACCAACTTCTTGGTAAATATGAACGAATGCCTGCGGTGGGGGAGTTATTAGTCAGATATGTGCTGGACGTGAGCTGCGACCGTGGCTTCACCTCCACGGGGCCTATCCTGGCGGGGTGTGATGAACGAGGTCGGAACGACCCTATCCCGGAATGCGTGGGTACGTAGAATTAGAACCTTAACACTTACACTATTATTTTTTGTTCGTTTTAGGGGTAGGTACACAAAGGGTAAAAACGGGACCCTATTACTGAGACTTCGCTGTCCGTTCGTCCGTCCGTCTGTTATAAGTATAAGAATAAGTATATCTACACTAATGTTATAAAGAGGAAAACTTTGTTTGTTTGGTTGTAATGAATAGGCTCAAAAACTACTGGACCGTTTTTAAAAATTATTTCACCATTCGAAAGCTACATTATCCACGAGTAACATAGGCTATTTTTCATCCTGAAATTCCTACAGGAATGGATACAACGCGGGTAAAATAGCGGGGCGCTGCTAGTTTATCTATATATATAAAAATGAAACCCGTTTTCCTTGGTCACGGCATCACGCGTGAATGGCTGGACCGATTTCCACGGTTTTGCATTCGTCGGAAAGGTCTCGGGCTCCGTGAGGTTTATAGGGAATAAAAATCTCAAAATTCCCATGGGAACGGGGGCGCTGCGGGTGAAACCGCGGGGCACAGCTAGTATTATATAAAGCACTATCTTCTTATATCATCAACAGCTGTATGCAAGAGGTCTACTCCAGACCTGATCAGCTGTGGGGCAGACCCCAGCGGCGGTGAGGCCAGATGCCTGATCCCGGAGGACAACGCTCTCGACAGGGCTCTCGGCACACCCTTCACAAACGCTTCGATCACCACTGCAGCCTTCGTTACGGAAAAAAAGCAAAGATTCAGTAAGTACATGACTTTAGGATAAATCAAATTCAATTCCAACAAACCAGGTTTTCATGAGAACTACTACCTTTTTGTTCAAATTGGTAAAACAAAAAAGGGACCTTTAATTTTGGTGGAGGTTCCGGGTTCGATTCCTGGTGGGGACAATATCTCTTTGTGAGACTGCCCTCAGTTTGGTTAGAGCATTGCAGGCTGAATCACCTGATTGCCCGAAAAGTAAGACGATTCCGTGCTTCGGAGGGCACGTCAAGCCGTCGGTCCTTACTTTCCACGGATAGTAGTCGTTACATGAGTCATGTCAGAGGCCGTTGGCGGCTCAATAACTCTGACACCAGGATTGGTCAGGGGGACCATCCACTCGGTGAAGAAGAAGACCCAGCTGTAGGACATTACAGAATAATACTTTACTTTGTGAACACCTCTCACTGAAGCCCTAAAACGCCTTCAACAGCCTGTGGGCAGATTCCCAACATCTTCAAGGCCGCAGTGGCCGGCGGCCGAATGGCTGGCAAGAAGGAGGTGCCGTGGCACGTGGGAGTGTACACGAAGGCCACCAAGCCGTACATGCAGATCTGCGGGGGCACGCTCGTGGGGCCGCGCATCGTCATATCAGGTAGACCCTTCAGTCTCTGCTACCAGTTCAGGTACACTCTCTTTCTGCTAATAGTCAGGTGAACTTAAAAAAGGTAAACTAGTGTTTCTGCTATTCTGTTCTCGTTTACTCTCTTTTCTGCAGCATATCTACTTGAACTCAGTAATTATAATGGTTTTTAACTAATTGGCGTAATTTTTCATACATGTGAAAATCACCCGATTTCTCTAGCAGGGAAGCACTTGACGTCTGTACACACGTCAGTGCTTCGCCAGTGTGTCAACGTTTCTGCTGTACGTTCCTTTCCATTTGATGTGAACTTTATGTTTTCTGTAAATTCTCTAACTGTACTCAAAGTTTAGTTTCCGTAAATTAAATAAAAAAATCACTAATTAAACTGTCTTAAGGAATCACTAGTAGCTATGGGCGCGGAAGTTAGTCTCTACTCTTGTATATATTTGGGACTCCGCCCCGCAGCCGCCCACTGCTTCTGGCACGACATCACGAAGCAGCAGCCCGCGGCGCAGTACGCGGTCGCCGCGGGGAAGGTGTTCCGCCCCTACAACGACGCGGAGGACGAGGCGGCGCAGAAGTCCGACGTAAGATATGAGATAGGACGTCAGATATTATCAGTCAGACCAATCACAACACATTACGAAGAGATTGACAGTTCAATGCGTTTTTTGACAAATTTTTTGACAAGCACCAATAGAAACGCATCCTTAGGGTGCCTGTCCATTGATGCGGAGCGAGGCTGCGGAGAGGAGAAACGGACAAATATAAACCAATAGGATTGCATAAAATCTCCGGTCAGATATTTTATGCATTCCTATTGGTTAATATTTGTCTCCGCTCCGCAGCCTCGCTCCGGATCAATGGACAGGCACCCCTACACCTCCCTTTTGCGTCGGGGGTTAAAAATGCCCTATTTCCTCCCCAGGTGCTCGAGATTAGAATCCCGCCCCGCTACCAAGGCGCAGCCACGAACTTCCAAGACGACATCGCGATCGTCTTCACCACGCGCGAGTTCACTTTCGGCCTCTACGTGGTACCGGCCTGTCTGGATTTCGCGTTTGACTTCGACGAGACGCAGCTCAGTCACGAGAGGAAAGGCAAGGTAATCATTAAAGAAGGTTGCACTTGTGAAAATTGTTCCTAAAGGTGCGATTCTGGAGAAGCGGAGTGGAGTTGTGCTGAACTCAACCAATCACAATGTGATACAATAAAAGATTTCGACAATGTCAATGCGTTCTGATCAGTGAGTCGGCCTCCGAATAGCTCATCTCCGCCTCAATGGAACTGGTGTAGTACGTAGGCCAATAGAGAATAACAATCCATCAATCGTTCTCTCGTTCAGTCGTTCAACCGTTCCAAAGTTCATTCGTTCAATCATTCAGTCATCATCATTCGTTCTTCGGAAATGCATCCTAGGTGTTTTTTAATATAATCTAATTTTCAATACATATCTGTATATTATACAGTCCAATCTCCCCATAGTTAAGTAATCAACATCTTCGATTCCGTTCTCGGCAGGTGGCGGGCTGGGGCCTGGCGAGCGCGGACGGACCTGCGTCTCAAGTCCTGAGGGTCGCCGAGATGCCCGTCATCGACATTCAGCAATGCATCGCCAGCTCGGACGCGGGCGCGCTCGCCACCATCACCAGCGACAAGATATGCGCCGGGTATACTAACGGTAGGTGCCAGGAGCTTTGATGGCAGTACTAGTCAGTAGGTCATGTCCCACAGCTGGACAAAGGCCTCACTGAAGACAGCAGTTCATTAAAGATAATCCCACCAAAAACATAAATGTAAAAAAGGAGAGCCAAGTTCAATACAAAAATTATGCTTGGCTATGGGCTTCGCCGCAAAAAGAATGAAGATCTAAATGAGTGCCAAGTTGTAGGCAAAATCTCAATATGTATTTATAGGAACAAAATAACATTATGAACAAGTATTAAACTCTATTTCTTCTCTTTATTGGATACCTATGACAATTGCTGTTATTTAAAAATGTGAGATCTTAAAGTGGCTTAGATTTGACTTGATCAGTTTTCATTACATCAGTAATTTTATAACGTTATTCAAAAAATAGGTAAATTTTTTTTTATTCTGGTAAAAACTGGCCAAGTTAAATCTAACCTACTTTAAAATCTCACATTTTTAAATAACAGCAATTGTCATAGGTATCCAATAAAGAGAAGAAATAGAGTTTAATACTTGTTCATAATGTTATTTTGTTCCTATAAATACATATTGAGATTTTGCCTACAACTTGGCACTCATTTAGATCTTCATTCTTTTTGCGGCGAAGCCCATAGCCAAGCATAATTTTTGTATTGAACTTGGCTCTCCTTTTTTACATTTATGTTTTTGGTGGGATATCATTACTTTTTGTAAAGAAAACTAGGTATTGATATCGCTGATTGGCTGAGGCGACGGTGGACCGACCGCGTCATAAGTACCTACCGCGCGCCGCCGACGACACACCGTTGGCCGGTTGTTTAGCGCGAATTACAAGTTTTTTTGTATGGGGGCACCACTTATTTTTTTACATAACTTAACGTTTATATTGCAGTTAAATAGCAAATATGTTAATACTTAGATTGGGATAGTTTCAAATATCTGCTTGTAACGGTTCCAACACTACAATTAAAAAAAATATTTTTTTGTATGGGGACCCCCCCTATTTTTTAACTTTTTTTTATTTTTAGATTTTTTCTTACGCTTACACACAATTACCGAGCTAGATTCCAAATTTCATCCTTCTAGGTCATCTGGAAGTAGGTTAGGTTTAGGTACTATATGTCAGTCAGTCAGTCAATACTAAAATTTACGACTTTCTGACGTTCATATCTTTATAACCGTTTGAGCTAGCTTCATGAAATTTGGGCTTCTAGGTGTCCTAATGGATATAATTAAACACACGTAGTTTCATGTGTTTACGTTAAATAGTTTTTGAGTTATAGAAGGGTCAAAAGTGGCACCAAGTGGTTCGTGTAATATTACACTCGGCGCTGGCTAGCCGTTCCTTTGCTTGAACTTGGCTTGACACGCTGCCGCGTGTCTAGATTGTTGGTCCCAATGTTTGAATCGTCAGACCATGTTGAAGGCTTTAGGCGGTCTAGAAACCCCGATCAGGGTTGGCCACTGAGTTATACCAACTTACCTACCTATTTTAATTACTATATAGATTATTGAGGTAAAAAAAGTGAATAAAAGTATTTTCATAAGAGCGAAACGGTGCGAAGTCCAATTGACCAATCAAAACGCATCATTTAGACAATCTCATGCGTCGTGATTGGTCAACTAAGCTCCACTCCGCTTCTAAAGAAACCGTAATTCTTGTCGGTCAGGCACCGCGGTCTGCCGCGGCGACAGCGGTGGCGGGTTCCTGGTGCCCGAGGTGATCTCCGACGTCAAGAGGTACTTCCTCCGAGGAGTTGTCTCCACGGCGCCCAAGAACGACCACAAATGTAACGTGTACACTGCAGCGAGGTTCACGCACGTCTTCAGACACGAGCACTTCATTAAGAAAGCTGTAAGTATCAGCTCGTTTGAAGATTATATGTAACTAGCAGCACCCTGCGGTTTTACCCGCGTAGTACCCGTTCCCGTCTCCAACAGCCTCCGTGGTCTTGTGGTTTGAGCGCCCGGTTCAGGATCCGGAGGTTCCGGGTCCGATACCCGGTGAGGATATCTCACAAAAATCACTTTGTGATACTGTCCTCAGTTTGGTTAGGGCATTGCAGGCTGAATCACCTGATTGGCCGAAAAGTAAGATGATTCCTGCTTCGGAGGGCACGTCGGGCAGTGGATGTTCAACCTGACCAATCCTGGTGTCAGAGTTATTGAGCCGCCAAAGGCCTCTGACATGGCTCATGTAACGACTACTATCCGTAGAGAGTAACCGAGACCGACGGCTTAACGTGCCCTCCGAAGCACGGAATCATCTTGATATTTAATAATGACCTTAATAGGCTTTAGATCTATACGCTGCACTACCAAGAACGGAGTAACGCTGGAAACTTAGATCAACAAAACTATTGGAAGCAGTTCGAAAACCTCACGTTTTCGGACGAAGGAAAAATTATCATCAGAGACACGGAAGGCTTAAACATTTTCCAAATTCTCGGTAACAACACCCCAATTAACACGCCAGGATTTTCGAAAAACGAAACTGAAAAAGGTATAGGTCACCTGGGACATTCCAAAAATGATACAGAAGAAGAAATAGTTGATGACGTAGACTCTAAAAGATTTCACGAAGATTCCGTTAAAAATGGCGACAAAATTAACGGACGTAATGATATTGAAGATGTTATACGTCATATAAAGAGTACTGATAAATCCAAATTCGAAAATGGAAGAGATAGCAGTTTCGTTAAAAGCTTCGGAACGAATGGGATTCAAATTAGAGAACAAAATGAGAATGATTCTAAATTCAAGATTAATGGAACGCAGATGAATGATAATGGAATTGAATTACCCACTGAAGATAGTATTACAAATAATGGGATTAGTTTAAGTTACAGATTAGATAATAATTATAGAGTTAGTGCTGTAATTTGTATTGTAATTGCACATTTATTTGTTTTAAATAAATAAATCATCAAAATACCTTTTTTGTCTATTTTGTTTACTTTTTTATAGCCGTTCCAGGAGTTTCACTCGCAACGCCAATAGATGGTGTTAGTTTGAAAAAATGTAGATCGTTAGCGTTAGTTTCTTAGGTTTAGTGGGGTCGACTGACGGACCTAACATGACCACACTAAGGCCGTATACAGAAAGAAAGCTGGAAACTTGTAAGCGCTTACCGGCGCTTGACAGCGCTGGTAACCCGCGCAGGAAAATATATGAACGCGCGCCGATAAGCACTGGACGGTGCCGACAAGTTCCGACAAGCTTCAACACGCGCTGGTCAGCGCTGGGCGCTGCCATTTACAATTCTAACAAAACCTAATCATCGTCCGATGAGTCTGACATGTTGCTTGGTCTGCTTTAACCTGCTTCCTTTGTGTAGAACAGACCAGCGCTGTCAAGCGCCGGTAAGCGCTTCTAAGTTTCCAGCTTTATTTCTGTATACGGCCTAAGACAATGTATATGTACAATTACCTTCACAAGTATGACTCAGGGGCGCTCGTGAGATAAAAGTAAGTACTTTATCACTACAAAGTATAAAACAAAGTCGCTATTTTTGTCTGTTTGTTTGTCTGTTTGTCTGTATGCTTAAATCTTTAAAATTACGCAACGGATTTTGATGCGGTTTTTTGTAATAGGTAGAGTGATTCAAGAGGAAGGTTTTTATGTAAAAAAAAATCCGAAACAACGCGGGTAAAACCGCGGGGCGCTGCTAGTACGAAAATAAAATAGGTTTTGATATTACAAGGTGTCAGTGTGCTGCTCGGAATTACGTATTTTGGTACACCTAATATAAGAAAGGTTATATATGCTATTTTTTATCACTTAATAGAAATCGTCTTCGACTGCAAATCGACCACATTTTAAGTCGGGTAAGCATAAATAAAGAACAACACTACGTTTATAAATTTATTTAAAGTTCCAATTCTTATTTAATTGTTTGTTTTTTCAAACACAACATTAGACACCTGAATAGTAACGCTACCGTTTTTAGATGTGTAATTATAATTTTGTTTATTGTACTGCATAGATTGTTCGGGGGTAGTTTCATTATCTTGAAAGTAGGACGTAGAGTGTGGCAACATTATTATTTAATCTATAGTAGAAATTATGTCTATTTATTTTTAAGCCCGTCACAGACTTAGCTATAATATATATTAATATTTTTATAGCTAGGCATATTACTATATATTTTCTATACTAATTTTCGCGTGACCGCACACTCAGCTATAATATATATTTCTGTGACGTCACCAAGCGATACCGTAATATACATTATTGCATATTACTATATATACTAACACTAGGACGACCATCAATTAATGAAGGCAAAATATATATTTCTCAGTGTGTGGTAGCTTGCTATAATATATATTATAGGACGGTATATTAATATATATTATAGCTAAGTCTGTGACGGGCTTTATGTATTTAATAAGGGTTGCCAAACGGCTACAACATATTAAATTATGACTACAGCACTATAAAGGTTCTCATTTAAATATGTGTGCCTATTACAGGCATCCACAGCATTCATTACAACATGCATATCACTAACAATGTGTATCACAAAAAATACCTAATTATAACAGTCTTCGATCAACAATACACAACTAGATGTCGGGTCGGCGCAAAACATACGTCTCGGTGAATAACGCCTCATTTGAAAAGTGAGGCGATTATTTATTTCATAAGATTTGCTACTTTATTGCCATGTGTCATGGTTGTAATTAGGCTGAACTTCGAACTGTTGTAAAACTTTTGTTTCAGTTCGGTAGTAAACAAAATAAGCTGTCACACGTCATCCGCGCGGACAGTATTTAGCTTTGATTTAGTTAGTACGTACCCGATATCTAGTTGTGTATTGTTGATCACAGATAACAGGAATTAAACAAAAAAAGATATACATAATATATATATATATATATATATACGCCTCGGTGGTCTAGTGGTATGTCCACTCGCCTGCCAAGACTGAGGTCCCGGGTTCAATTCCCGGGTCGAGCGAAAATGTGTTTCGTATTTTTCAAACATGGCTCCAGTTTGAAATCACCAACCCGCATTTGGCAAGGGTGGTGATTATGTCTAATAATCCTCACTGTACTGATAACTTCAGTGAGAGGCCTTTGCCCAGTAGTGGGACATTACAGGCTAATACATTCTTATATATAACTCAATATTTCTTACAATATTATTCACAGTATTTTTCACAATGTTTTTAACAATATTTTTTCTACAATATTTCTTACTAGCAGCGCCCCGCGGTTTTACCCGCGCTGTGTCCATTACTGTGAGAATTTCAGGATGAAAAATAGCCTATGTTACTCGTGGATAATGTAGCTTTCGAATGGTGAAAGAATTTTTAAAAACGGTCCAGTAGTTTCTGAGCCTATTCATTACAACCAAACAAACAAAGTTTTCCTCTTTATAATATTAGTGTAGAAAAACTCATTAAGCAAACCAAACAAAGAAACTTGATACTTTTTGGTATGCCTTCTCAACCCGTCAGCATCCGACGGTTTACCATTTAAATGGGTTTATTTTACTACGGTCAAAATGGCGTGTTTCAGATCCCGTTATATACTGACTGTAGTTGGATTCGTAATTGATGTTATGATTTAATTCTTCATTGTCTTCTTTTTGCTCTTCCTTGTCGTTGCTTGTAGACATTTTTAAGAACATTAAGTAACTGTTGTTCGGTTTTGTTTCTTCTGTACTTCCAATAGTTTTTTGCGGTTTCTGTGTGCTTGTATTTTGAACCCTGATAATATCTTTCTTGGGATTATTTCGTTTGTAAAACACGCGTAGTGGTGCGCTGATGTAATTCACATCATTTTCAGGGTACTCTTTTTTATCTTCATATGTATGCGAAGTATTGTATTTTTCTTGGTTCGGATTCTCTGAAACTTCGCTATTTATTTGCTTACTGTAGTTATCTGGAGGAGATATGATTGTAGTGTCTTGTAGATCTCTTAACTGCAAAAGAAAATAGTAAGTTAAGCAAAATAAATAACTGACCACTGTTGGGTTAAGAACTGTCATGTCACTGAAGATATCAGTGCAGTGAGGAGGATGTTGTAATCACCGCGGTTGTCTAATGCTCGGTGGTGATCTCAAAGTCGAAACATGTTTGTAAATTGGATTTTAATATCGTCCAAACATTGAAATAAAAGAATGAATTCAATAAAACTATTCCGTTTGATAAAGAAAAGATACTCCTTGGAAAATATTATTAATGAATCGACCGAAGACCGAATATAGAACAATTAATGAAGAACAATCTCTATTAACAATGAATAATAAATAATAAATAAATAATAAATATACCTGGACAAATTCACACACGGTTAATTAGACCCAAAGTAAGCTCTAAGCTTAATGAAGAACTATTAACGATTGATAAAGATTGAAGTGTTTATTAACGACAGAAGATTCATATTAATGATTGACGATTGATGAAGATTGAAATTTGACAAATAAAGATGATGATTTCCCGATTGACTATTGACATTAACGCTTGACATTTGAGCAATGATTGATCGAAGATCGAAACTAGAGATTGACGACTGACAGCAGACAACTGACGCCTGACGCTGACTTACCGCAGCGGTGATGAACCGCTGGTGGGCGGCGAGGCGCGTGAAGGTGGGCGCGACGTACGAGTCGCACGCGTGCGCGGTCTTCCGCGGCGCCGCCAGCACGCCGCGCACGAAGTGCCGCTCCGCGCCGCCGCCCGCCGCCACCGCTGGCACTGTCAGACCGCTGCCGTTGTCCGTTTGACAGATCGTTGTACCTGACACGAACAAGTTATGCATCAACTGGGGTCAGTTCAGCCGTTTCCACTGGAAACAGATCAGCGGTCACAGGTCACCACGGGTATCAGGGCCACGGGTCACGGGCCACATATCACACATTAGGGGTCAAGAATCATGAGTCACTTATCACAGGTCACAGGTCACGAATCACGCTTACCATTATCATATCCAGCGCATATCTTGTCGCTGGTAATAGTCTCGACGAACGCTAGCTTATCCAGGAGCACTCTCTGGAAGCAGTCCTCGATCCTGATGTTCGGGAGGAAGGCGACGGCTAGCACGGGAGACGCCTGCGTGGTGGCACTGGCCAAACCAAACCCGGATAGCTGCAATATTAATTATACTGTTTAGTTCAGTCCACATCATACCACAAAGACACCACCAGTGGTGTCAGCTACCAGAAAGGCACCACCAGTGGTGTCATTATCGCCACTGAGGGTTCAGGAGATGACTCAGGGACGAGTCTGATAAAACAACCATACCTACTAGGGTCTAACCACATTTATCGACCCGCAATCGGCTAACGCCGGTAAAAAAAGCCTTTATGTCTACGAAATAAGGGTGTTATCGCATCGGCTCGGCTCGGACGCGCGGCGCGACGCCGGCCGACGGCGAAAGGAGTCGTTTGTCGATCAGCTGATCGCATCCGTACGGCGTTGAATCTAGTGGAACGTTTCCGATTGCTGCCGAACAAGCCGGCTGCTGATCGGCGATAATGTTTGTTACCTACTCTTTCAAAAAAAAACTACTTGACGGATTTGGATGAAACTTTACAGTAATATAGGTTATACATCAGAATAACACATGGGATACATTTTATCCCGAAATTCCTGCGGGAACGGGTACAACGCGGGGTGTTGTTAGTACGTTAATAATGCACTCTATGCTTACCCTTCCCAACTTGCCGTGTATCAATTGCGCTTCTTCAAATTCTTCATCAAAGTCCAAGCAGGCGGGAGTAATGAACCCGTTGAATACAAATTCCCTTATCGGGATCACAAGCGCGATATTATCCTGGAAATTCGTCTCCGCTCCTCGAAATCTCGGAGGAATCCTTATGTCTTGGACCTGTAAATGTATTAATATCTCACTTCATAACTTCATCGCTTAGTCTAACTACGCCACGAGCGCTGCCATCAGTTCAGTTATCAGTTCCCGTGGTACCAAATAATAATGACATTAACGTACGTTTCAATTAGTAGTCTACCAGCCTCCGAGGTCTTATGGTTTGAGCGCCCGGCTCACGACCCGGAAGTTCTGGGTTCGATTCCCGGTGAGGATATCTCACAAAAATCTCTTTGTGAGACTTTCTTCAGTTTGGTTAGGGCATTGCAGGCTGAATCACCTGATTGCTCGAAAGAAAGATGATTTGGAAGGCACGTTAAGCCTCGGTCCCGGTTACTTTCTACGGTTAGTAGTCGTTACATGAGCCATGTCAGAGGCCTTTGGCGGCTCAATAGCTCTGACACCGACACTGATTGGTCAGGGTGACCATCCACTCGATGAAGAAGAAGAAGAATTAGTAGTCAAGCGACACAATACTGACCCCAGACTTCTGAGCCCCACTGTCGCTCTTATCGCCCCAAGGTTGGTATATCTTGCCGGCCGCCAACAGATAGTTCGCCGGCGACTGTATCTTCGTCATGTCATGCCAAAAGCAGTGGGCGGCTGTAACAATTCATTCATTCATTAGCCCCGTTGTACCCGTTCCCGCGGGAATTTCGGGATAAAATGTTTCCCATGTGTTATTCGGATGTATCTATACTAATATTATAAAGCTGAAGAGTTTGTTTTGTTTGTTTGTTTGTTTGTTTGTTTGTTTGTTTGTTTGTTTAAACGCGCTAATCTCAAAAACTACTGAACCGATTTGAATAATTCTTTTTGTAATAGATAGCCACATTCAACGGGAAGGTTATAGGCTATTTTTCATCCCGAAATTCCTACGGGAACGGGTACAACGCGGGTAAAACCGCGGGGCGCTGCTAGTAATCTATATTACTGTAAAGTTTCATTCAAATCCGTTCAGTAGTTTTTGCGTGAAAGAGTAACAAACATACATATATTTGTATAAGTATTGTCTAGTGTGCATCACAGTCCGTGTTGAAATCCTGACAAAGTTAACGGAGAAAAGTCATTCGATGGTTATTCGAGGAATATAATAATAAAAGTATATGACGCAGGGGCGCTCGTGAGATAAAACCACGATGCCTGATATCGATATGATAACACCTAATCCTCCTCACTGTACTGATATCTTCGGTGGCACGAGAGGCCTTTGCCCAGCGGTGACATAACAGAGCTTTACTTTTTGAAGTAAAAACTTCTTTAGCGGCGTTGTGCACTTTTTTGTGATGGGTAAAAAATGTTAAACTCGCGTCAGGTCACGTGACCTGATCGAACATTCGTAACACGTTTTGACGTTAATATTCAAGTGTTCACGGCTGCCGGCTCTCCCGGAGCGCAGCCCGTTGATTACCCGATATAACAAGTCTATTGGTGATGAGCGTTCCTCCACAGATCTGCTTGTACGGTTTGCTGGCCTTCAAGTAGACGCCCACAAACCAGCCGACGTCCTCTTTCGAAGCTTGCACCACGCCTTTACCTGCCTCTCCGGATTGCTTAGGCACTATGCCGCATTCTAAAAGGAAAATTAAGACGGTGTTAAAATGTTTATACTTAAGTAGCACTCACTAGCAGCGCGGTTTCACCCGCGTTGTGCCCGTTCCTGTGGGAATTTCGGAAATTTTTATACATATGAACCTTCCTCTTGAATCACTCAATCTATTTAAAAAAAACCATGCAGTAGTATTTGAGTTTATCGCGAACAGACAGACGGACTGTACAGAATTCCTCTATCATAAAGAACCACTTACTATATTCTTTCCTACTCCTGGCGGGTATCTCCAGCTGTGACGTCATCGCGCCCAGCACGAAGCACTTCGCCTCTTGGCCGGTGAAGCTGAACCCGCAGTTCACGAGATCGGACCTCTCTGTCTTACAAAACGCTGGAAAATGATTCTATATTAATATTTAGCAGTTTTTCTCCAATCAACGAACCTTACTATGAATCTATGCAGTCTCCCAAAGTCCCCAGATACCTTACACTTTACCTGTACCCAAAGAAAAGTCCCTACGTACCGTACTTTTAGCTGAGACAAATAACTCTGACACCAGGATTTGTCAGGTTGGCCATCCACTCGATGAAGAAGCATCTGTCAAAAGTCCCCACATACTTCACGTTTTATCTCACAAAGCTCCCCAACCCCTAACGTGTATACTCACGCACACACTGCGGCAGTGCGTCCGCACTCCGCTCGGTGTCGCAGGAGACCATGTGGAACCCGGTGAGCTGGTACCCGGGGTCGCAGGACACGCGCAGCAGGTACGAGTACAGCCGGTCCCCGGCCTTGGGCTGGACCTCCCAGCTGCCTGGATAATAATATAAATTAAAAAGCCACGCGGTGTTACCCGCGTTGAACCCATCCCGCGGGAATTCCGGGATAAAATGAGCGTGTAAAAGTAACAAACTTACATAGTCGACTCTCGTTAATTCGAAACTTGAGGGATTCTTAAAATATTACGAATTATCGAATGTTTGAAATATCAAATGGTTCGTGTACATACATACATCAAACATCCTCAGAAACTCTTGTATTTATTTATAATATTTCTACTAATATTACCTGTATATTTTTTATATATTCCTGTGCATCCCGCCCCGAGAACCTTCATATTCACATACCAGTAGGTAAGCACGTGCTAGCAGCTGGTATGCGAGTTACTGACACGTGTATTCCTCCTTACCTTCCACCACAAAGTGTCCGTTTTTGATCTGTTGCGGGATGACGCATGCGTTTTTATCGTCACCATAATCGTAGTCAGACGAACTGGAACAATATAATACAATAAACAAGGGATGAAGAATATATGTTGTCCGACTCTCAGACCTACCCGCTATGCACACAAAATGTCATGAGAATCGGTCAAGCCGTTTCGGAGGAGTTTAACTACAAACATCGCGACACGAGAATTTTATATATTAGATCATAATAATATAATATACCCGGACCAATTCACTCACGGTTAATTAGACCCAAACTTAGCTCTAAATTTGTATTATGGAATCTAACTCACTGATACTACTACATATACATACACAAATACTTTATAAGATCTTTCACATAGTTCTTTTATAATGTGCATTGTATTATATCTACTGGTTTTTCCTTATTTTTGTTAATTTCTTTCTTAAGTATTGTTTTATTTCTGTATCTATTCGTGGGAATCTGTGACTGTTTTTATTCTGTATGTATATTATGTTATGTAAGTATAGCTGTTGGTTCTCCTAAAATAAATAAATAAAAAATAAATAAGAATATATAATTACGACGACGGCTTAACGAGCCCTCCGAAGCACGGAATCATCTTACTTTTCGGGTAAACTGAGGACAGTCTCACAAAGAGATATTTGTGAGATATTGTCCCCACCGGGAATCGAACCCGGAACCTCCGGATCGTGAGCCGAGCGCTCAAACCACAAGACCACGGAGGCTGTTGAGGAGCGGAGCTTTAACAATCACAACCCATCTAAAAAAGATTTTTACAATGTCACAATACGTTGCATTCAGACAGAAATGCCACAAACGGCCACCCATCCAATAGGCATCGAGCACGGTGCTTAACAATCGTACTGGGTTAAAATAACATAACATTATTCAAGATGGCAATGAAGTGAATAAAACATGACGCCACGAATGCAACCGCACTGTTCACGAATCGTATGCGGTTGCGGTTTGCAGTTAACTGGGTGATTCCGTGCTTCGGAGGGCACGTTAAGCCGTCGTCGGTCCCGGTTACTCTCTACGGATAGTAGTCGTTACATGAGCCATGTCAGAGGCCTTTGGCGGCTCAACAACTCTGACACCAGGATTGGTCAGGTTGACCATCCACTCGATGAAGATGAAGAAACTTTATATTTTGTTACAAATACGATAGAAATAAACTTCTTTTATACTTACTCTTGGGGCTGTTGCGAATCAGCGCCAAATAAGACCACTGCAAGAATAAACAAAGAAATAATAAATGATAAATGATAATCTTTATTTACTAAAAAGCATTACATTCTTTAAAAATTACATTATTTAAAATAAACAAATTATAAATTTTATAAGAATTGTATGGCGGTCTCTGCACTAGGCTCGAAGTCTGTATCGCAGAGACCAATGGCGAAGTATAAAAAAGAGATTGGCGACAACGGCGGTTCAATACCGTTAATCTTGTGGAGTAACAAAAAATAAAATAGAACAAAATTAAAAATTAAAAATTAAAAAATATCAGCTGAGTTCGGTAAAACATGAATATAGGAATGCTTGTGCTATCCACCCTTGTCACTACATCTTACTAATATTATAAATGCGAATGTTTGTGAGGATGGATGTATGGATGTACAATGCGATTAAAATAAGAATAGGACCGGCCTAGCGCCATGTTGTGACGTCACAACGGGAACTTGGTATAGTGTGCAAAAAAAGTTAAAAAATATTGGCTTGTTTTATATTGTAATAGCACGTACTTTTTTTGCACACTATACCAAGTTCCCGTTGTGACGTCACAACATGGCGCTAGGCCAGTCCTATTCTTATTTTAATCGCATTGTATGTTTGTTGCTCTTTCACGCAAAAACTACTGAATGGATTTGGATGAAACTTACAGTAATATAGGTTACACATCAGAATAACACATGGGATACATTTTATCCCGAAATGCCCGCGGGAACGGGTACTACGCGGGTGAAACCGCGGGGCGCAGCTAGTAGTATATAAAACAAAGTCGCTTTCCCCTGTCTGTCTGTTCCTATGTATGCTAAGATCGTTAAAACTACGCAACGGATTTTGATGCAGTTTTTTTAATAGATATATTTAAGAGGAAGGTTTATATGTATAAAAAATCCTGAAATTCCCACGGGAACGGGTACAACGCGGGTAAAACTGCGGGGCACTGTTGGGTGGTCTAATAAAACTGTTTGATTCCAATCTGGATCGACTATACTGTTTAGACTCTGATACTATTTTTTAAAAGACTTCTAATACCGAAGTACGGTGTTTTCAGTAAAACAATTTGAAAAACTACTTATCCGATTTGGATAATTTCTTTTGTAATAGATAGCCACATCCAACGGGAAAGCTATAATCTATTTTTCATCCCGAAATTCCTACAGGAACGGGTACAAAGCAGGTACAACCGCGGGGCACTGCTAGTATAAATGTCAACGAAAATAACGTACCTGCTATAAAGATCACAAATTTTCTCATTTTTCACACAAAAAATATCACTCTTATAATACCACTCACTCTGATACCAGGATAGGTCAAGTTGACCTCCACTCGATGAAGAAGACACTTAAAATGTTCTGTAATGTGACTACAGAAAGACCTTTCACTCACTGAAGACATTACAATAGGAGGAAACTAAATAAATCTAATATAATGTTGAATGAGTATAGATGTCGCAGTCGGATTGTGTAACTAGCCGTATTGCATTCCGGCGAGCAGTTTACAAAAACAGTGCTGGTTTGTATTACGACTTAAGGCTCCACCCATTACACCGTATCATACCATGACCGTGCTATGAACGTGTCAGGCGAAAAAGTATTATTTGTATTGAAAAGTATGGGACTATGCTCACTAGACCGTTCCGTCACCAACCAACAACGTCGACTATTCTCACCTAATATTTTGCCGGTGCTGACACGTTCATAGCACGGTCATGGTATGATACGGTGTAATGGGTAGAAACCTTTAATCAAAATACTAAATGAAACGGGTCTGTATCGCGTTAGATAATTTAACGTATTTTACTAAAATACGTACTCGACGTTTCGAGCGGATTACACCGCTCGTGGTCACGGGATAACCCGTGATCACGTGGCGTTATCCCGTGAAATACGTTAAATTATCTAACGCGATACAGACCCGTTTCATTTAGTATAATGAGTGCAAATTGTGTGAGTTTAAAAAGTATGTTAATCACAATATACTAGACATGTCAACGTAGAGCCCGTGGCGTAGCTTAAGTAAGCGATGTTAACTCATTGCTATTGTTACGCAACGGACAGCTCAGCCCCTACTCAGATGGGTGGACGATAGTGGCATTTCTATCTGGGCGGTATCGTGCTTCGGAGGGCCCGTAAAATCGATCCCTGTTGTTTCAATATTCAAAGTACCGTTGTCTCCGTGTTCACCCTACATTGTAAAATAAAAGTGCTTTTCCATTGAACCAACCATTGACCAGTTATGAAGTTATGAAAAGATTTGATAATGTCAATGCGTTATGATCGATTGAGCTCCGCATAGCTCCGCACAGCTCCGGTGCGCTTCAATCGAAACGCACTTTTATTTTACAACTACCTGTGCCCCGCGGTTTCACCCGCAGCGCCCCCGTTCCCGTGGGAATTTTGAGATTTTATTCCTTATTTTTCTTATATAAAAACGTTGTCCATTATGGAACACATTAAAAAAAGAATCATCCAATTTGGTGCAGTCGTTCTGAAGTTAGCGCTTACCAACACATTTTGCGATTCATTTTTATATTATAGATAAGATGTAGGGTGACCCCGGAGACAGCGGTACTTTAAATATTAAAATTATCTTTTAAGTACAATAAGGCTAAACGTCAGCCGCCATATTGTAAAACGTCTCGCAATGACATTCCGGCTAACCGGCTCGCCGTCATGTAATATCGCGAGTTATACAATGTGCCTGCGACGTAGACACATCTATTTCTCATTATATTGGTGTTTAATAACATAATGGATAACAATATGTTTTTGTTATTATTATTACATGTAGAGTTCCTTAAAGCATTTTCCTGTTATTTGTAACAGGATAACTGTTATGTAAAACAGTTTCGCGTGCACTTGGCAACAGACGTGCGCCACTGCACTGCATTATTTTATTCAATTCACGGTTCGCGCGGCGATCGCCGCTCGCTACGAGTACTATGGCTGTCAAAATGGCTGTCAAAAACGAGTTATTGGCGTATATTCAACATGCTCTAGCGTCTGTGCCATGGCCGAAGTTTCCGTCGTGCATATCTGCAGGAGCAATGTCACCGTGAAGATCGGAGTGGCGAAAGTCTTCCTGCATGAGTCGATCGGCAAGTTCAACATGATGTTGAAATCGAAGATATTGCTCCATAGGAGCGATGTCTATGGTAAGAAGAGACTTCAGGACATCATCGCTATGTTTAAGCCGTCTGCACGCCGAGCAGTTGGAGGCGCGTAACAAAAAGAACTTCAACTTCTTCCTTCCACCGCCGAGCAGGAGAGGTTCCTGAAGGAGGAGCTGTGGCCTGCGGGAGTTGTGTTCAGCCAGTTTCGCGGGCGCCGCCAGCCGCCGGGCAGTGCCGACCCCTCCGCGTACCATCTCTCTGCTGCAACGTGACGCGCGTGTAACTTAGTTTTTAGTTTGTTTACTAATTAGTTTGACAAGCCCGTTGTCACAGTGGCAGTGAGAGCGCTTAGAGCCTGTCCAGATGAAGCGTTTTACGCGCGAGTGGACTCGCGCGTATCAATTTTACACTGCGTCCAGATACCGCGTTTTACGCGCGTTCTACTCTGGGAGGTATTGAAGTTGTCACGCTCCATCATCGCAATAAATACGTCCATACGCCACGCACTCGCGCGTAATACTGGACGCAGCAATGGCGCCCGAGTATCTCGACTCGCGCGCCGCTCGCGCGTACGACGCGCGAGTCGAGAGTCGCGGTTATTGCACGCGTTTTACGCGCGTGTGAGGTAACGCGCGAGAGCATCTGGACGGAATGTATGTAGCTCTAGTATCTCGAGTACGCGCGAGTGTATACGCGCGAGTGGACTCGCGCGTAAAACGCTTCATCTGGACAGGCTCTTACTGTGTCGGGGGTTGTGGGGTCGGTCAACGGAGTAACAATATATGAAGACATAGTTGTTGACGACGTCTGGGTGTCAATTATATATTCTTATAAAGTATTTGTGTTTGTATAAGTAGTAGTATAAGTGAGTTAGATTCCATAATACAAGCTTAGAGCTTAGTTTGGGTCTAATTAACCGTGAGTGAATTTGTCCGGGTATATTTATTTATTTATTATAATATTATGTATGTTAGTCTTATAAGTATTTGTTTTATAATATTTAAGGGAACTATTAAGTAAGATACATATAATAGTGTTCAAGTAACCATGTTATATGACATGGTTTTCAATAAACAATAATGTGACGGAATTTTAAACACTCCAGCTCATAATTGTTGCTGTGCCCTACGGGGTTCCCCGCATGGCGCCTGTTCCCGTGGGAATTTCAGGATTTTTATTACTTATTATGCTATTCCTGAGTGACAGCCAGATCCAGCGAGCAGGCGACGTGGCAGACCGAGGCGCAGGTGGCGGGACGATTTCGACGCATACCAGACCAGCTGGAGAGAAGTGTCAGGGATACATGGAAGGAATGGGAAGAGGCCTTTGCCCAGCAGTGGGACACAGTGGGACACTGATAATAATAATAATGCTATTCCTGGGTTAAATCAAATAAAAACCGGCCAAGTGCAAGTCGCACTCGCAGACGAAGGGTTCCCATTATCTATTAAAAATTATTAGTATCGAGCAAGAAACGGTAAAAAAATCACGTTTGTTGTATGGGAGCCCTCTTTGAATATTTGTTTTATTTTATTTTTAGTATTATTGTTATAGCGGCAATAGAAATACATCATCTGTGAAAATGTCAACTGTCTAGCTATCACCGTTCTTGGGATACAGCCTGGTGACGAAAGGACGGACGGACAGCGAAGTCTCAGTAATAGGGTACCGTTTTTACCCTTTGGGTACGGAATCCTAAAAAAAAATCATTAAAATCAGTTCAATTGTTTTCTTGCTATTGTCCCCACCGGGAATCGGACCCGGAACCTCCGGATCCTGAGCCGAGCGCTCAAACCACAAGACCACGAAGGCAATGTCAGTTAGTAATAATCTAGACAGACGCAGACCCAGTCGTCATGTCGCGGGCGTGCTTCATATTACTGGTTCTAAGTAAGTAATACACATAAATCTTTCAAAATCTATATACCGGGGCCGTCCATTAATGACGTTATGTTTTATTTGGCATTTTTAGACCGCCTAAAGGCCTTTGACATGGTCTATTGATTGAAACAACCGGGACCGACGTGCTTTCCGAAGCACGGAACGCTCAGATAGAAATGCCACTATCGGCCACCCATCCAAGTTGGGGTCGAGCTGCACGTTGCTTTTAACAATCGCAATGAACTAACATCGCTTAGTCAGACTACGCCGCAAGCGTATATAATGTTATAAAGTGTCTTGTCTCTTTTACTCTTTGGAAAATAGTGTAGGTTGGACAAGGGACAAACCATTTGATAGTTATACCTGTGGTTATTATTCTGTTAATAAGCGTTATGAATAATACTAGCAGCGCCCTCTTGCTTTACCCGCGTTGTGCCCGTTCCCGTAAGAATTTCGGGATGAAAAATAGCGTATAACCTTCCCGTTGAATGTGGCTATCCATTACAAAAAGAATTATTCGAATCGGACCAGTAGTTCCTGAGATTAGCGCGTTCAAACAAAATCAAAACAAATAAAATCAAAATCATTTATTGCTTAAAATAGGTAAGAAAGATGTTATACAATAATTTGAGAGTCACTTCTATTTTACTGAGATAACTCGGCATGCAACATGTACTTAGGGTGCTTTCAAATTATGCGTTTCGTGTCGGACCGCTGCGGTGCCGAAGCGGTGCGTTTGTCGTATTGTGAGCGTACGATCGTGTGTTTTCATACAAAATGAGCAGTGCGGCAACAGTGCGTACTAAAATTATTTCGCGGTACCGACGCCGCACTGTTGCCGCACTGCTCGATTTGTATGAAAACACACGATCGTACGTACACAATACAACAAACGCACGGCTTCGGCACCGCAGCGGTCCGACACGAAACGCATAATTTGAAAGCACCCTTATATGTGATATTAATTACTTATTTATAAATTCATTTATGCTATAAAAACATGACACTTGTCAATCATTGCTTCAGTTTGCGACACATATGTCTAAAAGGGCCATCTTTAAATTGTTCTAGTATTTTGTTATACACTTTCACGCACATACAGTAGCAGTTTTTAGACAAAGTGATAGTCTAACAAACAAACAAACTCTGCAGCTTTATAATATTGGTATGGTTTCAATCTTTTATCGAGTTTTAAAACATACATTGACATCAAACCGGTTTCATAAAAAGGTTCAAGCAAGTTTCAAGGTCGGCGAAGTTACATTATTTATTACTAGCAGCGCCTTGCGGTTTTATCCGCGTTGTACCCGTTCCCGCAGGAATTTCAGGATACAATGTATCCCATGTCTTCTCTGATGCATAACCTATTATATATTACTGTAAAGTTTCATCCAAATCTGTTATGTAGTTTTTGCGTGAAAGAGTAACAAACATACAGAAACATACATACAAAGTTAAGCATTTATAATATTAGTAGGATTTGTGTGTGTATATGTAGTAGTATGTATGTTTGTTACTCTTTCAAGCAAAAACTACTGGACGGATGATAAGATAGAGGTCTTGGGTTCAATTCCCGGGCCGAGTTAAAACGTGTTTCCTACTTTTAAAACGTGGCTCGGGTTTGAGATCACCAACCCGCACTAGGCAAGCGTGGTGATTACGACATCCTCCTCACTGTACTGATATCTTCAGTGAGATGAGAGGCCTTTGCCCAGCAGTGAGACATTACAGGCTCATATTTTTTAACTTTTTAAGCTATTGCTAGAAGCTATTTTCGCTTCTATCGCGGGCCTTGAGCGCGGGGACCGAATCCAGAAATTCCGTAACGAAAAAACCTCACGCTCCTCAAACATTGCCTACGTATATGCCCAGAACACAACGTTAGCGCGATGCAGACATTCAGCACACTAACGCAATCTAGTGATATAAAAAGACGTGTGGCACTCGGGGACTGCCGCGGTAAAGCTATTGCATAGTTATTTTTTGTATCACTAGATGGCGTTAGTGGGGAGCGTGAGGTTTTTTCGTTACGGAATTTCTGGAATCGATCCCCGCGCTCAAGGCCCGCGATAGAAGCTATGCAATAGCTTAAAAATAACTATGCAATAGCTTTACCGCGGCAGTCCCCGAGTGCCACAGGTCTTTTTTTTATTTCTGTATCTTGTATATTTGTTACAGATCTCCATGGCTCGGAATCAGTAGTAGACACCAAAAGTGATCAATATGGGTAATTATTCATTCATTCGAGTAGGTTTTTGGTCATCCCTGGTGTGGGAGTTATTAGACCGCCAGAATTGGCCACTGACATACTAAAATTTACTTACTTATTTGCGATAGTATTTTTTAAATTTATTCTCACGGTGGGACTACTGCTTCGATCAACAATACACAACTAGATATCGGGTCACGTACAAAATCAAAGCTAAATACTGTCCGCGTGACGTGTGACAGCTTATTTTGTTTACTACCGAACTGAAACAAAAGTTTTAAAACAGTTCGAAGTTCAACCTAATTACAACCATGACACCTAGCAATAAAGTAGCAAATCTTATGAATAAAATAAGTGAGAATAACGCCTCACTTTTCAAATGAGGCGCTATTCACCGAGATGTATTTTTTGCGCCGACCCGTCATCTAGTTGTGTATTGTTGATCGAAGGACTACGGTATAAGACTATGAGCGGATTTGTATAGAAGTGGAGTGGAGCTCAACTGACCAATCAGAACGCATTAAAACTGTCATAATCTCTTCGTAATGCGCTGTGATTGGACTATTGAAATCCGCACCTTTCCACTCCGCTTCGACGGAAGCGTTTTTTTTAACCGACTTCAAAAAAGGAGGAGGATTCTTGATTACTCCTGAGCTAATTTAAGAAATTATTTTTTTATCTGAAAGGTTCCACCGCTCAGGTGGTCCCATGGTGAGGGAACCAGGGTCTGATGATGGGATCCCAGTGAAACCGAGAGACACTCAAAAAAAATTTAGGGGCAACTAGTCTGTTAATTTTTCTATTAAATATTTTATACCATTAATTAAGTGAAGGTCTAGAGTCGATCTGATGATGAAGACGACGGATACTTAGGGAACTCCTCAACGGTTAACTGCAGTTACCTTGTGTTTGGGCTTAATTAACTTTTTACAACGGGCTTGTCATATTGAATATTGTTGCAGCAAACTATGTACCATACCACATCCCCCACAAAATGGCGCCTTCGAATCGAAAGACGGTAGAGTTGGAGACAAGCCAGGGGATAAGGTGGACCGCTACGATATATTCTTCACCTGCAACCCAGGGTATAAGATCCGGGGGGTAGACAGCCTCCTATGTATTTATGGATTTAAGACTAAGGATACCACACCTGAATGTTTACGTATGTATTCACTAGTACCGTGATTTTGACCTACAGACTACCCTGTAAATCAATTCTACTGCGACGAGAATGGATGTATGTATGTTTGTTACTCTTTCACGAAAAAACTACTCAACGGATTTGGATGAAACTTTACAGTAATATAGGTTATATATCAGAATAATACATGGGATACATTTTATCCCGAAATTCCCGCGGGAACGGCTGGCATTTAATATAATAAAGCTGAAGTGTTTGATGTTTTGTTTGTTTGAACGTTTCAGACACTGCGAATCCGATTTGAATAGTTCTTTTTGTAATGGATACCCACGTTCAATGAGAACGTTACAGGCTATTTTCATCCTGAGATTCCCACAGGAACGGGCGCAACGCGAGTATAACCGCCGGGCGCTAGTCATCTTCTTCTTACTATATAAAAATAAGTCGGGTTTTCCTCCCTGACGCTATAACTCCAGAACGCACTAACCGATTTCCACGGTTTTGCATTCGTTGGAAAGGTCTCGGGCTCCGTGAGGTTTATAGGGAACTAGCTTTTGCCCGCGGCTTCGCTCGCGTGGAATTTAGTCTGCCGCATTAAGTTTCGTAATAAGAAGATTTATAAAAACTTTCATCCCCTATTTTATCCCCTTGGGGGTAGAATTTATCAAAATCTTTTCTTAGAGGATGCCTACGTCATAGTAGCTATATGCATGCAAAGTCTCAGCCCGATCGGTTTAAAATTGACAAAGTTTCATACAAAATTTCATACCCTATTTTATCCCCTTGGGGGTAGAATTTCGAAAAATCCTTTCTTAGTGTGCACTTACGTCACTTGAAGAACCTTCCTGCCAAATTTCATGCTTCTAGGTGTAGCGGTTGAGGCTGTGCGTTGATTATCAGTCAGTCAGGACTTTGAATTTTATATATATAGATAAAAATCTCAAAATTCCCACGGGAACGGGGGCGCTGCGGGTGCAACCACGGGGCACAGCTAGTAACGTATAAAGTTATTGGTTTTAGCAATTTGCAAAGTTGAAGAGAATGTGGTGTCAATCCCAGAGACAGGTGAGAGATGTATCCTGGAAGGATCCGAGCCAATGGGGGCCGTTGCTTTGAGAGGGATTCAAGCGCAGGGCGACGGTAAGTCACGTAGATTAAAGAGGCCCATACACGGTAAGATTTATCTGTACGATCCGTCGCGTCAAACCGATCGAAACGATCGATCGCACCGATGATGTATGTCAAGATCGTTAATGATCTTTCGATTCGTCGTTTCGATCGGTTTGACGCGACTGATCGTACAGATAAATCTTACCGTGTATGGGCCCCTTTAGGATTCCGTTGAAGCGGAGCGGAGCTGTGCGGAGCTTAACTGACCAATCACAGCGCATTACGAAAATATTTGACAGTTTTAATGCTCTGTGATTGGGGAATCGGGCTTCGTGTTTTCCACTCAGTGGAAACGCTCTCTAACGGGGTGCCACAGCGCAGTAATGGCGGTGACAGCTGGCGAGTCCGTTGCGTCGTTACACTGTGGCACCCCCCGGAGTGGACCGGTGATGACAACGCATTGAAACTGTTAAAATCACCTGTTTAGGTGGGCTTAGTATATCACTACATAGTATAAAACAAAGTCGCTATTTTTGTCTGTTTGTTTGTCTGTATGCTTAAATCTTTAAAATTACGCAACGGATTTTGATGCGGTTTTTTGTAATAGGTAGAGTGATTCAAGAGGAAGGTTTTTATGTATAAAAATTCCCGATATTCCCACGGGAACGGGCACAACGCGGATAAAACCGCGGGGCGCTGCTAGTATATAAATGATAGGTATATAAAAAACAATCGTGGTTCGTTACTCTCGCTAAAACTCGAGAACGGCTGGGCCGATTTAGTTGATTCTAATTTTGAAATGATTCTCGTAATCCAGGGAATGTTTAAACGGTAAGCAGTTACGGAATAAATGCGGATGAAACAGCAAGGTATGGCTAATATATTATGTGAATTTCAGAATGTGGTATAGAGTGGACAGACCGCTATGATAAGAAACCTGTCATATCCGGCGGTTGGGAAGCCCTGGAAGGAGGACACACGCGACCAAGGGAGGCGCCCTGGCATGTGGGCATATTCTCCAAAACATTTGCGCCTTACAAGCAAATATGTGGAGGCACTGTAGTTTCCCAAAAAGTGGTGGTTTCAGGTAAGACCACGGTATGATTAGGGTGCCTGTCCATTGAGCGGAGCGAGGCTGCGGAGCGGAGAAGCGGAGAAATATTAAACAATAGGATTGCATTAAATATCTGACCGGAGATTTTACATACTCACACGATTTGCACTCTTCTTCATCGAGTGGATGGTCAACCTGACCAATCCTGGTGTCAGAGTTATTGAGCCGCCAAAGTCCTCTGACGTGGCTCATGTAACGACTACTATCCGTAGAAAGTAACCGGGACCGACGGCTTAACGTGCCCTCCGAAGCACGGAATCATCTTACTTTTCGGGCAATCAGGTGATTCAGCCTGCAATGCCCTAACAAAACTGAAGGCAGTCTCACAAAGTGATTTTTGTGAGGTATCCCCACCGGGAATCGAACCCGGAACCTCCGGATCGTGAGCCGAGTGCTCAAACCTCTTTAAACTCCTCCGAAACGGCTTGACCGATTCTCATTAAATTTTGTGTGCATATCGGGTAGGTCTGAGAGTCGGACAACATCTATTTTTAATCCCCCTAAATTTTAAGGGTAGTCCACTACACACATACACAATAACTTCGTCCTAGACAGCAATATAGTTTATCTATCTCTTCCTCAGCTGCTCACTGTTTCTGGAACGACTTGACGAAGAAGCAAGAAGCGTCCATGTACGCCGTCGCCGCCGGGAAGATATACCGACCCTACAACAATCCGAAGGACGTGCGTGCACAGAAAAGAGATGTGAGGTTCATGAGAGGTCACCGTATACTCACTAGAGTCGGTAGCCCTTATTGCGTAGTTTCACTAAGCGATGTTAGTTTATTGCGAGTCGAGGCGGCGTCGAGGTAGCGTCGAGGTGGCGTCGAGGTAGCGTCGAGGTGGCGTCGAGGTGGCGTCGATTTGGCGTCGAGGTGGCGTCGAGGTGGCGTCGAGGTGGCGTCGAGGTGGCGTCGAGTTAGCGTCGAGGTGGCGTCGAGGTGGCGTCGAGGTGGCGTCGGGGTGGCGTCGGGGTGGCGTCGGCGTGGAGTCGAGTTAGCGCAGAAACATCGTATATTGTGAATTCCTTAGCCCAACATTACCTGCTAATACTGTACTGTTACTTTATCCTATTTCAGGTTCAAGACATAAGGATACCCCCTCGGTTCCAAGGGTCTGCCACCAACTTACAGGATGACATTGCTCTCGTGATCGTCAGCAAACCCTTCGAATACACCCTGGCGGTGAGACCAGCTTGTCTGGACTTCAGCCCGGAGGCCGAGAGAAGACTCTACAAGGAAGGAAATTCTGGCAAGGTAGATAACTTATACTGCAATCTTCTTCATCGAGTGGATGGTCAACCTGACCAATCCTGGTGTCAGAGTTATTGAGCCGCCAAAGGCCTCTGACATGGCTCATGTAACGACTACTATCCGTAGAAAGTAATGTATACTGTAATGTGTGCCACAGGCTAGATCATAGGCTATAATCTAATCAAATGTACTTTTCTTATATTCTAGATAGCTGGCTGGGGCCTTACAGGGGAGAACGCCCCCGCAGCTCAAACCCTGAACCTGGCTCACCTTCCCTACGTGGCTATAGAGGACTGCATCAAGGGGTCTCATGCTGCCTTCCTCAAATCCATTACCAGCGATAAAATATGCGCAGGACATACTAATGGTAAGCCGTAAGGAAAGGAACAGGTAACGCTCACTTACTGACTTGATGATAAGATTGGCACAGTAGCATGTGAAAGCGCTTACTGTGTCGGGGGTTGCGGGTTCGATGCAACGGAGTCAACTATGTATAACATATGTGCAGACATAGTTGTTGATTAAGTTCCACCCGCGTTTTACCCGTTCCCGCAGGAATTTCGGGATAAAAAGTAGCCTATGTCCTTTTTCAGGCTCTGGACTAACTGTGTACCAAATTTCATTCAAATCGGTTCGGTAGTTTTGAAATGAAAACGTAACAACAAACTTACATTCACATTAATTTAAAATATTAGTAGGGAAGTAATGCATAGATTTTATTCGAGGCTTGTAATCTAGGCGTGTAAGCGAGACAGACAGACAGAATCACTTTCGCATTTATAATGTTAGTTAGGATTTAGATTTATACTAGCTTGTTTGAAGCAAGTTCTTTCGACAAATCTGAAGCAACTCAGAAGGTTTTCAGTATCGTATTTTCAGATGGACTTTATTATATTTTCAGGCACAGCTGTTTGCCACGGCGACAGCGGCGGCGGGCTTGTGTTCTCCGATGGGGAGAGGTACTACCTCCGAGGGGTGGTGTCGTCGGCGCCCGACAGCGACCAGGCCTGCAACGTGTACACTTGGGCAGCCTTCACTGACGTTGGGCGGCACGAGAGATTCATTACTGGTGTGGTGAGTTCAATAACCTATACTAGACTTAATATATGTCGGAGTCGAAGAATTAATCAAGCTATCGAAGTCAGCTGATTGATGGAATCTGTAGTGTTGTTATTCTGTGACGTGAGTTCTACCTTCGTGGCGTAGTCTATGGTATGAGGATAGACTGTACTCACTATGATAATTCTTCGATAGTGAGGAAAATGGTAAGTAAGTAAGACGATTCCGTGCTTCGAAGGGCACGTTAAGCCGTCGGTCCCGGTTACTTTCTACGGATAGTAGTCGTCACATGAGCCATGTCAGAGGCCTTTGTCGGCTCAATAACTCTGACACCAGGATTGGTCAGGTTGGCCATCCACTCGATGAAGAAGAGGTGGGATGAAGGGAGGTCGTTTAGGTTCCATCAATTAATGAATCAAGACGTATATAACCTGTGGTGTGGCGTATATAATCACTGCTGGGAATGGGTGGGAGACCCATCATTCCACCTGCTTCTATCTTTTGTATTTCCCTTTAATAAAATATTATATTTTATTCTTTTTACAGCTGAAAGAGCTCGAGCATCAATAACATGGAGTGCATATAGCATTACAAACTACCCACATACCGCCTAATGTAACTCAGTCTTATAAAATATTTTGTCTCTTTTGCTCTTCAGATAATTGCGTATGTCGGAAAGTGACAAACAACTTGATAGCCAAAATGTATTATGATTTAGAAATTAAAATTAAACACGAATTATAATCTATTCATATTTCTTTGTTTTACTTCTCATATATATACCCTCTTAATAATAATAATACCTAGTTTCAAAGGGCCTCTAGAGTTGGATCTGTATCCCCTCGCATGCCTCTCAAAAAGACTGGGCTTGTCTCGTGACTCCGAGGAGAAACACTATAATAACTCTAACTAATATTATAGATGCGAAAGTAACTCTGTCTGTCTGTCTGTTACGCTTTCACGCCAAAACTACTGAATCGATCTGAATGAAATTTGGAACACAGTTAGTCCAGAGCACACGCTCGTAGCACACGTGCGTAGCACACGAGCGTAGCACATATTCGTAGCACATATTCAAAGCTCGTAGCGTGGAGCAAAACTACAATCGCTACAAGCTACGGATGTTACGGATGCGAGCCATGCGTTTGCATCGAGCCATGCGTTTGCATCTCACTTCCATAGCACCAGATCGATATCACTTCTCGTCATTGTGCTTCCATAAGTTCAGAATATAAAGTCGTAAAGTATTTTTAATAGCCGTGCCCCGCGATTTTACCCGCGTTTTCCCCGTATCCGTGGGAATTTCAGGATGAAAAGTAACTTAGAATATTCCTGTTGAATGTGGCTATATATTACAAAAATAATTTTTCAAATCGGACCTGAGATTAGCGCGTTCAAACAAACAAACTCTGCAGCTTTATAATATAAATATAGATTAATTAATTGTCCGTTTAAAACATGAAACACCCATTAGTATTCATCTGATTATGTGATTACGTGTCATGCAAACAGCAATTATATAGCAATTATAAATATACTAGCCGCGCTCCGCGGTGTTACCCGCATTGTATCCATTCCCGCGGGCATTTCGGGATAAAATGTATCCCATGTGTTATTATGATGTATACCCTATATTACTG
Organism: Cyclophora punctaria; assembly: GCA_951394245.1. NCBI lineage: Eukaryota > Metazoa > Arthropoda > Insecta > Lepidoptera > Geometridae > Cyclophora > Cyclophora punctaria. The sequence goes on from OX596196.1 coordinate 1,988,138, forward strand.
TAAAGTTTCAAAGAAATTCGTTCTGTAGTTTTTGCGTGAAAGAGTAACAAACATACATACATCCATCCTCACAAATATTTATAATAATATAGATAGGACTATAGTCTACCTAAATACATAGGTATTACGAGTACTAAGATATTGCAGCGCTTGAGGTGTAGTCTGACCGATGTTAGCTTATTGCGATTGTTAAGCAACGTGCAGCAGCTGATGGGTGGCCGATAGTGGCATTTTTAACTGAGTAACGGCCGGTTCACACATGTCTCCGTTTTACTGTTCCGTTTTATCGTGTATGTAGTTTTATATTATTTACTGTATACGGAATACTGTGCCATGTGTGAAGTCGCTCATACAACTATACATACGCCATCGACAAAAAAAAACGTACACGATAAAACGGAACAGTAAAACGGAGACATGTGTGAACCGGCCGTAATACTGTGCTTTGGAGAGCACTTTAAATTGTTTTTAAAAATACCTAGGTAAAGAAAAAACACATACTGACATTTCAGTCATGTATACATACTCATACCAAACTCCAAAACGCAAAAGGCCTCACTCGGCGCTCCGAATCGGAAAAGCCGTATGTACACCATTTGCAAATTTTGGAAAAGATTTCTGTGAAGAAACCAGTATCCATGGATTCAATCATATAGCAGAACAAAAACGACATTGGGTGGAAAGGTAAGCTTTGATCTGCAGTGGGGTGTTGTAGGACGATACTTTACATTAGTACTCGCTTGTGATCACGTGTACTCCTCGCTGTACTGACATCTTCAGTGAGAGGTGTTTGATGAGCAGTGGGGTGTTATAGGACGATACTTTACATTAGTACTCGCTTGTGATCACGTGTACTCCTCGCTGTACTAACATCTTCAGTGAGAGGTGTTTGATCTGCAGTGGGGTGTTATAGGACGATACTTTACATTAGTACTCGCTTGTGATCACGTGTACTCCTCGCTGTACTAACATCTTCAGTGAGAGGTGTTTGATCTGCAGTGGGGTGTTATAAGACGATGCTTTTTTCCTCAGGGTGCTATGGATGTGCGTCACCAGCCTGGCTATTTGGGCAGCTCTGAACGTCTCGTTGGGTCAGCTCCAACGGTACAATGAGAACCCGACTGTGGTGACCTTGGAGAAAGATTTTAGGTCCTGGAGATTCAGTCTGCCTGGAGTTACTGTTTGTCACAAAGTAAGAGTGCGTTCGGAGTGGAGCGGAGCTTAATTGACTTATCTCAATGCATTAAGGTGACCATATACGCTACGAGAAATCGCTGCAATCAGAGTGTACAGTTCGAACGGTACCGATAAATCGCTACATCTATACTAATATTATAAAGCTGAAGAGTTTGTTTTGTTTGTTTGTTTGTTTGTTTGTTTGTTTAAACGCGCTAATCTCAGAAACTACTGAACCGATTTGAATAATTCTTTCACTGTTAGATAGTCTATTTATCGAGGAAGGCTATAGGCTACATTTTATCCCGAAATTCCCACGGGAACGGGCACAACGCGGGTAAAACCGCGGGGCGCTGCTAGTGTATGTTATAAAACTGTACAGTTTCGTCCGGTTTTTGCTCGTATTCTATGTACGATAAATTGTACCGTTCGAACTGTACAGTCTGACCGTAGCGATTTCTCGTAGCGTATATGGCCACCATTACGAGTAGTACGTAGCTCGTAACGTTTGTACGAACATGGTACAAACGCTACGAGCCACAGAACAGAACATTAGGTCAGTTATTTTTTACTAACAGCGCCCAGTGGTTTTACCCGCGTTGTGCCCGTTCCGTTGGGAATGTCGTGATGAAAAATAGCTTATAGCCTTCCTCGATAAGTGGACTATCCAACACTGAAAGAATTTTTCAAATCGGACCAGTAGTTCCTGAGATTAGCGCGTTCAAACAAACTCATCAGCTTATATTAGTATAGATTAGACAAACATCCCTATTTCATCCCACAGGATCGCGTCAGCCAGAAGAAACTGGCTGAAGTCATCAAAAACATCTGGGAAGTGGAACCAGCTGATGAAAAGTATGATTACTACGTGAAGTTCCTAGATGTGGTGGCGAACTCCGACATCCTTCATCTTGAGGGATACCAAGAGTTCGAAGGTGATGAGGAGCTGGATGTAGACCTCTATGATCTCGTGGTAGATGTGAGTATAGTGCTGTCTCAATTTGTATCGTCATTCTAAACTAATATTATAAAGAGGTGTTTCAATTTTGTTTGTTCGAGATTCATTCATTCATTACTGGCCAACCCAGCGTTCACAAACTTAGAATTCGTTTCGTTTGCGCTTGTCAAAAGTGCAACTTGGCTACCATTTGTATGGGATGAAGCGATCAACACTGTAGAATCGACAACGTTCTATTCTCTTTGTTTTGACGAAACGATAAATTGTAAACTTGTCTACGGATTATCTATTGGTTCATTCTGAACGCTATAGAAATGTCATTCCCATTCATTATTTTAGTTTTCTATAGCGCAGGGTCTGTTGTCTTTCTTAATTGTGTTTTTGCGGTTGCACACATCGATCTTTTCTATGTATTTGTTGCTAATGTATACCACTTTAAAAAATAAGATGAGACGTCAAAAATTAAAACATTGGGTGACTGGCCACACTGTCATGACTTGCCGCCGCCGGCCGGCCGCCATTACAGTTTCTTTGAAATTATTACAAACGTAGTGATTATTCTTGATATTTTTTGTTGTATGTTTTGATTTTGTGTGTAAATTGTGAACAATGTCTGTCAACAATAATAGAAAATGTGCAAAGTGTGGTAGAACACGCGCTGAAGATATGTCGGTAACCTATCATAGGTTTCCAAATCCAGGAAAAGATAATATCACGAAGTAAGTGAATAAAGGCAGAATATTTATAATTTTAGTGTCCCATTTCTCGCAGCTAAGCGTATCTTAGCGTCCACTGTAAACACCTGTTTAACTACTTAATAACTCGTTTTATTTACTTTATAATTTGTAAGTTTGTAATTCTGTTGTTTGATGATTATATTTTTTTTCCAGGGCTTATGCTTGGGCTAAATATTGTTGGCCGAATGATGACTGGAGTTCTAGAGAACCATTATACTCGCTCCACATAACTAATAAAGATATATTATATTAAAAAACAGAGAATTGGAAGAAGAAGAGAAAAGAAAAGCCATGGAAAGGAAAATGAGGATTATAAGAAATAAATGATTAAACTAATACTGACTGGTTGTTTTAATATAAAACTACATTATAACTTCAGCATGAAGAGGATATTATTTGTATGAAGTAATACAATAATAATTATTATTAACGTATTACTTCATACAAATAACAATCCTCTTAATGCCATATTTATTTTGTGGTACAATATTCTACTGTAAATTTCGAATATTCCCTCGCAAATTTGTTTCTTGCTATTCCGCAATGGCGCTAGCAGTGTAGAGCTATGGTTGCTTTTTTTTACTATAGAGTTACAGTTCTTCTCTCGGCAGAGAGTATTATATTCCTTGCTATAGCGTTAGCGATCATAGAATTGCAACTTGGCTAGGCCTGCAGGTGTGCGAGTTTTTAGGTCGCTAAAGGCCTCCGTCATGGTCTAACGATTGAACAACCGGAACCAACAGGTGCTTCGGAAGGCACGTTAAGCCGTCGGTCCCGGTTACTTTCTACGAATAGTAGTCGTTACATGAGCCATGTCAGAGGCCTTTGGCGGCTCACTAACTCTGACACCAGGATTGGTCAGGTTGACTCGATGAAGAAGACTTACTTATCCTCAGCTGCTCCCGGAGCTGGATGCCAAGGGCCTGACGTCGGTGGACGCGTCGCTGCGATGGACCCAGGTGATGACGGAGACCGGGGCTTGCTACTCCACCAACTCATTGGCTATCAACGACATTGCTCTCTCGTAAGTATCTCTTGAAGGGGCAATTCTTCTTCTTCATCGAGTGGATGGTCACCCTGACCAATCCTGGTGTCAGAGTTATTGACCCGCCAAAGGCCTCTGACATGGCTCATGTAACGACTACTATCCGTAGAAAGTAATTCATTTATTCTTTCTAGTAGGTTAGATTAGGTTTTGGAGGGCACGTTAAGCAGTCGGTCCCGGTTGTTTCCACTCTAAATGAATGAATAAATGAGTAGGTTCTTATCTTAGAGCCGAAACTGCGTTTAGCGTGCATCCACCGCGTGCGCCCGCCGCGTGCAGTTTTATACAAAACTGAACCGTCGCGTGCGCCCGTGACGTTTGATTTTAGGATGTCTAACGTATGTATTTTTCAGGAAAATAAACTTGAACCACACAAAAGACTTCCCGCTGAAGTGTACCTACACCGCCATGTCGTGTTACCTGATGTTTGATATCGCGGGGTACAACAAGGTGAGATAATAGAAGACATATTAATAAATTTAAAGTACTGGGCAAAGGCCTCTCATCTCACTGAAGATATCAGTACAGTGAGGAGGATGTCGTTATCACTATGCTTGCCTATGGGTTGGTGATCTCAAACGCGAGCCATATTTGAAAAGTAGGAAATATGTTTTCGCTCGACCTGGGAATTGAACCCGGGACCTCCGTCTTTGAACTTTAAGTTTAGAGGCCTTTTCCTAGTACATTACACGCTAATAATCCCTTGTCAAATTATCATACTTCTTTTCTTATTTCTCCTATTTCCAGTTCTACATCCATTCTCCGTACGACATCCTGGATGTGGCGATCCCCTCCATCAATACGTTCCCGGGCCTGACCCGGGTGGTGGACATCAGTGTCATGGAAACGTCAGCAGGCCGAGGAGTGAAGGAGCTGTCTACGAATAGAAGAGGATGTCTCTACGCTGATGAGCCTACCTTGAAAGGAAGACAGGTAATTTCTATGATGTAGGTGTTCTACGATTTTGAAAGGGTTTTTAAACGAAAACTATTTAGGGACTTTTGCGCAAGCAAGGCATGGAAGTCCCATCAGGCTCTGAACCTTAAAAACACAAAAAACAGGCCAAGTGCGAGTCGGACTCACGCATGGAGGGTTCCGTACTTTAAAAAAGCGGCCAAGTGCGAGTCGGACTCGCCCATGAAGGGTTCCGTAGCAGCGAGTAACATAATAAAGAAGTTCTTGAAATAAATGTTTTTTTATTTACATTTGAGTTATTGAATGAATAATCAGTATTTTTTTGCGGTTTACGATTTATGTCGTAAAAAAAAAACTACTAACTAGACCTCGTTCAAACCAATTTTCGGTGTTAGATTACATTGTTATGTACATCATAAATTTTTTTTAGTTTTATCATTCTCTTATTTTAGAAGTTACAGGGGGGGGGACACACATTTTACCACTTTGGAAGAGTCTCTCGCGCAAACTATTCAGTTTAGAAAAAAATGATATTAAAAACCTCAATACCATTTTTGAAGACCTACCCATAGATACCCCACACGTATGATGTTTGGGTTTGATGAAAAAAAAAAATATTTTTTCATTTCTATGTATGGGAGACCCCCCTAAAATTTTATTTTTTTTCTATTTTAGTGTGAAAATATTAATGCGGTTCACAGAATACATCTACACACTAAGTTTCAACAACATAGCTCTTATAGTTTCGGAGAAAAAAGGCTGTGACATACGGACAGACAGACGGACAGACGGACAGACGGACGGACAGACAGACAGACAGACATGACGAATCTATAAGGGTTCCGTTTTTGCCATTTGGCTACGGAACCCTAAAAACGGCAACAAATCACGTTTGTTGTATGGGAGCCCCTTGAATATTTGTTTTACTTTATTTGTTGTTATAGCGGCAATAGAAATACATCATCTGTGAAAATTTTAACTGACTCGCTATCACCGTTCTTAAGATACAGCCTGGTGACAGACGGACGTACAGCGAAGTCTCAGCAATAGGGTCTCGTTTTTATCCTTTAGGTACGGAACCCTATAGACAACGAATTGCGCTCCGGGAGTGCCGGCAGAAGTAACACTTGACTAATCAGGTCACGTGACCTGACGCGAGTTTAACATTGTTCACAACAACATCACAAAAAAGCGGCCAAGTGCGAGTCGGACTCGCCCATGAAGGGTTCCGTAGCAGCGAGTAACATAATAAAGAAGTTCTTGAAATAAATGTTTTTTTATTTACATTTGAGTTATTGAATGAATAATCAGTATTTTTTTGCGGTTTACGATTTATGTCGTAAAAAAAAAACTACTAACTAGACCTCGTTCAAACCAATTTTCGGTGTTAGATTACATTGTTATGTACATCATATATTTTTTTTAGTTTTATCATTCTCTTATTTTAGAAGTTACAGGGGGGGGGACACACATTTTACCACTTTGGAAGAGTCTCTCGCGCAAACTATTCAGTTTAGAAAAAAATGATATTAGAAACCTCAATACCATTTTTGAAGACCTACCCATAGATACCCCACACGTATGGGTTTGATGAAAAAAAAAAAATTTTTTTTCATTTCTATGTATGGGAGACCCCCCTAAAATTTTATTTTTTTTCTATTTTAGTGTGAAAATATTAATGCGGTTCACAGAATACATCTACACACTAAGTTTCAACAACATAGCTCTTATAGTTTCGGAGAAAAAAGGCTGTGACATACGGACAGACAGACGGACAGACGGACAGACGGACAGACGGACAGACAGACAGACATGACGAATCTATAAGGGTTCCGTTTTTGCCATTTGGCTACGGAACCCTAAAAAGTGCACAACGCCGATAAAGAAGTTTCCACTTCAAATAAAAATTCAAACTATAACAACTTCCTTGTTATATCAATACATAGTATAAAACAAATTCGCTTTCCGCTGTCTGTCTGATTCCAGCTCCTCTCTCCCACTAAAGGACGTTTCACGTCCCTTTTTGGGAGCGAGGTCCGACGGAGGCGAGCGGCGCGCTAGGTGTTCTGAGCGTGCCGCTCGGCAGACGTATGTATGGTTAGATCTTTAAAACTACGCAACGGATTTTGAAGCTTTTTTTAAAATAGATAGAGTGATTCAAGAGAAAGGTATTTATGTATAAAAATTCCCGAAATTCCCACGGGAACGGGCACAACGCGGGGCGCTGCTAGTTATATAAATTTTATAACGTCATCTCATTCCGTAGGTCTAGCGAACAGATATTAGTTCTATGCGCCACATTGTCGTGATTGAACTAATAAAATTGAGTAAATTTTCAGATATACAGCACCAACAGCTGTATCCTGAACTGCAGGAGCAAGGTGGCGCTCAAATACTGCAAGTGTATACCATTCTATTACTTCTATGAAGGTAAGTGTACCTTTCCGATAATATTATGTATAGGTACTTAATCTATTTTTTTTTTGCTCCTGAAGAGGAAAAAGGTTTAGTGATTTTATTTCATTCTTACCCTATCTCTAAACCATTTTCCTCTTCAGAAGCAATCGTCTTCGGCTGGAAAATTAACGACATTGGTCCACATTTTGTGCCAATCCAAAAAAAATAGAGTATAGGTTATTGAGATGTCAAACTAGGTAACTAACTATAGTCATTCCACCTGCCTTTCAAGGGTTTCCATTGAGCGGCGCAGCAGAACGGAGCGGTGATTTACCAATCACGGCGCATTGGGATTTTCAAAATCTTTTCGTAATTCACCCCAAATTTAGTCATCTTGAAAGTGAGAAACTATCTATTGCTGCTCTTGAATTTCTTCTGGATAACTTTCTTTTAAAAAAATGCATTCATTTACTTGTGATTTATCATCAGAAATACGTTAAGATTCCCTTTCCCCCCTCTAACAAAAACATACTCCTTCATCGCAAACTAAATTCTGAATCCAAGCCAGATTCCTTTTAATTCCGATTAAAAACCAGGATATAAATGAATGGCTTAGGTTCAGAGCTCAGGTTCTTATTGAATGGCAAATAGCAGCTCATGCCTATACAATTTCCAAGATATTCCATTCACAATTCATCTTCCCAGATGGCCCACCTTGCACTCCATCAGGCATGGCTTGCCTCGCCAAGATCTCTGATAAGCTGGCCAGAAATGATGGAGTCAAGTGCCCGTGCAGCTCTCAATGTATTTACGCTACCTTCGCTGAAGATGACAGGACTGACACGGTGTGGTGAGTCCAATTTTTATTCAGTTTTGGAATCAAGTAGGCTCTTATAACATGTTTTGATTTTACTATCAATTGAAACGTAAACGGAACTTACGTACGACGTACGACTTACTGTTGAGTGTCCCTCAACACGTTTCGGTCACGTACGGTGACCTTCATCAGGAGGGGGGTGAAGAAATATTTATGACACTAGCGACCCGCCCTCGCTTCGCTTCGGGTAATCAAGATTTCACGTAGGAAAATCGGGATAAAACATTGCGTGTCTCCCGCAGGAAATACACAATCAAAATTTCAAGTGGGAAATTGGGGATAAAATATTTCATGTCTCGCGCGAGTATATATGTATACACAATCAAGATTTCATGTGAGGAAGAATTCGGGATAATACCTACATAGCGCGTCTTCGTCGTTCGTAGTTCGTAGGTAGGTTCCCCGCGCGCTTTGACCGCACGAAACAGTAAGTAGCCATAAGAGACCCGCCATCGAGCATTATTATTTTGTAAGCAGCGCCCCGCGGTTTTACCCGCGTTGTGCCCGTTCCCGTGGGAATTTCGGGAATTTTTTTACATAAAAACCTTCCTCTTGAATCACTCTACCTATTACAAAAAACCGCATCAAAATCCGTTGCGTAATTTTAAAGATTCGAAGTTTTGAAGACTTAATTGGGGCAATAATTTTGTTAAGGGGCGGATAATTTATGACACTATTGGTAACGTAGGCTCCTACACAACAAACGTGATTTGTTTTCCGTTTTTTACTCGATACTAATAATTTTTAATAGACAATGGTATGGAACCCTTCGTCTGCGAGACCCACTCGCACTTGGCCGGTTTAAATAATGTGTTCACACCATACCCATATACCTCCATATATCTACTATGCAGTCACTTCAAACTACTTCAAATAGAATGCATACTAAGACAATGTGCATGTGAATTTACTGACACAAGTATGGCCCCGAGGCGCTCGTGAGATAAAACTACATTAAAAATGTACTGGTATTTCCTTAGGGATGGCACGAAGATCATCCAGAGCACTACAATCCGGTTCAGCCTGCAGCCTCCCACCACCCGGTACACCCGGGAGATCGTCTTCCACTTCCAGGATTTGATCGGTAAGGTTTTTAAAACTATCGCTGATTCACCCACCTTGTACTGGCCTTTGGCCTGTAGTAGGACATTACAGGCTTTGATGCGTTTCTATAGAAGAGGTGTGGAGGCTGATTCACAAAGCATTAGGGTTGTCAAACAACGTATTAATTGTCTTAATTAAATCTGAGCGCTCGGCTAACGATCCGGAGGTTCCGGGTTCGATTCCCGGTGGGGACAATGTCTCACAAAAATCTCTTTGTGTGACTGTCCTCAGTTTGGTTAGGGCATTGCAGGCTGAATCACCTGATTGCCCGAAAAGTTAGATGATTCCGTGCTTCAGAGGGCACGTTAAGCCGTCGGTCCCGGTTACTTTCTACGGATAGTAGTCGTTACATGAGCCATGTCAGAGGCCTTTGGCGGCTCAATGACTCTGACACCAGGATTGGTCAGGGGGACCATCCACTCGATGAAGAAGAAGAAATCAAAATCTTTTCGTAATGCGTTGTGATTGGTCAGTTGAACTCCGCACAGCTCCGCTTCGCTCCGATTCCGATTTTTTCATTGTGGAAGGGTATGCTTGGTCCCATTTATAACAGATTTAAAAAAGGTAATAGTTCTAATAAAATCTGGTTCGAAGTAGCTTGAAAAAGCGATACCGTTTTTCAGTTTCCTTTGGCGGTGCTGCCGGTCTGTTCCTGGGAGCCAGTTTCATCAGCTTCGTCGAGATCCTGTACTTCATCCTGACCAAGATCTTCAGAGCTGTGTCCCTGCAGCCTCCACCGACACCTACTACCGTTAACGTCAACGTAAGCAGTCAAAGGACCCGTCCTAAAAACCTATCATATAGTTTATCTCAGATACAGCCTCCGTGGTCTTGTGGTTTGAGCGCCCGGCTCACGATCCGGAGGTTCCGGGTTTGATTCCCGGTGGGGACAACAATTTCTCACAAAAATCTCTCTTCACAGGTGAAGGAATCATTTGAGATGAGAAGAGTCAAGGAACTGACATCTATGCTGGAAGAGAATCAACCCAACACGTTTCACAGATATCACTAGTGCCTGCGGTTTTATAATAAACTAGCAGCGCCCCGCGGTATTACCCTCGTTGTGCCCGTTCCCTTGGGAATTTCGGGAATTTTTATACATATAAACCTTCCTCTTGAATCACTCTATCTATTTAAAAATAGTATAAAACAAAGTCGCATTTCGCTGTCTGTCTGTCTGTCCCTATGTATGCTTAGATCTTTAAAACTACGCGACGGATTTTGATGCGGTTTTTTAAATAGATAGAGTGATTCAAGAGGAAGGTTTATATGTATAAAAATTCTCGAAATTTCAACGGGAACGGGCACAATGCGGGTAAAACCGCGGGGCGTTGATTGTAAACATATAATACAATTAAAAATCAAATAGATTCAGTATTAACTACTTTATTAACTTAATTCTTAAATATAAAATTGCAAAACTTTTCTTAATCTAGGTATAGTACTAAATCTAAACAGTGTTGTGCTTAGACAAAATATTGAGCTATAGCTTGGTAGCTTTGCCCTGCAGTGGGACATTACAGGCTAATACTAGCTTACTTATAGTACTTACAAAAAATACACTTATTTTTATTAATGGCAGATATGTAAAGTGTCGCTGGCTTGACAAATATCTATAACAATTTAAAATGCTTAAAAAAATGTTGTTGAAAATGCTAATAAAAATTATTATAAAAAAACTTTTTATATTTGACTTCTGTCACAAAAAAGGGTAAGTACATCACTACATAGTATAAAACAAAGTCGCTTTCCGCTGTCTGTATGTCCCTATGTATGCTTAGATCGGATTTTGACACCCAAGCAAGTTTTTTGCTTTAGCTCAGTGGCAGTGAGAGCGCTTACTGTGTCGGGGGTTGCGGGTTCGATTCAACGGAGTAACAATATGTGAAGACATAGTTGTTGACGACGTCTGGGTGTCAATTATAATTAAGTATATTCTTATAAAGTATTTGTGTATGTATAATGTAGTAGTATCAGTGAATTAGTTAGATTCCATAATACAAGCTTAGAGCTTACTTTGGGTCTAATTAACCGTGTGTGAATTTGTCCGTGTGTGTGAAGTATTTTTGAGTGCATTTTCTGAACTTTTAGTAGTAAAAGGGTTTTACAATTATTATTTAATTAATGTTAGTTAATAAATAAGTATTTTGAGTACCCCATCACTGTTTCTCGGACCACCCGAGCCGCCCCCGGCCCAGCACTACCATCAACACATCATCGGTAACAGGTTCGATTCTCGGCGAGGCATGCCACGTTCTCTTCCTCGGTGGAGTCGCCTCTTTTGATGCTGAAAATTTTATAAAATCCAAAAAAATTATAACGTTTTTGGTTTTTTCCTTACTTGTAGTAATGTACTTAGGGTTGGAACTTGTTAGGCTTAAAAAGACCCGAAGTGCCCAAAAGACCTAGTGCCAGGTTTTTGACCGAAAGTTTTCAAAAGAGTTAGGTACCGCCTTATTCATAAACACAAAGTCTTTTGTTTCTTTTTTGCTCTTTGGAAGATAGCCTATGTCGGAAAGAGACAAACCATTGATGGATAAGGCCCATAAAAGTTAAGGCATGTTCACGATTTCATCCTCCTCACTGTACTGATATCTTCAGTGCGATGAGAGGCTTTTGCACAGCAGTAGGGCATTACGGGCTAATATTCTTTTATTTCCCAAAAAGGTTCTCAAATCTAAAAAAAACAGGTTTTTTATTTGAAGTATGTACTTTTTTTGCTTTTTAATAGTTTTTAAATAAATTAGTACGATAACTCACCACCGCTATTGCGGCGCTGCGATCGCTAAGAGTGCGAGCGAGACGCACTACAAGATCTCCTTAAGAGTGCGCAGGACGCCAACACAATATGGACGACGGCTAGTGACGTGTAGATCAGTGATTGGTATTTGTCCAGCCAATTGGAGATCGTTTTCTGACAGTCCTGTAAAAGTTTCAATACTATTAAAGTAAAAAGAAATATAGGAAACTGCAAAATCAGACAACAGAAACATACTTTGGGATGCATTTCGGCTACAGTACAATTGGCCGGGTAGTACTCAGACCCACAGCACGACCAAGCAGGCAGGCCTGTACTAGACTCCGTCCTGTAAACAAACATCGTCCTGTAACATCGCGCAGTAGATTTTTTTAAGATTCTAAAACGTTTTCTATATGAATGAACAAAGAAAGGAAGAAAAATAATAAGAAAAAAAACTTGAGAGGTGTCAAGGGACACCCGGATGGAACGAAGTTTATTTATTATCAACAAAAATAATCGTCGCGACCTCTGTCTGTCTCTTTCTGGCGTGCGCAAGTTTCTCTGTCTGTCTCTCTCACGCATGTTTCTCTGTCTGTCTCTCTCTGGCGTGCGCAAGTTTCTCTGTCTGTCTCTCTCGGCATGTTTCTCTGTCTGTCTCTCTCTGGCGTGCGCAAATTTCTCTCTGTCTGTCCCTTTCTGGCCTAAAAAATGTCGTTACCATTTTCCGTCTAGCCCCCTTTCGCAACCCGCGATAAGGAACTTCGTTCCAAAAAATGTTTTAATAAAGTCTTGAAATGTAATGTGTATTATGTATTACCAGTAAAAAAAACATTTTATTACCATAAAAAAAATTAAGATTAACAATTTTTTTTCTTGGATAGAATATTATAACTACGTGTGCCCTTACAAAGCTCGGCTTTTGGCTAGTTTGACGTAATTTTTCATACATTGCATGTCAAAATCAGTCATTGAATCTCTACTAAGGACTGCATTCACTGACCTCTATTATTTACACTGGACAGGCTGCTGTCATAATAATTTCGTGCCTATTTGAGTGTCGCCATTTTGGCGCTGTAGGCCACTGTAGGCAGATACGAATGTCCATGGAACTAAAATTAGTGATGTCATAAGTCGACTCTGGTACCCCTATTTGCTTGCAGTGAACGTCAGAATTAGTTCTCGGGACACTCGCAGGGGCGCTTCAAATTGCTACACAAAATTAGCTGTCATTTGTATGGTAACAGCCAGTCCAGTGTGTAAATAATATAGGTCAGTGACTGCATTTGACTGTGAGTAAAGCCTAGTTCGCATTAAGCTAGTAATTTAGTCGAGTAGCGAGTAATTTAGTAGCTAAACATGTCCGAACACCAAAAATTTAGTCTAGTAGTTTAGTAAGTAATTTAGTCGAGTCGATCCATTTCATTCTATTTTTGAAGGGCGAGTAGGACCCCCCACCTCGAGTCCGTTCTCACTATTTCGCCGGCTAAACAAGTCCGAACCTGTCAATTTAGTCGAGTACATTAGTCGCAAAAATGTCGTTTCGCTGGAGTGAAGAAAATACTTTAAAATTTGTTTCCAAATATGTTCAAGATCATGAATGCTTATGGAATATTAAGTCCCCACAATATAAAAATAAACAAATTAAACAATCCGCATACTTGATTTTACAAAATACTATGAATATACACGGGTTTGGTGTAAAGGAAATTAAATTTAAAATAAAAAACATCAGTTTATTTATATACTTTTTAAACTCACACGATTTGCACTCATTATACTAAATGAAACGGGTCAGTATCGCGTTGGATAATTTAACGTATTATAATAAAATACGTACCCGACGTTTCGAGCGGATTACACCGCTCGTGGTCACGGGATAACCCGTGACCACGAGCGGTGTAATCCGCTCGAAACGTCGGGTACGTATTTTATTATAATACGTTAAATTATCCAACGCGATACTGACCCGTTTCATTTAGTATAATCAGTTTATTTACTTTATTGCGCTGTAGACTGTTCATTTTATAAAACACTTGTAAATTGTACTCGAACGAAGTGCGAACGATTTTGGGGCACTAAACTACTCGCTACTCGACTAAATTACTAGCTTAATGCGAACTAGGCTTAAGGGCGTATTGTAGGTACATACCTGTTGAAGTCACAGCATTGAAATGACATTCGAAGTAAGTGAGCCCACTGTCCATCAGACTCTTGAATTCCTTTCTGAAAGTTAAAATGAAACGAAAATTTAAAACCAGTACAAATACTAATAAAATCTTTATAACCGACTTTGTTCTTGTTAGATAGTAATTTTTAATTTTATTCAAGCAACGCCTCGGTGGTTTAGTGGTATGTGCGCTCGCCTACCAAGACTGAGGTCCCGGGTTCAATTGCCGGGTCGAGCGAAAACATGTTTCGTTTTCAAACATGGCTCAAGTTCGAGATCACCAACCCGCATTTGGCAAGCGTGGTGATTATGCCTAATCCTCCATACTGTACTGATAACTTCAGTGAGATGAGAAGCCTTTGCAGTGGGACATTACTGGCTATAATATGTACTTACTTCAAGCAAAGGTTTTTTTAAAAGCACCTTTGGGACTGTCCATTATTTATTTTTGTTTTTTTGCAAACGCGCGATTACCACTCGATAAGTTTTCGAAAAATTCGTTTACCTCCGCAAAATTTGTTGAGAAATAAAACACGAGACAGCTTTCCAGAAGAAACAAAAGAAGAACTAGCGTCGCATACTGAAACACGAACAGAATATTTACAACTTAATACTATTCTTCTTCATCGAGTGGATGGTCACCCTGACCAATCCTGGTGTCAGAGTTATTGAGCTGCCAAAGGCCTCTGACATGGCTCATGTAACGACTACTATCCGTAGAGAGTAACCGGGACCGACGGCTTAACGTGCCCTCCGAAGCACGGAATCATCTTACTTTTCGAGCTATCAGGTGATTCAGCCTGCAATGCCCTAACCAAACTGAGGACAGTCTCACAAAGTGATTTTTATGAGACATTGTCCCCACCGGGAATCGAACCCGGAACCTCCGGATCGTTAGCCGGGTGCTCAAACCTCAAGACCACGGAGGCTGTATTAATATTATAAATGCGAAAGTTTGTGAGGATGGATGTACGAATATGTATGTATGTTTGTGACTACTACTGGACGGATCTGGATAAAACTGTACAAAATAAAACTTTGTTTGATTGTAATGAATAGGCTCAAAAACTACTGGACCGTTTTTAAAAATTCTTTCACCATTCGAAAGCTACATTATCCACGAGTAACATAGGCTATTTTCATCTCAAAATTCCCACAGGTATGGACACAACGCGGGTAAAACCGCGGGGCGCTGCTAGTACATGATATACCTACGCAGTAAGTGCTTCGCTCTTCCATGGGATATATTTAATAATAACACATGGGATACATTTTATCCCCAAATTCCCGCGGGAACGGGTACAACGCGGGTAACACCGCGCGGCTAGTAAAGTATACAAGAACTTACCATAAACAATAAGAACTGTGACTTGGTTAGGGCTCCGTACACCCCCATGTACGAGATGCAGAATACAAACATGGAGATCACGGCAGCGCTCAATCCTGTCTGAATTGACAGGACTTCAGCCGGGAGTATAGCCTGGAAGGAAAGGAAGAAACCGTCAAACCAAGAAAATAAGTTTGTGTAGGTCAGTGGTCAACCCTTTTGTCAGAGTTTTTAGACCGCCCCAAGGCCGTCAATATGGTGTAACAATTGAAAAAAAAAAAGACGTGTGGCACTCGGGGACTGCCGCGGTAAAGCTATTGCATAGTTATTTTTTCTATCACTAGATGGCGTTAGTGTGCTGAATGTCTGCATCGCGCTAACGTTGTGTTCTGGGCATATACGTAGGCAATGTTTGAAGAGCGTGAGGTTTTTTCGTTACGGAATTTTTGGATTCGGTCCCCACGCTCTAGGCCCGCGATAGAAGCTATGCAATAGCTTAAAAAACTGGGACCGACTGCTTAACTTAACGTACCCGTAAGCTGTAATTCGGGATAAAATTTATCCCATGTGTTATTCTGATATTTAACCTATACTAGCAGCGCCCCGCGGTTTTACCCGCGTTGTGCCCGTTCCCGTGGGAATTTCGGGAATTTTTTTACATAAAAACCTTCCTCTTGAATCACTCTACCTATTACAAAAAACCGCATCAAAATCCGTTGCGTAATTTTAAAGATTTAACCATACAGACAAACAGACAAACAAACAGACAAAAATAGCGACTTTGTTTTATAGTAATGATTACTTTACCGTTTCATCGAATTCCGTCCAGTAGTTTTTTCGTAAGAGTAACAAACATACACACATGCCTACATACATACATCCTGACAAACTTTCGCATTTATAATTATTAGGACATTTGAAGTAAAAAGCATCTAAAGTAAATATTACTAAAACACCTAACATTTATTACATCAAAACCGTAAATAATAACCGTACATTCCAACCGTTTAACCGGTTCACTGTGTCATCTATTGTATCCGGTTTACCGGCGCCGGGTACCCAGCTGCAGTCATTAGCAATTGACCCGGATATCGAAATTGTTTTGTGAGCACGACACTTGGACAATTACGTAGATACGATATTAATAACGGCCATTTTATGTTCATTTTACGGTAATTTTGTTCTTTGTTTAATTGTGTTTTATCGTTGTTTATCGAATTCAACCTCTTTATTTTGTTATCTATGGTTTGTGGGTAGAACAAGTTTATTTAAAAAAGATACAATTTTTTGTAATGTTTTTTTTATGTAGTCTGGGAACCTAAACTATAAGTATTATATAAGGTGCTAACAAATTAATCACGGATATTTTAAGAGATGACACATTACATTAAAACAATTAACTTTTAACTGTAATTAAGGCACCTTTGTATATCATTTTTTTGTTTTAATTTACCGAACAAAAAAAAATATTATAAATTTTTTTTAAAATAATCACCCTCTATTATGTACCTGTCAAGATGTTTAACACTGTCTGTCATGTCACGTCAAAAGTTGTTTTTCTTAAATTTCATATGTTTGATAGTTTAAAGAGGTTCTAGAATATGTCTAAAGAGGTCTCATTTAATTATCTTATTAACAGGGTGTTTTAACGTAGTAAATTTGTTTCCTACTTTTCTCCAAAAAAAACATAACAAAACCTATGATGTTTTATACTTTAATGTACTCCGAGAACCGAGTACTATCAGCTGTAAAAATATCCGTGACTAATTTGTTAGCACCTTATATAAATGCGAAAGTTTGTGAGAATAGATGTATGGATATATATGTTTGTTACTCTTTCACGCAAAAATTTCTGAACGGATTTGGATGAAACTTTACAGGTAAGTAATATATAGCCTACTAGCAGCGCCCCGCAGTTTTTCCCGCGTTGTGTCCATTCCTGTGGGAATTTCGGGATGAAAAATAGCCTATGTTACTCATGGATAATGTAGCTTTCGAATGGCGAAAGAATTTTTAAAAACGGTCCAGTAGTTTTTGAGCCTATTCATTAAAAACAAACAAAGTTTTCCTCTTTATAATATAGTGTATAGTGTAGGTAGTGTAATACATACATCATAATAACATATGGGGTACATTAAATTCCCTCGGGAACGGGTATATCGCGGGTGTAACCGCAGGGCGCGGTAAGTTTATAATAATGGCCTTGTGAATTATTAAAATTCATTTTTTTTATGTAGGTTTAAAAACTAGGTCATAATTACTGCACTGTAGAACCTAGATTTAAAATGTATGAAGTATTTTATAGTAATCACTACATATTATATAACAAAGTCCCCGGCCTCAAATACTACTGCACGGATTTTGACGCGGTTTTTTAAATACATAGATAGAGCCATTCAAGGGGAAGGTTTACCTGTATCAAAAATCCCGAAATTCCCACGGGAACAGGCACAGCGCGGGTAAAACCGCGGGGGGCTGTTAGTACATTTTTAATTACCTATCACCCCCATGTTTTAATATTATAAAGAGCGAATAAACCAGTTTCTACTTTATCACCAAAGCCTGCAAATGAACTAAACAAAATAAGCTTATAAGTACATTATTATTTTTACATAACCGCAACACAAAAGGGGTTGTACAATTCCAGTGAATTATTTAGCAGACATCGCACAACCCTTGGGAGGTATGTTTCACTGAAATGATAAAATATTCCATGACAGTGCATGTTACGGGGTGGCACAAGCGATGTACAGCACGAGGCGAGAAGGCTTCCTTCTCAGTCAAGCTCAATTATTGACCAATCACAACCCTATCATATGAATATTATAAATGCGAAAGTTTGTGAGGATTGATGTATATGTATGTTTGTTACTCTTTCATGAAAAAACTACTGGACGGATTTGGATAAAACTTTACAGTAATATAGGTTATACATCAGAATAACACATGGGATACATTTTATCCCGAAATTCCCGCAGGAACGGGTACAATACGGGTAACACCGCGGAGCGCTGCTAGTCAACAATACTTATGTCTTGTACGATTCGGTAGACATTGTATTGTGTTAGAGCGTTTGTCCACCGCCGCCGTCACCGTCACGTCACCGAGAACGAGATTATTTCGGCCCGAGTTTATTATGACGTGACGGATGTGCGGTGGACACGCGGCTAAAGTAAAACGCTCTAAATGTATGTACCTCTTCGGCGCCGTCATCTCGTTCTCGGTGACGTGACGGTGACGGCGGCGGTGGACAACGCTCTAGACTCTGTTTATCGTTAGAAGTCAACAAGCAAGGCTTTCTGCCGTTTACTGTACAGTACACAAAGCATGAATTCGACCTGGGTCACTGTGTATGTGCGAGTGAACTATTTATAATGCAGTATTGCTTATAATGTACTGAAAAATGGTTTTCTGTTCTGAAACTATGTCACTACTAGCCGCGCCCCGCGGTGTTACCCGTGTTGTACCTGTTCCTGCGGGAATTTCGGGATAAAATGTATGCTATGTGTTATTTTGATGTATGAGCTATATAATATAATATAATAATAATATAATATACCTGGACAAATTCACACACTGTTAATTAGACCCAAAGTAAGCTCTAAGCTTGTGTTATGGAATCTAACTCACTGATACTACTACATATATATACATAAATACTTTATAAGAATATATAATGAACACCCAGACGTCGTCGCCAACAACTATGTCTTCACATATTGTTGACTCCGGGCGGGAATCGACCCCGCAACCCCCGACACAGTAAGCGCTCTCACTGCCACTGTGACAACGGACTTGTCAAGTTAAAGTTAAGTTGTTATAACTGTAAAGTTTCATAAAAATTCGTTCAGCAGTTTTTTCGTGAAAGAGTAACAAACATATATACATACATCCTCACAAACTTTCGCATTTATAATATTAGTAGGATTAGAAGCGGGACTGTATCGCGTTAGAATATTGAACGTATTTATTAAACAGGCAGCGTCCCGCAGGTTTACCCGCGTTGTACCCATTCCCGTGGGAATTTCGGGATGAAAAATGGCCTATAACCTTCCCGTTGAATGTGGCTATCTATTACAAAATGAATTATTCAAAACGGACTGGTAGTTCCCGAATAGCTCGAACATACAAACTTACAAATTTTACCTCTAGATATTAGTATAGATATAAGCGGTGCATAAACAAAACAAGCATAGTATTATATAGATAGCATAGACAAAACAAGCTTAGTACAATCGTAGCATAGGTTAATTTGGTGGAAAGCGACTATGAATCCAAATCGCGCCAAAATCCACTTACTTGTACCGTTTTCCCTCCAAAATTCTGTATGACATGTGACATTGACGTTGGCGATGATATCATCCATAGACTCAAACCGAAGAAGATAGCAGAGAGTGTCTGAAAAAAAAGTAATTTCTAAGCTTGTATTATGGAATCTAAGTAACTCTGATGCACACATACTTTATATGAATACTAGCAGCGCCCCGCGGTTTTTCCGGCGTTGTGCCCGTTCCCGTGGGATTTTCGGGAATTTTTATACATAAAACCTTCCTCTTGAACCACTCTATCTATTTAAAAAACCGCGTCAAAATCCGTGCAGTAGTATTTGAGTTTATCGCGAACAGACAGACAGACAGACGTGGCCGGGGACTTTGTTTTATAAGATGCAGTGATATAATTGAAACCCAGACGTGTCGTCAACAACTATGTCTCACATATTGTTACTCCGTTGAATCGACCCCGCAACCCCCGACACAGTAAGCGCTCTCACTGCCACTGTGACAACGGGCTTGCCGAGTCCATACACAATTCATGGAATTTTAATTGGCTTGGACGTAATCAAGAATTAAAGAATAACTATTTAAATTCTAATTAATACAAAATGTTTTCAAATAGCTATAAAAGCAAATAACTATATGTAGATAAATAGGTAGATACATTTATACTGATTACCACAGCGGATACCTACTCAAAGTTGGGTCGTAGGTACCTACTTGATATTTCACTATACGTTGAAGTAAGTTCTAGTAGGCTAGTAGCCGACCCTGCAGGTCAAGCATATAGCTGAAGACATATATCTTCTCTTTCCGGGAGATTTTATGTCTCTCTCGAGCGACAAACATAGGGCGTATGTTGCCATTTGTAGAGAAAACTCCCACAGGAATAAGGCAGTTACTGTTTGTGCAGTGTCTATCAAGTGCGTTGCTGGATCACTACATAGTATAAAACAAAGTCGCGTCTGTTTGTCTGTTTGTCTGTATGCTTAAATCTTAAAAATTACGCAACGGATTTTGATGCGGTTTTTTGTAATACCTAGAGTGATTCAAGAGGAAGGTTTTTATGTAAAAAAAATCCCGAAATTCCCACGGGAACAGGCACAACGCGGGTAAAACCGCGGGGCGCTGCTAGTATTTACTACTTACCATAGCAAAAAGATTGATTATAATAACCACAGCGGCCGCTAACTTACAGGAATTTCGACTTTTTTCAGCCATTATCTGAAACTAAAGTAAAAGTATTATTAGCCTCTTATATCCCACTGTTGGGCAAAGGCTTCTCATCTCACTGAAGATATCAGTACAGTAAGTAACTTCGTGTAAGTCAGTGGCCTACTGGTGTCGGAGTCTTTAGACCGCCACAAGGCCTCCGACACAACCCCTGGTGTCATGTAGACCGCCTAAACATTTCCGATATGATCTAACGAATGAAGCAACCTGAACCGACAATTCAGCGAAGCACGGTAGCGCTCAGAGAGAAATGCTGCTATTCTGGTAGTAATCAAACTAGTGGTCTTTGATTGATCGTCGGTTTATCCTTGCCCCGCGGTTTTACCCGCGTTGTGCCCGCTCCCATAAGAACTACAGGGTGAAAAATAGCCTATAACCTTCCCGTTGAATGTGGCTATTTTTTACAAAAAGAATTATTCAAATTGGATAACTCCCGAGATTAGCTCGAACATACAAACAAACTTACAAATTTTACCTATTTATAATGTTAGTATCGATGTTTGTCGACCTCCAAAGATCACTGATAGACAGGTAAATATAAATATGACCCAATTTCTTAATGATTTTGATTCTTCATTGGTTAGTACATTATATTATCTTTTAACCATCACGTTTACTAACATGCTTTGATATAAAAATATCTAAGTTTAGGTTTAGATATAAGTATTCAGTCGCGTCAAATACTTCCATAGAGATTTAATGAGATAGTCCATCGAAATGTTACATTTTTTAGGCCTAACCTTGCGTTTTTTAGAGGACGCAATTTTATTTTTTTGATGTGTAGGGGGGGTCAGTGTAAAGCTAAAAAAAAGTTTGTGGGGTCGCCACCCTTGTCCCACGGCCGCAATCTTGAAAATAGGGGTTGAAATGGTTTTTACGATATATCTCTTAAACTATTACTTTTATTTAAAAAAAAAATTAACACTTTTGTTGCAAATTAAATTCTCTACAACTTTGGTCCACCAACTTTTTGTCGTAGAACTATAAATAAAAAGTTATAAGCGAAAATGTTCAGAAATTCGAGAAAAAAAAATATATTTTTCGATGTAACTTTTTTTTTAAGCATTTTACGAAAAAATGATATCAGACTATTTTTGTAGATCATTTTTTGAGGAACAACTTTTATAAACAACATTTTTTCATTAAGTCAATAGCTAAGATTTTACAGCGCTCCGAAGTGAGTACTATTTTTCAGTACTCTTAACTATACCTACATATATTATACGTGTGTACTAATAATGTGTCATCAGTTATTGTTTTTTGTTATTTATTTTGTTGTTTAAATTGTTTTAATTATAAATTTTGCAATATTATTAATAATTAATTATAATATACTCTTTTCCCCACCACCCACGAGGAAGAGTCTGGAGGCGCGTTTATTTTACGTGGTATCCCCAATAGGCATAATCCACGGTGATTTTTATATTAGAACTACTCCGTCCTCAGTCTTTTCGATGGACCAGGCTGCGGCTCAGCATCTGATCGGCTTTCTGAATTAAATATCAGTGGGAGAACTGGAGAAGGAAGAGGTGTTAATGTCGGCGGTTCATCATCAAAGTCATTTTCATTTATTAATTCTGAGACTTCCATTACGTTGCTGCAAGTCTCTCCAGAACAATGGAAGAACACTGCAGAACATTTCAGCCCTGCTTTTTGACATCCACACATCGCTCCACAGTTTCCTTTGCATTTGCAAAAGATCAATTTTAGAAGCTCAGGGGGTGCTGGAGGTTTAGAGTTCTGCACTGGCATTAATAATTTTCCACATTTTTTCCAGCCCCAGTCTTCAGGATCATTATAATTACCAAGCCACGACTGGACCTGATGGTACACTCGGAAAGTATGAAAGCGAAAGCTCGCTTTCATACTTTCCGAGTGTAAAAAAACTATTAACTCAGACTAGTAATATAAATGCTTGACTTTTAATTGGAGTCGAAAGTAATAGATCCATTCCTGGATCCATACTTTCCGAGTTTACCATCAGGTCCAGTCGTGGCTTGGTAATTATAATGATCCTGAAGACTGGGGCTGGAAAAAATTGTTCTGGAGAGACTTGCAGCAACGTAATGGAAGTCTCAGAATTAATAAATGAAAATAACTTTGATGATGAACCGCCGACATTAACACCTCTTCCTTCTCCAGTTCTCCCACTGATATTTAATTCAGAAAGCCGATCAGATGCTGAGCCGCAGCCTGGTCCATCGAAAAGACTGAGGACGGAGTAGTTCTAATATAAAAATCACCGTGGATTATGCCTATTGGGGATACCACGTAAAATAAACGCGCCTCCAGACTCTTCCTCGTGGGTGGTGGGGAAAAGAGTATATTATAATTAATTATTAATAATATTGCAAAATTTATAATTAAAACAATTTAAACAACAAAATAAATAACAAAAAACAATAACTGATGACACATTATTAGTACACACGTATAATATATGTAGGTATAGTTAAGAGTACTGAAAAATAGTACTCACTTCGGAGCGCTGTAAAATCTTAGCTATTGACTTAATGAAAAAATGTTGTTTATAAAAGTTGTTCCTCAAAAAACGATCTACAAAAATAGTCTGATATCATTTTTTCGTAAAATGCTTAAAAAAAAAGTTACATCGAAAAATATTTTTTTTTTTCTCGAATTTCTGAACATTTTCGCTTATAACTTTTTATTTATAGTTCTACGACAAAAAGTTGGTGGACCAAAGTTGTAGAGAATTTAATTTGCAACAAAAGTGTTAATTTTTTTTTTAAATAAAAGTAATAGTTTAAGAGATATATCGTAAAAACCATTTCAACCCCTATTTTCAAGATTGCGGCCGTGGGACAAGGGTGGCGACCCCACAAACTTTTTTTTAGCTTTACACTGACCCCCCCTACACATCAAAAAAATAAAATTGCGTCCTCTAAAAAACGCAACCCCAAATGTAACTTTTCGATGGACTAAGAGATTTATGGAGATTTTGATATGTAATGTCATTAGGTTATATTATGTATAATCTATTTCTTTTGGATTGACACAAAATGTGGTTAAATGTCGTCAAATTACTAAACCTTTTTTCTCTTCAGGAGCAATCGTCTTCGGCTGGAAAATTGACGACATTGGTCCACATTTTGTGCCAATCCAAAATAAAAAGAGTATACTAACGTAAGTAGGTACATATAACTCAATGTGGAATGTATAAAAATTACGTTCACTTTCGTTACAACGCGGTTTTACCCGCGTTGTACCCGTTCCTGTAGGAATTTCGGGATAAAAATAGATTGTGTGCAAGGGAATGTAATTATTTTATCATATATTGGAACGAAGTTCCTTATCGCGCGTTGCGAAAGGGGGCTAGACGGAAAAAATGGTAACGACATTTTTTAGGCCAGAGAGGGCTCTCTGGCGTGCGCGCGTGCACATGTTTCTCTGTCTGTCTCTCTCTCTCTCTCTCTCTCTTATAGAAAGCAAGCTAGATATTTTCGTTTCGTCTTTCTATTTCGCATTGAACAGTGTGGTGGGTGTCGCGACGATTATTTTTGTTGATAATAAATAAACTTCGTTCCATCCGGGTGTCCCTTGACACCTCTCAATTTTTTTTATCGCTTTTCGCAAGAAAATCTTTCTTAATTATTTTGTAAATACAAAGTTGCCTTTCCTAACTTAACAATTGTGTTAGTTTTATAAACAACGCATGCAGTGGAATTTCTACGCCACTCGATTCTAAAGGGAAAATGTCCCTTGAAATTGTGCCTATTATAACCTGAATAACTTATATCAGGGGCGCCAAACAAGTGGCTAAATAGATTAATTAAGTTATGTTCTCATAGTTTTGCAATCAAACTTCTTTGATTAATTTCCGAAAGGAGGTTGTGAGAATGAGTTTTTATTAGACTGAATGAATGAATGAACTGTACAATCATGTACCTAATTAATCTATATCTATAATTTTGGTTGAATATGGTTAATTTACGAGGAAATTAAATTTGTTTACTATAGGTAAAATTGAGCATTGAAATAATATGAATAATGATACTTTTTGATGTATTGTAACTAAAAAAGTCTCAGGCAACGTTTGGTATGGTTTTGTTCCATGTGAATTATTATTTTAGTATTATTGAAATAAAGATAACAATCGACCACATATATTACGTGTGTCAGTTAACAAATCTGTGGCCTTCAGACGGTCTAACCCAAGGGCAGACATTAGTTTCTCAAGGAAGCATCGCGGCGTAGATTGACTAAGCGATGTTAGTTCATTGCGATTGTTAAGCATCGTGCAGCTCGACCCCTACTTGGATGGGTGATAGTGGCTCTATCTGAGCGTTACCGTGCTCCGGAGGGCACGTTAAATTGTCGGTCCCGGTTATTTCCATCAATACAACACGTCGGAGGCCTTCGGCAAGGTTGGCCGCTGACCCATTCGAACTCACTTGCTTTAGTTAGGTACTAATAAGTATTTAAATACTAGCAGCGGCCCGCGGTTTTACCCGCGTTGTGCCCGTTCCTATAGGAATTTCGCGATGAAAAGTAGCTTATAACCTTCCCGTTGAATGTGGCTATCTATTACAAAAAGAATTATACGAATCGGTTTGGTATTTTCTGAGATTAGCGCGTTCAAACAAACAAACTCTGCAGCTTTATAATATTAGTATGTATAGACTAGCAGCGCCCCGCGGTTTTACCCGCGTTGTGTCCATTCCTGTGGGAATTTCGGGATGAAAAATAGCCTATGTTACTCGTGGATAATGTAGCTTTCGAATGGTGAAAGAATTTTTAAAAACGGTCCATTAGTTTTTGAGCCCATTCATTACAAACAAACAAAGTTTTCCTCTTTATAATATAGGTGTAGATAAGTAGGTACCTACCAATAACCTTAATTTTTCAAGGACAAGACTTTAGCCTCTGAATGCCTAATATTTATGCTTACCTTCATTACTTCTCGAGGACAAGGCTAGACACTCTCCAGGGTCACAGGTCAATTAGACGAGAAAGATTACGATGGGTAAAGTTGAAGGTTCTGGGTTTAGTTTCAAGGGAGCCCTACGTCTTTCATCGTCTCCAAAGACGGAATGTTTAAATAAGTAAAACGAGATCTTTCATTTTAGAAACAGTAGGTAAACGCGCCGGTGGTCTAGTGGTATGTGCACTCGCCTACCAAGACTGAGGTCCCGGGTTCAATTCCCAGGTCGAGCGAAAACATGTTTCCTACTTTTCAAACATGGCTCGGGTTTGAGATCACCAACCCGCATTAGGCGTGGTGATTACGCCTGAAACCTCCTCACTGTACTGATATCTTCAGTGAGACGAGAGGCTTTTGCCCAACAGTGGACATTACAGGCTAATACTTTATACTTATTTTATAGGTAGAGTAAGTAAGTTCAAGTGGCCAACCCTGGTGTCCGAGCTTTTAGACCGCCTAAAGACCTCCGACGTTTAACGATTGAAACAACCGCGACCGACAATTTAGCGTGCCCTCCGAAGCACAGTAGCGCTCAGATAGAATGCCGCTATCGACCATCCATCCAAGTAGGAGTCGAGCTGCAAGTTGCTTAACAATTGCAATGAACTAACATCGTTATCAGTAGGTAATCTAATGAGTAGGTACCTATTGTTTTGATTTTTCGTTTCTTGTTGTGTGATTCGTCTGAATAAATGTTTTTCTTTCTTTCTTCTTTCTATTGTACGTTTTTAATACCTTTTACTCCTTTTGCGCTATATATACTGATATCTTCAGTGAGATGAAAGACCTTTGCCCAGCAGTAGGACATTTTTTTCTTCATCGAGTGGATGGTCAACCTGACCGATCCTGGTGTCAGAGTTATTGAGCCGCCAATGGCATGGTTGAGATATCCCCACCGGGAATCGAACCCGGAACCTCCGGATCGTGAGCCGAGCGCTCAAACCACAAGACCACGGAGGCTGTTAGTGGGACATTACAGGCTTACTTATTATATTGTAACTTTTAATAATCCCTTTAAACTGAAAGCTGATTTTTTTCATAGGTTACTTGTTAGTACCTACTTAATGACAAAGGAAACCCCTGTAGGTACCGAATTTCAATAAAACTAATTTAAAATCTGCTCCCCCAAAGTTTCTTAATCACTACATAGTATGAAACAAAGTCGCTATTTTTGTCTGTTTGTTTGTCTGTTTCTCTGTATGCTTAAATCTTTAAAATTACGCAACGGATTTTGATGCGGTTTTTTGTAATAGGTAGTCTTGTAATTCAAGAGGAAGGTTTTTATGTAAAAAAAAATCCGAAATTCCCACGGGAACGGGCACAACGCGGGTAAAACCGCGGGGCGCTGCTAGTAATAGATAAAGTCAAGTATATAATATTTTCTTCGAAATAACATCAATAGCAATTATTTACGCGGGTAAAGGCAAATTGTTATTTAATTCCACCCAAAGGTTGTGCACCCCTCACAAATGATTCCCTAGGGAACCCTCGAGTGTGCGCGAATGGGTAATTACGGAACAGGGGAGGGAGCTTACTTCCTTTTGACCTACTTTTAAAGAAAGAAATCGTAGATGTAGGTACCTAAGCAAGTAGGTTCTTATCTACGGTATATACAGTAGGTACCTACATATCTATACTAATATTATAAAGAGGTAAAATTTGTAAGTTTGTTTGTTTGTTTGTATGTTCGAGGTAATCTCAGGAATTATCAGTCCGATTTGAAAAATTATTTTTGTAATAGATAGCCACATTCAACGGGATGGTTATAGGCTATTTTTCATCCCGAAATTCCCACGGGAACGGGTACAACGCGGGTAAAACCGCGGGGCACTGCTATTACTACATATACCAAGTGCAATCTTAAGAAACGCTCGTGGCGTAATTTGACTAAGCGACTAAGCTAAGACTAAGCTCGACCCCTACTTGGATGGGTGGCCGATAGTGGCATTTCTATTTGAGCGCTACCGTGCTTCGGAGGACACGTAAAATTGTTGAGCCCGGTTGTTTGGTTAGTTAGACCATGTCGGTGGCCTTTAGGCGGTCTAAAAACGCCGACATTCCGGTTGGCCACTGTAGGTCAGTAGCCACTCGAAGTTGCTTAGTGTAATTTTGTTTACAGAAAATTTCATGAAATTAACTACCTACAGGTACTAGCAGTGCTATAAGGTTTTACTCGCGTTGGGCTCGTTCCCGTGGGAAAATCGGGATAGGTCTTGATATATAACCTTCCTCTTGAATATGATGAAAAGATTTTCATTAAAACCCGGTATGAATTAAGTCATTTTTCGCTTTAAAGTTACATATTTGCTGTACTAACTATTTAAAAAAATCTAAGTACTTACGGACACTGCACTTACTTTTAAACTTTTATATAAACAAGTCCTTTGTATACACGCCTAGCGAGTCATCGGCATCAGAACAAATTACACGAACACACTTGATGTGTCGAACATAACTGAACGTGTTTCGCGGTAAAACAGCATGTAGTTAGAGGGAAGCGTGTCTATTGCACCGCGGTCGAATTTCGACTGAATAATACAATTCAGGTTTCAGGCGACTGAATCACGTAGACGTAATCATAAATAGTAGACGATAGTTTCAGCAGTTTACAGGGTTATTTTTAAAAGGATTGGAAACAGGATTGTCTTAATGGTTTGTAGGACTTAGTTAATGGTTTTGGATTTCTGAATCTACATAGACTAATATAATAAAGCTGAAGAGTTTGTTTGTTTGAGCGCGCTAATTTCAGAAACTACCGATCCAATTTGAATAATGCTTTTTGTAATGGATAGCCATATTCAACGGGAAGGTTATAGGGTGTTTTTCATCCCGTAATTCCCACGGGAACGGACACAAAGCGGGTAAAACCGCGGTTCGCTTTTTATGTTTCAGTTTATGGATCTATACCTAAGTTAGGTAGGTACTTAACTGCTTGTATGTATTCAAAACGAATACATCCGCGGGGTGGTACGAGTCAACGTAGATTAAAAATCATATATACTTTTACTTTCATCTTTAACAAAGTCGGATATGCTAAAACATCTAGGTACAGACAAAAAGAGACCTTGTCCTCATTGGAAGTCGGTTAAACGATTTCTTTGTCTATGCAATTCTTTGTTCAAATAAAAACGAATTAAGTACTTATGTATGTAATAATGTTTATTCATCTCAACAATAATGTACAATAGAAGCAACAGTCAACAATATAAATGTAAAAAATAATACCCTTCTTACGCGGCAGTCGGGTAACTAAAAATAGACATCTGTGGTCCCTAAAATTTACAAAAATTATTGCTTTTCTACAACTGTACAATTAATTACTTAATTATTTTCTATTTTACAACCAATTTGTTCAGCTTTGATGAGAATTTTAATGTTTTAAACAATTTGTAACAACCTAGTACCAATACCTATCCTAATTCTTGAAAAACTCAAGCCTCTGGTGATAATTACAAATTTTACACAATAATTTTCTTGATATTTATTAAATCTCAAAATGTTTTTCCATCTACACTAATATTATAAAGAGGAAAACTTTGTTTGTTTGGTTGTAATGAATAGGCTCAAAAACTACTGGACCGTTTTAAAAAATTATTTCACCATTCGAAAGCTACATTATCCACGAGTAACATAGGCTATTTTTCATCCCGAAATTCCCACAGGAATGGACACAACGCGGGTAAAACCGCGGGGCGCTGCTAGTCTTTTATACATTGATTCATATCATTAATTACATCTTGTGTTGTTTTACATTACATATCTAATATAGATTATAATAGTATTTCTGTGATACCTTTTACGATTTTTTTCCAATAGTTTATCTCTACTGTCGTATTTTATCCATCACAGGCAGTAGAGATAATCAACAAACATAAATGTAGGTTAATTAGACCCAAACTAAGCTCTAAGCTTGTATTATGGAATCTAACTCACTGATACTACTACATACACAAATACTTTAAATGAATAATTTGACACCCAGACGTCGTCAACAACTATGTCTTCACATATTGTTACTCCGTTGAATCGACCCCGCAACCCCCGACACAGTAAGCGCTCACTGCCACTGTGACAATGGGCTTCTCATTGGCACTTGGACGGTCTAAGATAGTCTTGGGTAGGTAAATTAAAAAGGTGAAAGGTGACCTAGGATAGACCACTTAATATTATTATACTACTATAAGCTTCACTGTATGTACTGATGTCTTCAGTGCGACGAGAGACCTTTGCCCAGCGGTGGGACATTACAGGCTAATACTTTACTGTGTAATATTACAACATTTTGGTGTACTTATTTATTGTTCTAGTACAATAGAATTTTATTTTCTGTACAAATAAATTGTAAATATGTTTCTAAGTATAATTATTACAGTTACAAAATGTTACAAAAATAATATTTTAATAATGTTTTCAAATTAAAATTTATTTATTTGCCATAATGTACCTATAATCTATTTTCTTGGATTGGCACAAAATGTGGTTAAATGTCGTCAATTTTCCAGCCGAAGACGATTGCTTCTGAAGAGGAAAGAGGTTTAGTAATTTTATTTCATTCTTAGCCTATCTCTACGATATTGGTCCACATTTTGCGCCAATCCAAAAAAAATGAGTATAAATACATCACACCCTTTTCTTTTACTCTTTCATGTACTGATATCTTCAGTGAGATGCTAGGCTTTTACCAAGCAGTGGAACATTACAGGTTACTTAACGATTTTCATTTTAATTGGGGAATGAACATTTCAACAATATTGCCTAATTAGTTACATTCTGTTACATATATTGTGTATACATAACAATTATTATTGTTAAAGCCTATTAACTCACATGTAAAATGCTTTATTAAATACAATAAGGGATTTAAGAGAAATATATTTGTTTTATGTTCAAGCAGTGCATTCACTTTTTGTGCGGTAACAGTATCTCTTGTTAATACAGTTTAGTCTCTGTAAGACAGTATCAGTATTGTACTTAAAACCAGTGCTATGGGGTGTCTTCTTCATCGAGTGGATGGTCACCCTGACCAATCCTGGTTTCAGAGTTATTGAGCCGCCAAAGGCCTCTGACAGGGCTCCTGTATAGACTACTATCCGTAGAAAGTAACCGGGACCGACAGTTACCGCAGATATAAAAATGCAAAGCTGACTCCAGGACTATAGATCATAATTACAGTGTACAACCCTTGGGTCTTAAAGTATGTTAAAACTTTCATAATTTATTCCTCCTTCCAAATAAAGCCGCTCAGTCTGAAAGTGTCACTCATATCCCAATTGAAGATCCTCTCACCCTTCTTCTGTCCCCCTGCGCCCGCTACAACTATTAACGGCATGAAATGTTCAGCAGCTCGGACAGGATGGGCGCCTGTAGCGCCAGGCTGCTCTCTCCAGGCTACAAGACCATCTTTTCTTTCATTTTCATCCTCAGCAGTACAAACTTTAAATAAATAATCATCGAACTCCTTGTTTATGACTTGTCTTTTGTTTCTACTGTTCATAAACTCTCTCATATTGTGATAAGACATACCAGAACCTATTATAGCGATTCCTTCCTTTCTGAACTCGTATAAAACTTGCCCTAACTTGTAGTGTTGTTCTGGATCTTGGTTTGATAATACTGATATCTGGACTATAGGTATATCTGCTGAAGGATTTATCAGCATCATTGGAACGAAAACTCCGTGGTCCCAACCTCTATGGGGGTCCATTTTCGAACGAATTCCCGCCTTTTTCAATGATGCATGAATGTCTTCGGCCAACTTCGGATCGCCTGGTGCACTGTACTTGTATTGGTAAGATTCGGGCGGGAAACCGTAGTAATCGAAGTAGAGGTTGTGCCGTTGGCCTGAAGATATCGATACGATATCTTCTTCCCAGTGTGCGGTGACGAGTATTATTCCTTTTAGGTCTTGTAACTTTACATGTTTCTGTAGCTCGTCTCGTAGGAAAACAGTCAGTTCAGCGTGATCCTTGTCTCCCAGCAGCGGCATAGGCCCTCCGCCATGATTAACGAACACTGCAGGAGCTAGTAAAACCATTTTTCGCGTTGCACCAGTGAAATAACGAACAATATTCATAGAAATGAATGACACAATCACTATAAATGATACTTGAATGAGAATCGACAAAGTATTAAGTATAAGCATGAACGCTGATTGTTGATGACCTTGTAAGTGCAATAACAACGAAGTATATCTAATTGGATACCTAATTATGTACAATGAAGTAATAAATAATAAGTACAAGGAAAAATCTCGAAATTGTTGATACAAATTTGAAGTTAGTCAGCTGTTTATTTTGTTACAAGTTTGACAGATGTATACATTTTCTATTTCTTTCTATTTACCAGTATTAAAATGAGTTAGATATTGTCTATCATGCTAAAGATAAGTAAGATGAGGGCTCGGTAATGGAATTGGAACGTTAATTTTGACATTTGATAGTGATGTGCTGCACCCTGAAAATGTAAGTCGATCGACTTAATCGCATGAAAATGCAATGTTGTCTATAATCTGTGGCTGTAACAGTTGGCAACACCTTAATAAAAAAGAGACAACAATCGTTTGTTAGAAAGAGAGGCTATTTTTTTCCAGTAAAAATGGCGTCTTTCTGAGTTGTCCTTTTCGCACTACCATATTTTGAAAAATATAGCAAAATAAATAAAGAATTCAAAGTGTTTTACAATCTCAAATGTTATGAGCTAATGAAACGTACTTAGTGAAACAGTTTTTTCTTGTAAACAACTGTAGTAAAGACATAAAATATGCTTTCTGGGCGAGGCGTACTTTCGGCTTGAAAAGTCATCGAAAAGTGCAAAAATGGACAAGAAAAACAAAAAGAAAGCCGTTGTAAAACGTAAAAGTGACGAGCCGGTTGAAGGTGATAATAAAAAGAAAATAATGGTGCGTAAAGCAGAGAGTGAGAAGGAAAAAGTGGAAGTAGTGAACCAAGTTGTCGAAGTTCCCGTTGAACAAGGACAACAAATCGTCCATGCTGGGCAAATTGTGGAGGGAAATTTTGAACAGCCAGTATTCGTAAATATGAAGGGAGAACCAGTACAATTAGGGCCAAATACAGTGATTCTTTACGAACAAAATGGAAATCCATCGAGTTTCGCTTTTGGCGGGATGTGGACAATGGATTCGTCGGGAAGAATTGTAATGGCGGAGACAATTTATGATGTGAAGGGAGAACCGGAGGAAGAAAGCGCCAATTTTGTACAGAATAACACTGAAGTTACTACTGTAAGTACTCGGATACTTTATTATTCTTTGAATTTTCCATGGACTTGCTATATTTCACTCTACACTCTCATGTCTCGAAATCATTCTCAATTATTTATAACTAGCAGCGCCCCGTGGTTTTACCCTCGTTGTGTCCATTCCTGTGGGAATTTCGGGATGAAAAATAGCCTATGTTACTCGTGGATAATGTAGCTTTCGAATGGTGAAAGAATTTTTAAAAACGGTCCAGTAGTTTTTGAGCCTATTCATTACAACCAAACAAAGTTTTCCTCTATAAAATATTAGTGTAGACTGTAGATGTAGGTATATAGTGATGAAATTCAAAACAAACTTTTTGTTTGTATGAATGCACTGATCTCAAGAAATACTAATCCGATTTCAATAATTCTTCTTGTAATGGATAGCCACATTCAACTGGGAGGTTATAGGCTAATTTTCATCCCGAAATTCCCACGGGAACAGGCACGACCTGAGCTAAATCGTGGGGCGCTGTTAGTTGGTTATTTTACGAACAAACAACTTGCTTGTTACCTGAAGGCCTCAAAACAAAGGCACAGCAATGAATTATAAAACTATGACTAAATACATCATTCTATAATTAATAAACCTCTATAAATAAATATACTCCGGACAAATTCACTCACGGTTAATTAGACCCAAAGTAAGCTCTAAGCTTGAGTTATGGAATCTAATTCACTGATACTATTGCAGCAACAAGTTCAAGAAGAACAGCCCAACACATTCCAGCAGTATGAGATCTCAACGAACCCTCAAGTGGAAGGCCAGGAGCAGTACGAGGTGGCCATCATTGAGAACCCCACCACGGAGACGACGGAACGGTGAGATAGATCAATACTTACAGTATACCAGCCCAATAAAAGTCACAGAAGGTGACAAGATATCTATACTAGTCTATCTATACTAATATTATAAAGCTGAAGAGTTTGTTTTGTTTGTTTGTTTAAACGCGCTAATCTCAGAAACTACTGAACCGATTTGAATAATTCTTTTTGTAATAGATAGCCACATTCAACGGGAAGGTTATAGGCTATTTTTCAACCCGAAATTCCTACGGGAACGGGTACTACGCGGGTAAAACCGCAGGGCCCTGCTAGTAATAAATATGCGCCGAATAGTGGTTTCACCAAATAACCAAACACTACTAACTAGTAGCGCCCGGCGGTTTTACTCGCGTTGTACCCGTTCCCGTGGGAATTTCGGGATTTTTTATACGTATAAACCTTCCTCTTGAATCACTATATCTATTTTAAAAAAACCGCATCAAAATCCGTTGCGTAGTTTTAAAGATCTAAGCATAGGGACAGACAGACAGACAGCGGAAAGCGACTTTGTTTTATACTATGTAGCGATGAAACGGGTCTGTATCGCGTAAGATAATGTAACGTATCATCCCGTGACCACGAGCGGTATAATTCGCTCAAAACGTCGGCTACGTATTCTAGTAAAATACGTTCAATTTATCTAACGCGATACAGACACGTTTCATTTGGTACTAGCAGCGCCCCGCGGCTCTGCCCGCGTTGAGCCCGTTCCCGTAGGAATTTTCGAAAATCCTTTCTTAGTGTGCACTTACGTCACTTGAAGAACCTTCCTGCCAAATTTCATGTTTCTAGGTGCAGCGGTTGAGGCTGTGCGTTGATTATCAGTCAGTCAGTCAGGACTTTGAATTTTATATAAGTATATAGATAATGAGTGCAAATCGTGTGAGTTTAAAAAGTATCCCATTTATTTACAGGACCGCTGAAGAACAACTCATAACTACTGAGGAACAGCTCGTGGCTCTAGGCACTAACGCAGTGCGCTGGCTCAACCAGAAGTATGATCACGTGGCTAGAAAGCTACAACTTAACTTTGGTAAGTAAAGACATAGATAGGGTCACAGACCGGGAAACAGCCTCCGTGGTCTTGTGGTTTGAGCACTCGGCTCACGATCCGGAGGTTCCAGGTTCGATTCCCGGTGGGGATACCTCACAAAAATCACTTTGTGAGACTTTCCTCAGTTTGGTTAGGGCATTGCGGGCTGAATCACCTGATTGGCCGAAAAGTAAGATGATTCCTTGCTTCGGAGGACACGTTAAGCCGTCGGTCCCGGTTACTTTCTACGGATAGTAGTCGTTACATGAGACATGTCAGAGGCCTTTGGCGGCTCAATAACTCTGACACCAGGATTGGTCAGGTTGATGGAACTGTACATAATATTACAGATGCGGGTGTGAAGCTGCAACACTCTGCATCGGGCTGCGTCCAATGTCTGTATCTGACCACACCGAGCATGCAAATGGCTTTCAATTCTGTGCCACAGTTCCTGTGTGTAGAGACTGGTAAGTTTTTGAAATATCTAGACTAATATAATCCTCCTCACTTTACTAACATCTTCAGTGAGAGGTGTTTGATCTGCAGTGGGGTGTTATAGGACGATACTTTACATTAGTACTCGCTTGTGATCACGTGTACTCCTCGCTGTACTAACATCTTCAGTGAGAGGTGTTTGATCTGCAGTGGGGTGTTATAGGACGATACTTTACATTAGTACTCGCTTGTGATCACGTGTACTCCTCGCTGTACTAACATCTGCAGTGAGAGGTGTTTGATCTGCAGTGGGGTGTTATAGGACGATACTTTACTAATTATTATTAATAATTTCAGGTATAGACTTTGTAAGCACCATCCCGGCGGTGGGGACTATAGCGCCTGTCATTAAACACAAAGTTACTTTGTTCCTCGCTGAAGATGGCAATGGAAAGTCTGTTATCGTTAGTGCAGGTAAATTTATATTTATTTATTATTTTACGCCTCGGTGGTCTAATGGTATGTGCGCTTGCCTGCCAAAACTGAGGTGCCGGGTTCAAATCCCGGGTCGAGCGAAAACATGGCTCGAGTTTGAGATCACCAACCCGCATTTGGCGAGCGTGGTGATTACGACATCCTCCTCACTGTACTGATAACTTCAGTGAGATGAAAGGCCTTTGCCCAGCGGTGGGACATTAATACCTTTACCTTTATTTAATTACAGGTATATCTACGTTAATCGGTGATGACCTGACCTGGCTGTTAGAAACATTTAAATCCTGCAATCCTGCGTGGAGACAAGTCCGATGCGTTGTCTGTGATCCCGTGAAGAGTCATCAGGTAAAAACTATTTCATGTCACTGTTTCATGTGAAAACAGCAGCGCCCGCGGTTTCACACGCGCTGTACTTTTTCCTGCAGGAATTTCGGTATAAAATGTATCCCATGTGTTATTCTGATGTATAACCTATGTATATAGGTTACAGTAATATAACTGTAAAGTTTCATCCAAATTCGTTCAGTAGGTTTTGTGTTTAGGCTTAACTTTAATAGTTAGACATATGTATACCCTCGGTCTTCGATCAACAATACACAACTAGATAACGGGTGATGTATGTATATGTTGTAGTATCAGGTAGTTAGATTCCATAACACAAGCTTAGAGCTTACTTTGGGTCTAATTAACCGTGAGTGAATTTGTCCGGGTTTATTATAGAGTCTAAATAGCCCTATGACGTGAGTGTAACTGAGTGTTTCCGTGCAGTCGGTGAGCAGCATGTTCCCGAGCGCGCACGTGTCGTGCTCCGTGTGGCAGGCGGCGCGCGCGGCCGCCGCGCTGCTGCGGGCCGCCGCCAGCCGCGACCCGGAGCCCGAGCTGGCCGCGCGCGCGCACCAGTACGCGCTCGCGCTGCTGCGGGCCGACCACCCGGCCCACCAGCTGCAGGTAACACTCCGCCCCCCGACCACCCCGCGCACCAGTACGCGCTCGCGCTGCTGCGGGCCGACCACCCGGCCCACCAGCTGCAGGTAACACTCCGCCCCCCGACCACCCCGCGCACCAGTACGCGCTCGCGCTGCTGCGGGCCGACCACCCGGCCCACCAGCTGCAGGTAACACTCCGCCCCCC
Organism: Cyclophora punctaria; assembly: GCA_951394245.1. NCBI lineage: Eukaryota > Metazoa > Arthropoda > Insecta > Lepidoptera > Geometridae > Cyclophora > Cyclophora punctaria. The sequence continues at coordinate 2,025,206 of OX596196.1, forward strand.
GACCACCCCGCGCACCAGTACGCGCTCGCGCTGCTGCGGGCCGACCACCCGGCCCACCAGCTGCAGGTAACACTCCGCCCCCCGACCACCCCGCGCACCAGTACGCGCTCGCGCTGCTGCGGGCCGACCACCCGGCCCACCAGCTGCAGGTAACACTCCGCCCCCCGACCACCCCGCGCACCAGTACGCGCTCGCGCTGCTGCGGGCCGACCACCCGGCCCACCAGCTGCAGGTAACACTCCGCCCCCCGACCACCCCGCGCACCAGTACGCGCTCGCGCTGCTGCGGGCCGACCACCCGGCCCACCAGCTGCAGGTAACACTCCGCCCCCCGACCACCCCGCGCACCAGTACGCGCTCGCGCTGCTGCGGGCCGACCACCCGGCCCACCAGCTGCAGGTAACACTCCGCCCCCCGACCACCCCGCGCACCAGTACGCGCTCGCGCTGCTGCGGGCCGACCACCCGGCCCACCAGCTGCAGGTAACACTCCGCCCCCCGACCACCCCGCGCACCAGTACGCGCTCGCGCTGCTGCGGGCCGACCACCCGGCCCACCAGCTGCAGGTAACACTCCGCCCCCCGACCACCCCGCGCACCAGTACGCGCTCGCGCTGCTGCGGGCCGACCACCCGGCCCACCAGCTGCAGGTAACACTCCGCCCCCCGACCACCCCGCGCACCAGTACGCGCTCGCGCTGCTGCGGGCCGACCACCCGGCCCACCAGCTGCAGGTAACACTCCGCCCCCCGACCACCCCGCGCACCAGTACGCGCTCGCGCTGCTGCGGGCCGACCACCCGGCCCACCAGCTGCAGGTAACACTCCGCCCCCCGACCACCCCGCGCACCAGTACGCGCTCGCGCTGCTGCGGGCCGACCACCCGGCCCACCAGCTGCAGGTAACACTCCGCCCCCCGACCACCCCGCGCACCAGTACGCGCTCGCGCTGCTGCGGGCCGACCACCCGGCCCACCAGCTGCAGGTAACACTCCGCCCCCCGACCACCCCGCGCACCAGTACGCGCTCGCGCTGCTGCGGGCCGACCACCCGGCCCACCAGCTGCAGGTAACACTCCGCCCCCCGACCACCCCGCGCACCAGTACGCGCTCGCGCTGCTGCGGGCCGACCACCCGGCCCACCAGCTGCAGGTAACACTCCGCCCCCCGACCACCCCGCGCACCAGTACGCGCTGGCGCTGCTGCGGGCCGACCACCCGGCCCACCAGCTGCAGGTAACACTCCGCCCCCCGACCACCCCGCGCACCAGTACGCGCTCGCGCTGCTGCGGGCCGACCACACGGCCCACCAGCTGCAGGTAACACTCCGCCCCCCGACCACCCCGCGCACCAGTACGCGCTCGCGCTGCTGCGGGCCGACCACCCGGCCCACCAGCTGCAGGTAACACTCCGCCCCCCGACCTCCCCGCGCACCAGTACGCGCTGGCGCTGCTGCGGGCCGACCACCCGGCCCACCAGCTGCAGGTAACACTCCGCCCCCCGACCACCCCGCGCACCAGTACGCGCTCGCGCTGCTGCGGGCCGACCACCCGGCCCACCAGCTGCAGGTAACACTCCGCCCCCCGACCACCCCGCGCACCAGTACGCGCTCGCGCTGCTGCGGGCCGACCACCCGGCCCACCAGCTGCAGGTAACACTCCGCCCCCCGACCACCCCGCGCACCAGTACGCGCTGGCGCTGCTGCGGGCCGACCACCCGGCCCACCAGCTGCAGGTAACACTCCGCCCCCCGACCACCCCGCGCACCAGTACGCGCTCGCGCTGCTGCGGGCCGACCACCCGGCCCACCAGCTGCAGGTAACACTCCGCCCCCCGACCACCCCGCGCACCAGTACGCGCTGGCGCTGCTGCGGGCCGACCACCCGGCCCACCAGCTGCAGGTAACACTCCGCCCCCCGACCACCCCGCGCACCAGTACGCGCTCGCGCTGCTGCGGGCCGACCACCCGGCCCACCAGCTGCAGGTAACACTCCGCCCCCCGACCACCCCGCGCACCAGTACGCGCTCGCGCTGCTGCGGGCCGACCACCCGGCCCACCAGCTGCAGGTAACACTCCGCCCCCCGACCACCCCGCGCACCAGTACGCGCTCGCGCTGCTGCGGGCCGACCACCCGGCCCACCAGCTGCAGGTAACACTCCGCCCCCCGACCACCCCGCGCACCAGTACGCGCTCGCGCTGCTGCGGGCCGACCACCCGGCCCACCAGCTGCAGGTAACACTCCGCCCCCCGACCACCCCGCGCACCAGTACGCGCTCGCGCTGCTGCGGGCCGACCACCCGGCCCACCAGCTGCAGGTAACACTCCGCCCCCCGACCACCCCGCGCACCAGTACGCGCTCGCGCTGCTGCGGGCCGACCACCCGGCCCACCAGCTGCAGGTAACACTCCGCCCCCCGACCACCCCGCGCACCAGTACGCGCTCGCGCTGCTGCGGGCCGACCACCCGGCCCACCAGCTGCAGGTAACATGAAGGTCTATTGATTGTGGAAAAAGAATCATTCCAATCGGACTAGTAGTTCCAAAGATAAAATCGTGCAAACAAAAAAATCTCCGTAGAATTTTTTTCAGGATAAAAAGTGCTCTGTCCGATTCAAAAAGAGTATAAAAGATTTATTAAAAAATTGACGTTCCCGTGGGAATTTCGGGAGTTTTTATACACATAATCCTTCCTCTTGAAACACTATACTATATCTATTTTAAAAACCGCATCAAAATCCGTTGCGTAGTTTTAAAGATCTAAGCATACATAGGAACAGACAGACAGCGGAAAGCGACTTTGTTTTATACTATGTAGTGATAGATTAAATCTTACAGGTCATAATCGTACTTTTCTATGTTACAGGTCCTGAAACGTGCTATAATAGGCACGGGCGCGGGCACTCTTCGTCTCTGGGACGTAATGACGAGACCCAACGGCGCCATAGTTAAGCTGGACTCTTGGTTAGAAGCTGACAACTATACGAACATATTGCATAAGGTATGTGCTTCAAAAAGTATAATTTGTTCAAGTAAGTAAGGGCTAATATACGCTAGTTACCCAAAGCCCGTTGTCACAGTGGCAGTGAGAGCGCTTACTGTGTCGGGGGTTGCGGGGTCGGTCAACGGAGTAACAATATGTGAAGACATAGTTGTTGACGACAACTGGGTGACAATTATATATTCTTATAAAGTATTTGTGTATGTATATGTAGTAGTATCAGTGAGTTAGATTCCATAATACAAGCTTAGAGCTTAGTTTGGGTCTTATGAACCGTGAGTGAATTTATCCGGGTATATTATTATTTATTTATTAAATACATTCTCAATTTCTCAGGGACTAGAAAAGCTGCTGAATAAATTCCAACCACTCCTGCGCACGAATATGCAACCGGACGAATTCGTCTCGGTACTATTCAACGTGGCCAACCAACTGGAGGAAGACAGACGGAACTTCGCCATCACCAGGCTACGGGTACGTCTGTCGTTTGTTGCTTATTCTATCTCACTGAAGATATCAGTACAGTGAGGAGGATGTCGTAATCACCACGCTTGCCAAATGCGGGTTGGTGATCTCAAACACGAGCCGTGTTTTGAAAAGTAGGAACCATGCTTATCACTCGACCCGGGAACTGAACCTAGTTCTATGTTTAATTATATATTCTTATAAAATATTTGTGTGTGTATATGTAGTAGTAGCAGTTAATTAGATTCCGTAACACAAGCTTAGAGCTTACTTTGGGTCCAATTAACCGGGTGTGAATTTGTCCGGGTATATTTATTACTAGCAGCGCCCCGCGGTTTTACCCGCGTTGTACCCGTTCCCGTAGGAATTTCGGGATGAAAAATAGCCTATAACCTTCCCGTTGAATGTGGCTATCTATTACAGAATTATTCAAATCGGTTCAGTAGTTTCTGAGATTAGCGCGTTTAAACAAACAAACAAACAAACAAACAAACAAACAAACAAAACAAACTCTTCAGCTTTATAATATTAGTATAGATTATTAATTACTAATTATTTTATTTTAACGCAAAGTATAAGTCAGTAATATCCTACAGCCGGTCAAAGGCCTCAATTCTCACTGAAGATATCAGCACAGTGAGGATCAGCGTTATCACCATGTTTCATTTTACTATTTCATATTTTTTTTTCTTTTCAGGACACAGAAGATTTGAAGCAATCGCCAACGGACACTATAACTCAATACGCGTATAACCTGATGAGCCATCAAACTAAGTTGGCGCAGAAATGCTTGGACGACCGAGCCGGGAGGTTAGTATATATATATAAATATATCTATCCTACTAATATTATAAATGCGAAAGTTTGTGAGGATGGATGTATGTATGGATGTATGTTTGTTGCTCTTTCACGCAAAAACTACTGAACGGATTTGGACGAAACTTTACAGTAATATAGGTTATACATCGGAATAACATATGGAATACATTTTATCCCGAAATTCCTGCGGAAACGGGTACAACGAGGGTAACACCGCGGGGCGCAGCTAGTATAGTATATAAGATATGCATTACACGCAATCGTCTGTTGTTACAGACGCCACAGCAGCCAAGCGATATGTAAATACGGCACGTCGACCCAAGAGTGTTCGTGTTTGTTCAGCAAGGTGTTCAAATTGCCCTGCAGGCATATATTGATGCTTACTACGGAGTTGAAGGTAAAACTATCTAATAGTAAGTTTGTATGTTCGAGGTAATCACAGGAATTACCATGCCGATTTGTATAATTCCTTTTGTAATAGATAGCCACATTCAACGGGAACATTACGGGCTAATTTTCGTCCAAAAATTCCCACGGAAACGGGCACAGCGCGGGTAAAATGGCGGGGCGCTGCTAGTAATATTGTACCTATATATTATCACAAAGTTACTTTGCCAAAACATTTCTAACTTAAAAATCTTTCCCAGGTGAAAACCCATATTCCGTTCGAGCCCCGTTGGACAGTACAACACTGTCTGTTCGGCTGCGAGACGCAGACTGCAACCAACAACACGGGGTACATGGAGCAAGTCGTCGTCGACACCGACTCGCAGCACAGACAGCTGCAGCAGCAAGTGCATCAGGTATACGATTGTGTAGTTGTCGGCTGCAGTTGACGGTAATGAAGTTGTCGGCTGCAGTAGACAATGGTATGGAAGTTGTTAGCTGCTGTTGTTGGTGATGCGGTAGTTATTGGCTGCAGTTGTCGGTAATACGAGAGCTGTTGGCTGCAGTCGACGGTAATACGAGAGCTGTTGGCTGCAGTCGACGGTTATATGAAAGCTGTTGGCTGCAGTCGACGGTTATATGAAAGCTGTTGGCTGCAGTCGACGGTTATATCAAAGCTGTTGGCTGCAGTCGACGATACCGACAATGCAGACGGCAATAAGGTAGTTGTCAGCTGCTGTTGAAAAACATCACAGTTGTCAACTGCAGTCGCCGTCAACGACGAGATGTTGACAGATGCAGCTTACAGCTCGACTGCAGTCAACTGCGTTTAACATTCTTTTTGAGACTGCCTTTAGTTTGGTTAGGGCATTGCAGGCTGAATCACCTGATTGCCCGAAAAGTAAGATGATTCCGTGCTTCGGGGGGCACGTTAAGCCGTCGGTCCCGGTTACTTTCTACGGATAGTAGTCGTTACATGAGCCATGTCAGAGGCCTTTGGCGGCTCAATAACTCTGACACCAGGATTGGTCAGGTTGACCATCCACTCGATGAAGAAGAACATTCTTTTTCACAAACATCGGAACTTAACTTTAATGTTTTACCTATACTATTTCAGGTTGGCGGTGTGAGACAACAGCAGTATGTGTTGACAACGCCGGGGCAACCGGCCACGCCTGTATCACAAGTAAGTACAAATATTATAAAGAGGAAATCTTTGTTTGTTTGTAAGGAATAGGCTCAAAAACTACTGGACCGTTTTTAAAAATTCTTTCACCATTCAAAAGCTACATTATCCACGAGTAACATAGGCTATTTTTCATCCTGAAATTCCCACAGGAATGGACACAACGCGGGTAAAACCACGGGGCGCTGCTAGTCGACTATATTTTAACAATATCAGGTTGTGACATTATGAGACGTTAGATGTTACGGGAATTTTAGGGGAAGTTATTTGTTACAATACTGGGAATGGTCCGCATTTTACCCGTGTTATGCCCGTTCCGGGGATAATATCGGGCTGAAAAATATCCTATAACCTTCCCGTTGAATGTGGCTATCTACAGAAAAAAGAATTATCCTATAATGTCGCACTACTGCTCATATAATCTTTCTATGAATTAATCCAATCTATTACATGAATAATTACTTCAATTCAGCTCTATACTAGCTGCGCCCCGCGGTTTCACCCGCGTTGTACCCGTTCCCGCGGGGAATTTCAGGATGAAAAATATATGTTGTCCGATTCTCAGACCTACCCGATATGCACACAAAATTTCATGAGAATCGGTCGAGCCGTTTCAGAGGAGTTCAACCACAGTACCCGTTCCCGCGGGAATTTCAGGATGAAAAATAGATGTTGGCCGATTCTCAGACCTACTCAATATGCTCACAAAATTTCATGAGAATCGGTCAAGCCGTTTCGGAGGAGTACGCGAACGAACACTGTGACACGAGAATTTTATATATAAGATATTAGTATTAATTTCAATATGTATAATTTTAGGTAATATTCTGTGGCGGTAACGTAGCCAACGTCAGCGGTGTGTCGGCGCCTGTAATCACGTCAGTGCTGCCGGCCGGAGGCGCTGTGCTGACGCCGCATCACCCGCTGCACTGACACACTGACGTGCACACTACGCCACTGACAGAAGAATGAGATGTAGTGGTGTCTACACCACTGCAAGAAGAATGAATCATTGTACCACTGATGGAGTGGTACCTTAGTAGTGTAATGACACTACTGAGTGGGTCCACACTACTCCACTGTGAAATGATCGAAAATAATGGTATATATACTGCAGGAAGTATCTAATATAGTGGTGTCTAAGTTGCACTACTGAAGCAGGAATAAAACATACACAAACATAATTACACCACTACATGTAAAAGTACCATCAGATCTGTTAAACGCATAATCGTTTCGTTTTTAGTTAGTAAATTGGAGCACCTAAACTAAATACAAGTCTGTAAAAAAGAATTGTTTTCAACTCAAAAGAAAATTGCTTTTAAATTTTATCTTATTTTATAACTGCATTTTCAAATCAGCTAGTTTCTACTATAAGTTCTATCTCACGAGAGTTCCTGAGTCATATTTGTGTAGGTAATTATACATACACATTGAAATTATCTTTGAAGTAGAGCGACAGCATGTTAGATTTGAGTAAACAGAGGTCTTCTTATTCTTCACCGAGTGGATGGTCAACCTGACCAATCCTGGTGTCAGAGTCATTGAGCCGCCCAAGGCCTCTGACATGGCTCATGTAACGACTACTATCCGTAGAAAGTAACCGGGACCGACGGCTTAACGTGCCCTCCGAAGCACGGACGGACGGAGTTTATTTAATGGTTATTCACAGTGAGGTATGTCAAATGTCACTAAGGGTTACGTACTTTAAGAAAACGGCAAAAAATCACGTTTGTTACATGGGAGCCCCCCTTGAATATTTGTTTTATTTTTAGTATTTGTTGTTATAGCGGCAATAGAAATACATCATCTGTGAAAATGTCAACTGTCTAGCTATCACCGTTCTTGAGATACAGCCTGGTGACAGACGGACGGACGGATGGACAGTGAAGTCTCAGTGATAGGGTCCCGTTTTTACCCTTTGGGTACGGAACCCTCAAAACAAATGAGGAGAGATAATCATTTCTCTTGTAGTTTCAGTCTTGCTTATACAATCCGTTTTTTTTAAAAGCTATCCTAATTTCTATCAAATTAAAAGCATATTATATAACATGACAAATCGTGGAATTACCCATATTTTACATATGATATTTAATAAGAGTTTGTAAATAATATAAATATAGTAAAATAGTTTTCTTTAATTATAATTTAGTGATGGGAAAGAATAGATAATTTAGTTTTTTAATGTATCTTAATATTATGTATCATAGTAAAATTAATGTTATGTACGCTTCTACTGAAGATGTAAGTACAGCGAGTACACGTAATCACAAGCGAGTACTAATGTAAAGTATCGTCCTATAACACCCCACTGTAGAACAAACACCTCTCACTGAAGATGTTAGTACAGCGAGGAGTACACGTGATCATAAGTGAGTACTAATGTAAAGTATCGTCCTATAACACCCCACTGTAGAACAAACACCTCTCACTGAAGATGTTAGTACAGCGAGGAGTACACGTGATCACAAGCGAGTACTAATGTAAAGTATCGTCCTATAACACCCCACTGTAGAACAAACACCTCTCACTGAAGATGTTAGTACAGCGAGGAGTACACGTGATCACAAGCGAGTACTAATGTAAAGTATCGTCCTATAACACCCCACTGCAGATCAAACACCTCTCACTGAAGATGTTAGTACAGCGAGGAGTACACGTGATCACAAGCGAGTACTAATGTAAAGTATCGTCCTATAACACCCCACTGCAGATCAAACACCTCTCACTGAAGATGTTAGTACAGCGAGGAGTACACGTGATCACAAGCGAGTACTAATGTAAAGTATCGTCCTATAACACCCCACTGCAGATCAAACACCTCTCACTGAAGATGTTAGTACAGCGAGGAGTACACGTGATCACAAGCGAGTACTAATGTAAAGTATCGTCCTATAACACCCCACTGCAGATCAATCACATCTTACTAACAAGTTAAACTAAAAATCTAAAAAAACCTTTACGCTACAAGGAAACTAGCTTTTAAAATAAAGCAAACACCATAGAAATCGGTCCATCCATGAGCTACGGTGGCTCAGATCACACACACACACACATCAACGAACTTACCCCTCTTGGTTGGGGGTGAAAAATATGTAACATTAGGTTTATATGTTATTAAATGTTATACACCTTGATTGATATATGTAATTGTATATATGCTACCTTACAGAACATAAAAATATATTCCAATACAGAAATAGCTAAATATATATAGTAAAATAATTCCCTTATTATATGTTTAACAATATATATACTAGGTGACCTATTCGCTTCTGTTATTCAAGATATTCCTTAGGAATAGCTTTATACATATATATACTATTCATATACATTTAAACTAATAAAATAAACCTGGAGAAACTGTTTTTTTGAACAATTTTATCTTTGGACCTGCCAGCCAGGTTCCAATATTTATTTTTGTCATTGACAGATACATAAAAGGGGAAGGTTGTAGGCTATTTTTTATCCCAAAATTCACACGGGAACGGCTACAGCAGATAAAACATCGAAACGTTGTTTATACACATTATTTTTAATCACAGTTGTATAGCGTAGTCGCGATACATGAAGAATTGCATTCATTAACCTCTCTATCTGTCTCTGTCATTAGTACTCAATAATATTACTGTCTCACTCACACGGTGTCGGCGTGAAACGGCAATACTATTGACGGTAGGCCACTGACCTCTATATACACTGGACTGGCTGCAGTCATAATAATTTTGTGTCTATTTGAGTGTCGCCATTTTGGCGCTGTAGGCCACTGTAGGCAGGTACGAAAGTCCATGGAACTAAAATTAGTGATGTCTTAAGTCGACTGTGGTACCCCTATTTGCTTGTAGTGAAGGTCAGAATTAGTTCTCGGGACACTCGCAGGTGCGCTTCAATTTGCTACACAAAATTAGCTGTCATTTGTATGGTAACAAACAGCCAGTCCATATATATAGAGGTCAGTACGGTAGGCATTGTATCCTGTTTTTCTTTCTGGATGTCTTACTAACCGAAGCGAGCACTAGTGTATAATGTCTAAAGTGCATATGATTTAGACTGATATATTATTTGTTATCTAATTTCAACGTTTTGTTATACATGTAATAACTTATTTAATGAATTGTATTTTATGAAATAAGGAATAAATACATTTATAACTGTATACTGTGTTTCGTTTCTAAAAAACAACCCTGGTAGAGGGAGTCTTCCTGGGGTGTAGGTACACTGTAGGGGGTTCAAAAATTTCATTATTTTTGCGCTTATTCGTATAGCTTTCGAGAATTTTCTAATAAAAAAATAATAATATATGATAGTTTATCAGTTTCTATGTATGTATTAGCCTGTAATGTCCCACTACTGGGCAAAGGCCTCTCATCTCACTGAAGTTATCAGTACAGTTAGAAGGATTAGGCACAATCACCACGCTTGCCAAATGCGGGTTGGTGATCTCAAACTCGAGCCATGTTTGAAAAGTAGGAAACATGTTTTCGCTCGACCCGGGAATTGAACTCAGGACCTCAGTCTTGGGAGGCGAGTGCACATACCACTAGACCACCGAGGCGTCAGTTTCTATGAATAGAGATTTGGTTTATTCCTACTTTTGACTTAATTTTAGCTACTTTTGATTTTTAAATTCCCTCGAATTGAATACCGTTAAAACCACAGAGCAAAGTATCACCACGCGGTCCTGCTGGCGCGGCGGTGATTCTTTGTGGTTAAAACCATAGGGAAATGATAATTTTAATGAGAAAACGTAAGTAAATCAAACCACCCAACCTTTATTTCATACAAAACTTGTATAAAAACATCCAATTATCTACAATTGTACATTAATCTTTCAATTGACTAGTCACTCAATTTCTTTTAACTTTCTTAATACTAGTTTTACAGAACTTGGCGCAAATTTTACAGAAAGCAAATTTAAGCAGTTTAAATACTACTACCAGTGATACGAAGACTGTGGCCAATAGATCCAGGCCTGATCTCTGGTACCAGGTATAGAGATGTGCTTTAGAACGCAGATGATGTGCCCCTGTGAACAAACAAAAAATAGTCAATTACCTCCTACTATATATATATATAATATTATAAATGCGAAAGTTTGTGAGGATGGATGGATGTATGGATGTATGTTTGTTGCTCTTTCACGCAAAAACTACCGAATGGATTTGGATGAAACTTTACAGTAATATAGGTTATACAGCAGAATAACACATGGGGTGCATTTTATCCCGAAATTCCCGCGGGAACGGGTACAACGTGGGTGAAACCGCGGGGCGCAGCTAGTATAATATAAATGTTTAAGTAAGATGATTCCGTGCTTCGGAGGGCACGTTAAGCCGTCGGTCCCGGTTACTCTCTACGGATAGTAGTCATTACATGAGCTATGTCAGAGGCCTTTGGCGGCTCAATAACTCTGACACCAGGATTGGTCAGGGTGACCGTCCACTCGATGAAGAAGACTTGCAAACTTGATGGTGAACTTGATAGTGTATAGGTCGCTTAAGAAACCAGTGGAATCTAATCTACTCACCCTTGCTTTCCACCGCGAGTTCTACGTAATGAGTGATCAGTTTCGCCGGCGGGACGGGGCGGTTGTTGAACAACCAAGACAGGTACTTAGCGCGCTTGTAGTACCTGGAAATAGGCTTGTTTCCACTAAGAATGAATCGGATGGCTTTTAGTTTCTAATGATTAACCATGATAATTAGTAAATAAATAATCAACTTTGCTATTAAAATAATAAAAGATTAATAATATTTTTGGAAAATAAAATCGACAAAATGAGGCGTTTAATCACGTGACATTAAACACCAATCAGAGAAGCGTGACGTCACATTTCGGATAAAACTACGATGTATAGTAGATTTCAAATTTTTTGGCAATTCATGTTAACAAACCTTTGATTTTTTGACATTCACGTATTTATCTTAAACTACACACTCAATAGTTTGCCACACACTATACACTTTTTCCTAAGTTCTAAACACGGAATTCATGAATTTTATTAATTTTCAACATCATATTTTAACAAAAAGAAAAAAAGTGAGGTTGTGAAAATACAGATAGTAAAATGCTATTTTTTTGACTATGGCTATAGTGATGAGCAAAGCAAGCAAAAAAATATAACAGAGTATGAAATCAACTAAGTGATTGAACTTTTTCTACTCACAAAAAGGCAAATTAAAATAAATCATCGTATTACTTTGAAAACTCACGACATTATTTTTAATTTAATATACTAGCAACGTACGTTAATATACTAGCGCTAAAGCGATTATATTTTTGTTGTATGTTCAGTTTTGAGATAATTAAGCGGTATTGCCACTGTCGGTTAACTAGTCAGCCGCCATGCTTCGTTCGTCATTCGTCTCGTTTGCTTGATGTCGTACGTTACGGGTGCTCCTCTATGTTCGATTTCCTAAAAAACTTGGCTTTCTCTCTGGACTTCGATTTGTTTAGTGATTTGGTGTGTTATTTATTAGTAGGATAGGATGGGATAGGATAGTAGGATATTATACGACTGACAGCAATTCGCGGTTTTTTATCAGCGTTGTATCTGCGTGATTAAAAGAAAAACGTAAAAACCCGACTGATTAACTTAATTAATGTATAAACCAATGAACAGATACTATGTCAGCCATTAAGCAACTTCTGAATTTATATCAGTCATATTTTAATATAGAATATAACTATCACTGCTATAAAAATTATTATGAACTCCTACCTCCGTGGCTAATGTATCAATCTTTACCTCTATATTATCTTTGTTCAGAAAATCGGCCATATTTATTTGTACATACGTCTCGCCAATGCGAAAGAAATCGACTATACATTGTGGAATTAGTTGATAATGGTGGCGATTCGGCGTCCTTCGCACTAAACTAAAATATGTCAAACTATAATTTTTAGTTTAGTTTAGTTTAGTGGAAAAGCTATTCGGTGTTTCCTTCGAACTAAATTTGGTCGACGACTAAGATGAACTAAATTGAGTAGAGCCACTTACGCCGTCTGGTGGCGAGTAGCAATATTAACGTCAAAAAGTTTGTAACAAAGAGAATATAATCACATATTTTACTCTGGTTTCAGCTTGAGGTTTGAACCATATAGGTATTATTATATTTATCTATGGTTCAAACTTCAAATATTTTAAATAACTAAATTGGATGTTTACAAATAGTAAAATACATAAAAAAGCATTATAATGAATATAAACAAGAAAAGAGCCAACAAAAGGCAAAAAGAGGTGATGTTGGAGCGACTCCACGCCAACATCGAGGTTGTGAGAGGTAAGGAATCCATATGCAACTACTAGAAGTCGCTCTTTTTCTCTACTTAGACTTACGCAGTAAGTACTTCGCTATACCGTGGATTTTACTTATCTACAGTCCCAAAATAAAGTAACTTTATTAATCTTTAACAAAAGAAACATGTCCACTTATTTTTTAATTTCATTTTTTAAGACTATTTTGTTTTCAGGGTATACAGTCATCAACTAAGCGACAATCACTTCATGTACCAAGTACAAGTGCAGGGATTGTCTGCGTACGATGTACCATGTACATCGAGTGCTTTCAAGGATGAATTCCCAGTGATATATGATAATATACAGACACCCATTCAACCAAGTCAACCTGCACCGATTCAGCCCACACTCACAACGTGCCACTCTTCCCCAATCCAGGCGTCAGCATCCCGCAGTTCTGATCTGCCACGACTATTCGGAAGGAAGCCTCGGTCACGTCGTGGCAGATCCAGACGCCCAACAACAAGTGAGGCCTTAGTTATGGCTCTCAACGAAAACGGACAAGCTTGGAGAGATTGTGCTGCAGGCTGCATATGTTATAGCCGCAGCAATAAGCTCATTAAACACCCAACCCTACTTCTTTAACCCTGAACCCTAATAATTATGAAATAATTTTACAATAATAAACAATTATTAGTATATAATGATGTTTTTATTACAATTTGTTTTATTAAAAACAAGCAATTAAATATTATTGTATTAATCTGGCTTATGACAGAAAATCATGATCATGATCTTCCTCTGTCTCTTCTATTGCATCAAGAGCTGGTTCAATTTGCTGTAACTGGTCTCCAGTGTCATCCTCATCTGCAAAGTGATATACATTTTTATTATACAGATATAAATGTAGCTTCATTATACTATGACATGCTGATTAGGAGGCCACGATATACAACCTCAATCTGAGAGAACCAATCTACTGTTGAGCTCCAAACTTTGAAACTCGAAATAGCTTCCTAAATTCCTCTTCATTTTTATAAGGATTTGAAGCTTCCCTAATATTCCATAATCAAAGTCTCTATTAGCAAAAATAATTAGATTCGAATGTTATCACCGAAGTAGTTGAACAACACACAAACTAACAACTTGTTCTGTAAATCAAGAAAAATAGGTGTTTTGCTTTTTACATACCTTTCCAATGAATTAACGGTCGCCGCCACCACAAATTCGTCCACACTTGACGATTAAATGAAGATATAACAAATAAAACACATACAAGTCTCCTTCAACTAATTTTAATCGTGATCTTTTACGTGCCGTCCAAATAACAACTAAAATGACGTTTGGCATCATAATTTTGGACTAAAAATGACACTAAAAGTGTGCAGCCGAATTGCGTTTAAACTAAATTGAGTAACTAAAACCGATTAAGTCGACATACTTCAAATTAGTTTAATCGTGTGGCCGTCCGAATACCAAAACCTAGTTTGACAGGACTAAACTTATTTTAGTTTAGTTCGAAGGACACCGAATCGCCACCATTGACTTTCTTCGTATTTTTTATTGTTTGGAACGTATATGAATTATTTGTCGTTGTACTTTTACATTGGGGCACTATACAGTATTTATAATACGAGATATTCATTATTTATTAAAAAACACAATTGATTTTCATACACAAACACGGCTGTTCTGCGAAATGTGACGTCATTCAAGACGGCATGACAGTCTTGGCCTTTTTCGCGGTCAATTTCAATTTCATTTCTTAAAACTTAAAATACAAACGTAAAAAAACTATTTTTCTTAAAATAATATATTTTTGGGGTGAAATAGATGCTAAGCTATAGTTTTAAACTAATTTCCAAATTTTGTCAACTAGCCTACTGTATTTTAATTGTCAGGAACCAGAAATCCGATTACAATTATTCTTCTTAGCTATATTCAACGGTAAGGTAGTAGCATAGGTATAGGCTTGAACGGTTACGACGCGGGTAAAACTACGGGGCGAAACAGTCATTGAAAATACATCAATTAACACATTCACTGCCACTATGATTTTCTTAATTCCTTCTGAGGTGCCACCAATTTTAAATTGGCGAAAAACATGGACTCGCCAGGCGAGTCGCCGGCACATGAACGAAATTTAAGTGGACTCGCCAGGCGAGTCGTCGGCACTGAATGACACAGAATGCCATCTAGTGCATAATAGTGTACTCAAATCATTCTGAACGAATGAATATTAAATTGATTGGTTTGTATTAGCTTCCGTTTCCTTTATTTCGAATAAATCAGTTCCCTGTCAGCCTTCATGGAACTTTGACCCCACTAAATATTAAATTCTATACTCACTTATCATCTCCCATGGGTGCGGTATATAGACAGGGAAGGATAGATAGATAGACAAAGAAAGACAATACAATACTCACTTATCGTCTCCCATAGTTTTCTGAATAGCCAGTTTGAGAGGCTCCGCGACATTGTCTGGGTCGAAAGGGGTGACGGTAGCGGCGTACCCCGCGCGCACGGCTCGCGCCGCGTTGGCGGGCTGGTCTCCGAACACGGGCATCGGGATCAGCGGCGTGCCGTACTTCAGGGCCTCCAGGTTGGACAGCAGACCGCCGTGCGTGATGAAGGCTTTTGTGTTGTTGTGGGCTGAGAGAACAAGGAAATAAATACATAAATGTTTACTGAATAATATCACACACGGTTAATTATATAGACTTATACAAAGCTTTAAGCGTGTATTATAGAATTTAAGTCACTGATAATCCTATTAATATTTTAAATGCGAAAGTTTGTGAGGATGTATGTACGTTTGTTACTCTTTCACGCAAAAACTACTTGACGGATTTGGATGAAACTTTACAGTAATATAGATTATACATCAAAATAACACATGGGATACATTTTATCCCGAAATTCCCGCGGGAACGGGTACAACGCGGGTGACATCACGGGGCGCGGCTGGTATATACTATTTTAGAGAACCCAATACACGGCTCGCACCGCTGCCGCTGTCTACGTTTCTAAGGCCAGTCTAACCTAAAATAGCAGGCTGAGGCATCCACGGCCTGATGTGCACGTTCGCAGGCACACCCGGGAGCTCCTCCTCGAACTTCCACAGCACGGTGTAGGGCAGCTCCCCGAGCACGCGGAGCACGGCCGCGCGCGAGGGCGGCGGCAGGCTCGCCGACTTCAGCACGGAGCCCATGCTGTAGTAGATCACGCCCTGCGGCGACGTGTCCAGGATGGCTTTGAGGTCCTGAGGAGAGGAGTAATAATCCTAACTAATATCTATATAATATAAAAGTCGAAAGTCGTGTTAGTTACACTATTTATAACTCGAGAACGGCTGAACCGATTTGGCTGAAAATTGGTGGGGAGGTAGTTTAGAACCAGGAGACGGATATAGGATACTATTTATCCCGTATTTCCTATGGGAACGGGTGCGCTGTGGGTGAAACCGCGGGGTACAGCTAGTATTATTATAAATGCGAAAGTAACTCTGTCTGTCTATTACCATTTCGTATATTTTGACAAAATTATTGAACCGATTTAAATGAAATTTGGTACACAGTTAGTCCAGAGCCTGAGAAAGGACACTGGCTACTTTTTATCCCGAATTTCCCGCGGAAACGGGTATAACGCGGGTGAAACCGTGGGGCGCGGCTCGTCTTTATAATATACAATTCTACTGTACGTATGTATGTCACTGAACTCGTAAAAGGCTGGACCGATTAGAACGATTTTTTTTGTATGTGTTTGGGAGGCGCCCTGGATGGTTTAGATCACGAAGCTAGAACAAAGCTTCACACACTAGCGACATCTATTGGGTTGCGGGTGGAACCACCGCGCGGGACAGCTATAAGAATAGAATTAAATCACTAAACCTTTTGGGGAAAAGGAAACGAATCGTTCTGGAGGGGTCCAGAACGATTAGTTTTTAGCTAGAAAATTGACACATTAGTCCACATTTTAACTCACGTTCTTAAAATAGAGTGAACATAAAACTCCACTTACCTCTGGCAACTCAGTCTTCGTCTCCTCAATATGATACCCCCCTATATCAACCACATTAGGGGGCAGACTCTGCGCAGGCGCAAACGACGGATGTGAGTTGACAAAGAGAATAGATATGTCATAAAGAGACTGTTCTAGAGGAGGGAGAGTGATGCCGCGGGCTGCAGCCAGAGGGGCGAAGATCTCAGAGTAGCGCTCCAGGGTTATGGCATAGTTCCACCTGGATGAAGAAATGATGGAGAGCATTAGAAACGACAGCCTCCGTGGTCTAGTGGTTTGAGCGCTCGGCTCGCGATCCGGAGGTTCTGGGTTCGATTCCCGGAGGGAATATCTCACAAAAATCACTTTGTGAGACTGTCCTCAGTTTGGTTAGGGCATTGCAGGCTGAATCACCTGATTGCCCTAAAAGTAAGATGATTCCGTGCTTCGGAGGGCACGTTAAGCCGTCGGTCTCGGTTCCTTACTACGGATAGTAGTCGTTACATGAGCCATGTCAGAGGCCTTAGGCGGCTCAATAACTCTGACACCAGGATTGGTCAGTTTGACCATCCACTCGATAAGAAGATTAGAAACGACTGGAAATCATGAAAAATACGCCTCAAGTTCTTATTCACCATTATACACATGTCAACGTGAAAACAAAATGGCTGCCACAACGAGCGCCAGAATATGGAACATTGGCTTTCTACTGACAGCTTGAATAATTTTACTGTCATTATGTTATGAAACAAAACAGCGTATAAAATCGTTAACTTTTTCGACTTAAAAGTCAAGAAAAGTTAATAAAGCTATCACTACATCAGTACATAGTATAAAATAAATAAATAAATAAATAAAAAAACAAAGTCGCTTGCCGCTGTCTGTCCCTATGTATGCTTAGATCTTTAAAACTACGCAACGGATTTTGATACAGTTTTTTTAATAGATAAAGTGATTCAAGAGGAAGGTTTATAAGTATAAAAATTCCCGATATTCCTACGGGAACGGGCACAATGCGGGTAAAACTGCAGGGCGCTGCTACTTGAGAATAAATCTTTTTAATACCCAACTCACCATTCTTCGAAGAGTAAGAAGTAATACAGCCCCAAATTGCTCCACCGCTGCCAAAAGTTCATAGGGACGGGGTAGTCGTTGAATATGAGGGGTATCGTAGCGACCGATTTCACTTCGTCCACGAGTCGCTCGGTGGTGGGGGCCATCACTATCCCGCTGAGGACTATCCACGGGGCTTGGACTACGGCCGCGAAACTGAAGAAAAATAATTAAATTATTTTATTTTAGGAAATTAAAAGTTTAATAAAATTTAAAAAGAAATCAAAACCTCCTTTCGCAAAAACGGGTTGACCGTTTATTGCCAAAATTAGCCACGCCACGAAATCGGTGCGGCCGTTTCAGAGCTACGGTGTCATAGACAGACATAGAAACACGGAATCACGTTTTTTTTTTATAGCCTGTTTTTTTGCGGTGGTTTTTAGCTATGTTTGACAAAAATCGGTCCGGCCGTTTTAGCGTAGTTAGTTTTTTAAGCAGAGGGCGCGTTAAGCAGTCAACCATATCGGAGACCTTTAGGCGGTCTATAAACTCCGATGCCGATGGTTAACCGCTAGCCTGCTCGAAATGAATTAACGAATACAGCGTCTATGGAAAACGCTGAAAATGCTTATCTTACCCAGCATCAATGTCTGAGAAGAACGTCTCTGTGAGGACTGCATCATATTTTACAGTCACCAAAGCTTTCCTCAGCTCTGGAATATTGGCCGTCGCCCTGGACACATTGTACGCGAACTGACGGACTAGGGAGAATCCAGCATTTATTTTTCTTTTGTTGTTCATGTCAAAATCTGCAATTTAAAAAACGAATCACGTAAGAGAGATGCCACATGGGCGATGCCGTTACACTGCGTCGTCGCTGCAACGTCCCAGCGTCTGCCGGCATGCCGCACGGCATGTAACAACATGCATCGGAACAACGCACGCGCAACACACAAGGAGGGGAGACGAGGCGGGAAGGGGGCTGCAGTGCGACGACGCATTATTGTTTACAATATCGAAGCTGTCGTTCAAAGACTACATACAATTTATATAAAACTACATCTACATCGACACTGCGACGTCGGAGTAAACTGCGTTGCGTTGCGTCGTCGCAGCGCTCATTTGGCACTCATTGCGTTAAAGTTACTGCGTTGCGACGATGCAGCGCAGCGACAGCGCCCGTTTGGCATCTCTCTTAATCGAACGAGAAACCCCAGAGTAATCGGTACAAAAGTCAACGAGGGAATGGGACTGATATCTCTACATACAGATTATAAATAATCTAGTTAGGGGTCAGTTGTAACACTATAATTAACTTCTTAGCCTTAATCTTAGTAATTATAAGCACCTATGTACAGTCAGCAAAAAATGTGGTCTACCACCCTACGGTTGAGATTCATTTGAACGTCATGAAACAACAAGGTCAATTTTCATTTAATAATAGAGGTCCAACTAAGTCACCCAATGATGTCAAATGTCAGGCATCTCAGATAACAGACAAAACGTCATAACACAATTGTGCATAGAAAAGTCAACCTTAGCGATCGTTACATCTCGCAGAAACTTTTGTCAAAAGTGGTAGACCACTTTCTTGGCCGACTGTACACTACTTCTATGGAAAATAAAGATTATTCTTATTCTTATTCTTATAAAAGTAAACTCAAGTACCTAAGTCAGTGGCCAATCCTGGTGTTGGAGTTTTTAGACCGCCTAAAGGACGACATGGTCTGACGATTGAAACAACCGGGGGCGACAGTTTAACGTGACCTCCGAAAAACGGTAGCGCTCAAATAGAACATACATAAAACAACAAAAAGAAACATCGGCCGAATTCAGAACCTTCAGTGTTCGAAGTCGGTGAAAAATAGAAATTAAGGTGTATTTTTGGTACCGACTGCAACAGCAGACATCAACTGCCGACCGCAAGCTATAACAGCCCGCCCTTTATCATACCTCGAATGGTCTCCAGCGTGGCACTGCCGTCTATAACGTGAAGATTCGGAGTAACTTCTTTGGGTGGAAACGCTGTCACCCATGTTACCTAGAAGGAATAAAAAATCATCACTAATACATAGTATGTATAAAACCAAGTCGCTTTCCGCTGTCTGTCCCTGTGTATGCTTAGATCTTTAAAACTACGCAACGGATTTTGATGCGGTTTGTTTTAATAGATAGAGGGATTCAAGAGGCAGGTGTATATGTATAAAAAATCCCGGAATCTCCACGGGAATGGGAACAACGCGGGTAAAACCGCGGGACGCTGCTAATGTGTTGCTAAGCGCATAACTTCAGAACGACTGAACCAATTTGAATGATTCTTTCTTTTATGTGTTCCTTATTGTCAGGACAAGGTTTTTATATAAGAAAATAAGTAATAACAATCTCGAAATTCCAACGGGAACGGGGGCACTGCGGGTGAAACCGCGGGGCACAGCTAGTTTAATACACAAACACAGTCAAAACTATTAAAGCGAGTCGTCGCCGGCATTGTGAACGTCAGCGACCAACTTTGATTATACGAGTATAAGAATCTCTTTCGTTTACACGGAATGTACATTTATCGTGCGCTCCTTGAGAGAGAGACTCGCCGAGAGTTAGTCGTTTTCTCGCGGGCGCGGTACCACTGCCTAAACTTACAAATATAAACCAATAGGATTGCATAAAATCTCCGGTCAGATATTTTATGCAATCCTATTCGTTTATATTTGTCCGTTTCTCCGCTCCGCAGCCTCGCTCCGCATCCTAAAGGGTATCTTCGACTTACTTCATGCCCTCCCTTGAGCAGCGCGTTGACGATCCCCTTGCCCAGGTGGTGGTGACTCTTGGAAGGCAGCGCGAAGATGCAGAGGAGGTGATGAGCGTCCGCCGCCGCCGCCGCCGCCAGCAGGAGGAGGAGGAGCTTCCACAACATGCTGACATCATGGACGGGAAAAAGATCAGTTTATAAAGTCAAGGCTTTCCATAAACGCTTAATAACAGCACTTTAGCTATCAAATGTTTTGTCCCTTTCCGACATACGCTTTTACCAAAGAGTAAAAGAGACAAAACACTTTAAAGTAGTGTTTTTTTTATAAAGCGTTTAAGAATAAGGCAGTCTTGCTTAATATTTAAGACTTCCTACTAATATTATAAATGTGAAAGTTTGTGAGGATGTGTATGTATGTTTGTTACTCTTTCACGAAAAAACTACTCAACGGATTTAGATGAAACTTTACATTAATATAGGTTATTCATCAGAAAAACACGTTATGGGCACGTTAAGCCGTCGGTCCCGGTTACTTTCTATGGAATAGTAGTCGTTACATGAGCCATGTCAGAGGCCTTTGGCGGCTCAATAACTCTGAAACCAGGATTGGTCAGGGTGACCATCCACTCGATGAAGAAGATCAGAATAACACATGGGATACATTTTATCCTGAAATTCCCACAGAAAGGGCACAACGCGGGTAAAACCGCGGGGCGCTGCGTATAGCATAAACCCATTAAGTGCTATCTTATCAAATCAGTTTATCAATTGTTTGCTCGTAGTACGGTTAACGCACTTGACAATAATATGTATAACTACTACTTAAGTACTTCTTGACATTAGAAAATACTTGATTACGATTGACTAGCAGCGCCTCGCGGGTTTACCTGAATTGTGCCTGTTACCGTGGGAATTTCGGGATGAAAAGTCCTTTAATCTTACAATTGGCAATCGCAATAAAAAATCTAATTTAATGAACTATCCTAGTAATGTTTGTGAGGATGGATGTATGTATGGATGGATGTATGTTTGTTGCTCTTTCACGCAAAAACTACTGAACAGATTTAGATGAAACTTTACAGTAATATAGGTTAAACATCAGAATAAAACATGGGATAGATTTTATCCCGAAATTCCCGCGGGAACGGGTACAACGCGGGTAACACCGCGGGGCGCGGCTAGTTATTTTATATGTCTTCGTTTATGTGCTTGTCTGCTAGAGGTCTCTTATACAGAAACCTGACTTAACCTACCTACAAATTAGGACAAAACAGGTTTGAAACTACCTAAGAAGGATCTAAAAAATATTATTATTAAATGAATCGAAACAACAAAACACTGAACAGGTTTAGAGATGTGTTCGTTAATTTTACTTATTCTATTATATGTCGATCAAGTTTCAAATTAAACGAACCCCGCGGTTTTACCCGCGTTGTGCCCGTTCCCGTGAGAATTTCGAGAATTTTTTTTACATATAAACCTTCCTCTTGAATCACTCTACCTATTTAAAAAAACCGCATCAAAATCCGTTGCGTCGTTTTAAAGATCTAAGCATACATAGGGACAGACAGCGGAAAGCGACTTTGTTTTATACTATGTAGTGATACTAATTTATATTATAAAAAGGTATAGTTCCGAACTAGTTTGTAAGGGCCAATCTTAAAAACTGCTGATCCGATTTGAATAATTCTTTTTGTAATAGATAGCTACATTCAACGGGAAGATATAGGCTACTTTTCATCTCGAAATTCCCATGGGAACGGGCACAACGCGGGTAAAACCGTGGGTCACGGCTAGTTTAGTATAAAAACTGTAGATGTTGATATTGAGGAAAAAATCGTATCGTGACTTTGATCGTGCGTCAAACATGGTTTGTTTAAAGAGCCTCTTTATTACACAGATTAAAGAGATTTTGTTATCTGATAACGTCTAATTAAATAAAAAATCGAGTCTTTTAATTAAAGTCGGTGGTCTAGTGGTATGTGCACTCGCCTGCCAAGACTGAGATCCCGGGTTCAATTTACCGGGTCGAGCGAAAACATGTTTCCTACATTTTAAACATGGCTCGAGTTTGAGATCACCAACCCGCATTAGGCAAGCGTGGTGATTACGACATCCTCCTCACTGTACTGATATCTTCAGTGAGACGAGAGGTTTTTAAAAAAAATATAAGTGGAGCAGAATTAATATCTAGTAAGTACTGGTTTTTAAGTTTAAGCCAACACTACTTGAATTGAAACTACGTTTACGGACCACGTCAACGTCAACCAAACGTCAGAAAAAAAAGTAAAATAAAAGCGAAAGTGTATCCGTAAACGTAGTTTCATTTCTATACTACTAGCAGCGCCCCGCGGCTTTGCCCGCGTTGTACCCGTTCCCGCGGGAATTTCGGGATGAAAAAAAGATGTTGTCCGATTCTCAGACCTACCCGATATGCACACAAATTTCATGAGAATCGTTCGAGCCGTTTTAGAGGAGTTCAACCACGGTACCCGTTCCGGCGGGAATTTCGGGATGAAAATCTCAGGAACTACCAATCCGATTCGACTTATTCTTTTTGTAATAGATAGCCATATTCAACGGGAAGGTTACAGGCTATTTTTCATCCTAAAATTCCCACGGGAACGGGTACAATGCGGGTAAAACCGCGAGGTCACAGCGGGGTGCTGCTATATACAATATGTAATATATACATATATAATATGTACCTATACTTAAAATAACCTTGGATTGAATGAATTAATAATAATCACTTTAATAGATGTATGAAGTCAATTTGTGATTGAAGTTATTATTTTCAAATTATGTTTAACGTTTAAGGCAAAATTACTTTTGTTAATTAGATGTTTTATACATATCATGTAACTGGAAAACTTTGCATCCATTGAACAACAGACTGATATTAACAGCCTCCGTGGTCTTGTGCTTTGAGCGCTCGGCTCACGATCCGAAGTTTGCGGGTTCGATTCCCGGTGGGGACAATATCTTGCAAAAATCTCTTTGTGAGACTGCCCTCAGTTTGGTTAGGGCATTGCAGGCTGAATCACCTGATTGCCTGAAAAGTAAGACGATTCTGTGCACGTTGGCACGTTAAGCCGTCGGTCCCGGTTACTTTCTACGGATAAGTAGGTAGTAGTCGTTACATGAGTCATGTCAGAGGCCGTTGGCGTCTCAATAACTCTGACACCAGGATTGGTCAGGGTGACCATCCGCTCGATGAAGAAGAACAACAGAAGTCTATCTACATATTACAAAAAAGTCCCCGGCCGCGTCTGTTCGCGATAAACTCAAATACTACAGCACGGATTTTGACGCGGTTTTTTTAAAATAGATAGAGTGTAAAGGAAGATTTTTTTGTAAGTATAAAAAATCCAGAAATTTCCGAAAACGCGGGTAAAACCGCGGGGCACTGCTAGTAGTTAGATATTAATAAAACAGACTTACCCAAAATTTGAGAACTTCCTGCGTTTTAAAACACAACAACAAAACAATTATTGTAATGACCTCACAGGACACTGATAACAAGAGTTAACTAAATATACCTATAATACATTATATTGATACCATACGGTCTAAAGATTGGAATGACTAAAACTTGTTTCATGTATGACCAATTACGGGTCGTCAATTTCTAGGGTTCCGTACCCAAAAGGTAAAAACGGGACCCTATTACTGAGACTTCGCTGTTCGTCTCACGTCTGTCACCAGGCTGTATCTCAAGAACGGTGATAGCTAGACAGTTGAAATTTTCACAGATGATGTATTTCTATTGCCGCTATAACAACAAATACTAAAAATAAAATAAAACAAATTTTCAGGGGATCCCATACAACAAACGTGATTGTTTTACCGTTTCTTGCTCGATACTAATATCGGTGACAGGTAAACGCTTAAACTATTCACAGAATATTAGTTAATAATAGTACGGAACCCTTTATGCGCGAGTCTCGCACTTGGCCGGTTTTTTACCATCGGTTCGTAGTTCAATGTCAAACGTAGTTCGTGTTTGAGATCACTAATACGTACATATAAGGAATACCGTTGTTGTATTAAGATTGTAGTTAAATTTCCAAAATGGCGCCCACAAATGGCGGAATGGAGGGAAGAGTTGATTTTTTTTAAACGTTCTATATTTAGAACCTATATTATGTAGTTACCTATTTTGTATTTTAACAATGAAAAAAGTGCCTGAAAACCACAGTTATTGTAGTTAGACTGTTTGTAGTCCATGAGAAAAATTTGAAGGACCTAAAGGCGTTTATTAACTAAATAAACCGCGCTCCGCAGTGTTACCCGTTCCTGCGGGACTTTCGGGATAAAATGTATCCCATGTGTTATTCTGATGTATAACCTACATTACTGTAAAGTTTCATACAAATCCGTTCCGTAGTTTTTGCGTGAAATAGTAACAAACATACATACATCCCCACAAACTTTTGCATTTTTAGTGCAGTGACCTTGAGTTTATTTAATGTTTAGTTAAAAAATCGAAACCTTTAAACCTCTCACATAAAAAAAATGTCATAAGCTAATCCATAAACATTGAATTTATATAATAACAAAAAAAACTCATTTATTAAGAGATTTAAGATTTAAGTGCTCAATATTTAAAAATCATCTTACATACTTAGTTGCACTTACGTATTCTATTTTTTTATTAAAAAATACAAACAAACCTCATTCGTACACCAAACACTTAAAACACCATTAAAAAAACAAATTACACTAATAAGTTTTATACACAAATCTAACAAGTTTATTTAAAACTTTTTCGATATTATTATTCGCGCGCACGTTGTATATGAATGTCGAATCTTGACTAATGATTTTACTCCTCTCTGTATTATGTTCAAGAGTATTAAACCTACCTATGTATACTACCAGCCGCGCCCGCGATTTTACCCGCGTAGTACCCGTTCCCGCGGGAATTTCGGCATAAAATCTATCCCATGTGTTATTCTGATGTATAACCTATATTACTGTACACTTTCATCCAAATCCGTCATGTAGTTTTTGCGTGAAAGAGTAACAAACATACATACATAACAAACTTTCGCATTTATAATATTAGTAGGAGACGTAAGATTCGACCTTGTAATTTTATCTTAGAATAGACATTGAATTTGTTATCATAGTCGCATCATATTAATTCGTAACTATTACAAGTAATTTTTTAGACAAAATTAATTGTAGACTGTAACTAATAGTGTCCGCGGTTTTACCCGCGTTGTGCCCGTTCCCGTGGGAATTTCGGGATGAAAAATAGCTTATAGCCTTCCCGTTGAATGTGGCTATCCATTACAGAAAGAACTATTAAAATCGGATGGGCAGTACCTACCCGGGATTAGCGCGTTCAAACAAACTAAAAATCTTACTATTCAGCTTTTCGATTCGGAATTGTCAATTATGATTTAATGATAAACAAAAACAAAAACAAAAATTTACGTATTATTTTTTACTAGCCGCGCCCCGCTGTGTTACCCGCGTTGTATCGTTTCCGGCGGGAATTTCGGGATAAAATGTATCCCATGTGTTATTCTGATGTATAATCTATATTACTGTAAAGTTTCATCCAAATCCATCCAGTAGTTTTTACGTGAAAGAGCAACAAACATACATCCATATATACATGCATCCATCCTCACAAACTTTCGCATTTATAATATTTGTAGGATAAATATCCACTTTTATGATTAAAATGTTGGTCTTTTACCGGAACTAAAACTTGTTCAGACCACTAAAATACCATCGCAGTCTATCGAATGTCGATAAAATATTTTGTATGCACAAGGCACATCACTATTTCAAGTGTTGAGTAACAAACAACCTGACCACTTATTGTATTTGTATAGTTATATTTATTAATTGAATAAGTTGTCAACGCCTCGGTGGTCTAGTGGTATGTGCACTCGCCTGCCAAGACTGAGGTCTCGGGTTCAATTCCCGGGTCGAGCGAAAAAATGTTACCTACTTTACAAACATGGCGAGATTATCTCATCTTTTTATCACGTATTTAAGACTAAAATCCGTATTTTATATCGCTATTATTTCCAGAGTTACAGACGGTCAAATTTTGCTGATTAGACAGAGACAGCACTACTAGCCTGTGACGTCACAAGCTTGTAGCGCCGTAGATTTCCCTTTCTTGAAAGGGACAGGAGAGAATCTTTCAGAGCTTATAATTTCTTTATTTTTTAATCGATTTTGATTCTGATTTCAGTTTTGATGAAAATTTAGTTATTTTGTTAAATTCATCTATCAAATTGTACACTTTTAATATCAGGCAAATATTATTTGCATGCAACATACGAGTACATATACTCATTAATCAAACATATGTATTTAAGCATGACTAATGAACAATTTCTGTATTTATTCTTGTTCTTAAAGCAGGTTGCCTTGTGTTGTGATAAGCATATTAAGCACTTAATACTGTTACATAGTATTTGAACGAACGTACAGTCACGAGTTTAATTTGGGACCACCTAAGGTTGAATATCGTGTATAATTTGGGACCCGCCTAAGGTTGAATATCGTGTATAATTTGGGACCCACCTAAGGTTGAATATCGTGTATAATTTGGGACCCACCTAAGGTTGAATATCGTGTATAATTTGGGACCCACCTAAGGTTGAATATCGTGTAGCAAACTTACGCTATTCAGAGTTATTATATACTAGCAGCGCCCCGCGGTTTTACCCGCGTTGTACCCGTTCCCGTAGGAATTTCGGGATGAAAAATAGCCTATAACCTTCCCGTTGAATGTGGCTATCTATTACAAAAAGAATTATTCAAATCGGTTCAGTAGTTTCTGAGATTAGCGCGTTTAAACAAACAAACAAACAAACAAACAAACAAACAAAACAAACTCTTCAGCTTTATAATATTAGTATAGATTAATATATATTCAGACTAGCAGAGAGTTTTTGGGCGCTATTCAGAGCTAATATTGTATCGCAATATCAATGTCATATTGTTTATTGAATTTGTTCGGGCATACATATTAATAAATAAAACGTCCTGTTCTTATTTAAAGATTTATTTTTAATTAAAAATATAAATTGTCTTAAGAATTAATTACAATGATTTTTTAAAATATATACTTACTTATGGTGGGTTACACTGGTATTTTATTTGATCAAATTTATCTTATTAACAATTCAATTATCTAATGTATGAAAGTAAAGCAATACTCTCCTTAACTTATAGAAAGAAGTTTTAGTACTTATACAAAAATTACTACCTACTTAAAAATACTGTAAAAATTCCTCACGAAAACAGTTTTGAACTGAAAAGATGTCATTTCCGTGAAGTTACAGTCATTTTGGTATAGGTTTAAGTTAAGTAAGGAAAGTTCCATTTTTATTTAATACTATTTTAACACATTTTTACATAAAAATATAACTTACGTAGAAAAATACTAAATACCAAAATCACTGTATCAACAAAAATGACAGCAATCAGACCAATGCATTCTAATGATATTAGTCAATCAATTTGTAAAGAAGTTAAAGCTGTAAGTTCGGTAATGATACAGTAATCTTGGTATAACCAAGAGTCCGAAATCAATGACTGTGGTAAAATGTCTAATAATAAAAACTTTTTAAATCGACCTCCTTACACAAACGTCACAAACGTCAAACTTCCCGCCTAACTAGTGAAGTGACATTACATCACAAATCGACTAAACACAGTCAAGATAACCACAGACAACATAGACATCGATTTGTGGACAAAGCCCGCTGAACAGGTATCGAGATGGCTAAACAACTCGATATAATTCTTAGCCGGTTCATGAGAACTATCTATAGTTGGTTCTGTGAGACCAATGGTAGAATCTTTGAATAATAAGTTATTGTTGCCATCGAAAGGCGAGAAAATCTCAATGTTTATAAGTTGGGTCCCTGTTGCCGCGTTGTATCCGAAATACTGGTCTAAAGAGTCCAGGAGTACGTTAATACTGTTGAATGAAGGACTGCCTCTGTAAAATTAAGAGTTTTATATGAATATGAGCATTCAATAAAGATATGTACAGCAGTACACGTGATCACAAGCGAGTACTAATGTAAAGTATCGTCCTATAACACCCCACTGCAGATCAAACACCTCTCACTGAAGATGTTAGTACAGCGAGGAGTACACGTGATCACAAGTGAGTACTAATGTAAAGTATCGTCCTATAACACCCCACTGCAGATCAAACACCTCTCACTGAAGATGTTAGTACAGCGAGGAGTACACGTGATCACAAGCGAGTACTAATGTAAAGTATCGTCCTATAACACCCCACTGCAGATCAAACACCTCTCACTGAAGATGTTAGTACAGCGAGGAGTACACGTGATCACAAGCGAGTACTAATGTAAAGTATCGTCCTATAACACCCCACTGCAGATCAAACACCTCTCACTGAAGATGTTAATACAGCGAGGAGTACACGTGATCACAAGCGAGTACTAATGTAAAGTATCGTCCTATAACACCCCACTGCAGATCAAACACCTCTCACTGAAGATGTTAATACAGCGAGGAGTACACGTGATCACAAGCGGGTACTAATGTAAAGTATCGTCCTATAACACCCCACTGCAGATCAAACACCTCTCACTGAAGATGTTAATACAGCGAGGAGTACACGTGATCACAAGCGAGTACTAATGTAAAGTATCGTCCTATAACACCCCACTGCAGATCAAACACCTCTCACTGAAGATGTTAATACAGCGAGGAGTACACGTGATCACAAGCGAGTACTAATGTAAAGTATCGTCCTATAACACCCCACTGCAGATCAAACACCTCTCACTGAATGTTCATAATATATTATGTATTACCTTCTAGTGAGTATTTCCGCGTCCACCACGTAAGCCAGTGCACATCCATCGTCGATGTTCACTCCAGTAGTCGCCGCTAAGGAGTTGTTACGGCAAAGGGCTCGGAACTGGTTGGCTTGTAGATTCAAAGAGGTTAAATGAGCTGGAATAATAAAAAATATCGTATTTTATATTCACGAAAAAGGTTTCATTATTAAAAAAGGTTTCATTCACAAAAAAGAAGGTCTTATACAAACGTAGAATTTTTGTGTTTTTGTTACTTTATGGACTTATGGAGTTATTGTACGGTACTTGATATACTAAAATGACGAGTCAGCGAGTAAACTCGTCCCTTAAACAAATTTAATGAGAGATCTTTTTAAAGTGAGGGATAGATTCGGTCTCTATTCAAACTCTATCGAAAAATACTCCTAAAGTTGATTCCCCCAGTCTAACATTTCACTGGTTTTAGTAGGTGCCTAGTATATATTGAGTTAGGTTCTTCACCGAGTGGGCGGTCAACCTGACCAATCCTGGTGTCAGAGTTATTGAGCCGCCAAAGGCCTCTGACATGGCTCATGTAACGACTACTATCAGTAGAAAGTAATCGGGACCGACGGCTTAACGTGCCCTCCGAAGCACGGAATCATCTTACTTTTCGGGCAATCAGGTGATTCAGCCTGCAATGCCCTAACCAAACTGAGGACAGTCTCACAAAGTGATTTTTGTGAGATATCCCCACCGGGAATCGACCCCGGAACCTCCGGACGGTGAGCCGGGCGCTCAAGCCACAAGACCACGGAGGCTGTTGTTGAGGCTGTATTGAGTTAGGTGACACTGGCAAATATCAATAAGACGGTTATCCACTAGGGTAGGCAGCCTTGTCTCTAGGGCTGCCTCGCCCAGAGGCCGCGCGCTTGGAGACACTGCCTCACTCTACGGCTGCCGTCAGACTACGCCACGAGCACCATTTTGTACTTACTAGCTATATTCTGTGTGCTGACGAAGGCAACGCTTGTCTCTGGGTCGGCCAGACACGCGAGAGACCCGTTGTTGCCGAAGTACATGTTAGAGTAGTCCCAGGCACAAGTGACTGCAAAAAGTATGATTACAAATAACCTTTGATTAACAACTAACAATGTCGGATCAGCGCTAAAAATACGTCTCAGTGAATAACAGCGCACTTGAAACGTGAGCTCTTATTTTATTAATAAGACTAGCTGTGCCCCGCGGTTTCACCCGCAGCACCCCCGTTCCCGTGGAAATTTTGAGATTTTTATTCCTTATTTTTCTTATATAACAACCTTGTCCTGACAATAAGGAACACATTAAAAAAAGAATCATCCAATTTGGTGCAGTCGTTCTGAAGTTATGCGCTTAGCAACACATTTTGCGATTCATTTTTAGGGTTCCGTAGCCAAATGGCAAAAACGGAACCCTTATAGATTCGTCATGTCTGTCTGTCTGTCTGTCCGTCCGTCTGTCTGTCTGTCTGTCCGTATGTCACAGCCTTTTTTCTCCGAAACTATAAGAGCTATGTTGTTGAAACTTAGTGTGTAGATGTATTCTGTGAACCGCATTAATATTTTCACACTAAAATAGAAAAAAAATAAAATTTTAGGGGGGTCTCCCATACTTAGAAATGAAAAAAATATTTTTTTTTTCATCAAACCCATACGTGTGGGGTATCTATGGATAGGTCTTCAAAAATGGTATTGAGGTTTCTAATATCATTTTTTTCTAAACTGAATAGTTTGCGCGAGAGACTCTTCCAAAGTGGTAAAATGTGTGTCCCCCCCCCTGTAACTTCTAAAATAAGAGAATGATAAAACTAAAAAAAATATATGATGTACATAACAATGTAATCTAACACCGAAAATTGGTTTGAACGAGGTCTAGTTAGTAGTTTTTTTTTTACGACATAAATCGTAAACCGCAAAAAAATACTGATTATTCATTCAATAACTCAAATGTAAATAAAAAAACATTTATTTCAAGAACTTCTTTATTATGTTACTCGCTGCTACGGAACCCTTCATGGGCGAGTCCGACTCGCACTTGTTATATTATAGATAATTCTACTGTAGGTACGTGTGTATTTCACTGAACTCCTCCTAAATGTCTGGACTAATTTCAATGATTATTTTTGTATGCGTTCGGATGACACCCTGGATGGTTTAGATTCACATTAGCGACATCTATTGGGTCGCGGGTGGAACCACCGCGCCGGACAGCTTGTATTAGTATACGATGTCAATGTTTTTTTTTGTATGTGTTTGGGTGGCACCCTGGATGGTTTAGATTCACACTAGCGACATCTATTGGGTCGCGGGTGGAACCACCGCGCGGGACAGCTAGTATTAATATAGATTCTACCTAGATAGATAAACTTACAGGAATTGTTTTGAATTGCACCTGTAACCTGCGGCTTGCAGACAGAACACAGAGATGTGGTGTTGAAATCCTGAAAACAATATCCGCCTATTCATAAACGATATTCAACTCAAACAGTGATTTAAAGTGTTTTGTCTCTTTCGCACTTTGACAAATAGCACACACACACACACACACACACACACACACACACACACACACACACACACACACACACACACACACACACACACACACACACACACACACACACACACACACAGAGAGAGAGAGAGAGAGAGAGAGAGAGAGAGAGAGAGAGAGAGACGCGCTCACGCATACACACATTGACACGGACGTCAAACTTAAAACGCATCTCTTTTGCGTCAGGGGTCAAAAATAGCAAAGACAATCGATAAAATTGCCGTTAAACGTACAGTGTCCGAGAGTTTGTGAGATGCGTCGATGGCGCCGGGTGCGCACGCGCCGCTGAAGAACTCGCCGACCGAGCGTGCGTAGTCGCAGTCCTTCTGCAGTATACTGCGCTCGTGACCGGCGCGGACGAACGAGACGTATGCTGGAACAGGGATAAGTAGGGATAAGTATTTCCCAGGAAAAAAACAAATGAAAAATCTATTGAAACGCATTCTTATAAAATACTAGCAGCGCCCCGTGGCTTTGCCCGCGTTGAGCCCGTTCCCGTAGGAATTTTCGAAAATCCTTTCTTAGTGTGCACTTACGTCACTTGAAGAACCTTCCTGCCAAATTTCATGTTTCTAGGTGTAGCGGTTGAGGCTGTGCGTTGATTATCAGTCAGTCAGTCAGTCAGTCAGTCAGGACTTTCAATTTTATATATATAGATTACATACTAGCAGCGCCCCGCGGTTTTAATCGCGTTGTGCTCGTTCCCGTGGGAATTTTGGAATTGAAAATAGCCTCGAAATAATCTCTTTCACGCATAAACTACTAAACGGATTTGGATGACACTTTAAAGTAATATAGGTTATACATCAGAAGAACACATGGGGTACATCTCATCCCAAAATTCCCACGGGACCAGGCACAAGCGGGTAAAACCGCGGGGCGCTGATAGTAAGTATAGTTTAAATATATGCTTCGGAGGGCACGTTAAGCCGTCTGCCCCGGTTACTTTCTACGGATAGTAGTCGTTACATGAGCCATGTCGGAGGCCTTTGGCGGCTCAATAACTCTGACACCAGGATTGGTCAGGGTTACCATCTACTCGATGAAGAAGAAGAATATATATAGATAGTAAAGCTGTCTCCTTACCTAATCCCCCGTATTCTGGGAAGCACGCCTTCCCCCCCCTAAGGTTCTCAAACCGCGTGATGTTACTCTGGACCGAGGTTTCCTTCAAGAAGGCCGCGATCCTCGTGGCTGCTGCGCGCTGGTTCTGCACCATCTTCACTGGAGCCAACTTGAAATGCCTGCAAGAATTAATAGCCTGTAAAACCCTCTGCATATCAAACACTTCACTGCAGAATAAACCTGCTTTGATCAAATAATATAGAATTTGATCAATCCACTAGCAGCGCCCTGCGATTTTACCCGCGCTGTGCCCGTTCCTGTGGGATGTTTTCGATGAAAAGTAGCCTATAACCTTCCTGTCGAATGTGGCTATCTCTTACAAAAAGAATTATTCAAATCGGATTGGTAATTTTTGAGATAAGCGTGTTCAAACATACAAACTCTGTAGCTTTATAATCCTAACTAATATTGTAAATGCGAAAGTAACTTTGTCTGTCTGTCTGTTACGCTTTCACGCCAAAACTACTGAACCGATTTGAATGAAATTTGGTACACAGTTAGTCCAGAGCCTGAAAAAGGACATAGGCTACTTTTTATTGCGAAATTCCTGCGGGAACGGGTACAACGCGGGTGGACTAGACCACTAGACCATTGGAGGAGACATTTCTTCGCTCGACCCAAGAATTGAACCCAGTACCTCAATCTTGGTAGGCGAGTACACAAACTAGACCTCCGCAGCGTTTAAAGGGAAGACATTTTCAAAATTCCCCTTACTTCCTAGCCAGATATCCATAGTTGGAAGGTGATGCGATGAAATCAGCTATGCCATCACTGATATCCTTCAGACAGTCGAGGATCCTGGTCTTCTGGAGGCAGGTGATGGCAGGCTGGACTCCCAGGGTGTAGGCAGCTGCGCGGATCCAGGAACACTTGGTCTGTTCGTTGTTAGAGATCGTGCACCAGCGTTGAGGGCTTGAGATTGATGGAGAGGAGTCTATGCTTGGGATTGATCGGACTGGAGACATACAAATATTTAAATATTTATTAGTTTCATATTGATTTTAAGTTGTCAGTAGTCTTCTTCTTCATCGAGTAGATGGTCAACCTGACCAATCCTGGTGTCAGAGTTATTGAGCCGCCAAAGGCCTCTGACATGGCTCATGTAACGACTACTATTCGTAGGTAGTAACCGGGACCGACGGTTTAACGTGCCCCCCGAAGCACGGAATCATCTTACTTTTTGGGCAATCAGGTTATTCAGCGTGCAATGCCCTAACTTATTGAAGGCAGTCTCACAAAGAGATTGTCAAAAAGAGTTGTCAGTAGTTTAACAATAATAAACGGAATCCCAACACCAAGTTCAACCCGTTGTTGGAACGAAGTCCCTTATCGCGCGTTGCGAAAGGGGGCTAGACGGAAAAAATGTAACGACACTTTTTGCGTTAGAGAGAGACAGACAGACTCTCTCTCTCTCTCTTATAGAAAGCAAGCCAGATATTTTCGTTTCGTCTTTCTATTTCGCATTGAACAGTGTGGTGTCGCGACGATTATTTTTGTTCATAATAAATAAACTTCGTTCCATCCGGGTGTCCCTGACACCTCTCAAGTTTTTTTTCTCTCAAGCTTACTCTGAGCAGTATAGTTTCCGACGGTCACTGGAGCGTCTTCGAAGACGATCCTGGCGCTGGAGGAGCTGCTGGTGAGCGCGGTGAACAGCACCGACTGCCAGGTGTTGCCGCCAGGGTTGGCTCCTAGCGGGAACCAGGTGCGCATGCTGGAGAAGATCTCGGCGGCTTTGGCGCTGGGAAAAGGGTGGATTGTTTTAGATGCGGTTAGGCAGACCAGACACTCATAGTGCAGGTGTGAGCTCAACCCAATATAATGCTCTAAGAATATTGAAATATTATAAAACCCAGAACTAAGCTTGAAGCCTGTATTATGAATGTAACGAATTTATACTTTGACACATTTTTAAGTTATATATTTTTGACATTTAGCAATCTGTGTAAGCACACCGTGCATAGATACCAACAGTGTCCAAATTATTGAGGTGGAGGGTTGATACTCTGAGTCACAGGATTCCTAGGTCAGTGTGCTTAGTGCGAGTTATCCAATTGTTTAACTTTAACTTCACGTTTGCGTTTAAATGGGTTCCCAACTAGTGGTCCGTGAACCACTGGTGGTCCGTGAACCACTGGTGGTCCGTGAACCACTGGTGGCCCGTGAACCACTGGTGGTCCGTGAACCACTGGTGGTCCGCGGAAGACAAAATGTGGTCCACAGACGCACCAAAAGTCGAAATATAATTCGCGAACCAGATGTCAACCCACCATAATCAAAGATTGAACAAAAAAACTACCGTATTTTTGTATGATTATGGTGAGAAATAAACGAAACGATTTATTATAATCTCGAATATAGATAGAAGTGCCCCTACCACCACCCATCCAAGTAGGGGTTGAGGTGCTCGTTGCTTAACAATCATAATGAGCTAACAATGCTAAGTCAAACTACGCCACTGCACATAAAAATAATTAAACTATACTTATCCACATAAAATTAGAAACTAAATGAAACCTCATCCTATCCTATCCTAACTAATATTATAAATGCGAAAGTTTGTGAGGATGGATGCATGTACGGATAGATGTATGTTTGTTGCTCTTTCACGCAAAAACTAGGTACTGAATAGTATGAAACTTTACAGTAATATATATTACACATCAGAATAACACATGGGACAAATTTTATCCCGAAATTCCCGCGGGAACGGGTACAACGTGGGTGAAACCGTAGGGCCTAGCTAGTAAAAAGTATAAAGTTCTTACTTGTTAGTAACAACAGCTCCCCACGGCTGCCTGATGAAGGCGCAGGGAGAGGTGGTGTTCGTCAGGGAAGGCTGGATAGGCACCAGCGTCCCGTTGGGGCAGAGCAGCGAGTAGGACGGCGCGTCTACTTGGTTGTAAGCCTGTGGGACAGCTTATTAGAGACAAGCTGTTCTGGGTAGTTCCACCCGCAGACCAATAGATGGCGCTAGTCTTCTTATCGAGTGGATGGTCAACCTGACCAATCCTGGTGTCAGAGTTATTGAGCCGCCAAAGGCCTCTAACATAGCTCATGTGACGACTACTATCCGAAGAAAGTAACCGGAACCGAACGGCTTAACGTACCCTCCGAAGTACGGAATCATCTTAATTTTCGGGCAATCAGGTGATTCAGCCTGCAATGCCCTAACCGAACTGAGGACAGTCTCACAAGTGAATTTTTTGAGATATCCCCACCGGGAATCCAACCCGGAGCCTCCGGATCGTGAGCCGAGCGCTCAAACCACTAGAACACGGAGGCTGACGGCGCTAGTGAAACAGATCGTGCTAACGCGCAGAAATGTATCGAGAGTTCGAGACGTTATTTTGTTATTAAATAAGCACACTTTGTAAGAAATTTGGGATGAAATAGTGTGGACAGCTTATTAGAAACTAAAGTACTGTCGCAAAAAGCAGGCAGAATTTCGTCCATTAACCTTTTTCTATTTGTAGTATAGGTATAAATTACAGTAAAGTATTGGCCTGTAATGTAATGTCCCACTGCTGGGCAAAGGCCTCTCATCTCACTGAAGATATCAGTGCAGTAAGGAGGATTAGGCCTATAATCTATTTTTAATGATCTATTTAAAATGTGGACCAATGTCGTCAATTTTCCAGCCGAAGACGAATGCTCCTGAAGAGGAAAAAGGTTTAGTAATTTTATTTCATTCTTACCCTATCTCTAAACCTTTTTCCTCTTCAGAAGCAATCGTCTTCGGCTGGAAAATTGACGACATTTAACCAAATTTTGTGCCAATCCAAAAAAAAAGTATACTTTTCATCACGAAATTTCCTAGCAAACGGGCACAACGCAGGTGAAACCGCGGGGCACTGCTAGTAAATACTTTGATGAGATATCACTCACACTGAAGTACTCCCGAACATGCTGCCACGCCACATATGCGACAGCTGGCGCGTCTTGGTTCGCATTATTCTTCAAGCACTCCAACGCCTGCAGGTGCCGGTTGGCGTCGCTCCGCCCCGCGATGGAGCCCGAGTTGTACCCGTTGCAGCTGCCCGACGACCCGCACAGGGAGCAGAGAGAGGGGAACTCGGATTCTGTTGGGGAGAATGAGTATCAGAGTTGATAAGAGCTTGGTCTATCTTACCGCTATACACTAGTACTAGCACCCCGCGGTTTTAGCCGCGTTGTGCCCGTTCCCGTGGGAATTTCGGGATGAAAAATAGCCTTTAGCTTTCCTCGATAAATGGACTATCCAACACTGAAATAATTTTTCAAATCGGACCAGTAGTTCCTGAGATTAGCGCGTTCAAACAAACAAACTCTGCAGCTTTATAATATTATAGTATAGATTTTTATCTGACGTTTCGGCCCCTTAACAAGAACTGTGGTCTTCTTCTTCATCGAGTGGATGGTCACCCTGACCAATCCAGGTGTCAGAGTTATTGAGCCGCCAAATGCCTCTGACATGGCTCATGTAACGACTACTATCCGTAGAAAGGAACCGTGGTGACAGAAGACTTTACGTGAGTCTTCAGTGACCACTGTTCCTGTAAAGGGGAAGTGTATCCGTAAACGTAGTTTCAATTCAAAATGAGTAGTGTTCACTTCAACTTAAGAAACCAGTACTATTATAATAGGCTGCTTTTGGGAAATAAACTTTATTTATTTGTAGTAGAACAATAATATTACGTACTGAGCTGAGCGTCGACGGTAGCGTTATGACTCCAGGTGCCAGGTCTGCAGGCGGAGCTGAAGAACAGGCTGAGGCCCTTCACCTCCAGCTGGTCTGCAGTCTTGAAGTCGGTGTTCACCTTGGCAGGAACCCTGTCGGTCTGAGCGGCCTGCGGGATGTTTGAATTCAATTAACAAGAGGTTTATGAATCCTACTATTTTTATAAATGCGAAAGTTTGTGAGAAATGTACGTATGTATGTTTGTATGTTTGTTACTCTTTCACACAAAAACTACTAAACGGATTTGGAGGAAACTTTATAGTAATATAGATTATACATCAGAATAACACATGGGATATATTTTATCCAAGACATAGTTGTTGACGACAACGTCTGGGTGTAAATTATAGATTCTTATAAAGTATTTGTCTATAATACAAGCTTAGAGCTTACTTTGGGTCTAATTAACCGTGTGTGAATTTGTCCGGGTGTATATACTTACAGCATATTCCAATCCCCTCAATACCCTGGGCGACCACCGGAGATCAGTCTCATCGAACCCTGGATGACAGTACCTTCCGCCGCGAAGACCTTCCAAGCCATTGGTGTGGGTACTGGGAACCACCGCCACCGCTTCGAAGGCATAGGGCTCTGAAACAAGCATCGTTCTATAACACCTCACTGCAGATCAAACACCTCTCACTGAAGATGTTAATCTTCTTCTTCTTCATCGAGGATGGCCAACCTGACCAATCCTGGTGTCAGAGTTATTGAGCCGCCAAAGGCCTCTAACATAGCTCAAGTAACGACTACTATCCGTAGAAAGTAACCGGGACCGACGTCTTAACGTGCCCTCCGAAGCACGGAAGCATCTTACTTTTCGGGCAATCAGGTGATTCAGCCTGCAATGCCCTAACTAAAATGAGGAAAGTCTCACAAAGAGTTTTTTGTGAGATACCTCCACCGGGAATCGATCCCGGAACCTCCGGGTCGTGAGCCGGGTACCCAAACCACAAGACCACGGAGGCTGTTAATACAGCGAGGAGTACACGTGATCACAAGCGAGTACTAATGTAAAGTATCGTCCTATAACACCCCACTGCAGATCAAACACCTCTCACTGAAGATGTTAGTACAGCGAGGAGTACACGTGATCACAAGCGAGTACTAATGTAAAGTATCGTCCTATAACACCCCACTGCAGATCAAACACCTCTCACTGAAGATGTTAGTACAGCGAGGAGTACACGTGATCACAAGCGGGTACTAATGTAAAGTATCGTCCTATAACACCCCACTGCAGATCAAACACCTCTCACTGAAGATGTTAGTACAGCGAGGAGTACACGTGATCACAAGCGAGTACTAATGTAAAGTATCGTCCTATAACACCCCACTGCAGATCAAACACCTCTCACTGAAGATGTTAGTACAGCGAGGAACACGTGATCGACTTACCCAGTCTATTGGCGTCCCTGATGGTAGCGATCACTCTGACATCGTTGGGAACTTGTTGTGCCAGTAGAAGCACTTCCTCTTCAGAGAAATATCCAATGTCAACTTCATTTCTCCACATTTTCAATGCACAGTCAATTCTAAAATATAAAATTAAAGATAGTAAGTATAAGCCTGTAATGTCCCACTGCTGGACAAAAGCCTCTCATCTCACTGAAGATATCAGTACAGTGAGGAGGATATCGTAATCACCACGCTTGACTAATGCGGGTTGGTGATCTCAAACCCGAGGCATGTTTGAAAAGTAGGAAACATGTTTTCGCAGCTAGACAGCTCACTCACCGAGATTCGACAGACTGACAGACAGCCATACTGCCGTCTTTGTCCAGGCTCTGGCAGACGGTAGGCGTTGATGACGAAATGCATACTTTATCTGGAAATATAATAATTATTCTTTAACCCTTTATTCTTTAACCCTTCCTCTTTACATAATTTACAACCACTCATTAGATTCTGGTACTTTTCCGTCTCTTTGGAAAACTGCAAAAGTTATACCTTTGCACAAAAACAATGACCGGTCCCTTATAACGAATTATAGACCAATATCGATATTATCTGTATTCAGTAAGGTCTTCGAAGCACTGCTCTATCCTACGCTTCAATTCCATACTAAAAGATTATTTACTGACAGCCAACATGGTTTCATTCGTCGTAGGTCATGTTGCTCTAATCTTGTAGCCTTTCATAATTACATAGTTAATGCAGTAGACGCGGGTCATCAAGTCGACGCAATCTACACAGACTTCTGTAAAGCGTTCGATAAAGTTTGTCATATTTTGTTAGTATTAAAACTTAAAAGATTCGGCATCAACGGCAAATTAATTAAGTGGTTCCAATCCTACCTGTTTAATCGGATTCAGTATGTTGTTTTGAAGGGTTTTAGATCATTTAACTATACTGCACAATCAGGAGTACCTCAGGGGTCTCATCTGGGTCCCTGGCTTTTTAATATCTTTGTTAACGATATTGTAACAGTTTTAAAACATTGTTTGTATTTTCTTTTTGCTGATGACCTTAAATTTTGCAGAATAATTAAAGACAGCCATGATCATGAACTGTTACAACAAGATTTGATAAATCTACTCAACTGGTGCAACAATAATAGAATGAACCTGAACATTTCAAAATGTAATGTCATGTTTTTCTCCCGAAAACACAACATAATTGACCCACTCTACTTTTTAAACGGCTCTTCGCTTACTAAACTTAATTCAATACGCGACTTGGGAGTTATCATGGACACCAAATTAACATTTACTCATCATCTTGATAATATAATAGCCAAATCTTCTAAAATGCTTGGTTTTTTAATTCGCAATATCCAAAGGTTTAAGAATCCCTCTACTAAAATAACTCTTTACAATGCTTATGTCAGAAGTCATCTTGACTATTGCAGTGTAGTTTGGTCACCGTATTATACGGTACATCAGCTACGTATAGAGAGAATACAAAAACGATTTATGCGCCATCTATCGTACAGTTGTGGTTTGCTGAAGAAATTGCCATCTTATGACGACAAACTTCAGCACTTTGGAATGCTCAGTTTAGTTGATAGGAGAAAATTATCTGACTTGGTATTTTTATTTAAAGTTCTTCGTAATTATATAGACTGCCCTGCTTTACTTGAATCCTTCAGTTTGAAAGTACCTGTCCATTTACCTCGCCACCCAATAAAACTACTTGTTCCTCCCTCGTCCCGAACCAACCTTAAATTTAACTCTCCCATCGCCAGGTTGTCTAGAACCTACAATTCACTCGACCAATCTGTGGATATATTCAACGATAGTCTCACTTCATTCAAACACAAATTCATAAAATGTAGTATTCATATTTAGTTATTTAGTTCTAAAAGTGCCATAGTATAAATCTATATATTTTTATTCACATTTTCAGATTATATTCAGATCTTATTAAAGTTAAAATTGCATGTATTTTTTAAATTAGTATTGTTAATTTCATTTTTATTGTTATTTGTACTTGTTTTTTTTGTCTCTTTTTACCTTTATGTCTTAATAAGTTAATTTTTCTTTTTAGTTTATAAGTATTTTTAATAAGTTAAGCACGCTGTGGCGCCTAAAAAAAAGTGCATTTATATTTTAATTTTATGTTATGTGTAGTATTGTATGTGTATAGTGTAACTTTTACTGAGTGTCCTAAATAAATAAATAAATAAATTAACATAAATGACAGAAAGACAGACAGAAAGCTAGTGAATTAAAAACAGTTTTGTATGAATTCATTCATTAATTTCGAGTAGTGGACAACCCTGTGTCAGTCTTCTGTGACCACGGTTCCTGTAGAGGGGCCGAAAAATAAAAGTGAAGTGTATCCAAAAACGTAGTTTCAATTCAAAAGAGGTTATTAAAATTAGTGCTGCACGTTGCTTAACAAGAGCTACATATGGTATTCCGAAATACCGCTCACCGAAAGGACGGTTTTCCGATAACACTCCACTCCGACGGTTAGTTGAACAAAAATAATTGGCCGATGAAACGTTTCGCCGAAAGTATTATTTATTTTTTCTATCAAATTACTCTTTTGAAGTTTCAGTTTGTGCCATAATAGTGCCGACGGAGCTCCGCTGCGCGGAGCTCCTATTTCCGACTTATTTTAGCCCTTCGGGCCTGATATAAACTTAACCTAACCTAACCTACGGTTGTACATTGTTCGGCGAAACGTTTCATCGGCCAATTATTTTTTCGTTCAACTAACCGTCGGAGTAGAGTGTTATCGGAAAACAGTCCTTTCGGTGAGCGGTATTTCGGAATACCATACGTAGCTAGCTTAACAATCGCATACAAAGACGCGTGTCTATACTACATTCAGGGGCGCTCGTGAAATAAAATTGCTCCTGAAGAGGAAAAAGGTTTAGTGATTTTATTTAATTCCCTATCTCCAAACCTTTTTCCTCTTCAGAAGTAGTCGTCTTCGGCTGGAAAATTGACGACATTGGCCCACATTTTGTAACAATAAAAAAAGAGTATACAGTAAGATAGCTCGGAGTGTTACTACACTTTATCGTCTGATTATCAATAACCTATGTATTTACTTACCATGGCCGTTAGCTATGAATCATTATATGACTATTTTTTTAAAGGTGAAGAGTTAGTTCGAACGCGCTAATCTCAAAAACTACACATCCAATTCGACTAATTCTTTTTGTAATAGATAGCCACATTCAACAGGAAGTTTATGAGGTATTTTTCATCCCGAAATTCTTACGGGAACGGGTACAATGGTGGTAAAATCTAGCTTGGAGTGTTAATTCACTTTATCGATTTTGATTATCAGTAACCTATTTACGACTCCCTTGGTCGTTGGATATGAATCATTTTATATGACTGGTTATGACTAAAGACATAATTGGAGTCATCGTTTCTCCACTAAATATTGTATCACTCTAATAGGCCTTAGGCGGTCTAAAAACTCCGACCAGTTTACCGTACAGCATAGTATTTTTATTTCACGAGTACCCCTGAACCATACTTATACTCCACTAGCAGCGCCCCGCGGTTTCACCCGCGTTGTACCCGTTCCCGTAGGAATTTCGGGATGAAAAATACCCTATAACCTTCCCGTTGAATGTGGCTATCTATTACAAAAAGAATTATTCAAATCGGTTCAGTAGTTTCTGAGATTAGCGCGTTTAAACAAACAAACAAAACAAACTCTTCAGCTTTATAATATTACTAGCAGCGCCCCGCGGTTTTACCCGCGTTGTGCCCGTTCCCGTGAGAATTTCGGGATAAAATGTAGCCTATAGCCTTCCTCGATAAATAGACTATCTAAAAGTGAAAGAATTATTCAAATCGGTTCAGTAGTTTCTGAGATTAGCGCGTTTAAACAAACAAACAAAACAAACTCTTCAGCTTTATAATATTACTAGCAGCGCCCCGCGGTTTTACCCGCATTGTGCCCGTTCCCGTGGGAATTCCGGGATGAAAAATAGCCTATAACCTTCCCGTTGAATGTGGCTATCCATTACAAAAAGAATTATTCAAATCGGTTCAGTAGTTTCTGAGATTAGCGCGTTTAAACAAACAAACAAACAAACAAACAAAACAAACTCTTCAGCTTTATAATATTAGTATAGATAGTATAGATATTTTCTTGCTAGTTCCAAAACAATAAATAAATAAACCCGGACAAATTCACTCACGGCTAATTAGACCCAAATTAAGCTCTAAGCTTGCATTATGGAATCTAGTTAATTGAAACTAAATTTAACTACTCCTTAACCTTTGCCCAACAGTGGGCCAATATATAAAAGAGAAATAGCTTCTCGTTCATGTAATAATTTTGGGATAGCCTCTAATATTCACAATACAAAATTTAAATTTTAATACACAATTTTTAGGCGCTACAGTGTCACCAAATGACATAAAAGTTAAAAAAAAACTCGTCAACTTAATAGTATAGATAATATACAAAGTATAGATTACATAATCTAGGTACTTACAGCTCTGTGCTGCCACATACCCAACGAACAATAAAACTATCAACTTTTCCAAACCCATAGTTATAATCAACACAAATTCCCCACTCACTGAAGGAACAAAATTTGTTCCCAAAACACTTCAATGACTTTTCCGAAGCTTTCGACTGTGTGACCGCTTCACAAATGATGGTAAAGATAACTAAAATATATATTTTGCAGTGTTAGCAACGCTTATCTTATCTGTATTTCGAAATTCAGTGTAAAGTTATATGATATAAGTGATAAGAAATGATAACGATGCGTCAAAGGGTAGGGCGCTCGCAGGGAGCGGTGTTGGAACCGATTTTATTTATAATGTTTGTGTAGGATTTGTGACCGTTATGACCTTGATTTAACGTTACGGCCTGTAGATATCAGTACAGGTCAAAGGCTTTGATCAATGACATCATTACAGAGATGAGAATATTATTACTATGTTATAAAAAGTAAACTTGAGTTGGTAGGCAATTCTGGTGTTGGAGTTCTTAGACCGCCTAAAGGCCTCCGACATGGTCTAACGATTGATACAATTGAGTCCGACAATTCTTTAACTAACAGTCATTTACGTTATGAGACAACGCTTGGTATTTGACATACATTAAATAGTGTACTCAGTCGTAAACTTTAACGAACGTATATTACGATAATCAACCGTTTAAAACAAATCACCCTTATTATATAAAAGCCAAGCCACTCCCACAGATGGGAATCACATCCG
The DNA here is from genome assembly GCA_951394245.1 of Cyclophora punctaria. Classification (NCBI taxonomy): domain Eukaryota; kingdom Metazoa; phylum Arthropoda; class Insecta; order Lepidoptera; family Geometridae; genus Cyclophora; species Cyclophora punctaria. The sequence goes on from OX596196.1 coordinate 2,069,975, forward strand.
GTATGACGTCATTAAACGTGCTTCTATATTACAGACATGTTATAGTATATCTATAAATAGCATTTCTTCGAAATCTCTCCAACCAATGATGTACTTAAAGCCAAATTAATGTCCAGCCGTTGAAAAACTACCATCAGCCACCCATCCGAGAACTTCTTCTTCATCGAGTGGAGTCAACCTGACCAATCCTGGTGTCAGTTATTGAGTCGCCAAAGGACTCTGACATGGCTCATGTAACGACTACTATCCCGAATTTGTCCGGGTTTATTACATTATAAAAAAGTAAAGTAAAGTATAAGCCTGTAATGTCCCACTGCTGGGCAAAGGCCTCTCATCTCACTGAAATTATCAGTACAGTGAGAAGGATTAGGCATAATCACCACGCTTGCCAAATGCGGGTTGGTGATCTCAAACCCAAGCCATGTTAGAAAAGTAGGAAACATGTTTTGCTCGACCGGGGAATTGAACCCGGGACCTCAGTCTTGGCAGGCGAGTGCTCATACCAATAGACCACAGAGGCGTTATATATATATTATTATATTTTGAAAATCCCAATGCGCTGTGATTGGTAAATCGGGCTACGCACTGCTTCAATGGAAAAGCACTCTAGCCATCGATTGGCTAAGAAGAAAAAGTGGTCTATCGCGGACGTTGTTAACAGTACCTCCGTCGTTATCATAATACATTCACAGATAAGAAGGAGTAACCTTATCTATCTTTATTTGTTTTCTGGTACATCGATGATATCATATTTATTTTACTGCGATTAATCGATATAATGTAAAGTAAAACCCCTGTAAAATAAGCGTCTTTCCGCTTCAATGAATAGATTTATTAGCCATGCGCCCCCTGTGGGAATTTCGGGAATTTTTATACATATAAACCTTCTACTAGAATCACTCTATCTATTACTAGCGGCATCCCGCAGTTTTACCCGCGTTGTGTCCATTCCTGTGGGAATTTCGGGATGAAAAATAGCCTATGTTACTCGTGGATAATGTAGCTTTAGAATGGTGAAAGAATTTTTAAAAACGGTACAGTAGTTTTTGAGCCTATTCATTACAACCAAAGAAAGTTTTCCTCTTTATAATATTAGTGTAGATAGTGTAGAAAAAACCGCGTCAAAATCCGTACAGTAGTATTTGAGTTTATCGCGAATAGACAGACAGACGCGGCCGGGGATTTTGTTTTATTATATGTAGTGATGCACATCAGAAAAACATGTTACAGGCTAATATTTATTCTCCAAGAAAATCACAGATACTGTTATAACCTTCCCGTTGAATTTGGCTATCTATTACAAAAATAATTATCCAAATCGGATTGGTAGTTTTTGAGATTAGGTAGCGCGTTCGGAGGTAGGTTATGGTCATTTTTCATTCCGAAATTCCCCAACCGAAAACCAGAGGGCGCTAGTAGTAGACAATAAATAAATGACCATGTTGAAGGTCTTAAGGCGGTCTAAAAACTCTGACACCAGGCTTGGTCACTGACCTATACCAACTTACTCAAATGAGTAATTCACGGATGTATGAATCAAAATCGTATCAGTATCGGAAGGAACAATGTATTAATCATTTTCTTGAATCGAAAGGCATCTAGCATTCTGAGAATATATTGGATTATTCATTGTAAAGGAAATCAGAGTTACGTACCTATCGCTTTTAGCTGTAAACAAAAAAATAAGGCCTTATTCGTAAAAGACTAGCTGTGCCCCGCGGTTTCACCCGCAGCGCCCCCGTTCCCGTGGGAATTTTGAGATTTTAAGCTATTGCATAGCTTCTATCGCGGGCCTTAAGCGCGGGGACCGACTCCAGAAATTCCGTAACGAAAAAACCTCACGCTCCCCACTAACGCCATCTAGTGATAGAAAAAATAACTATGCAATAGCTTTACCGCGGCAGTCCCCGAGTGCCACACGTCTTTTTTTATTCCCTATAAACCTTACGGAGCCCGAGACCTTTCCAACGAATGCAAAACAGTGGAAATCGGTTCGTGCGTTCTGGAGTTATAGCGTCAGGGAGGAAATCCCGACTTATTTTTATATAGTAGATTATTAACTTCCCTTTAGCTATCAAATGGTGTGCCCCTTTCCATGTGTGTGAAGTTGGAAGATGAGTCAAAATTTGATCGTGATGGCATCACTAATTTCCACAATTTACATTATTGGGCACCAAAAGTGGAAGAAAATCCGAAAAAACTAAAGGGAGCCGCAACACAACGTAGATTTTCTGTAAATGTATGGATGGATAAACTAAAAATTACGAACGCGGACGAGCAGATGAAGGCCACATTTACATCACGGATTACAGTAAGTGAGGTACGGAAACGTATCCGAACATGTATTAGGAATCGTGGGGCTCACATTGAGCACGATGTGTAATAAAAACTATTACAATTTCTTAATTTTAAGCAGTTTAAATGAAACTTTTATGATTGAAAATCAATAAATTAAGCCTTTATTGAGACTCAAATACCTTAGTTAAGTTAAAACTAATTTGATAATGCTGTATTAATAATAATTACCAACTGTAATGCTGAGGCCACACTACCGTGATATGCCAATAATTATTGCCATAACTTAAACAATACCTAGGTGTAACCACGATTTATGGCCATAATTTTACAATGCCAATCAATATGGCAAATGGCGGTAGACAATAGCTCCGGCGGCGGTCTTTTTTCGCACATCAAAGAAGATTACCGCAGTAATTAATGCGTTTGTGGCCACACTACCGTTTGTCCAGTGTGCAATATGAGCTCACCGGCGACGCACGTATCGACCGACATGGAGTGGTCAAATGAAAAAGCGCTCGAGTAGTTTCCAATCCGAACCGTCTCTTTGGGATACCCGACAGAAGAACCATAAAAATCGTAGTGTACAAAATGATGCCTGGCGTCGGATCAAACAAAATTTATCATTTCCAAGTACGATAGATGATTTGAAAAAGAAAAAATAATCCTTGATGAATTATTACCGAAACCATCTAAATAAATATAAAAAATCATTACAGTCCGGAGCGGGAACAAGTGAACCTCCATCTTGAAAAAGGGATATTTTTACCGCCTAATTTATTGACATATCTAGGTAAACTCTAGTGTAACCACACCAGTTCATGCAGTAATTTAAACGGTAATTTAATGTCATAATTATTGCGGTAACAGCCCGGTAGACGGTAAGGTAGTGTGGCCTAAGCATAATACCTTTTTGGATAGCCTAATAAACAAGAAAGTTTTGTGTTATTTGCAAGCTTGGTGTCATAGTGTTTTTAAAGAAAAATTAAGATCTTTGGCTCTAAAAGTAAAAAATAAAAGGTATAAAAAAACTCAGTCATATTTTTTTCATAGCATGTATTTATGAATGTTTTATTACTTCTTAAGCTTTATCACTGACTAGCGGCGCCCCGCGGTTTTACCCGCGCTGTGCCCGTTCCCGTGGGAATTTCGGGATAAAAAAATAGCCTATAACCTTCCCGTTGAATGTAGTTATCCATTACAAAAAGAATTATTCAAATCGGTTCAGTAGTTTCTGAGATTAGCGCGTTTAAACAAACAAACAAACAAACAAACAAACAAACAAACAAACAAAACAAACTCTTCAGCTTTATAATTAACAGCCTTAACAGCCTCCGTGGTCTAGTGGTTTGAGCGCTCGGCTCACGATCCGGAGGTTCCGGGTTCGATTCCCGGTGGGGATATCTCACAAAAATCACTTTGTGAGACTGACCTCAGTTTGGTTAGGGCATTGCAGGCTGAATCACCTGATTGCCCGAAAAGTAAGAGGAATCACTAGAGCCGTTTTTCCATACAAACGCTGTCCCCTGTTTCCTCCCTGGATAATGCCGGTAGAGTTATACTTTTTTTCCTGAATATCTATGGCCACTATTATGATGTCCCTATGTTTTCCTTTTTTTTATAAATAAATTATTATAAGAGATATGAACGTTCAAAAACCTAAAAAAATGGCCAGATTTTCCGCTGTGTTCAAACATCCAGAAAAAAAAATTGGCTACATTATATAAAAAAAAAAAAACATAGAAACACAGCTCAAGCCTTTCTTTAATTTTGAATGAAAACTATTTAAAAATCGGTTAAGTTTTGGAGAAGAAATCAGGGGACAACGAATCGTTGATTTTCTGTTCTTTACATAGGTATTTTCAGTCCAATCTGCAGTTGTCTCTATCGCGCTCTGCGGGGGGAGGCTTGAAGTTCGGGAGACGCGGACTAATACGTATACACTTGTGACGTGCATGTAGTCGATCATTTTATCGATAACCTAGTGTTGTTTATCGATATCGATATTTTTAGTTGAATATTTTGCGAGAAGTGTATTTAGCTGATTGTCAGGTTCGATTGTTGAAAGGTAATAAACTAATAAACAAAAGTAATAACCATTTTCTCGACAGTTTCTTTATTAAAATGTTAAAATCACACTAATATTCATAATTTTGTAGATAAATTATTACGTCACTATTCCGTGGCTAATCCTTTTCTCTCTCTTACTGCTAAATGTCGTGGTATACGACCGTCGATTATTTCTGGTAATAGGCACTCGAAGTAAAAGGTTTCTAATATATGTTCCATTTTCTGCCAAAATACATCGTCTCTCTTAATTTTTTCGTAAAGTAAGCCTTTAGGGCTCCACAAAATAAAATAACAGAAATTTCGACCGGTTATGTGTAGTTGCCCCTGCACTTGAAAGTAGTAATTATGATTCCTCTTTAATTGTAGGGTGTCATTTTTAAATACGCAGAAGTCTATTTTCTTTTGTTCTATTCCTTCTTTAGGTGTTAAATCAACAATTTTGTAAGGACATTTAACTTCCACTACCGAATCTTCTTCAACAAGACCATCAGGACTTGCTGCCAAAAACGGTTTATGCTTGTCGACGAATAATCCACATTTTGACACCTGTAGTCCGGTTTCTTCAATGAATTGTTGTATTGCTTCATCTTCTTTTTCTCTACCATAATTTGTGGCAAGAGTGCCTTTAAATTGAGAATACAGCAAAGATTTTAATAGTCCTGCAACTGATGTTGTTTTTCGTAGTTTACAAATTTGACCGAAGTTGGATGCTGTTAGGCGTTTACGCCTTTCAACTGCCCACAACTTATTCTCGCTCTGACCAACAGTGTTTTGTTGAAGCTCATCAAATTTGGTGTTATTTAACTGTAATATAAATTCACTTTTCTTTTGCTCATATATCTCAGGTGGGATATCTGGTTCTAAATCTAACCGACCATAATTCTCATCGGGTCCAGTAACTTTTCTTCTTTTGTTCGGTACATCTTCACCGAAATAAATTTTTTTCTTTCGACTCCTTTCTCTATTTATTTTGGAGCGCCGTTTCTTATCTATGAATTGTTTGGTGTATTTGCCAGGGCTACAATCTTGAATTTTTTTTGATAGACGTGCGTGGATAGCCGTTTCACTATTCCATGATATTGCTGCACCAAAACACCGTGCCTGATATGAACCTCTAGCAGTATAGTTCACCCTTTTGCCGCCAATAAATTTGGCAATAACATTATTAAATTGCTCCACGGTGTTATTGGTAATGTCTAAAATAAGGCTTTCTGCATTAGACAACAACATCAACAGGTACTGCTGAATATCCGTCCATATTCCACAAGCTTGGAGATCTGGTACCAAATTTGTGTCATTCGTATATTTTTCCGGCTTACAATAATAAGACGCGCAATTTTTATGGTCTCCGAATACATGGTTGGCGGCATTTTTTATGTCAATTTTAAGGTTTCTTATTTTATCGCCGTGATTAACATTATCTTGATCTTTTCTATAGTTTATAGCTCCAACCACTGCTTTCCTCATGCGCAATACGTTGGATTCAACTTTTTTTCTTAGAAGGACTGGAACAAAGCCTTTGTGGTTATTAGTTTTTTTCCCTAATGCTTTTATTTTATTAGAAAAGTTGCGGTGAAATAGTGAAGTCGTGCCCATATGGCTTATTCAATAGCAATTTCAAGAGGGCGCTACAGTGCCGAAGTGTAAACAATAGTTCCGCGCTAAAATATTATTTAAAAATTAATATGCGTGAATTTCAATCAAATACTATGTTAGTTATGTTGTTCATGGTATAAATATACAGTACAAGTGTTGGTAACTAGTGAAAACAAAGATAAATAACTATTTTCAACAAAAACGTAAAATCATACACAAACAGTGCACAAACATTCTAAGTGGGTAAATAAACATTAAATAGTTCCTAATTACAGTGATATAATAATATTTGACTGACGGCATAATCTGGGTGACATCTTAGAAACAGTGTATAAACTGAGTGCAAACAGTGACAATAATAATAACAAGTCTAAAAATAAATAAGTATATTGATATCGATCGAGGAATAGCAATCATTATTCCACTTCTGATATCGGGGACATGTCACATCAGGATAAGCACGAGCATTATACCGCCAATACAACATCAGATATCTTAGGATTCCTAGGTCTTGATCTTGAAATAATAACTCACAGGGCTTCATTACAATGACATTGCTTGTATTTTACATTACACACGATCATCATGGATTACAGATTACAGTTAGGATACGTCTAGATTCAATTAATTGATGGAACCTAAACGACCTCCCTTCACCCCATTAGTCGTCCTGTCCACGCCATAGAATATCTTTTCCACTATACTATACTCGATTCGCAATACGATCGTGATGTCGTCAACACATTATTCTTCCAATCTAATCACAATCCAACCATCTCCATTTCCCTCGTAAACTCTAATAATGCCGCCTTTTTCATATCATAGACTATCATCCCTCTATCCAACAACTGTCATAGTGCGTAACACCACAGACTTAACACAGTCTATTCTCATACCACAGACTACACCACGAAGGTAGAACTCACGTCACGGAATAATAACACTACAGATTCCATCAGTCAGCTGAATTTACAAACTACTCTTAAACTTCTATAGCTTTATTATACTTCCATCCCCGACACGGCCTTCCTGACGTTTCACACGTCCTCGTGTGAAGTATCTGTAAAGAAAATAAGTTTTGCCACAGTAATTTGCACTCGCTCGGTCAACCTGACAAGCTATGAGTAGTAGATGTAATGTTACTGTCATACAACTATAACTGTCTCAGAATAAAATAAAAGCGTGTGTCCTTTCGACCACTCATGGACCGGACGGCACCTTTTTCTAATCACTCAACAAACATTGCACTCTTTAGCATCAATTTTCACACAGTATCAATTTGGACCGGACGGGTGTTTCCTTTCGACCAGCCACACGTGCATGGCCCGGATGACACTGTCCCTTCGACCAATGAACACTTAAGGTTGAACTGGATGAATGTGTCCCTTCGACCAGCCGCTATTAGCTGCATGGCCCGGACGACATTCTGCCACCTTCCGCACACCACATTACTCGATTAAGGTTGGACCTGATGAATGTGTCCCTTCAACCAGCCGCTATAAGCTGCATGGCCCGGACGACATTCGGCCACCTTCCGTCATCCCTGTGACTAGCTGTGATCATCCCAGTGATCACCCATAACCCTGATCATCCCTATGATCAGCCACTCTCGTGATCATCCCAGTGATCACCCATAACCATGATCATCCCTGTGATCAGCCACTCTCGTGATCACCCAAATTTAAGACTCAAGAGGACACGCACAACTAGTTACCACACTATGTAACACATGAATACTAGGTACCACACCACGTCATTTTCAACTTTAACTTCAATAGACTATTAATCTCAAATGCACATTACAATATGAGCCATGAGTAAGTAACAGTAAGCTTGTCTAGTCACGTCTAGTCATGGCAACCAGCCGATCAGCAATCACATTGCTCAACAACACACGGTCTCAGCAGACCACTCCACAGTACGGTCAATCCAGACCACGACCATCGCCGAGTTCGAACATTGAACTCAATAAGTCACATAGTCACATGAAACCCTTACTCATACTCTCATATTTTACAACAGGATAAACATCCAAAATACTTTCAATAAGCTTTCTACTTTATCAAGTGGTATGAAGATTCACTACAAAACTCTCAATGTTAACTGACTCAAATATCACAAAATAGCTCACCGGATATTTCCCAACTAAGATACTTCAATACGCCAATTCATGCCAATCATTACCGCAATACATCACCAATTTCACATCCAATGTGAATTTGTCGTGATAGATTCTTGAATAATTTGGAATACCGCATCCCTCATATTCCTCAGGTAACAGGATTGAGAAGAGAACCACGTTCTTCCCTGGACGAGGTTTATCAATGCTCACAATAATTACCAGCATTGAACCAACATGAAAATAAGAAAACATATTAGAACATATCACATTACGTACAAGATTACACTTGACTCTTTCGGAAGCTCATATTTACCTTCTTAACCCCACAATAGAATAGAGTACTAACTAACTATACTCACAGAACATTCCAAGTTTTATTACCAAATCATTGACCAATTCAAACATTCTCTACTGGTGGCTCAGTGGGCAAAATAGCGATCTTTATCATAATCTGCTGGACGCTCAGTGGGCAATAGCGATCCTTATGATTCTCTGCTGTGGGCTCAGTGGTGATTCATCCCACTTCTGATATTGATATCGATCGAGGAATAGCAATCATTATTCCACTTCTGATATCGGGGACATGTCACATCAGGATAAGCACGAGCATTATACCGCCAATACAACATCAGATATCTTAGGATTCCTAGGTCTTGATCTTGAAATAATAACTCACAGGGCTTCATTACAATGACATTGCTTGTATTTTACATTACACACGATCATCATGGATTACAGATTACAGTTAGGATACGTCTAGATTCAATTAATTGATGGAACCTAAACGACCTCCCTTCACCCCATTAGTCGTCCTGTCCACGCCATAGAATATCTTTTCCACTATACTATACTCGATTCGCAATACGATCGTGATGTCGTCAACACATTATTCTTCCAATCTAATCACAATCCAACCATCTCCATTTCCCTCGTAAACTCTAATAATGCCGCCTTTTTCATATCATAGACTATCATCCCTCTATCCAACAACTGTCATAGTGCGTAACACCACAGACTTAACACAGTCTATTCTCATACCACAGACTACACCACGAAGGTAGAACTCACGTCACGGAATAATAACACTACAGATTCCATCAGTCAGCTGAATTTACAAACTACTCTTAAACTTCTATAGCTTTATTATACTTCCATCCCCGACAAGTAAAAGACAGTAAAAGACAGTGCAAGTCAAAAGACAAAATTCAAATAGACGCGTCTATTTTAACGAACTTTGTATGCTGAATACTGTACATTAATTTCGACTGCACCCGTATGAGACACCGTAGCCCAGTGGCGCTAACGCATCGTAACAAATTGGTTGACGCCCGAGTGACCGTATTCGAATCCTGCCGAGTCAAGTTGTATTATTTGTAGAGAATATTTTTTCCAAGGAATTATTAATTTCATCATCTGTGTTAATACAAAACTTCATCAGGAGAGGGCGGTGATACTTGCTCAATCAATATGAGTACGCCACAAAAATGCGCAGGCTGCCAAAACACACTACCTCGGAGAGAGCATCTACAATGCGCGAAATGCAAAGCAAAATATGATCTCGACTGTGCAAACATTACTTACAAATTATTTGCTATAATGCAGCGCAAAGACGAGTGGATCTGTCCTGAATGCCACAATAAAAGGCCAAAACAAGGTAATACAAATACCCCAATCCGAAACACAAGTAAAGAAGTTGAAATATCGCCCAATAAAGAGACCTCTGTAGAACATGTCGAGACTAACATCACTCTCCGTGTTAAGAACCGACCGCAACATCCTACCGATACTAAGATGGGACCCCCCTCGGAAGGCTTGGAATTGGAAGGCTTCAGGGATTTCATGCTGGAGGAACTGAAGCTACACCTAAGCGGCTTATTTCATAGAGAAATGGAAGGTGTTCGGGAGGCGATCACGTCCTTAACGGACACAATTAGGGAGCAGCATTCACGCATACAGCAATTGGAGGCACGTGTCGCGGTGCTGGAGAACAAACCGGAGCGGGACATCTCAGCATTGGAAAGTACAATTGAAAGACTGAATGCGAAAGTTATCGAACAAGAGCAGTCCTCACTAGCTAACGATATAGAGATATCAGGATGTCCGGAAGTCAATGACGAAAATGCTATGCATCTGGTCATGACTATGGCCCGAAAAATAGGCGTTAACCTGGACGAGAACGACGTCGTGTCTGCGGAGCGAGTGGGACCGAGACGAGAGGCCGACGCGAGCGGCGCGCCGCCGCGGCCGCGGCCCATCGTCGTGCGCCTCGCTCGCCGTGACTGCAAAGCTGGAGTCCTCCGCGCCGCCCGCGTTCGCCGCGGCCTGAATACTGGTGGACTTCAACTGCCCGAACCTACATGTCCGATTTATATAAATGAACGCCTCTCTAAACACAACCGACAACTCTTCCAAAGAGCACGTACTCTAGCGCGTGAGCTTAAGTATAGATTTGTATGGACCCGAGATGGGAACATTTACGTAAGACGAGAACAGGGTAAAGAGCGTAGTCGGTTGTGTTCAGAGAAAGACCTGGTAAAGGTTTTTGGGAGAGCTTAAAATTTGATTTTATTTGTTACTGTTTTTATTGTTTATGTTCTGTTTTCACATTTTATGTTACTTTTTGCTATATGGTAAAACTAGTGTTCTACTCAACGTACTCACCTCAAACACAAGTCTCACAAACACTCATCACACTCACAATCACACACACATACACACAAATTCATACTAGTATTATTACGGTCTATTTTAAAATAACACAGTATTCACGCGTTATACTTAAAACACACATACATATACTTGCTTACTCATATTTTTACACTTATAGGATATTATTAATTCATTGGGTGGTAATTAATTATTCTTACCTTTTTGACACTCATGGCTAAAGGAAAATCTAATCATTTGCGACTAGGATTGCTAAATGCTAGATCTCTGAACACCGGTAGCGATGAATTGCTTGCATCTATACAGAACAACTCCCCAGATATACTGGCAATCAATGAAAGTTGGATAAAGGTAGGAGAGGAGAGCCTAGCACCTGTGATACCTGACTACAAGCTCCTACACAGAGCCCGACAAGGTAAGAGGGGAGGGGGAGTTGGTTTCTATGTAAGATCCGGGATAAACGTACGCACACGCCCCCACCCAGCGTCTTCGCTGGAACAACTATGGCTCGAAGTGCGCCTTCCTGGCTCCACCTTGGCGGTAGGTACGGCCTATAGGCCTGAAGCTGTAGCATTAGGAGACGCAATAGATGCCATCAGTGAGTCGATGAACGCCATGGCTCACTGTGATTATACATGTATTCTAGGCGACTTAAACATAGATCTTACACAAAGTGATTCCGCAAACGCAAAAGAACTCATGCAATTCTGTGCACAAAATAATTTAGAACAGCTCGTTAAGGAACCCACCAGAATAACAGATAGGTCAAAAACTTTAATAGACGTTGTGATGACAGACTGCGCTTCAAGGTGCCGCAGCGTGCAGGTGATCCATAACCCATGTCTAAGCGACCATGCGATGGTTATAGTCGATTTCAATATCCGAAAACCAAGGCCGACTAAACAAGTTAGATACAAACGTAAACTCAGCGATATTAATCTAGATTTGTTTACTCAGGATCTAAACTCAATTCCTTGGCACTCCATTGATTCGTATGATAATGTTGACTCCATGGTAAATATGTTTAATAATTACCTTCTATGTCTTTTTGATCTACACGCTCCCTTAAAAAAGACAGTTTGTAAAGACATGCCCAAGCCCTGGATAACTGACACAATAAAACTAATGATGAAGCTAAGAGATGAAGCTCTCGTTGATGCACTTGCAATCAAAACCGAATCGTCAAAAAAGTATTATCGTGACCTAAAAAACCTTACTACGGCGGCTATTGAAAGAGAAAGAAAGGCGTTTTTTAATAGTTCTATTAACAATAATATACACAAACCAGCCGCTTTGTGGAAAAACCTGAAAAACACCGTTATTCCCACAAATTCAAAAACCACTAACATACCGGAACATTTGAACAACCCGGACCTCATTAACAACTACTTTTTGCAAACCCTTCTGCTATTATATCCGCTTCCATGGCGTTGGCGCTGTCATTCCAGTTTTTAAAGCATCTGTGTTCAGGGACATCTATATTCAATTTTGCACTTCTAGCACATATACAGCAGTATGAGTTTCGAACTCCAAGAAATAGTACCTTTTTGGTCTTCAGTCCAACTATGCACGCAGCACCAGACGCCGAGCTAAATCCGCTTTTGTATGAACTTTTTGCCCAAGATCCATCTGCAACTACTGATATTAGGGGGCAACCATCGTTGTCTACATCGCCATTCAAGACAGCTAGCCTTTTTTCTTCTTGGCCGGCTGCGATCATCTCGTCGAGGGCACATTCTTCAATTTTTGGTGTTAGACGTTGTTCGATCTTCGTGTATGTTGAATTACTCATGTTAGGCATATTTAACACACTACATATTTCGTTCAATTGTCCATACCCATTTCCAGAACAGACTATTCCTTCTACAACAGCGTCATTTACAGATAGTTTCAATTTTGGATCTTCGCTGTACACCATTTCTTTCGTTTTACACATTTTGCATTCAAATGTATATTTGCTAACAAATCCAGTTCGCAGTTCTCCTAAGAACTTTAAATTAGCAAACGTGCAGTCTGTGTGTTCGTGCTTGATTTTTGAAAGCTCGGAAAATAAATATTTGATATCTACGATTCTACGTCCTTCTAATTCTTCATCCTGAACAGTTTCATCTAAATTGTTATCATCAGCATCAAGATTCAAATCAGAAAGTGTAGACTCTGAGGAAGAGCTTGCATTTCCTTCAAATACGTCACGATTCTCCTTGAAAGTTTCACGTATTTGCGATGAAGTACCTGAGTTTTCCTTATTTTCATCACTGTAAAAAATATAAAAACAGAATTCATTATTTTAACTAAACATTGGGCCTAGCGTAAATAGTAGGTAAGAGGTGGTCTTATTACTTTGCAAACATGAAAAAATATTCAGCAGCAGACTGGCAGACAGACAGATCATAAAGTGATCTTATAAGGGTAGGTAGTAGGGAACTCAAAAAAAAATACCAACCTGGTGATTGTACGCGGTGCGAAATGTATCTGACGCTTTATACTAAAGTGATGTTTTTTTCTTTTAGCTGATAAATGTAAACGCTTTTTATTCCCTTTTCTATTGCCCATTTTAAACAAAGTGAGGGTTTATCTGTAACAAAAATATTGAGTACTTATTAGATTAGATTAGATTTAGACTATGTGGTGATAATAATTTCAATTAAACACATCTGACATCGTCATTACAGGTTTGATCCCAATCCGACGATCCCATTACATGTTACAATATTACCTACATGTAATAATAATAACACCTTCTCCGTAACCTATTTTCACAAAATAAATGACCGATTGTGTACGCGGTATGTGTGGCTTAAGCGAAGTGGACTGTATAAACTATGATGATGGCCACGTGCGTACCGATTGCTGGATTGGTCAGTGCTTCTGACAATAAAACACCAGAAACTTCTTAGAGAGAACACTATAACGCCAGAGGTGGAGGAGTACTTCTTCTATTTTCCCTTGTATTCGCAATGTTCACTGTTCGATAGTTAGTAGATAACTGACTCGGTCGGCGGGTCTGACCCTATTTATATCCCGAGCGAGATAATCTATAATTTTCTGGAATATTCTCCATCCACCTATAACGAATGTTCTATCTGCGATCTTTATTTATTGCATTCTCTAACTTTTCCAGAGTGTTCGAACTGCCGTACTATAATACAATGAGTTTTCCAGAAAGTTCTACTTAACTTTCTAGAATGTTCTACATCTTTCTGGCAGTTTCTAGTTTTTTCGGTTGACTATACTATTATTCTAGAACTTTCCCGAAAGTTCTATATTGTTCTAGAATATTCCATACTATTCTATATCTATCGAAAAGTTAGTTCTATACAATTCTATGTGTTGTATTACAACTGGAACTATGCTATATGACTATGTAACTATTATATATCGCTATCCCTATGTCTAGCTATAGTCGTCCTGAACAGATTGATTGATTGCAAGTATCTTTTTAGCCTACGTGAAGTTTTATTCATCTCAATAAAGTAAAAGTGGATACGTAAACAATAGCGTAGGTATGTAAACACAGAAAGCTAGCTACCAAATTATATAATTCAAAAATTCCTTACCTACGGTTTATCTCCGTTCGATCTCTCAAAATTCAATACACAAGCCGAGTCAAAACAGTCAAGTAAAGAAACAAGCAAGTCCAGTAAACAAGCCTGAGTCAAATAAAGTGCAGGTAGGTAATATAATAATAACACGAACAAATGTTCCGCAAACGCCGAAATCAACTTGCCGACTGCATCTGCAAGCAATCTGGGAGCGTGGACGGTGGGGCGGGGCGGCGCGGCGGCGCAGCGCGGTATGCCACGCAAACATTGACAGTCACACTTACACATTGATAGCTGCTTGGTCGGGCACCGCGCGACAGCAATAGATTTTACAAATACCTATTTTTCATTTCTCTAGCCCTTGGTGTATCCTCTTGCCGTCGGTCCCGGTTACTTTCTACGGATAGTAGTCGTTACATGAGCCATGTCAGAGGCCTTTGGCGGCTCAATAACTCTGACACCAGGATTGGTCAGATTGACCCTCCACTCGATAAGAAGCTTTATAATATTAGTATAGATTACCATATAAATAACCAAATAAAGACCTAACATTGAATAGTCCCATTTTTAATTATTTTGTTAGAAACCTCTAAATTTGGGTATTTTCCAAAAACAGCTAAATTCCAAATATCTTGAATACCATTAACTTTCGGCCATACATGAGGGGTTAAATTTGTTGCATATATGCTCCCCTACCTGATCCCGGCGGGAATACGTCGAGTTACCAATAGCCCTGTATAATTGTCACCCAGACGTCGTCAACAACTATGTCTCACATATTGTTACTCCGTTGAATTGACCCCGCAACCCCCGACACAGTAAGCGCCCTCACTGCCACTGTGATAACGGGTTTGTCATGTGTATATATTAGTTACTAGCAGCGCCCCGCGGTTTTACCCGCGTTGTGCCCGTTCCCGTGGGAATTTCGGGATAAAATGTAGCTAGCCTTCCTCGATAAATAGACTATCTAACAGTGATTATTCAAATCGGTTCAGTAGTTTCTGAGATTAGCGCGTTTAAACAAACAAACAAACAAACAAAACAAACTCTTCAGCTTTATAATATTAGTATAGATATTATATAAAGACTAGTTATCTTTTTACCATATGAGGATATACTTAATGTATACTCTCCAGTCATTATTCAGTGTTCGATAGGGCGTCATGTTACGGCTGTGCTTCCTACTTGTGTTTCTAAGTAAGTTATTATTGTCTATGTTCATAGCATACTTTATTTGGTATTATACTAGACTGCGCTGTTACCCGCGTTGTACCCGTTCCCGTGGGAATTTCGGGATGAAAAATAGCCCATAACCTTCCCGTTGAATGTGGCTATCTATTACGAAAATAATTATTCAAATCGGACTGATAATTCTTGAGATTACCTCGAACATACAAACAAACAATCTTAAAAATTTTATCTCTTTTTATAGTATAGATTATAATAGACTGCGATGTTACCCGCATTGTACCCGTTCCCGCGGGAATTTCAGGATAAAATGTATCCCATGTGTTATTTGATGTATAACCTATATTTAAATAGGCGGTAGGTATAACAGATATCTCTTTTTTATAATTTGTTCACAGATTACCTGTATTACGAACAAAGCATTGAAAGTGCTTCTTATATCAAAGACAAAATGACCATAGAGTCAGGAGTTGAAGGTAGTATCTTAGATGGTCCATTATGATATAGCTTTCGTGGCGTAGCAGTATTACAGGCGTAGTATTCAAAGGCCTCTCATCTCACTGAAGATATCAGTACAGTGTAGACCACAGTAAAAGAGATAAGACGTAATCACCACGCTTGCCAAATGCGGGTTGGTGATCTCAAACCCTAGCCATGTTTGAAAAGTAGGAAACATGTTTTCGCCCGACCCGGGAATTGTATTCAGGACCTCAGACTTGGCAGGCAAGTGCACATACTTTGACTAAATTATGTTTTTATTTCTTCAGGTAAAGCGGAGATAATGGTGAGAGGAGAGGAAACCATTGTGGTACGATATTTGAAAATATATACCGTTAAATTAGACCAAAAAATAGGAGTGAGCTTATTAAAACTAAGCTCGGCCGAAAATTGGTAGGATTACTGGTTTCTTTACAAGAATAACTAGCTGCGCCCCGCGGTTTCACCCGCGTAGTACCCGTTCCCGCGGGCATTTCGGAATAAAATGTATCCCGTGTGTTATTCTGATGTGTAACCTATATTGCTGTTAAGTTTCATCCAAATCCATTCATTAGTTTTTGCGTGAAAGAGTAACAAACATACATCCATACATCTATCCATACATACATCCATCCTCACAAACTTTCGCATTTATAATATTTAAAAAGTAGGATATTTAATTCAAAATGTAATTCAAATTCACTACTTTCTTTGAATTTTACCTACCTACGTTTACGGTGACCACGGTTCATGTCAAGGTGCCGAAACGTCAGAAAAAACGGCCAAATGCGAGTCGGACTCGCGCACGAAGGGTTCCGTACTATTTATTTTATTTTAATTAATAATATTTAATTTCATCACGTTTGGGAGCCCCCCTTGAATATTTGTTTTATTTTATTTTTAGTATTTATTGTTATAGCGTCAATAGAAATACATCATCTGTGAAAATTTCAACTGTCTAGCTATCACCGTTCTTGAGATACAGCCTGGTGACAGACGGACGGACGGACAGCGAAGTCTCAGTAATAGGGTCCCGTTAACCTTTGGGTACGGAACCCAAATAAATTTAAAATTTAAGCGACCGATTATAAAAGTCGCCCTGTATATACATAGTTGTAACATACAAAACAGACAAATAAGGCAAACCGCGGATCAAATGTGCATATAGATTATAATTAATGATGTACAATATTATTAGCTACAGTGACTTCATAATTGACAAATAATAACTGATTTAACCGTTAATTAATACTATTATTTATTAATATTAAGTTTATTATATTATTAATAGTTGTTATTTCCGCGTCTGTACTAATCTTCAGATCACGCACACATTTTGTATGCTTAACCAGCTCCGTTTGGTGGTCCCGAGAACGACATTTCGATGCGCCTACCATGCAACCACCGTGCTTGGTGGGCGCATGGGACAATATATCTCACAAAAATCTCTTTGTGAGACTGTCCTCAGTTTGGTTAGGGCATTGCAGGCTGAATCACCTGATTGCCCGAAAAGTAAGATGATACCGTGCTTCGAAGGACATGTTAAGCCGTCGGTCCCAGTTACTTTCTACGGAGAGTAGTCGTTACATGAGCCATGTCAGAGGCCTTTGGCGGCTCAATAACTCTGACACCAGGATTGGTCAGGGTGACCATCCACTCGATGAAGAAGAAGAAGAAGCACGGTAGCGCTCAGATAAAAATGCCACTATCGGCCACCCATCCGAATAGGGGCTGGGCTGTACGTTGCTGAACAGTAGCAATGAGTAAACATCGCTTATAACGTCAAGAGAGATACGTCAAAAACGTATTTGAAAATATGATTATATTTTCCGTTTTTGATTTAGGGTTCACGAGGGCCTCCTGGTTTACGAGGGGCCCCGGGTGTGCGGGGCGAGCCGGGGCTTTCAGGGCCCCCGGGTGTGCGGGGCGAGCCGGGGCTTTCAGGGCCCCCAGGTGTGCGGGGCGAGCCGGGGCGTTCGGGGCCCATAGGACCCGTGGGGCCTCCGGGGCGTCCCGGCCTTCCCGGCCAGACAGTAAGTAGTTTATACTTAAAATATACTAAGCTGTGCCCATGACTTCTTCCGCGTGGAACTTGTTCATTTTTCTAAAATAAAAGTAGCCTAAGTTATTCCTTATTATATCAGCTACCTACCAGTAAAATCCCGTCAAAAACATCAAAACAGACAAACAAAAATTGGAAAAATGTTACTAGCCGCGCCCCGCGGTGTTAGCCGCGCTGTAACCGTTCCCGCGGGAATTTCGGGATAACATGTATCCCATGTGTTATTCTGATGTATAAAGTATATTGGTGGAAAGTTTCACCCAAATCCGTTTAGTAGTTTTTTCGTGAAAGAGCAACAAACATACATACATCCTCACATACTGTCGCATTTATAATACTAGCTGCACCCAGCGGTTTCACCCGCGTAGTACCCGTTCCCGCGGGCATTTCATGATTAAATGTATCCCATGTGTTATTCTGATGTGTAACCTATATTACTGTAAAATTTAATCCAAATCTATTCAGTAGTTTTTGCGGGAAAGAGCAACAAACATACATACATCCTCACATACTTTCGCATTTATAATATTAGTAGGAAGGATAGGATGATAAAGCTAAAGAGTTTGTTTGTTTGTTTGAACGCGCTAATCTCATAAACTACCAATCCGATTGGAATAATTAGGTATATTTGCTATGGCTAAATTGAAATTTTGAAAAAATACAAATTATCAAATGTCAATTGTTGGGATTATCGGGTTTGGACGGAGAGCCGGGATTCATCGGTGAGCCGGGAATGCCCGGCCTGACGGGACAACCCGGAACGTGTATGTGCAATCTCGAGGTAAGACTTTATCTATCTATACTAATATTATAAAGCTGAAGAGTTTGTTTTGTTTGTTTGTTTGTTTGTTTAAACGCGCTAATCTCAGAAACTACTGAACCGATTTGAATAATTCTTTCACTGTTAGATAGTCTATTTATCGAGGAAGGCTATAGGCTACATTTTATCCCGAAATTCCCACGGGAACGGGCACAACGCGGGTAAAACCGCGGGGCGCTGCTAGTACATTATACTTAGAGTACATAAGTTAGTTCGAGTGGGTCAGGGGCCAACCCTGGTGTCGGAGGTTTTAAAACCGCCTATGGGTCAGCACTGCGTTAAGGTGCGCACGCGGCGGTTCACTTTTGTATGAAGCCACACGCGGTGGGCGCACGCGGCGGTTCACTTTTGTATGAAGCCACACGCGGCGGGCGCACGCGGCGGTTCACTTTTGTATGAACGCAGTGTCGGCCCTGACGATTGAAATAACCGGGACCGACAATTTAATGTGCCCTCCAAATAATACCATCCCCAATACTAAAATTCCTACGGAAACCGGCACAACGCGGGTAAAAACGCGGGGCGATGCGAGTTTTTAAGCTATTGCATAGCTTCTATCGCGGGCCTTGAGCGCGGGGACCGAATCCAGAAATTCCGTATTGGAAAAACCTCACGCTCCCCACTAACGCCATCTAGTGATATAAAAAATAACTATGCAATAGCTTTACCGCGGCAGTCCCCGAGTGCCACACGTCTTTTTTATAATCTCTAACGATCGGATGATTTTCTGTTCAAGGTAATAGAGGAGGAAATTAAAAAGGTGAAAGGTAAGCTTGATAAAAAGTAAAAAAAGTAATGTATTAGCCTGTAATGTCCCACTGCTGGGCAAAGGCATCTCATCTCACTGAAGATATCAGTACACTGAGGAGGGTTAGGCATAATCACTTTTGCCTAATGTGTGTTGGTGATCTCAAACCCGAGCTATGTTAGAAAAGTATGAAACATGTTTTCGCTCGACCCGGGAATTGAACCTGTGACCTCAGTCTTGGCAGGCGAGTGCACATACCAATAGACCACCAAGGGTTAAGCTTGATAATTTTGACAAAAGTTAAAGAATACGGCGAAGGGCTAGCACATACAGCTTTTAGTTGAACAACTGTTTTGTTGAGTATCATAAATAATCACTATCACACATATCACTGTCAATCCTATTAATATTATAAATGCGAATGTTGTGAGGATGGATGGATGTATGGATGTATGTTTGTTGCTCTTTCACGCAAAAACTACTGAACGGATTTGGATGGAACTTTACAGTAATGTAGGTTACACATCAGAATAACATATGGAAAACATTTTATCCCGAAATTCCTGCGGGAACAGGTACAATGCGGGTAACACCGCGGGGCGCAGCTAGTACATATTATAAAACAAAGTTCCTGGCCGCGTCTATCTGTCTGTATGTTCGCGATGAACTCAAATAGGTACTACTGATTTTGACAATGTTTTTTAAATAGATAGAGTAATTCAAGAGGAAGCTTTATATGTATACAAAATCCCGAAATTCTCACGGGAACGGGCTCAACGCGGGCAAAACCGCGGGGCTGATTGGTTTGTGTATATCGCAATATTTATGGTATTTCAGATCATCTCAAGGATGTTGGCACTTCATTACTTAATTTCGCCAGTAAAGACACGGAACAGGTGGACTCATCAGAACTACCGAGTGAGTGATTCTCATCTATACGTTACAAATATCAACGGTCCTTCCTTCACCGAGTGGATGGTCACCCTGACCAGTCCTGGTGTCAGAGTTATTGGCCGCCAAAGGTCTCTGACATGGCTCATGTAACGACTACTATCCGTAGAAAGTAACCGGGACTGACGGCTTAACGTGCCCTCCGAAGCCCGGCGCCCGGCTCACGATCCGGAGGTTTCCAGGTTCAATTCCCGGGTTTGTGAGACTGCCTTCAGTTTGGTTAGGGCATTGCAGGCTGAATCACCTGATTGCCCGAAAAGTAAGATGATTCCATGCTTCGGAGGGCACGTCGGTCCCGGTTACTTTCTACGGATAGTAAGTAGTCGTTACATGAGCCATGTCAGAGGCCTTTGGCGGCTCAATAACTCTGACACCAGGATTGGTCGGGGTGACCGTCCACTCGATGAACAAGAAGTATAAGGCCCTAACTATCTTATTTAATTACAGTTGATTCGGTGGACAAAAACAAGGGATGTAAAGCGGCATATAAAGGGACGGAACTCCTCACTTCATACGGCAGTAAGTCTTGTCCAGCGGTGGCCCTACCATTAGCGACTGCAGCAGCAGTGCAATTACCAACTGCCGACTGCAGGTTTCATAGAAACATCAGAAGAAATTTATAGTGATTTGTAGTGATGATTTTTACAAAACTACGAAATTTCGAGCGCGGTGACACTGCGGCTTGTTGTATGCAGTTACTGCCCGCAGCTGCAGCAGGCAGCAAGACCGCAAGCATCACTACAAGTTTTTATGAATCTCTAAGAAATTTTGAGGGCGATGACACTGCGGCTTGTGTTGTCTGCAGTTACTGTCTGCGGCTGCAGTCGCTGCTGAAAATACTTACAGCTTGTAAATTAATCTATTAATGTTTGAACACTTTGCATAATATAATTTGTTATGTTTCAGGATGCGGTGTAGAAGAAATGATTCCAAGTAGGTAAAGTGCTTTTTGGGAGCAGATTTTCACACAGAATAGCTCAACATAATGTCAAGATGTAATTAAGATTTAATTAATAATAATCATTTTGAATGTTTTGGAGGGCACGTTAAACTATCAGTCCCGAAGCTCAATTGTTCTTCACACAATCTCATGGCCCTGTCTTGCTTTTAATCACATTTACCCCCAGGTAGCGACCATATAGTCGTAGCAGGCGGGTGGCAAGCCAAGATGACACCCGAGGATTTGATAAAGGAAGCACCATGGCATGTCGGCGTATACGCGAAAACGTATAACCCATACAAACAGATATGTGGGGGCACCATCGTATCCGGACTTGTGGTTGTGTCAGGTAAGGTGTGTTATTACCGCACTCTAAACGTCCGTTAAATTGAAATTTAACTAATTATCTGTTAAGAATCTCTATAATGAAGCATTTGACGCCTCTAAGTACGGGCCTTAATCTAATCTTCATCACTACATAGTACTAGCTGCGCCCCGCGGTGTTACCCGCATTGTACCCGTTCCCGCGGGAATTTCGGGATAAAATGTATCTCATATGTAATTCTGATGTGTAACCTACGTTACTGCAAAGTTTCATGCAAATCCGTTCTGTAGTTTTTGCGTGAAAGAGCAACAAACATACATACATCCATACATCCATCCTCACAAACATGCGCATTTATAATATTATAGTAGGATAAAACAAAGTCCCTCTCTCTGTCTGTCCCTATGTATGCTTAGATCTTTAAAACTACGCAACGGATTTTGATGCGGTTCCTTAAATAGATAGAGTAATTCAAGAGGAAGGTTTATATGTATAAAAAAATCCGGAACATTTCCCAGGGGAACGAGCACAACGCGGGTAAAACCGCGTGGCGCTGCTAGTTACTAATAATAAAGCTGAAGAGTTTGTTTGTTTGAACGCGTTAATCTCAGAAACTGCCAATCCGATTCGAATAATTCTTTTTGTAATGGATAGCCACATTCAACGGAAAAGTTATAGGCTATTTTTTATCCTACAATTCCCTCGGGAACGGACACAAAGTGGCTAAAACCGCGGGGTATTGTTAGTGTTATATAAAATGGCAAACCTGACAGACTAACTCACTGACTTACACAGTACCAAAAAACTTGAAATTTGGTACAAGGATTCCTGTCAATATGTAGGTGAGCACTAAGAAAGGATTTTGTGAAATTCAACTCCTAACAAGGGGTGGCCCTGTCATCTGAACCGAAGAAACGTCGGTTGCAAGTTTTGAACTAAAAAACTAAAATACTTTTCAAACATGGCTCGCATTTGATATCACCAATCCGCATTAAGGCTGGTTTACACGTATTAATTAAGTTGATAAGGAGTTAACTAAATTTTAACTTAATTTTAAGTGACTTATATTTAAGTAGATGTCCATACGCATTTAGTAGTTAAGCTCTTTAGTTAACTCAAGATGGACGACCAACAACGCAAAGAAGTCAAATTTAGGTGTTAAAGAAGTTGAAACAAAAACTTCTTTAACACCAAAATTTGCAATCGCCATGGCTGACGCTATAGCGGAAAGACGATGTTGTTTTGCTTGCTTATTTCTGTAATTTAAGCTTTTAATATTCCATAAACTATCGTCCTTTATGAATTCTTCAATGAACTTTATTGTCGTGTCTTCCGTCCACTTCGACATTTTCGAAAGATTTTTATTTATAAATTAAGTAGGAACTACGTTGCAATCACTCCGCCAGCTTATGCTTTTCACTTATATTTAACTAAATTGTGCCTGTCCAAACGTGTCAAGTGACAAGCCCCGCCCACCAACTTAACAGAAAAATAGAAAAAATTCTATTGTCTTGTTATATTTGTCAACTAAATTTTAACTTGCAACTTGCTACTAAATTGTGTGTTTACACGCAATTAATCACTTAAAATTATGTTAAAATTTAGTTAACTACTTATCAACTTAATACGTGTAAACCAGCCTTTAGGCAAGCGTGGTGATTACAACATCCTCCTCACTGTACTGATATCTTCAGTGAGATAACAGGCCTTTGCCCAGCAGTAGGACATTACTACAACAGCCTCCGTGGTCTTGTGGTTTGAGCGCTCGGCTCACGATCCGGAGGTTCCGGGTTCGATTCCCGGTGGGGATATCTCACAAAAATCACTTTGTGAGACTGTCCTCAGTTTGGTTAGGGCATTGCAGGCTGAATCACCTGATTGCCCGAAAAGTAAGATGATTCCGTGCTTCGGAGGGCACGTTAAGCCGTCGGTCCCGGTTACTTTCTACGGATAGTAGTCGTTACATGAGCCATGTCAGAGGCCTTTGGCGGCTCTATAACTTTGACACCAGGATTGGTCAGGGTGACCGTCCACTCGACAAGAAGAAGAAGAAGGACATCACTTATTTATTTGGTATTTTCTTCAGCTGCCCACTGCTTCTGGGATGACCTCACGAAGAAGCAACCAGCTTCGAACTACGCAGTCGCCGCCGGGAAGATATACAGACCGTACAACAATGCATATGATATGTTTGCGCAAGAACGCGATGTAAGACATTTTACCCTTTGTCCTACGAGACTATTTGTCCTACATGACCTATTGTCCTAAGTGAAGCGTTGTCCTATTTGTCCTGTTGTCCTACGTGCCCTATTTTGGTATGAAAATGTTTGTCGTAATCCAGGGAAGGTTTAAACGGTAAGCGGGACGGAATAAATGCGGGTGACATCGCGGGGCACAGCTAGTATAGTAATTTTACAACGCTATGGTACTTGAAATGTATCCCATGTGTTATTCTGATGTGTTATTCTGATGACCTACCTATATTACTGTAAAGTTTCATCTAAATTCGTCCAGTAGATTTTTTCGTGAAAGAGTAACACACATTTATGCATCCTCACATCTCGCTCTGGCATTTATGTATAATATTACTGGCAGCACCCCGCGGTTTCACCGGCGTTGAACCCGATAAAAAGTACTTTATGTTCTTTCTCACACTCTGGACTAACTGTGTACCAAATTTCATTCAAATCGGTTCAATAGTTTTGGCGTGAAAGCGTAACAGACAGAGAGACAGAGTTACTTTCGCATTTATAATATTAATAATATCTGTGTGTATTAATATACATAACAACCCGTGTGTGTTCAACCCAGGTAAAAGACATAAGGATCCCCCCTCGGTTCCAAGGCGCCGCTTCCAACTTCCAGGATGATATCGCACTCCTGGTCCTGACAGACAGGTTCCATTTAGATTTCTCTGTAAAGCCAGTGTGTTTGGACTTCAGCCAAGACTTGGAGAAAAAGATACTGGTGAAAGGGAATCCAGGCAAGGTAAGTTCGAGCAAGGGGGCAGCACTGGTGACGGTGTATTTGGAAAACTTGACAATTAAATGTGTACGAAGTACGGCAGTGTTAAAAAAAATGCTATTTTTGGCCATTCAAATGACGTTTAATATGGGCTATATTGGGCCCACGATTGGGCCCACCCTAAGAGCGTTTTCACATTATCCGATCCGATATCGGTGTCCGACGCCGATCCGATATCGGGATAAGTAAAATGTATGAAATATGTATCTTTCATATTGTCCGGCCCGATATCGGAACATATTTCATACATTTTACTTACCCCGATATCGGATCGGCGTCCGACACCGATATCGGATCGGATAATGTGAAACGCTCTAAAACGGAGGTTTTGGAAAACCTAGAGTTTTTGTGCATGCCATAGAGGAAATAACACAGCATTGACAATGTGTCAAACATGTCACTGGCATACAATATCCAGCCAATCATGACAGAGTAAGTGGAATGATACCATTTGAATGAACGAATGAATCCGGTGTTGCCACATCGAATTATTAGGCAACTAGCAGCGCCCCGCGGTTTTACCCGCGTTGTGCCCGTTCCCGTAGGAATTTCGGGGATTTTTTTACATAAAAACCTTCCTCTTGAATCGCTCTACCTATTACAAAAAACCGCATCAAAATCCGTCGCATAATTTTAAAGATTTAGGCATACAGACAAACAGACAATCATACAGACAAAAATAGCGACTTTGTTTTATATGTACTATGTAGTGATATATTAGTGGTAACATCAGTTTCTCTACAAAATCTCTCGGGAAGAGAGAGATACATTATATGTTTTCGTTTCTTTGCTTGTCGGGCTGGTATCACAATGAGGTGAGAGGCTTTTGCCCAGCAGTGGGACACCACATTTTCTCTATATTCCAGCTGGCTGGTTGGGGCCTCACCGGGGAGGATGCCCCTGCAGCTCCCACCCTGAACCTGGTGCATCTTCCATATGTGGATATAGAGGACTGTATCAAGGATTCTCCTCAAGGTTTTGTGAAAGCCATTACCAGTGACAAAATATGCGCTGGTCATACCAATGGTGAGTTAGAGAAATATGGATTTTAGTTAAGATACATAATGTAACTAGTAAAGCCCCGCGGTTTTACCCGCGTTTTGCCCGTTCCCGTGGGAATTTCAGGATGAAAGTAGACTATAACCTTCCCGTTGAATCTGGCTATCTATTACAAAAAGAATGTTTTAAATCGAAAAT
Source organism: Cyclophora punctaria (assembly GCA_951394245.1). Taxonomy (NCBI): domain Eukaryota; kingdom Metazoa; phylum Arthropoda; class Insecta; order Lepidoptera; family Geometridae; genus Cyclophora; species Cyclophora punctaria. The sequence continues at coordinate 2,095,999 of OX596196.1, forward strand.
GTGGCTATCCATTACAAAAATATTTTTTAAAATCAGACCTTAGTTCCTGGAGGTTATCGCGGTCAAACAAACAAACAAACTCTGCAACTAATAATAAATACCCGGATAAATTCACTCACGGTTAATTAGACCCAAAGTAAGCTCTAAGCTTGTAATATGGATTAGTCATTGATACTACTACATATACATACACAAATACTTTATAAGAATATATAATTGACACCCAGACGTCGTCAACAACTATGTCTTCACATATTGTTGACTCCACGTTGACTCCGTTGAATCGATCCCGCAACGACACAGCAAGCGTTCTCCCTACATCTCTCATGTATTTATTGTTTTAGGTACGGCGGTGTGCCGCGGTGACAGCGGCGGCGGTTTAGCCTTCAAGGAGTACGGGAGGTATTACTTACGAGGGGTGGTGTCGTCGGCGCCGTCCAATGACCATAAGTGCAACATTTACACCTGGGCGACGTTCACTGATGTAGGGAAACACGAGAGGTTTATCAGAGATCTGGTGAGCATTCATTAGTTCACAAATCCTAGGTTTTTAGGAACTTTGAACCATGTCAGAGGCCTTTTGCGGCTCAATAACTCTGACACCAGGATAGGTCAGGTTGACCATCACTCGATGAAGAAGAAGGAACTTGATAAAAGTATCTTCGAGTAGATTAACGGCCAACCCTGGTGTCGGAGATTTTAGACCGCGAAACGGCCTCCGACGTGGTCTGACTATTGTTACAACCGGGACCGACAATTTAACGCAGTACAGTGACAATTAGGCGTAATCACCACGCTTGCCTAATGCGGATTGGTGATCTCAAACCCGAGCCATGTTTGAAAAGTAAGCATGTTATGCTCGACCCGGGAATTGAACCCGGGGCCACAGTGTTGGCAGGCGAGTGCACATACCACTAGACCACCGAGGCGTTTACGTACTTTAACGGAGGTGTCGTTATGCTGGGGCCACACTTACGCTCAATGTCAATGCCCATTGAATGCAATAATTTTCAATGCAATATAGTGGGTGGCTACACTTAAACTGTCAATGTCAATGTTCATTTATTGGAAAAATTTGACATTGACAACGGCATTGAATTTACTTCAATTCAGGCAAAATGGACGTCGACAGAGCTCTATATTTCATGAGTGTAAATTTATATTATTTGACTTTATTGAATCATTATCGATTAAAGAGAAAACGGAAACATAGAAAAAGAAGATGGTGGATGAAATTGCCTATCTTTAAAAGCCAATTACGTATTTCAAGAATAAAATTGTATAATCAGTCGTAAAAAACAAATACGTCTGAACCCGTTGCGCTCTCGCCGCACACTGACAATACGTAGTGTGGCCGCTTCATGGCATTAACTCTGGCATTAATCTCTTTGATGTACCGCCACTCGAGCTATCGCATACGCCAAATGGCATTGTCAATGCTATTGTCAAATTATGATGCATAGTCGTGGCTACACCTACGGTTAATGTCATATTCTATGGCATATGGCATAGGTGTGGCCCCAGCATTACAGTTCCTACTATCACTTTCTCTTTCTAATACACTTTCTCTTTCAGCCACTTTACAACACTCAATGTTTTCTTTTCACAGTTTGAAGAACTCGGAGAGTACTGAGAATTATTCAATCTACTTCGGTCACCGAAAGTCGTCACGCTTATGTAATTAGTTAGATTGCCGCAGTCGCTCGCCGACCGCCGTTTACCGTATTCCCTACAAGACCTACACTGATGCGGCCACCGCACGTTAACTTCGGCGAGCTAACTACTTAGGGCCTTATTCATATGGTTTGTCCCTTTCCGACATACGCTATTGGCCAAAGAGCGAAAGGGACAAAACACTTTAAAATTGTGTTTAAGTTAAATATCGTTTATGAATATTGTATTACTTGTAGGTATTAGGTACCTATTTAAAATTGTAACCCATATAAAAAAATCAAATTTGTTTTATTTTATTTTAAGTATTTGTTGATAGCAGCAATAAAAATACATCATCAGTGAAACTGTCTAGCTATCACCGTTCTTGAGATACAGCCTGGTGACAGACGGACGGACGGACAGCGAAGTCCCAGTAAAAGGGTCCCGTGTAAGAGTGTTTTACCGTGTGAGTACGGAACCCTAATAAAAACCGCGTCAATATCGGTTCATCAGTATGAGAGGTGCGATGCCTCAGATATATTTTATGCCCTGATGTTATTAGTATTTCTACACACCTCGTGTTTTGAGGGTAAAAAATACAACACAATTTTGTACATTTTTCTGTGCCACGGACCCATGTTGTGTTCGATCATCTCTGCGTAAGGGTGCCTGTCCACTGACGCGGAGCGAGACAGACCAATATAAAAATAAAAAAAAATTGTTTAATTGGGAACAAATACATTTTTACAACTTTTGGAATTGATGATATACGCGATAGCGTGAGCTGTGTTGCGTATACCAACGCCCTCCTCCAGTAGTAATACAAAAGTCCAATACAGTTCTTCTTCTTCTTCTGTCGAGTCAATGGCGCAAAATAATTTATAGTATTTATTTTTTCCCGGACCAGTAATTCACAAGAGAGAGGGCAGCGTCTGATACGTTCAGTAAGTCCTCTTTAGTGCAGGTGGTAGGGCACAGGGGACAGGACAAGAGGTGAACCATGTCCTGGTCTGGAGCGCCGCAGACACTCCGACTTAGTGGAGTAACCCCACTTTACCAGGTTTGGACTACAGCGACCCGCTCCTGTCCGGAACTCACTCAATGCAGTAACTTAAATAATAATATTGCATAAAATATCTGACCGGAGGTTTTATGCAATCCTATTGGTTTATATTTGTCCGTTTCTCCGCTCCGCAGTCTCTCTCCGCATCAATGGACAGACATCCTAATCCCACGGTTTTACCCGCTTTTAAAAAAACTGGGTTATCATGGAAATTAAAGAATTAGATATTTATGTTTCAAAATATATAATATTCAAACAGAAAGTAATCTTCAGAAGTCTCCTACTTCAATTAACTGTGAAAAGAAAACACGGATCATTAATACGATTGTTGTTATGGGAGCTACACACTTAGGTTTATGCTGTTGTCCCCGTACATGTTCACGGGGACAACGGTACTGTAATTAAAGATTTACCACCTTCTCCTTAATTACGGGTCACTGGCACTAAATTGAACCAGCCCAGAACTTGGCCAGGGTGACAGCATCATCGACATAAAGAAATAAAAAATACATATATTAATTTATTCTTCTTCTTCTTCATCGAGCGGATGGTCACCCTGACCAATCCTGGTGTCAGAGTTATTGAGCCGCCAAAGGCCTCTGACACGGCTCATGTAACGACTACTATCCGTAGAAAGTAACCGGGACCGACGGCTTAACGTGCCCACCGAAGCATGGCATCTTACTTTTCGGGCAATCAGGTGATTCAGCCTGTAATGCCCTAACTAAACTGAGGACAATCTCACAAAGAGATTTTTGTGGGAAATTGTCCCCACCGGGACCTCCGGATCGTGAGCCGGGCGCTCAAACCACAACACCACGGAGGCTGTGTTCATATCGAGTAGATCAGTGGTCAACTCGTGTCAGAGTTTTTAGACCGCCCAAAGGCCTCCGATATGGTCTACCGATAAAAACAACCGAGGCAGACAATTTGACGTGCCCTCCGAACGGTAGCGCTCAGATAGAAATACCACTATCAGCCACCCACTGGTATGAAGTCATTTAATGAAGGCTCACCACAGAGTTGATGAATCTCTCGTGTTTGTCGACATCAGTGAAGAGTGACCAGGTGTAGATGTTGCAGGCTTGATCATTCGCCGGCGCCGACGACACCACCCCTCGCAAATAGTACCTTCCGGTATATTGGAAGGCTAAACCGCCGCCGCTGTCACCGTGACACAACGCCGTACCTGCAGAACCATCAAATATACACAAAACAGACACTCACACACATCTTCTCTTCATCGAGTGGATGGTCAATCTGACCAATCCTGGTGTTAGAGTTATTGAGCCGCCAAAGGCTTCTGACATGGCTCATGTAACGACTACTATCCGTAGAACGTAACCGGGACCGACGGCTTAACGTGCCCTTCGAAGCACGGAATCGTCTTACTTTTCGGGCAATCGGGTGATTCAGCCTGCAATGCCCTAACCAAACTGAGGGCAGTCTCACAAAGAGATTTTTGTGAGATATTGTCCCCACCGGGAATCGAACCCGGAACCTCCGGATCGTGAGCCGAGTGCGTAGACCATAAGACCACGGAGGCTGTCAAATATCGATAATAGAATGTCCCTGGACTAGGCCCTTCTTTCGCTCACCGTTTTTGTATCCAGCGCACAATTTGTCGCCGGTGATGGATTTCAGGAAGCCAGGATGCGCGTCCTTGATGCACTCATCTATACCCACGTAGGGGAGAGTCACCATGTTCAGGGTGGGAGCTGCGGGCTCGTTCTCTCCAGTGAGGCCCCAACCAGCCACCTAGAAAAAGTAAAAAGTTAACGCGCTTATCTCAGGAACTACTGGTCTGATTTGAAAAATTCTTTCAGTGCTAGTTATAGGCTATTTTTCATCCCGAAATTCCCAAAGGAACGGGCACAACGCGGGTAAAAGTGCGGTGCGCTGCTTTTAAAAAATAAATGTCTCACTGCATGGCACAGGCCTCTCACTGAAGATATCGTATAGAGAGGATAATATACATCATACATAGTTTATACATAATTTGTGAAAATGCCAACTGTCTACCTATCACCGTTTTTGAGATACAGCTTGGTGACAGACGGACGGACGGACGGACGGACAGTCGGACGGACGGACAGCGAAGTCTCAGTAACAGGATCCCGTTTTTACCCTTTAAGTACGGAACTCTAAAAAAATATCAGTATACTAAACCTTGCCCAATTTTCCTGTGACCAAATATTCTTCCGAGTCTTCTCTGAACCCCAAACAAACTGGTCTCACATAAAAGTTAAATACGAAGGGCTCCTTGACGATAACCAGGGCGATATCATCCTGTAGGTTGGTAGCTGAGCCTTGGAACAGAGGGGGGATCCTTATATCTTCAACCTGAAATGGACGTACACAGTTATAATGCCCGCCCGGAGTCAACAATATGTGCATTGTTGTTATGGCCCAGGGGCGCTCGTGAGATAAAACTATTTTGTCATTTAGGGGCGCTTGTGAGGTAAAACTACTACATCACTCAGGGGCGCTTGTGAGATAAAACTACTATGTCACTCAGGGGACTCGTGAGATAAAACTACTATGTCTCTCAGGGGACTCGTGAGATAAAACTACTATGTCTCTCAGGGGACTCGTGAGATAAAACTACTATGTCTCTCAGGGGACTCGTGAGATAAAACTACTATGTCACTCAGGGGACTCGTAAGATAAAACTACTATGTCACTCAAGGGGCTCGTGATATAAAACTACTATGTCACTCAGGGGACTCGTGATTTAAAACTACTATGTCACTCAGGGGACTCGTGAGATAAAACTACTATGTCACTCATGGGACTCGTAAGATAAAACTACTATGTCACTCAGGGGACTCGTGAGATAAAACTACTATGTCACTCAGGGGACTCGTAAGATAAAACTACTATGTCACTCAGGGGACTCGTGAGATAAAACTACTATGTCACTCAGGGAACTCGTAAGATAAAACTACTTTATCTTACATCGCGTTTCTGAGCTTCAACATCAACTGGGTTGTTGTACGGTCTGTATATCTTTCCCGCGGCGACTGCGTAGTTCGAAGCTGGTTGTTTCTTCGTGAGGTCATCCCAGAAGCAGTGGGCAGCTGAAGAAAATACCAAATACATATACATATACTTTACTGGCTCTGGCTGTTATGATCGGCTGGATATTGTATGGCAGTGACATGTTTGACACAATTTTTAATGCATTTAGTCTTCATGGACTTATTTAGTCTTCACTTGAGAGTAAAAACGAGAGTTTTTAACGTTGTACATTGTTTTTATGATATAGAAGAATACCTGACACTAAAAAAATCATAACCTGACATCACCTGACATGTATAATCGCAATAATGACTTATTTTTTTTTGATCATGACATTAATGTATTTTTTTATTAGACCTTACCCTTTATTATAAATTTTAATTGTACTGATGTTAATAGTAAATTATCTTGTAAATGTACGAGCAGGCTCGTTAGTATTGCATGGAATATTAATGTGATGATCAATTATAATTCGTTGTGGTAGAATTTATGTGTCCATAGTTATTTGTATCATCATAACAACTATGTAACTACATTTCTGCAATAAATTTATTTATTATTATTGTACTATATAGATGTAGATGTAGAGAAGATGATAGACGTAGAGAAGATGGTGTTGAGATAAAACGAAGAGAAAACCTTTGTCTTCAGTAATATGCTAGCCGGGCTGCATTAATAAAAGTCTCTAAATATTTTCGACTTAAAAAGTATATCTTGTCACGCTTTTTGTCACGTTCGCTGCGCATTCTCATAGATTAAATATTATAAAAGCTAAATTAATATCTAAGTCTCACCTGACACCACCACGTGTTCGGTTATGATGGTTCCTCCACATATTTGCTTGTAAGGATTAGACATTTTGGAGTAAATGCCGACGTGCCACGGGACTTCTATGACTTCAGCCTTATTGCTTTTTTTCCAACCGAAAGATAAATTTAACGGATCTGTTTATAGTAAAAAAGTAAAGTATTAGCCTGTAATGGTCCACTGCTGGGCAAACTCCTCTCATCGTACCAAAGATATCGCGTAGAAAGATAGGCGGGTTGGTGATCTCTAACCTGAGCCATGTTTGAAAAGTAGGACACATGTTTTCGTTCAACCTGAGAATTGAACCCGGGTATAAGAGGTTATATAGTCTGGCTAAAAGTAAAGCCGGGAAGCCACTAGAGGCAGCTTCGGGTCCAGCGCTTCAACTTTAGACAAACTGCCAATAACTAGTTAAGGGGGCACGGCTAGTCAATACATAATATAAAACAAAGTAGCTTTCTGCTGCCTATCAGTCTCTATATATGCTTAGAACTTTAAAACTACGCAACGGATTTTGATACAGTTTTTTAAATAGATAGAGTGATTCAAGAGGAAGGTTTATAAGAATAAAAATTCCCAAAATTCCCACGGGAACGGGCACAATGCGGGTAAAACCGCGGGGCGCTGCTACTTTTCTGTCATGTCTAATCACTTCTGTCACGTTTGTTGTGATAGAATGACTTCTCTATGGTATGTTTACGCTCTTACCGTCATTTTTTATTTGGTGTTCTCTTCCGCAAACTGCAAATAAATAAATTTAGGTATTTAATAAAGTATCAGTGTCAACATCGTTTTAGCTGTGAAATCGTTTATCCCTTTCAGCAAAATAACTGAAGACATATCTCTCTTTCTGGTCGTTTTTATGTCTATTGACCGAAAAAAATACGACGCATGTTGCCGTTTGTGACAAAATGTAGAGAAAACACCCACAGATAATAAAACCATTCAGTCTTCATTTCATCGTCAAGAGAGAACGAGATTTTTTGACATTGCATATTAAAGAAATAGACATTTTTCTAAAAAGAAGAGATAAAACGAAGAGAAAACCGACCGTTGCTTAACAATGGCGTTGAGAACGTAACTTACTCGTCAAATTGCGTTCCGGGCGACGAGCTATAAGCTGCTTGTTAGTCCCTTCTTGTTGGTCAGCAACATGTACGATGTCTACCGAATTTTCTGTAACAAAAACATAATCCAAGTTCATGACCGGGAACGACAATTTAACGTGCCTAACAACGATAGGTATCCAATAGAAATGCCTATAGAAATAGTGGCTGAGGTGTACGTTGCTTAACAATCGTGATGAGCTAACATCGCTTATGGCTCGTACGAGACGTCAAACCATGCTACGAGACGTCACATCGTGCTACGAGACATCACATCGTGCTACGAGACGTCACACCGTGCTATGAGATGTCACACCGTGCTACGAGACATCATACTGTGCTACGAGACGTCATGCTGTGCTACGAGACATCACACCGTACTACGAGACGTCACACTGTACTACGAGACGTCATACCGAGCTACGAGACGTCGTACAGTGCTACGAGACGTCGTACAGTGCTACGAGACGTCACGTGTACCTTGGTCGTCGTAAATCCATGACGTCTCAAAGCACATGACAGCTCCGAGCAGAACTCCGAATATGACATCATTTTCTTAACGTTCTCATGGGGGGACTATACATATTCATAGTCTTCAGTTACCAGGAGGTCCAGAAGGTTCGGGTTCCTTATCCAGGCGGTCAGCGAAGGCCATCAGCGAAGAGCCAAACTCCTTCAAATGTTCTGAAAAAAGCGTATTAAATAAATTTACTCGAGTAGGCTAGTTGAATACGAAGGGCTCCTTGACGATAACCAGTGCGATATCATCCTGTAGGTTGGTAGCTGAGCCTTGGAACCGAGGGGGAAATCCCGAAATCCCGAATACCGAAATTCCCACGGGAACGGGCCTAACGCGGGTAAAACTGCGGGGCGCTGCTAGTATATATGTATGAGCGATACGAAGATATTTTCTTGGAACTGTCGCCAATGTTACAGATAAGAAGTGTATCTTTTAATCTTTTCAAGAAGAAGAAGAAAAAGAAGATCTCACCCTTAATCAAATCTCCACAAACTTTTCGAATTCTATTTTCGGCCACCTAAAAAAAGTAAAACGGATATTCAAATTTCAAAATAACTAATTATCTAAATAATCGTCACTACATAGTATAAAAAAGTCGCTTTCCGATTTTTAAAATTACGCAACGGATTTAAAAGCGGCGGACGACGCGAATGGTATCTTATTCCGCAGACATAAAGGCTTTTTTACCAATTCCGCGTCGATATAGGTGGTTAGATTATAGTGTACTTACGAAGTGATCGCAGTCGCATTGCCCGTCCCTACCTGGAAAGCCCGGCTGGCCCCTCTCCCCGGGAACACCCGATAGTCCCTAGAAAAAGGTAAAGTACGGTCGCGAAGCAGGAAGAAGAACGTCCATTAACTTGAGATATATTATATATTCATCATAATCAACACTTAAGTAAGCGGAGCGGTACGTAATACGTATCCAATTCACCAATCACAGCGCATCTTTCCGTAATGCGTTGTGATTGGTCAGTTGAGCTCCGCCCAGCTCCGCTCCACTTCAAAGAAGGAGTGCGCACAGCTGAAGAGTGAGTGTTTGTTTGTTTGAGTAATGAACTAATCTCTGGAACTGCTAGTCCTATTTCAATAATTATCTTTATATTGTGTATAGGTATACATTTTCATAAGTATATATAAGGTTTTCAAACAACCATCCACCGATCTTCACAAACATACCTATTTATTATTATTAGTAGCACTTACCGTGGGACCGATTGGTCCTCTTCTGCCTGAAAGTCCCGGGAGGCCGACGGGTCCAACTTCACCGCGGACTCCCGGCATACCCGGGGGCCCTACAGGACCCGGCGGGCCCTAAAAGCAATAAAATTTTCTTTACATATATCTATATATTGACCTTAATCTATATATCTCTGTCATGGTACTCAATAATACCACTGTCTCACTCGCACAACGCTTTGGCGATGTGAAACGGCAATACTATTGTGTGCGAGTGACAGAGACAGATAGATAAAGGTCAATGGACGCAGCTCTTCCTGGTTCGCGAACGCGCTATGTCGTACAGGGTTTCCACGCCCCGCAGCCCAGGCGAAACGCTCTCCAGTAAAATCTGAAATCATTTAAAAAAGTTTGTTACAAATTGTTAGCCTGAACTGACCCACAGCTGAGCAAAAGCCTCTTATCTTACGTATCAGTGAGTTGAGGAGGATTAGGCGTAATCACTTCGCTGTTAGTTCATTGCAATTATTGCGGTTTGAGCCCTCGTCTCACGATCCGGAGGTTCCGGGTTCGATTCCCGGTGGGGACAATGTCTCACAAAAATCTCTTTGTGAAACTGTCCTCAGTTTGGTTAGGGCATTGCAGGCTGAATCCTGATTGCTCGAAAAGTAACACGATTCCGTGCTTTGGGGGGCGCGTTAAGCCGTCGGTCCCGGTTACTTTCTACGGATAGTAGTCGTTACATGAGCCATGTCAGAGGCCTTTGGCGGCTCAATAACTCTGACACCAGGATTGGTCAGGGTGACCATCCACTCGATGAAGAAGAATGTACTTACTTATAAACACAAGTATGAAACACAAACGAAACATGCTGTCCAATAGATAACTCAATTATTACTGTACCTATATGTAATAACTGTGTATTAAGTAATACACGCACACATACGTAGATACAGTGAACGTATACTCTATTTCTTTTGGATTGGCACAAAATGTGGACCAATTTCGTTAATTTTCCAGCCGAAGACGATTGCTCCTGAAGAGGAAAAAGGTTTAGTAATTTTATTTCATTATTACCCTATCTCTAAACCTTTTTCCTCTTCAGAAGCAATCGTCTTCGGCTGGAAAATTGACGAGATTAAACTACATTTTGTGCCAATCCAAAAGAAATAGATTATAAAGTGGCTGATCGACGTACGAGTTTTTATTACCGCGGTTGTACAACGACGGTTTTAATCGCGGCTCGTCAACGCTGATCGACTAGCGAGCAAAACAGTCGTGTGATCGCGATCGGTCCAAAATGTCGTGCTCAAAATATGAAGTTTATGAAAAAGGACACGTCCGTTCTCTCCGGTGGTCGCCGAAAACTGCCAGTTTCGGCGGCCATGATCGACAAGCGGTTTTAGAGGACCCATACACCTACAATAATAATGCGCAATGTTGATAATTGCACAATATGATTAATGAGCTCCGAAACCCACACGGTACAATTAAATTGAGACAAAAAAATTTACCAAGCATTTTCGTCATAACTTTCTTCAGTGCAACATGTCAACAACAACAACAAAATATTGGGCAATATGCCGTACACAAGACACAATAAATCAATATTGTGCAATAAAATTTAAAAGTCCTCAATCTTTTACTCAATCGTTGCGCAATCTTCAATACTACCCCTATATGTTCAATAATACTGTGCAATCATCAACATTGCGCAATATTATTGTAGGTGTATGGGTCCTCTTATTACATGGCAAGCCGAGTAAAAATACAAACATTTTGACGAGCCATGAGCCCGGCTTGTCGGTATATACTCGTAATACAACTAGCAGCGCCCCGCAGTTTTACCCGCGTTGTACCCGTTCCCATGGGAATATCGGGATGAAAAATAGCCTATAACATCCCCGTTGAATGTGGCTATCTATTACAAAAAGAGTTATTCAAATGGGACTGATAATTCCTGATATTACCTCGAACATACAAACAAACCAACAAACTTACAAATATTACCTCTTTATAATATTACTCGTAGATATACTCGTATCTTCTTCTTATATATAAAAATGAATTGCTGTTCGTTAGTCTGCTTAAAACTCGAGAACGGCTGAACCGATTTGGCGATTTTTGGTCTAGAAATATTCATGAAAGTCCAGGGAAGGTTTAAACGGTAAGCAGTGAGGAAAAAAATGCAGTTGAAACCGCAGGGCACAGCTAGTCTATATATAAAAATCAATGGTGGTTCGTTAGTCTCGCTAAAACTCGAGAACGGCGCAACCGATTAAGTTGATTCTGCTTTTGAATTTTTTGTCGTAATCCAGGGAAGATTTAAACGGTAAACAGAGACGGAATATATGCGGGTGAAACCGCAGAGCGCAGCTTGTATTAGTATAATATGTAGGAGTGAGATACTGTCGGTATCAGAAGGTGGAATTGCAGTAAAGGAGCGTTTCCATTATGCAAGTGCTTGCATGCATGTATGACGTCACACTTGTGTTTTGCCTACAACCTATTTGCATGCAACTTGCAACTTGTATGCAAGTCACTTGCATAAATGGAAACGCGGCTTAAAACAGCGAAGAATGCGAATTGCGGGGAGCGTACGCCTTGCGTTGAATCGTAATGCCGACTGGCGAGCGCAGCGGCTCGCTGCACCGGCCGGTGCACCGAGACCACTACTGAGACGATGCACTCGGGCACTCTGGCCCATACGCGGCGTTCGGGCGGCTTCGGCTAGGCTCGGCCCCCCGACTCGCCAGTACTAATAAAAACGGTCAGTTTGCCCCACAGAGCATAGAAGCACCGCTGTGGTGTCCGCATACATTTATGCTATGCATTTAATTTAAAAAAATATTTTTACAAAAATATTTTTAATTGTTTTATGTAAACAATGGGACACCCAAGGCTAATATAATAATAATTATTTACATACATATAAGAAGCTCCGCTACAATATGGACAAATAAGGTAAACCGCAAAGCCAGATCAAATGTGCACTTAGATCATAGTTAATTATATACAATACTAGCAGCGCCCCGCGGTTTTTCCCGCGTTGTGCCCGTTCCCGTCGGAATTTCGGGAATATTTTTACATAAAAACCTTCCTCTTGAATCACTCTACCTATTACAAAAAACCGCATCAAAATCCGTTGCGTAATTTTAAAGATTTAAGCATACAGACAAACAGACGCGACTTTGTTTTATACAATGTAGTGATATTATTAGCTACAATGACTTCATAATAGACAAACATTAACTTGTTGAGCCGTTAATTAATAACATTATTTATTATATTGTTTCTCCTCGGAGTCACGGGACAAGCCCGGTCTATTTGAGAGGCATGCGAGGGGATACAGATCCAACGCTTCCGGTCGGGTAGGTCTTAATATCAATTTGTACGGATCAACAAAACACACAAACTTCAAAATCAACTTTTCCCAAAATGACTGATTTTCTGTATAACTTTAATTGCCTGCCAAGACTGAGGTCCCGGGTTCAATTCCCAGGTCGAGCGAAAACATGTTTCCTACTTTTCAAACATGGCTCGGGTTTGAGATCACCAACCCGCATTAGGCAAGCGTGGTGATTACGACACCCTCCTCACTGTACTTATATCTTCAGTGAGACGAGAGGCCTTTGCCCAGCAGTGGGAGATTACAGGCTAATACTTACAGTGATGGGGCCAACAGCATAGAACTAGGTGTGTAGCTCTCATAACAATCGTACTAATGGTCCGTGTTTTCTTTCCACATTAATTGAAGTCGGAGACTTCTGAAGCCTACTTCCCGTTTGAATATTAAATATATATACTAGCTGTGCCCCGCGGTTTCACCCGCAGCGCCCCCGTTCCCGTGGGAATTTTGAGATTTTTATTCCTTATTTTTCTTATATAAAAACCTTGTCCTGACAATAAGGATGCATTAAAAACATAATCATCCAATTTGGTGCAGTCGTTCTGAAGTTACAGTCCCACCATCTTATCTGTTCAGTTGACGGCGTCGCTAGTGGAGAATTTGGTATTGCCATATAAGAAATTCACCAAGAAACAAAGGTAATTAAAACATGTCTTGCAAGTCAGTCTATAGATATCATTAAAATTTAAGAAACTACAATATCAATCATATAGAGCGTAACTAACATAGTATAGTATAGATTCAATATGGCTTAATTATAATAAAAAAATATAATAAATTATAACATTAACATGCATATTCCAGGTTTACTGTGTTTAGTGTTTACCAGCTTCGATCACATCGTCACTTACCATCAGGTGAGATAGTGATCAAACAGGTCAAAATTTGTGACAGGCTCACAAATCAATAAATATAACATATAGCTATGAACCTTAGTAACTACATAAATAAAACAATAATGCAGCACAATAGGATTTTATTTATATTTTATAAAATAATAAAATAATTGTGGTCATGGTTTCTGAGCTCAAGCGGTCGCACTCCAGGAATTCCGGTCGATATTTCTGAACCATCTGCTGATTATATAACCACCAGCTATATATATATATTTTTTGTAATAATGAGTGATTTAAAATTTCCATATCTGGCTACATTGACCTGTCGCGGCAGCAACGCGTTCATTCAGCTTTTCAAATGGTATTAATGGAGCTTGTAGGCGTTTCTCTTCTTTCATGAAAGATATAACTTTTAAAATAATTAGCCGTGCATCACTTTTGAGGGGTTTCGGCATTTTATTTGCTTTTTTCACAATGAAATCAATAAATAAACACGGGAGCACTCGCACTAGACATCAACTGACAGCGGAATGACGTTTAGGAAAAAACGGCTGACGCGGCTGTAGTTCCCATTTTGCCCACCTGAACAGATAAGTTGGTGGCACTGTATGCGCTTAGCAACAGATTCAGCGATTCATTTTTATATTATAAGTAGATTGAAACATATGTCTACCTACCTAACCGCTTTAGTGAATCCTTAGGATGTTATTTATGATATTTATCTCTTGTAAAAACTTAGATATTGTGTATAAAAATATTAAATGCAGAAAATAAATAAAGAATACTTACTATACATTCGTGCATTTTATTTCAATTTTTATTCACACGAACACGACCCACCTCTTAACCGATTCAGTGCGGATGGCACCGCAGAGGCGCCATTGAATGTTATAAGTTACTGGCGTGTGGCACCCGACAGGTGCCAAAATGTTATACCTTTACAACTCGGTTTAAATGTTGTTTTCCAGACGTTTTCCCTAAATAAAAGTGTCTTATTTCGGCTTGTACTGTATGCCTACAGTGTTCGTTTGTTAATTTTGCGTGTAATAGCAAACTTCAGGGGTAGTAAACCTTTTCAAGAGAAATATTAATTAGCTACTTATAGTAAACATCATACAACAACACAGAAGAGATTGTGTATTTTATGGCATTATGTAGAGTTGTCGTAAATCTTAATTAGAAAAAAGAAGCTTGGTTTAGACGAGTACCTACTAGTGATATGTAAAATAATACCAATTAATTATTTATCACGTCTTAGTAGGACCAGTTATGTTGGTGAGGACGCGGGACGCAGTTGTCAATTTAGGTTTGTCAAAAATTTTTTATGACTTCTGATAAAACTAAGTTACATACCTTCCATATCCATTAATACACGATTCATTCACTTTTAATCACACAAAATCAATAAATCGACCGCATACGATCAATTTCGGATGGCAACTAAACTACAAACACGTAGAAATAAAAAGAAAACACGATAAGTATTATTCATGGCGGATGGCGCCCCAGAGGTGCCATCATAGTTCCTGGCGTTGGGCGCCTCTGAGGTGCCACGAAAATTTTGTTAGCCGCCAGGCATAGAAGTTTGCTAAAATGGCCTCCGCATTGAATCGGTTAAGCATCCAAAACTCTTAGTGTGCGGCCACAGTGAATGCGCGGTGGCTTACGCGGTGACTTACGCGGTGGCTTACGCGGCGGCGGCGGCGGAGGTGGCCACACTGAGGCGCGAGCTCTAGTAGCGATCAGACGTATATCAGGGGTTGCAAACAATTTTCGATCAACAATACACAACTAGATTTCGGGTCACGTACAAAATCAAAGCTAAAAAATGTCCTCGTGAATTACGTGTGACAGCTTATTTTGTTTACTACCGAACTGACCAAAAAGTTTTAAAACAGTTCGAAGTTCAACCTAATTACAACAATGACACCTAGCAAATCTTCAAATATTTAAAATTACTACTGTCACTTAGAAACGAAAAGACAACATTTAGTGTGAAATCAACCTTAACGACCTACAAATAAAGTATTTTATTCCCGTGTTTACCTTCCTTTCGTTTCGTTTCTTTTAGAAGAACTACAGATGGAATGGAGTCGTGTTGAACACTTAAATAATTTGTAATATGCACGTAAAAGTTTACTTAAAATTATTTATGTTTTGGGCTATCTAGGTTTGATAGTATACATACTTGTTTTCATTACGATTTTTTTGATAAACTTGATAGTATAACTCTGCAAATATAGATCCTAGCGTATATATTAAATAATAATGATCAAACTTACTGTCATTTTTGCTCTAGAGTTGAAAATTAACGAGTTATTTCAGAAAAACTAAAAAAAAATGAACTTAAAACAAGATGGCGGCGAATACTCTACCGGGATTAGTTACAAAATCGAAATTTATAAGTCCAACCACCCCCCCACGACATAAAAAAAAAATCGCCCCCCGGATAAATAAATTATTACTACAAAACAAATCTACTCCATGTTTCTGCTGTTCTGTTTCACAAAATTTGCGCCAACGTTGGCCAAACATTTGTAGCGGTGACTTCAAATCAGTATTTTTTTTCAAAATTTGATATTATTTTGATTAAAAGCTTAAAATATAACTTATTCTACATGTACTCACAGAAAGTAAGACACTCCGGCCGTTAAATTGTTTTTCCGGCCATTATTTTTGCAATTTTTTTGGCTGTGGTTCGAGGGAACTAAATAAAAGAGTGGCTCACTTTTCAAATGAGACCCTAAGCACCCAGACGTATTATTTGCGCTGACCCGAAATCTAGTGTGTATTGTTGATCGAAGCCATTTTACGTCAAAACGCCGAGCGGTAAGACCACTGGTTTGATACACCTGCCACCCGCTTGCAGTGTTGCCGTTCTAGAGACTTTGTCGCTGGATCTAGCGGAATTCATAAGTGGTTAGCGGCAAAAAAAAATGAGCTAGCGACAAAAATATATTTAGAGACTTCTAGCGGATTTTGAGCCGTTGTAAATGTGACTTTTTTTTCGAAAATATATGAAGAATAATGTGTTTTTTAAGACCACCACTACACCTTAACAACCATAAACATCCGTTCTGGCACAAAATATTCTATTTCAACCCCACAATGTGTCTCGTTCACAATCTTTTTCTAAATAGATAATATACCTGGTTTAATACTTATTCATATTAAGCTATTGCATAGCTTCTATCGCGGGCCTTGAGCGCGGGGACCGAATCCAGAAATTCCGTAACGAAAAAACCTCACGCTCCCCAATAAAGCCATCTAGTGATTAAAAAAATAACTATGCAATAGCTTTACCGCGGCAGTCCCCGAGTGCCACACCCACGTCTCTTTTTTTTAGCTGATTTTCAAATGTCCTGCTGGCAACATCCACGTAAAATGATACTAAACGAGAATTCCCCTGTTGTGATTTTTTGAATAAATGTGTTGATTTTATTTTTTTGTTATTTTTTGTGAAAAATGAAAATATTTGCCAAAATTAAACGATCGGCGCCCTCTCAAAACCCCAATTTATAAGGCGCGAACTTCGAGATTAGACTTGAACGTCAGCGATAAGATTTAGCGACTTCTAGCGGATTAAAAAAAATATATTTACCAATATTTAGCGGAATTTTTCATATTACTAGGGACTTTTAATTTTGTAGAACGGCAACACTGCCCGCTTGTTAAGTCGCTCGCCGCCTAGGCCCGCACTGTGGACACAACGCGCGGATCGGTGCGTTTGAAATCACCGCGCGCGGAGTCGCTCGGTCTTGTCGCGCTAGGCTTCCGCCTAGTCACTTCAGTATGGACACTTACACGCGTTTCATACGTTTGATATTTCGCGCCCGCCGTCGCCACCGCGCTAGGCCCGCAGTATGGACGCACACTTAAGTCTTTGACAAGCCCGTTGTCACAGTGGCAGTGAGAGCGCTTACTGTGTCGGGGGTTGCGGGTTCGATTCAAGGGAGTCGACAATATGTGCAGAAATAGTTGTTGGTGACGACGTCTGGGTGTCAATCACGTGTCAATTATAAATTGTTATGAAGTACTAGCAGCGCCCCGCGGTTTTACCCGCTTTGTGCCCGTTCCCGTGGGAACTCTGCAGCTTTATAATGTTGGTATAGATTTGTGTATGTAGGTATATGTAGTATCACTTAGTTATAGTTATATGAAGCTCGTCTCTTGTCGGTGAGTCCGATGCAGACTTCTCCATCTATTCCTGTTCAGTGCAAGCTCCTTCACATCTCTATACGACATGACAGACACTTTTTCTTTAATCTGACTCATGCAACTGATTCTAGGCCTTCCCCTACCTCGCTTACCTTCAACTTTACCTTCTAAAACTATGTTTATTATAATAAAACAACCATTACGGGTAAATAGTATCGTAATAAAATCGTGTACACATAGCACATCATAATGTCACTTCAAATTTCAATAACAAGATCACAGACGAGACTAGAGACGAGGGCAAGCGAGTCTGGAACAAAGTCAAGTAAATTATGTATTAATTCAGTTAAGCTCTTCATCGAGTGGATGGTCACCCTGACCAGTCCTGGTGTCAGAGTTATTGAGCCGACAAAGGCCTCTGACATGGCTCATGTAACGACTACTATCCGTAGAAAGTAACTGGGACCGACGGCTAAACGGCACGGAATCGTCTTACTTTCGGGCAATCAGGTGATTCATACTGAAATGCCCTAACCAAACTGTGGGCAGTCTCGAAAAGAGATTTTTGTGACATATTGTCCCCACCGGGAATCGAACCCGGAACCTCCGGATCGTGAGCCGAGCGCTCAAACCACAAGACCACGGAGGCTGTTAGAAGACTTATGTTAGAAGAATGGGATATACCTACTTTTATTAAGAGCGAGACCGATGTCTGATTTTATAGCGACGATCACATCGTCTGCAACGTTTGAAGTTTCCTCTGCGGCTGCGGCAGCGCCACATATACCTGCAAGAAAAGAAATTTGTCCGGGTATATTTATTATTTATTTATCCTACTTCCGTTATAGGAACCGCGGTCAGATAAGACTTCAAGCAGGGAGTCCTCTGACCACGGTTCCTGTAAAGGAGCCGAAACGTCAGATATATAAATTAAAAATTTAACATTTTAAATTGCACTTTATCTAATTTATTTTTTTAATGGTGACATAACGTCTCTCGGGATTAGAAGACACATTTCTACCCGCGACCACGAGAGGTGCAATCCTCTCGAAACGTCGGGAATACGGGAGTACGTTTAAACTATGTGTTCAAATCGTGTAAGTTTAAAAAAGACTACTTCTTTACTTGTATGCTAGCCTAACTATTCCTTACCGCGTCTTCTTGCA
The DNA here is from genome assembly GCA_951394245.1 of Cyclophora punctaria. NCBI lineage: Eukaryota > Metazoa > Arthropoda > Insecta > Lepidoptera > Geometridae > Cyclophora > Cyclophora punctaria. The sequence goes on from OX596196.1 coordinate 2,114,917, forward strand.
CCGACGTCTTTTCTTTCGACGTCGTCCGCAGCAGCACTTCGGCTGCGGTATTCTATACCCTCCGGTGAGCATACGTGGCCTCCGAGTGGTGGTACGACTAAACATTAAATAAACTTTAGTAACATATAATTATTAATCCTGGACTGGCCTAGCGCCTGAAAACCTCTCACTGAAGATGTTAGTACAGCGAGGAGTACACGTGATCACAAGCGAGTAGGTACTAATGTAAAGTATCGTCCTATAACACCCCACTGCAGATCAAACGCCCCTCACTGAAGATTTCAGTACAGCGAGGAGTACACGCGATCACAAGCGACCACTAATGTAAAGTATCGTCCTACTAATATTATAAAGCTGAAGAGTTTGTTTTGTTTGTTTGTTTGTTTGTTTGTTTGTTTGTTTAAACGCGCTAATCTCAGAAACTACTGAACCGATTTGAATAATTCTTTTTGTAATAGATAGCCACATTCAACGGGAAGGTTATAGGCTATTTTTCATCCCGAAATTCCTACGGGAACGGGTACAACGCGGGTAAAACCGCGGGGCGCTGCTAGTCGTCCTATAACACCCCACTGCAGATCCAACACTTCTCACTGAAGATGTTAGTACAGCGAGGAGTACACGTGATCACAAGCGAGTACTAATGTAAAGTATCGTCCTATAACACCCCACTGCAGATCAAACACCTCTCACTGACGATGTTAGTACAGCGAGGAGTACACGTGATCACAAGCGAGTACTAATGTAAAGTGTCGTCCTATAACACCCCACTGCAGATCAAACGCCCCTCACTGAAGATTTCAGTACAGCGAGGAGTACACGTGATCACAAGCGACCACTAATGTAAAGTATCGTTCTATAACACCCCACTGCAGACCAAACACCTCTCACTGAAGATCTGAGCTGAAGATGTTAGTACAGCGAGGAGTACACGTGATCACAAGCGAGCACTCATGTAAAGTATCGTCCTATAACACCCCACTGCAGATCAAACACCTCTCACTGAAGATGTTAGTACAGCGAGGAGTACACGTGATCACAAGCGAGTACTAATGTAAAGTATCGTCCTATAACACCCCACTGCAGATCAAACACCTCTCACTGAAGATGTTAGTACAGCGAGGAGTACACGTGATCACAAGCGAGTACTAATGTAAAGTATCGTCCTATAACACCCCACTGCAGATCAAACACCTCTCACTGAAGATGTTAGTACAGCGAGGAGTACACGTGATCACAAGCGAGTACTAATATAAAGTATCGTCCTATAACACCCCACTGTAGATCAAACACCTCTCACTGCAGATGTTAGTACAGCGAGGACTACACGTATCACAAGGGTAATTATATAAACTAGGTACTTACTATCTTGTTGTGTATCTTGCCATTATACCTGTAAAGAAGAAATATAAAAGGGAAATTATAAGTCCAGCCACAAAATTACTAACTCGGCCACTACTTCTAGTGGCTAAGATAGTATTATTTAGATGCTCGTTAATTGTGGCTGACTTAGTAATTTAAAAGGCAACATACATTTTTGGGGGCGAAATATGATATTAAAAAGAAGCCTGTTTAATTAGCACCCAATATAAAATCCTCTTACTGAAATTCCCTTCCTATCCTTTAGAATATATCTACACATAAAAATACCAATAGAGTATTAAGCATTTTTAATATCTTTTTCGGTTTATTCATAAATGCTAAACTAAAACTTTGTTACCAAGTGTTTTGTCTCTTTTGCTCTTTGAAAAATAGCGTATGTTGGAAAAGAACAAACCATTTGGCAGCTAAAATGGTGTCAGCGTTTATAAATTAGGTCGTTTGTGCAATATGATTATTGTAAACTTCGAGCAAGATTAAACCTGCCAACAGTAAGAGCTCTCGCAAGCCACTGTGACAACGGGATTATCGAAAGCTATCAGTACAGTTGTACTGATGCTTTTAGGTTGACAAATCAACATCGAGCTATGCTGCGCTGTACTGCGCTGTGCTATGTTTGGTCAACTCGCTCGTCTAATATTTTAATGAGGATACAAACAAACCATGCTGTGCTGCGCTGTGTGAGGCTACGCTCTGTTTAAAAACGCAGCGGGCGAGGCGCGCTACCCACCGTGCTGAGCCGCGCTGTGCCGAACTGTGCTATGTTTTTTATGGAGCTCTGCCATGCTGCGCTGTGTTGAGCTATGCTAGGTTTGGAGCGACTACACGAGCTGCTGATTACTTTATACTGAGCTAGATTGTTAAAAAAACGTAGCTTAAGAAACACAGCACAGCGCAGTACAGCTCAGCATCGTTTAATTCTTAAAAAAAGCGGCCAAGTGCGAGTCGGACTCGCCCATGAAGGGTTCCGTAGCAGCGAGTAACATAATAAAGAAGTTCTTGAAATAAATGTTTTTTTATTTACATTTGAGTTATTGAATGAATAATCAGTATTTAGTCTTTTTTAAACTTACACGATTTGAACACATAGTTTTAACGTACTCACACGGGTTTTTTCGTGTTAGAAAACTTAATAAAGCAAGTAATAACTTACTTTTTATTTCCCGACGTTTCGAGGGGATTGCACCTCTCGTGGTCGCGGGTGAACTCTGCTGCTTTATTAAGTTTTCTAACACGAAAAAACCCGTGTGAGTACGTTAAAACTATGTAATCAGTATTTTTTTGCGGTTTACGATTTATGTCGTAAAAAAAAAACTACTAACTAGACCTCGTTCAAACCAATTTTCGGTGTTAGATTACATTGTTATGTACATCATATATTTTTTTTAGTTTTATCATTCTCTTATTTTAGAAGTTACAGGGGGGGGGGACACACATTTTACCACTTTGGAAGAGTCTCTCGCGCAAACTATTCCGTTTAGAAAAAAATGATATTAGAAACCTCAATACCATTTTTGAAGACCTATCCATAGATACCCCACACGTATGGGTTTGATGAAAAAAAAAATATTTTTTTCATTTCTAAGTATGGGAGACCCCCCTAAAATTTTATTTTTTTTCTATTTTAGTGTGAAAATATTAATGCGGTTCACAGAATACATCTACACACTAAGTTTCAACAACATAGCTCTTATAGTTTCGGAGAAAAAAGGCTGTGACATACGGACAGACGGACGGACAGACAGACAGACAGACATGACGAATCTATAAGGGTTCCGTTTTTGCCATTTGGCTACGGAACCCTAAAAACGTAGCTTAAGAAACACAGCACAGCACAACGCAGTACAGCGCAGCATAGCTCGATGTTGATTTGTCACCCTTATGCCCGTAGCACAGCTCCGCTGCGAAATACGAGTAGCGGAACCGCCTGGATGAGTTCCGCTGCGATCAAGTGTAGTTTGAATGGCGGCCGGGCGCGGAAGTGGCTGGCGTTCGGAGCAGATCCACGGAACAGCGGGAAAGAGATGGAAATAGTCAAATCTATGCGTTAGAACAGGCAGCTTCGCTATTCCGCTTCTCATACTACGGACAAGACATGGCGAAATTGTTGCGGTTCCGCTGTTATCGTGTCGCAGAGGTGTGCTATGGGCGTAAGTGTTGGATTCTTTTTTGGATCGAAGTATTTACTCGTAAATCCTGTGGTAAAATCCAACTGAAGCTCAAAGGACTCATCTCACTCTCACTGAAGATATCAGTGCAATGTTATGCAAGACAAATATATATACCTAGGTACTTTAATCAAAAGGCATAGTGGCTTTTTTATCTGAGCGCTGCCGTGATTTTGTTTTTTTTATTTATTTGGTACGTATTAATTAAAATTAAAGTGTTTTATCTGGATTGTAATCCATGAAAGGTTTGAACTTATATTTAGAAATTCAAAAAAGTAATAGCTATTAAATATAACATATTATAGCCCAAAAAAATTCAAGGTACCTATATAGTTACTAGCTGCGCCCCGCGGTTTCACCCGCGTTGTACCCGTTCCCGCGGGAATTTCGGGATGAAAAATAGATGTTGGCCGATTCTCAGACCTACTCAATATGCTCACAAAATTTCATGAGAATCGGTCAAGCCGTTTCGGAGGAGTACGCGAACGAACACTGTGACACGAGAATTTTATATATAAGATTGAGATATTTTTAACATTGACATTTGTGATATTATAACTGCTTACGAGAGCACGTCAAATTGTAAGTACTGGTTGGTACAATCGTCAGACTATGTCGGCCTAAGAAGTCTTAAGCAAAGGTCCAAGGATTATACATAGTAGGTTCACCCCCCTCCCACGGCTGGGCATAGGCTGGGCAACCCTTGATATATCAAGGTTTACTTTCTTAAATATTTATAAAACAAAATTGTACTCACATATAATATATTTGAAATTGTCTTAAAATCACATCGTCATACGTATTTTGAAAATAGAAATATTAATTTTCCATATCAAAAACATCCATTAGAAAATTTTAGGTCACTCCGACAAAAGCGAAAGAAAAGTAACTAAAATTTGTCAATTCTATTTTCTAAAATGTTCTATAATTTAAAAGTTGACAGGATCAAAAAAGGTTTTTAGTAAAGACAGAGTTAATAGGCTACGTCCGCACAGGCCGTGAAGTGGTACCTGTATCAATTCAGAATGTTCTGCGAGAAGCAGTTTTAGAGCTATTTTGAAAGTAATATCTCTTCAAGAGACAAGCAAATAACAAAGGCACCTAGCGACTCACCACGCAAACCGCCTTCAGTTGGGCCACCGTGAATCCTAGCAAGTGCAAGCCACTTGCCTGTGCAGACGTAGCCTTAGACTATTTTTGAAAGTGACATCTCGTCAACGTGCCGACAACAAATAACTGACAAAGAAGAAGAAGAAGATTTAATCTTCTTCTTCATCGAGCCGTCTTCATCAGATTCCGTGCTTCGGAAGCCTTCGGTCCCGGTTACTTTCTACGGATAGTAGTTGTTACTTGAGCCATATCAGAGGCCTTTGGCGGCTCAATAACTAATTAACTAATAACCGTAGAAAGTAACCGGGTCCGACGACTTAACGTGTCCTCCGAAGCACGGAATCATCTTACTTTTCGAGCAATCAGGTGATTCAGCCTGCAATGCCCTAACCAAACTGAGGAAAGTCTCACAAAGAGATTTTTGTAAGATATCCCCACCGGGAATCAAACCCGGAACCTCCGGGTCGTGAGCCAGGCAAAAACCACAAGACCACGGTGGCTGTTGCGAGACCTTCCACTCGATGAAGAAGAAGACCTTCCCGTGGAATGTTAGAACTAAAGAATAAAAACCACAAGAAACATAATATATTAGACATTTAATATTCATTGCTTAAAATTAATCTTGTATCCTTTTGATTCAGGGTCCTGTTCCATTTGGAAGTTATCTGTAGAGAGCCCGAAAGGCCTCAGGATCATATTACCCAAATCTTTGAGTTTACCAAACATTTCCGTTTTCAATTTCTCATTCTTCTCTTCAATGAGAGGGGGCAGTCTGATGGTCGCCTTCAACGCCTCTGCATGAGATGGGTCCAAGAGTAATATCTTCTTGTAATCTGCTAAGCTTTCATCCAATTTCTCTGTCGCTTCGTACGATTGTGCTCGCCTGAAAAATGAGGAGTAGTAGTAGGGACAGACCGAAAACCAGTGCTGTGGTGTGTAACCCCATAGCGTACACTGAGTTTCATATATTTTAGTACTAGCTGCGCCCCGCGGTGTTACCAGCGTTGTACCCGTTCCCGCAGGAATTTCGGGATAAAATGTATGCCATATGTTATTCTGATGTATAACCTACATTACTGTAAAGTTTCATCCAAATCCGTTCAGTAGTTTTTGCGTGAAAAAGCAACAAACATACATCCATACATCCATCCATACATACATCCATCCTCACAAACTTTCGCATTTATAACATTAGAAGGATAGAAGGATTTAGTTCATAGTGTATAGGTAAGTATTGCTTCATTTTCATGTTGTTATTTTATTTGGTATAGATTAAATGGTTTAAGCTTCGATCAACAATACACAACTAGATATCGGGTCACGTACAAAATCAAAGCTAAATACTGTCCGCGTGGATGACGTGTGACAGCTTACTTTGTTTACTACCGAACTGAGACAAAAGTTTTAAAACAGTTCGAAGCTCAACCTAATTACAATCATGACAACTAGCAATAAAGTAGCAAATCTTATGAATAAAATAACTGGTACAACGCGGGTAACATTAAGGCTGCGGCTCCATTGAGGCGGAGACTGTGAGAGCTGTGAAAAGAGGTATGTGATTCCACTGAGGCGGAGACGAGCGGAGCTGAGATGTGGATTTCACGTAATATATGATTGGTCGATCCCCACACGTCTCCTCTCAGCTCCGCTCGTCTCCGCTTGACTGTTTCCATTGAAGCGGAGCGGAGACGAGATGTGGATTTCATGTAATACGATTGGTCGATCCCCACACGTCTCCTCTCAGCTCCGCTCGTCTCCGCCTCAATGGAGCCGCAGCCTTATTATCTAGAGAGAAAACAGGGGACTACATTTGTATGGAAAAACGTCCCTTGTGTTTCCTCTTATTAAGCGTTTATGACTAAAGACCATTGTCCAAAAGACGGAGAGAGAACTCACCTAAGATAAGCCTTAACATAAGTATCGTTCAACTCAATGGATTTGGCGCAGTCCTTGATCGCCTGCGCGTACCGTTCCTGCTTCATCTTGCCGGCGCCTCGGTTGCAGTACAACACTGAACGGAGTTGAGTGAAGGCCAGCGGACATGTTTGTAACGCTGGACAGAAAATGATAAAAATAACCTCGTGTATACAGGTGTCTTAAGTTGAAGCGAACATTTTGAATTGATACTACTTTTACGGATACACTTCGCTTTTATTTTACACTAACAGCGCCCCGCGGTTTCACCCGCAGCGCCCCCGTTCCCGTGGGAATTTTGAGATTTTTATTCCTTATTTTTCTTATATAAAAACCTTGTCCTGACAATGAGGAACACATTAAAAAAAGAATCATCTAATTTGGTGCTGTCGTTCTGAAGTTATGCGCTTAGCAACAGATTCAGTGATTCATTTTTATATTATAGATAGTCTTCTGTGACCACGGTTCATGTAGGGGCCGAAACGTCAGATAAAAATCTATACTAATATTATAAAGCTGAAGAGTTTGTTTTGTTTGTTTGTTTGTTTAAACGCGCTAATCTCAGAAACTACTGAACCGATTTGAATAATTCTTTCACTGTTAGATAGTCTATTTATCGAGGAAGGCTATAGGCTACATTTCATCCCGAAATTCCCACGGGAACGGGCACAACGCGGGTAAAACCGCGGGGCGCTGCTAGTGTAAAATAAAAGCGAAGTGTATCCGTGAACGTAGTTTCAATTCAAAAGAAGCTCGTGTAGGTTAGCCGCCTCAAGGCCACGCGATATGGTCTGACGATGATGACGATGGTCTGACGATGAAACAACCGGGACTGACAATTCGCAAGGTGGTCAACTGAGCCCGCAGAGCACTGAGCCCACGGGCTAAGTTGACCATTTTTTTTTCTTTATGGGCGACTCGACCCAAGGGTCAACCCAGCCCGCTTACTTACCGCCTAAGGCTGCGGCTCCATTGAGGCGGAGACGAGCGGAGCTGAGAGGAGACGTGTGGGGATCGACCAATCGTATTACATGAAATCCACATCTCGTCTCCGCTCCGCTTCAATGGAAACAGTCAAGCGGAGACGAGCGGAGCTGAGAGGAGACGTGTGGGGATCGACCAATCATATATTACGTGAAATCCACATCTCAGCTCCGCTCGTCTCCGCCTCAGTGGAATCACATACCTCTTTTCACAGCTCTGCTCCTCTCAGCTCCGCTCGTCTCCGCCTCAATGGAGCCGCAGCCTAAGAGTCAATTCAGCCCGCGGGCGTAGGTACTATTCGGTAGGTTAGGGTTATTTTTTTTTTATCGACTGAACCTGTGGGCTGAGAAGGCCCTTATCGGTAAATAGTAGTCGTGTGATTAGTGTGGGTCGAGTCACCTATGAAAAAAAACGGAGTGGGTAACTGAACCTGCGGGCTCAGTGTTCTGCGGGCCCAGTTGACCACCAAGCGTGACAATTTAATGCCCTCCGCTATCATGCTTCGGGGGCACGTAAAATTGTCGCTTAGTCCATTTTCGTAATTTTAGTTTCGTAATTGGCTAAGAGAGATGAATTATTTTTCACTGTTTCATAATTGATCATCAAAAAAGAATTTATTTGCTGTCATCGTAATTTAATATTTTTTCTTCGTCTCGTCTCGTACCTGAGGTATATTTCTCTATGCTCCCCTCGAAGTCCCCCTCTTTATATCTGTTGTTGCCGGCCACTTTCAACTCTTCTGCTATTATTCGTCTCTCTTCTTTTTGGTCATCTGTTAAGTCCACCTACAATAAGTATAAAAGTAAGTAAGTGAGTGAGTGGTGAGTGAGTGAGTGGTGAGTGAGTGAGTGGTGAGTGAGTGGTGAGTGAGTGAGTGAGTGAGTGAGTGAGTGAGTGAGTGAGTGAGTGAGTGAGTGAGTGAGTGAGTGAGTGAGTGAGTGAGTGAGTGAGTGAGTGAGTGAGTGAGTGAGTGAGTGAGTGAGTGAGCGAGCGAGCGAGTGAGTGAGTGAGTGAGTGAGTTAGTGAGTGTCGGAGTTTTTAGATCGCTAAAGGTGACGACATGGTCTAGCGATTGAAACAACCGGGACTGTTGAACGTGCCCTCCAAAGCACGGTAGCGCTCAGATAGAAATGCCACTTTCGGCCACTCGGATCGCGGAACGGGCACAACGCGAGTAAAACCGCGGGGCGCTGCTAGTAAATAAAAAATGTTGACAAGTCCGTGGCAGTAAGTGTCAGGGGTGTGTCAGGGGTTGCGGGTTCAATTTAATATGTGAAGACATAGTTGTTGGCGACGTCGTCTGGGTGTCAAATAGCCTATAGCCTTCCTCGATAAGTAGACTATCCAACACTGACATTAGCGAGTTCAAACAAACAAATAAATAAAATTTGCTTATTTATAATACATATTAGTATAGATTTACCTCCGCGTCTTTGAGTGCCAGTTCATCAATATCATCGGAGTCACTGTCCTCTTTCCCATCCGGATCTTGATCCTGATTTGAATCTGTCATTGGGACATTGGAAGGCATTGGAATATCTGAAAAACATAATAAAAAATCCTTAAAAATAAAAATTCTAAATGTATTCGCTTAAACTTAAGTAACCAGTAGGTTGTAAACTGTAAAATGTGTACATACCTACTATGTACAGTCAGCCAAAAATGTGGTCTACCACCCTACGGTTGAGATGAATTTGAACGTCATGAAACAACAAGGTCAATTTTCATTTAATAATAGAGGTCCAACTAAGTCACCCAATGATGTCAAATGTCAGGCATCTCAGATAACAGACAAAACGTCATAACATAATTGTGCATAGAAAAGTCAACCTTAGCGATCGTTACATCTCGCAGAAACTTTTGTGAAAAGTGGTAGACCACTTTCTTGGCCGACTGTACATAGGAACCTATACTAATAAAACAAAGCTGAAAATGTTGTTTGTCCAAATACATCTTAGAAAATACCAGTAAAATTCAAAAATTTGTTTTCAAATTTGCCATAGTCAAGTGCCTAGATAATGATTAAATGATTAAATGATGATGATGATTCTTTCGATTAGCTCATATGAATGAATACAATGCGGGTATATACGCATTAATTGAATGATCAACATTATGTTGACAGAATGACATTTTATTAGTAAATACTTTCCTACATTATATCTATGTTTAATAGTTGTATTGTACAGTTATTTTAGAATGTGAACTATAAATAAATAATAAAACTGTCTCCCTACCGTTTTATTTACTCTCACCCGCGTTTAAAGTAAATATTAACGAATTAACGTGCGGAAAAATCATTTGAATTACTGCAGACAACGCCCTTTGGAATACCTCCGATTTCTTAATAATTACAAAATATAATTACTCACCTGAGTAATCGGTGAAGTCTCCGAAGTCCGAGGGTCTCGTTTCAGCACTAGGACCAGGATTATCAACGGATTCTGATGTGGTATCCCCCGGGTTTTCCGCAGTGTGTAATGAAGACTCTAGGTCCTTCGTCAAATCTTCAATTACATCTTCATTGGAGATCTGATTAGTGTTTTTCAATCGTTCAGACATTATGGTAGATATATTTGGATTATATTAGAGCTTTAATATTGTTTCAAACACTTCAGAATTTTATTTTATTTGAAGAAATACGCACGCAATTTCTAGAACGAATTTCGTGAGTAAATTTCGCCGTGGTTGTCAGTGTGACAGATGACTCATTAACTGACAGCTAACAGCTGGCAGCTGGCCGACTTGACATTATTTGACGGAAAACAGTCAAAGTCAAAACAGTCAACTCGTTATATCAGACAAATTTCATGTAGGGATGGATCAAACATAAAAAGTATCGACAAATATTATAGATAGGTATCGATTTTTTTTAGTGGTTTTGTACAATATTATTTATGTAATTACATCGATTTGAAGATAAAATCAATCACAAAAAATTCAATGTTTAATTAATATAAAACACACATAATTAACGATATATGGTTTTTGATCTGGTCTATATATAATTATAAAGTATTTGTGTATGTATTATGTAATAGTATCAGTATCAGTTAGTTAGATTCCATATTTTATTTTTTATTTTTTTTATTTAACCTGTTGTGTCCCACTGCTGGGCAAAGGTCTTCCTCAATTCTTTCCACCTGGATCTATCTTTTGCCACTTCTTTCCACTCTTTGTCGAAGTCCTCCAGTTCCTTCCGCCACCTCGTGGGGGGTCTACCGCGGGGTCTCCGAACATTCTGGAACTCCCATTCTGTGGAGATCCTAGCCCATCGATCCGGATGCATTCTGGAGACATGACCTGCCCAGTCCCATTTCAGCTTGGCAGCTTTAATCGCCACGTCTGCAATACCAGTTGTGGAACGTAGCGTGGTGTTTCTGACGCGGTCTGATAACCTAATACCGAGAATGCTACGTTCCATATTAGATTCCATATTAGATGCGAGAATTAGTCGGGGTTTTTTATTTATAATTTAGAAACAATGCTATCGTAACCGTTCTCTTCCCAAAAATCGTATCAGGTCATTCATTTCACTCACTCAGGACAAACTCTGTTTATGCCCAAAACCGTACCATAGCAAAAATTTTACCCCCCCATATTTTTTTGTTAATTGTTGGCTTGTGATGTCCCACAGGAAAAAGGTAGTGTCTGTCTCTGCAACCGCTCGGCACTCACTAACTAACTGAAGGTATCAGTAAGTACCTTCGTACCGTACAAGGAGTGCGGCCAAAATTTGTTTTTTTATTTTGTATATTCCCCAAATAAATGTAAATTATTATGTAAAATATGTGTAAAATAATTTGGATACCTTAAAATTCAAAGGTATACCTGAAACAGGAGGAAAACATCTGACTCTATAATTATTATGTAAATTATAAAATAGCAAGCAGCTGAGCATTGTAAATATTTATCGATTTTTTCAAAAGTCGATTTATGTGATGCATCGACAATTTTTTTCCAAACCTATTTCGACGTGTTGTCTTGTCACGTAAATACAATGTTATATAGTTGAGCTGAGCTGTGATCTGTCAAAACTTACGTAAAACGAAACAATTTTAACAGTTCAGTTTGTGTTGAGTTCTCTAACCTAAAACTACAGAGGTCAAGCGAAATATTTCACAAAATTAACATAATTTTTATTCATGTCGTCCATACCTAAATAGAAAACGAGCAAAAAACTTTTGTTTGTGATCCAACAGCGATCGAGGACTGTGTGTTAAATAGTTAGCGCTCGTGCAAAATAAAAAATGTTGCGAAGTTTATCAAAAACTTTCTCTGCCTCTCCTGTTCGTTATTTATTAAGAAATAACGGTTTAGGAAGCAGTTTTAGTAATCATAAATCGATTGTCCCATTATCGACTACGAAAACAGCGCCAAAAGATGAAAAGTAAGTTGATGTTATGGTACATTTTTTTTTCTTGAACTTTGTCTCTGTTGATTTAGGTTGTGGCATTATAAATTGGTTTAAAATTTAGGGAGGGAGCGCTCATTATATTATCCGTAATGTCGATGGTGTACAAATGTAGCTCATAAAACAAAGTTACAGTAAATTAATTGTTGGTCAAAGTAAAAACTCCTTTGAAAAAACAATATTTTTTTACCATTTTATAGTATGTATATCTGTTAGTACGCTGATTACGTCTAATCCTCTTCACTATACTGATATCTTCAGTGAGATGAGAGGCCTTTGCCCAGCAGTGAGACATTACTTACTTACTCACTATATTACTAGCTGCGCCTCACAGTTTTGCCTGCATTATTTTGAATTCCAGTTCTAACTATCGGATAAAATAGAAAGAATCTTCCTCTTAAATGTAGCTATGGAATACAAAAAGAATAATGCAAATCATTTGAGTAGTTTCTGAGCTTAGTTGTGACATACAAACATATCTTTTACCTCTTAGTAATATTAGTATAGACTAGCAGCGCCCCGCGGTTTTACCCGCGTTGTACCCGTTCCCGTAGGAATTTCGGGATGAAAAATAGCCTATAACCTTCCCGTTTAATGTGGCTATCTATTACAAAAAGAATTATTCAAAACGGTTCAGTAGTTTCTGAGATTAGCGCGTTTAAACAAACAAACAAACAAAACAAACTCTTCAGCTTTATAATATTAGTATAGTTTATAATGTGGATTTTTTATACTATCATTTACTTATGTATCTAACGTTACAAGCTTAGAGATATGTCCACAAAAGCTGTCTATGTAATCAAGTTTTTCAAAAACTGCTGAACTAATTTTTATGCAGGTTTCACCAACATACAGAGTGATTCAAGGGGAAGGTTTGCGACTACTTTTCATGGTAAAATTCCCACAGGAAAGGGTATAATGCGGGTAAAACCTCAAGGCACTACTAGTATTGTTATACATATATACTCATAAAGAGGTAAAATTTGTAACTTTGCTTGTTTGTATGTTCACGATAATCTCAGGAATTATCGGTCCGATTTGAATAATTCTTTTTGTAATAGATAGCCACATTCAACAGGAAGGTTATAGGCTATTTTTCATCTCGAAATTCCCGCGGGAACGGGTACAACGCGGGTAAAACCGCGGGGCGCTGCTAGTATACTCATATTATAAAAAGGTATAATTCATAAATTTGTAAGTTTGAGATAATATCGGGAATTACCAGCCTTCATCTACTTCTCGTTTTAATGAGCCGAAAGCTGAGAAAGAAATTACCAGCCTGATTTGTATAATTATTTTTGCAATGAATAGCCACATTCAACGGGAAGGTTATAGGCTATTTTTCATCTAGAAATTCCCACGGGTGTTGCTAGTACATGTATAAATGTATTTGTATGTACAGACACAACCTTAAGTAGTTATGCAATTTGTGTGTAAATTAAATATAATATTTTTATCGTATAGTAATAAAGTTACACACCAAGTAATATAATATTAATAGCATTTATATTTTATTAGTATTCCATGTCCTTTTTATGTCCTGTACTATTTTAATAACTTTTAAAAGAGTAATATCCCATTTTGATGATTCCATATTTTATTACTAGCTGCGTCCTGCAGTTTTACCCGCATTGTGCCCGTTCCCGTGGGAATATCGGGAATTTTTATACATATAAACCTTCCTCTTGAATCACTCTATCTATTTAAAAAAACCGCGTCAAAATCCGTTGCGTAGTTTTAAAGATCTAAGCATACATAGCGATAGACAGAGTCAGACAGCGGAAAGCGACTTTATTTTGTACTAGCAACGCCCCGCGGTTTTACCCGCGTTGTGTCCATTCCTGTGGGAATTTCGGGATGAAAAATAGCCTTATGTTACTCGTGGATAATGTAGCTTTCGAATGGTGAAAGAATTTTTAAAAAAGGTCCAGTAGTTTTTGAGCCTAATCATTACAACCACACAAACAAAGTTTTCCTCTTTATAATATTAGTGTAGACTAATAGCGATAGTGATACAAAATGTAATATATGTATGGATAACATATGTATCTTCAGGTAAATGAACCGAGAATTTGAATAATTTAAATTTACATAATTTTAAATTAATTTGTGATAAGTATGTAGAGCGGAGAACATTAGTACTTATCAAAACAATTACTAAAAATATAAATAAACAATATCGGAATAACCAAGCTAGCATATCACTGAAGACAAAGGTTTTCTCTTCGTTTTAGCTCTACTTTTTAGACAAAATTATCTACATGCAACGTCAACAACTCTTATGTGTCAAACATGTCACTGTCAAACAATATCCAGCCAATCATGACAGAGTAAGTGGTCGAATTGAATGAATGAACCTGGTGTTGCATCGACGAATTATTAGGCAATATATTAGTGGTAGCGTCAGTTTCTCTACCAAATCTCTCGGGAAGATGTCCTCGGGTCTATGCTAGCTGGGCTGGAGTGCAACCCGTTGTATTTTTATTTAGATTAGCGTATTCAAACAAACAAACAAATAGTTAACATTTATCAAGATACTGATTATGACAAATGTCATTAACAGTACAATTTTAATCAAATTAAAAAGTAATTATTAATTACGTAATTACTTAGTGGTATGTGTATTGGGCTGAAAAGACTGTTCAATTCAATTCCCGGGTCGAGCGTAAATATGTTTCCTACTTTCAAAGAAGAAGAAGTCTTTTCAAATAAATGGCTCGGGTATTGACCGTTCCCGTGGGAATCTTGAGAATATTTATACATAATAAACCTTCCTCTTGAATCACTCTATCTATTTAGAAAATCGCGTCAAATTCCGTTGCGTAGTTTTAAAGATCTAAGCATACATAGGGAGGGACGGACAGCGGAAAGCGAATTTGTTTTATACTATGTAGGGATAAATGTATAGATGGAGAAGTCTGCATCGGACTCACCGACAAGAGCCTTGCTCTTAAATTTATTATGAGGGATAAATGTATAGTGGCTAGGCTGTTGTTTGAACGGCTGATTAAACTAGTTGGATGCGACATATACAGGGTGTAATCGTTAAGTGTGCACAGGCGATTATTCCGTAACTATTGCAGATATCAAAAAACTTTAAACTGATATCGAAAGTACTTTACCTAATGAGTAAAATGACATTAATAACTTTTTAAAAATAAAACGAGAAATATCCAAAAAAAATACATTAATCACTCCCATACATTTTATTTCTTAGTAAGTACAAAATTTTGTATTCAAAGCATTTGTTCGAAGTGACGTCCTCCTTGTGCAATACAATGACGAGCTCTAATGGCTTAATAGCCAATAATAGTGCAACCCCTTGGCCTGCCAGATCCCCGGATCTCACGCCTTGTGATTTCTTCCTATGGGGATTTGTCAAAGACCACGTGTACGCTGAGAGAGTACACAGCCTAGAAGAGTTACAGAATCGTGTACGTCGTGCAATTGCTTTAATTACTCCGCAAATGTTAAGGAAAGTTCATTTAGAAACTGTAAATAGAGCTCGTCATTGTATTGCACAAGGAGGACGTCACTTGGAACATATGCTTTGAATACAAAATTTTGTACTTACTAAGAAATAAAATGTATGGGAGTGATTAATGTATTTTTTTTGGATATTTCTCGTTTTATTTTTAAAAAGTTATTAATGTCATTTTACTCATTAGGTAAAGTACTTTCGATATCAGTTTAAAGTTTTTTGATATCTGCAATAGTTACGGAATAATCGCCTGTGCACACTTAACGATTACACCCTGTATATGTATAGTAAAATAGTATATAATATAGACAGTTATACATTTGGTTTGCTTCAAGGGCCCTTTATAATCAGTATTATCAATAACTTATCTAGATAAAATTATCACAAATAAATAAAGCAATAAACACTCACTGTCATACATATATTATATACCTACATATATTATCAAAGACAGCAGAATTATATATGTATATATAGTCTATCTATACGTATATTATTAACTAGCTGCGCCCCGCGGTATACCCGTTCCCGCGGGAAATTCGGTATAATATGTATCCCATGTTTTATTCTGTTGTATAACCTATATTACTGTAAAGTTTTGTCCAAATCCGTCCAGTACTTTTTTCCATACATCCATCCTCACAATCGCATCCTACGTATAAATGCGAAAGTTTGTGAGCATATATGTTTGTTACTCATTCACGCAAAAACTACAGAACGGATTTTTATGAAACTTTTCAGTAATATAGGTCTGTCTCTTTCCGACATACAAAGAGCAAAAGAGACAAAACAATTGTTATACAGCAGTGATTTAGTTAAAAAGCTTTTATGAATGAGGCGGTAATACTTTACTGAACTCCTTTTTTTTTCAGAGTAAAAGTCACTTTCAAACTAAACGATGGCAAAATCTTGGAAACTGAAGCTAAGGTCGGTGACACACTGCTGGACGTGGTCGTGAATAACGACCTTAACATTGAAGGCTACGGCGCGTGTGAAGGCACCTTAACCTGCTCCACGTGTCACGTTATCTTTAAACAAGAGGATTATGACAGGTGATATAGCAATTGGCCATCCTTATAATTTACTAGCAACGCCCCGCGGTTTTACCCGCGTTGTACCCGTTCCCGTAGGAATTTCGGGATGAAAAATAGCCTATAACATTCCCGTTGAATGTGGCTATCTATTACAAAAAGAATTATTCAAATCGGTTCAGTAGTTTCTGAGATTAGCGCGTTTAAACAAACAAACAAACAAAACAAACTCTTCAGCTTTATAATATTAGTATAGATTAGTTACACTAGCATAGATAGTGGCATTTCTATATGAGCGCCACCGTGCTTCAGATGGCACGTTAAATTGTCAGTCTCGGTTGTTGCAATCGTTAGACCATGTCGGAGGTCTTTAGGCGGTCTAAAAACTCCGACACCAGGGTTGGCCTATCCTACTCGAACTTCATTACTAGCAACGCACCGCGGTTTTACCCGCGTTGTGCCCGATCCTGTAGGAATTCCGGGATGAAAAATAGCCTATAAATTACCCGTTGAATGTGGCTACCCATTACAAAAAGATTAATTCGAATCATACCATAGCATAGTCCAAGTAAAGCACCCAATAATCCTCACTGTACTGATATCTTCAGTGCAGTGACTCCAGTCACTTACAGGCCGTTTATTTACAGGCTACCTGAAGAAGCGAGCGACGAAGAACGGGACATGCTGGACTTGGCGTTTGGCCTAACGGATACATCCCGGCTTGGCTGCCAAATAACGTTGACCAAAAATATGGAGGGACTGGAAATAACGGTTCCGGAGACAATTAACGATGCTAGGAGTTGATGACGTAACGGGAGCTAAAACTATAGTTAATTTAGGTACAGCGCGGGCGCGTATCACGAAGTATTGCGTTCATTGACCTCTATATATCTGTCTATGTCACTAGTACTCGAAAATATAGCTATCTCACTCGCACAATGCGTTGGCGACGTGAGACGGCTATTGTGTAAGAGTGACAGAGACAAGTAAAGGTCTATGGACGAAATTCTTCCTGCTGTCCAAACATACAAGTGAAGACAAAGGTTTTGTCTTTGTTTTATCTCTACCTTTTAGACAAATTTCACTATACATGAAACGTCAAAAACTCGTTTTTACTCTCAAAGTGAAGACTAAATTATCTGTGAGAGTTTTCTCTACATTTCTTGTCAAAAATGTGTCAAACGTGTCAAATATCCAGCCAATGAATAAATCATTTATTGACATAACAAGGCTAATTAGACCCAAACTCAGCTCTAGGCCTGTCACTGTCATGAAATATCCAGCCAATCGTATCAGAGGGTAGACAGAGTTCACTGTCTACGTAACGGAGTAAGTGGTACTTACTGACATAAAACTCTCGAAAAGAGTAATAAATAAAAATAAATAAAAAACATGTTTATTGCCTTTAACACAACGGAAACACACGCAGTCCCTATCTAACTTAATACTTATTGTTCAGTTAGGTTTATCTTTAATTTATATTATATTCATTAACTTTATTATTAAACCATTGTTCATTTAACGGCCGGTTCACACATGTCTCCGTTTTACTGTTCCGTTTTATCGTGTACGTTTTTTTTTCGTCGATGGCGTATGTAGTTGTATGAGCGACTTCACACATGGCACAGTATTCCGTATACAGTAAATAATATAAAACTACATACACGATAAAACGGAATAGTAAAACGGAGACATGTGTGAACCGGCCGTTACACAACGAAAAATAATAATGGCGGACGGCGTGTGTTTCGCCGTCCGCCATTATTATTTTATTATTCCCACATATAATCTTCTGTGTTGCCACAGACAAAAACAAACAAAAGGTTTCGTTCCGAACCCGTGACATTGCCTTTTTCAAGTTTTTTTTACAAAAACTTAATTAATTGAACACAAAACTAAATCCAATATTACTTAAAACAACTAAATCTGAATAGGCTAAAACACAATATTAATAACTAGCAGAGCCTGCGGTTTTACCCGCGTTGTGTCCATTCCTGTGGGAATTTCGGGATGAAAAATAGCCTATATTACTCGTGGATAATGTAGCTTTCGAATGGTGAAAGAATTTTTAAAAAGGTCCAGTAGTTTTTGAGCCTATTCATTACAAATAAACAAACAAAGTTTTTCTCTTTTTAATATTAGTGTAGATAATAAAAAAAGGAATACGAATAAAGAGATATGTCTTCACTTGTATGCTTGTCCGTTGAGCCGCGACCGTGCTTTGTTCAATATATATACATATATAACTATAATCGAACGTTTAAATGTGTTTTAGTTTCCATAAGTAGTTTACCATCTGTAGTAGAAGTGAGCAATTTATGAAATAAACAAAAATTGACCAAGTGCGAGTCGGTCCTGCACTAGGATTCCGTATATTTAATTAGATTAAACGGCAAAATCATGGTTTGTGGTATGGGAGCCCTACTTATTTAATAATAATTGTATTATCTTTATATTTGATTGTTGTGGTAACAGAAATCTTCTGAAAATTTCAAGTAGCTGTCATGAGATACCGCCTTAGACAGACAGATGACGGAGTCTTAGTTAAAGGGTTATTTTTACCCTTAAACATGTACCCCTAAAACCTAATTTTAATGTGTATAACTCCCAACTAATATTGTTTATTTAACCATACATTTCATGGCCAAATGGATTCATACTATCACATAATGTTAATTTGTTGTCAATCTTTAGATGGCCATTTTGAAATGGGAAATTTGATAATATAGCTTCAATATGCTAAATATCATAGACTAGCAATGCCACGCGGTTTTACCCGCGTTGTGCCCGTTCCCGTGGGAATTTTGGGATTTTTTTTACATATAAACCTTCCTCTTGCATCACTATTTATTAAAAAAGCCGCATCAAAATCCGGCGCGTAGTTTTAAAGACCTACGCATACATATGGACAGACAGCGCAAAGCGATTTTGTTTTATACTATGTAGCAAAGTCGCTTTCCGCTCGAATTAAATAGATAGAGTGATTCAAGAGGAAAGTTTATGTATATAAAAATTCCCGAAATTCCCACGGGAACGGCACGACGCGGGTAAAACCACAGGGCGCTGCTATTACGACTAATACTATTATTCTCTTTTTACATAAGTGAGTCCAATTTCAACAATATTTCGAAATAATAAAAACATTATTATTTGTAAAACAATGTTCGTTATCACAACAGTAAATATGTTAATACATGAAAATGTACCGTTCAATATAACCCATAGATAAAATGTGTTTAAAATTTTAAATTGGTTGACGTAAATGACTTTATTATTCAAATTAATGTATTTAATTTCTAAAGAATACTGCACGGATATTAACATATATGAAAGGGCTTAGTACGTGGCTAATTTAATGTAAAAACATACTTTAAATTAGAGGTCGCTTGTGATCACGAAGTACTCTTCTTACTGGTTTCAACAAGACAATGAGCCCTGCGTTATTATTGGTCGAAACCAGCGAAATGACGGACCAATCACTGACTGTCATTGTGACATATCAAACTATACAACCCACTGACCTTCTATTATATACACACTGGACTGGCTGTTACCATACAAATGACAACTAATTTTGTGTGGCATTTGAAGCGCCTCTGTGAGTGTCCCGAGAACTAATTCTGACGTTCACTGCAAGCAAATAGGGGTACACTGTCGACTTGACATAACAAATTTTAGTTCCATGGGTTTTCGTATCTGCCTACAGTGGCCTACAGCGCCAAAATGGCGACACTCAAATAGGTAAAATTATTATGACAGCAGCCTGTCCAGTGTATAGAGGTCAGTGAATACAACCGTATGGTACAATAATGTGTGCAAGAAGTCATGGCGATATCACGTTACACGCCTACGAGTGTATACTAATTCCAATCTTATGTAGTTAAATATTGAGTATTAAAAAGATTTCTTAAATAATTTAGTACTCATTTTTATCTAAAAAAAACTACCTTCAAAAAATATTTGACAAAAGAAATCGTATTGGATTCAGAGGGTTATAAGATTATCCGTAGCAACACACTTAATTTAAATGTATATTACCTACTACTAAAAACATACATACACAAATACTTTATAACAATATATAATTGACACCCAGACGTCGTCAACAACTATGTCTGCACATATTGTTACTCCGTTGAATCGAGCCCGCAACCCCCGACACAGTAAGCGCTCTCACTGCCACTGTGACAACGGGCGTGTCAAATGCCCATCCATTTCTTGAGTTTGGTTAAATAATAAAATTATAAATATTAGATATGACTAGCAGCGCTCCGCGGTTTTACCCCGCGTTGTGCCCATTCCCGTGGGAATTTCTGGAATTTTTATACATATAAATCTTCCTCTTCAATCACTTTATGTTATAAAAAACCCGCATCAAAATCTGTTGCGTAGGTTTAAAGATGTAAGCATACATAGGGACAGACAGCGGAAAGCGACTTTATACTATGTAGTGATAAATAATGATTGTATTTCACTAGAACAAGATGTGTTTAAGAATTGTATTTTATCTATTTTTAAGGTGGATTTTTGAATATAGATTTATATTTTTCAGCATCCATTGTTTTTTTTATTTTTTGTTCCTTTGACCCTTCTATACAACGCCGATTGATATGCCTCTTTTGATAACACGGACGATAACTTAGGGCCTGTCCTTTAAGCACGTGAAGACGCTAGGCTTATTTCTAGTCTCGCAAATCTGAAAGGGATTTGAAAATGGCGCGGGATCCCTACTTGAAGAGTACGATAAAATGTCAGCCCTTGGCAGTGTTCAGCAAACGCTATGTTCTGTAGGTGAAGGCAGCCCAGTTATTCACAAATAAATAACCTTAAACCGTTGGTCAATAACTCAGTCGAACTTAAGTGTAGCGCCACATCTGCGGAACGTACGGCGCCGAACCTCCCGCTAAATATGCTCGTAGTGTATTTCAAGTTATCTATGACACATCAGTCGAAATTACGCCGCGTTCTGCGTAGTGAGTACCTTCCTTCGGGCGGTTTTTTCAGCTAAAACGCATATGTATTTTGCATTAAGTGTAGAGCCCCATCTGCGGAACGTACAGTCAGCCAAAAATGTGGTCTACCACCCTACGGTTGAGATTCATTTGAATGTCATGAAACAACAAGGTCAATTTTCATTTAATAATAGAGGTCCAACTAAGTCACCCAATGATGTCAAATGTCAGGCATCTCAGATAACAGACAAAACGTCATAACATAATTGTGCATAGAAAAGTCAACCTTAGCGATCGTTACATCTCGCAGAAACTTTTGTCAAAAGTGGTAGACCACTTTCTTGGCCGACTGTACAGCGCCGAACCTTCCGCTAAATACGCTCGTAGTGTATTTCAAGTTATCTATGACACATCAGTACGCGGCGTAATTTCGACTGATGTGTCATAGAACGGAAGGTTCGGCGCCGTACGTTCCGCAGATGTAGTTACACTACAGTCGAACTTAAAGACTATTTCACTCTACCATGCTACCATGGATACATTTTAATTGAAAGTCGGAGCAATTATTTTGATTACAAAACAATATCTTTTGATAACGTAACTCTCATGCATAACACTGTAAAAATCAAATAGAAATGTTGCAACCATATTTTCATACAATTTTAATAGTAATTTTATTTGATGGTAAGTTGTAAATCGTGTTGTAAGTTGATTGCAATATACCTACTAAGATAAAAGAAAAATCGACACTTTATAAATTTCATCTCACTGGTCTTCTTCATCGAGTAGATGGTCAACCTGACCAATCCTGGTGTCAGAGTCATTGAGCCGCCAAAGGCCTCTGACATGGTTCATGTAACGACTACTATCCGTAGAAAGTAACCGGGACCGACGGCTTAACGTGCCCCCCGAAGCACGGAATCGTCTTACAGGTGATTCAACCTGCAATGCCCTAATGAAACTGAGGGATCTCACAAAGAGATTTTTGCGAGATATTGTCCCCACCGGTAATTGAACCCGAGACGAGCGCTCAAACCTCAAGACCACGGAGGCTGTTGTCTCACTGACAAAACAGCAGAAAATGAATCACCCCCTTCGCCCCTCTCTCTCGCACACACTCTAAATCGAAAATGTCTCAAAATTATTCGTGTAATATGGATAGATAACATACCCAGTACCTCACTAGCATCCCATTTACATATAAACAAAGGCCTCCCACTTCCCACCACTCTTCTCGGTTCAAACCCATCATTGCTATTAGATTTAAGCCTGTACTGTCCTACTCCTTGGCAAAGGCCTATCATCTCCCCAAAGATGCAGCGAGGAAGATAGAAGGACGAGGTGATTACATGCGGGTTGGTGGTCTCAAACCTGAGCCATATTTGAAGATTAGGAAATAAGTTCTCACTCAATTGAAGTGAGGCAGGCCAGTGCACATGCTCTTGACCACCGAAGCCATAAGTAAGAATATTACTTGAGTTATTTCAATTTCCAGTGTTCCTGGGTTCAAGTTGCAGCGTCCTGCCGCGCCCAAAGAATAAAAAGAATATCAGAGCCTCGAATTTCTTTGTCAACGGACCGTTGGTGACTAAACACAGAAGCATGAAATATTCCCCAGTAGAGAACAACTTTCTGAGAAGATCAAAACATAAAGTAAAGCCGAAAATGCATTACAATATGCCTCAAACATTCCTCTTGGTACTTACCGATGCTTCGAATGATATTTCCGACTCTGAATATACAGAAAGTGGTATGTATCACAACTTAATATAAGTTTTTGAACATTACAAGCTTACTTCACTACATAGTATAAAAATGTTTGTTTTATACTATCTTCTTCTTATCGAGTGGATGGTCAACCTGACCAATCCTGGTGTCAGAGTTATTGAGCCGCCAAAGGCCTCTGACATGGCTCATGTAACGACTACTATCCGTAGAAAGTAACCGGACCGACGGCTTAACGTGCCCTCCGAAGCACGGAATCATCTTACTTTTCGAGCAATCAGGTGATTCAGCCTGCAATGCCCTAACCAAACTGAGTACAGTCTCACAAAGAGATTTTTGTGAGATATCCCCACCGGGAATCGAACCCGGAACCTCCGGGTCGTGAGCCGAGCGCTCAAACCACAAGACCACGGAGGCTGTTAGTTCTAGGCACGGAGGCTGTAATGGTTCTCTTGAAAATATCCTTTTAATATACTACTAATATACTTTCCCTTCAAGTGAAAACATTTTTACAACAAAATGTTTGTCACTAGATTGCGTCAAACCCCCTAAATTCGCGCTCCAACCCCCTGAAGATGGAACCAAATTATCCAAGTACTATCTAGTGACACCATATAACACTATAGAAGCTTCGAAAAGACCAGAAAGATCTAGAGACTCCGTAGAGAGGATAGAAATTGTAGACGACTGGCACCTACTAGACATGTCATCTGAACTGACCGAAGACCGAACTATGACAACGAAGAACATGCAAATAAAAGCATCACAAAACTACCCTTCGATATCCTCGAGAAAGAACCAATTAATAGCATCGCTAAAACACCATTTAAATGCAATTAAAAACAACAAAACTTTATCAAAAAAAGACGAGCTAAAAAAGAAATTACCCCCCTTGAAAAGAGCTCACATAATGACAACGAAAAAGGACCAAATTCGGGTCACCGAAACAAAACATCATCAACGTTCAAGAAACGACAAAGTTAACCTGTCTTCAAAAAATAATAATAACCCATTAAAAATTAAATCAATAATAGATCAATTAAATGAATTGAAAAAAAACGAATTGGTGAAAATGCTGAAGGAAGGAAATAAAAAGGACCGAATTCGGTTCATCGAAACAAAACATCATCAACGTTCAAAAAACGACGAACTTAATCAGTCTACAAAAAATAATATTAAACTGAAAAAAATGAAATCAATAAAAGATCAATTAAATGAATTGAAAAAAGATGAATTGATGAAAATGCTGAAGAAAGGAAATAAAAAGGACCGAATTCGGTTCATCGAAACAAAACGTTCAAAAAACGACAAACTTCTACAATCTTTAAAAAAAACGTTAAACAGAAAAATTAAATCAAAAATCGATCAATCCAGTGAACCGGGAATAAAAAATATAAATGACCGAATTCGGATCACCGAATTAAAACATCAGCAACGTTCAAAAAACGACAAACTTCTCCAATCTTTAAAAAACATCGTTCGTTCAAAAAAAAAACAATCCGGTGAATTAGAAACTGAAGAATTGATGGAAATATTGAAAGAACAGTTGACTCCACCAGATCAATCGGTCGACTCAGAGAAAGAGTCAAAAGACGATAAGTCGATCGACTCAGTACAGGAAAAATCCGATCAGTCGATCGAACAAAGTGAGGAATCTATGAAAGATAAATTACAGAAAAACAGACGAATGAAAATTAATTCCAAGTACAGTATTTCAGATTTTATTGTTAAGTAAATAATGCAAAATTTTAAGATTGGTTTTTTTTCTAGTAGTTTAGCTTAGGGGCTGCATTCATCACGTGAGGATCGAAAGGGAGGGGTCAATAAAAAAAATAAGATTCTTTGTAAACTCTATTTCTTTTGGATTGGCACAAAATGTGGACCAATGTCGTCAATTTTCCAGCCGAAGACGAATGCTCCTGAAGAGGAAAAAGGTTTAGTAATTATATTTCATTATTACCCTATCTCTAAACCTTTTTCCTCTTCAGAAGCAATCGTCTTCGGCTGGAAAATTGACGACATTTAACCACATTTTGTGCCAATCCAAAAGACAGATTATATAGGTACTAAATTACTAGATCAAGAGCCTGTGAGCCCCAGACCTTGGTCATTTTATAAAAGCTGAAAGTTTGTCAGCGCATGCTCCCAACACAGGTGAGAACGATGGGTTACGGTTACTTTGACCGGTACGCGGTACTAAAGGTGTGTACAATACCGATCTAATTTCGTCAAATAATAAATGGGCTTCTATCATCCCGAAATTCCAACAGAAACGGGCACAACGTGGGCAAAACCGAGGGCACTGCTAGTCTACACTAATATTATAAAGAGGAAAACTTTGTTTGTAATGAATAGGCTCAAAAACTACTGGACCGTTTTTAAAAATTCTTTCTCCATTCGAAAGCTACATTATCCACGAGTAACATAGGCTATTTTTCATCCCGAAATTCCCACAGGAATGGACACAACGCGGGTAAAACCGCGGGGGGCTGCTAGTGTTAAATAAAAGCGAAGTGTACCCGTAGTTTCAATTCAAAATGGGGAGTGTTCGCTGAAAGTTAAGAAGCCAGTAAAAACACATCAATTTAATCCAAGCATTTTATTAATAACTTATTATCTCCCATAACAAAATGTCTATAGTATAACTCACTTACAATATATATCTTAAGGCGACACGCACAAAATCGGCCGGTGCATAACGTACCTCAACATTTCGCAACTTTCGTATCTATAACATTATTATGAAGGTTTCTCTCAGGAATGATAATTTCTATTAAAAATCACTTACAGCGAATTCATTCTGTACAAATTTAATCGAGCAACTTTAGTTGCCGTTACATTATATTATGTGCCAAAAAGACCGTCACCCACTTTCATCATTTATTCAAAGAAAAGACAAAAGAGATGGCAATTTAGTTGATCAACTAAAATAGAACAGTGTGAAGTCGCCATTTCTAAAATGAAAGTATTTTAACCATCACATAACTCCCTGTTTTAGAGATGCATTAAATATATAATAATACTTGAAATTAGCGTCCTATAACACCCCACTGCCGATCAAACACCTCTCACTGAAGATGTTAGTACAGCGAGGAGTACACGTGATCACAAGCGAGTACTAATGTAAAGTATCGTCCTATAACACCCCACTGCAGATCAAACACCTCTCACTGAAGATGTCAGTACAGCGAGGAGTACACGTGATCACAAGCGAGTACTAATGTAAAGTATCGTCCTATAACACCCCACTGCAGATCAAACACCTCTCACTGAAGATGTTAGTACAGCGAGGAGTACACGTGATCACAAGCGAGTACTAATGTAAAGTATCGTCCTATAACACCCCACTGCAGATCAAACACCTCTCACTGAAGATGTCAGTACAGCGAGGAGTACACGTGATCACAAGCGAGTACTAATGTAAAGTATCGTCCTATAACACCCCACTGCAGATCAAACACCTCTCACTGAAGATGTTAGTACAGCGAGGAGTACACGTGATCACAAGCGAGTACTAATGTAAAGTATCGTCCTATAACACCCCACTGCAGATCAAACGCCTCTCACTGACATTTCAAGTATTACCACACGTAAACGAACGCATCAAATAAAATATTAAAATAAGTTACAAAAAAACATTAAAAAATACAGAAATAAATAATACTATTACTATCCATCCCATATAATTTACAATTAAAATTAAATATTTTTTTATAATATTTGTGCATAATTAATCATTTTAAAAATCATATTTTCGTTAACATTTCCTCAATCCCTTTAATGGTCGTAGCACACATATCAACTCGGAAAGGGATCGTCACCGTATCGCCTCGCCGTCAACCAGGCGTCAACCAGGCGTCAACCTATCGTAAGCGCGTCACCGTGCGATCAGCAGCTCCGAATCGACTCGGCTACGGCTAGGCGACGCCGCGCTTACGGCTCGCCGGTCGCTGGTTGACGACGGCCGGGGGCGGGAACGAAGAAACGCAAGCTAGGGTACGGAGAGTCGTAAGACAGCGTACGGAGAGACGTAAGCGCGGGTACGGCAAGTCGACCACGCACCGTACTGCGGTTTGTGAGCTTGTCCCGAGGCGAGGCGATTACGTTACGATTCCGATAAGTGTGCGTTGCAGTAGGGAGTTTCATACAAAGAATACTGAACGGCTCGAGTTGATACGTTTACGTTCCGTTTACGAGTTGATATGTGTGCTACGACCATAAGACTGTGTATCCACTAGAATATAATACTAAGCGATGCGCTGAAACACTTACTAATGGTATTAGCCTGTACTGTCCCACAGCTGGGCAAAGGCCTCTCATCTCACAGAAGACATCAGTACAGTGAGGAGGATGTCGTAATCACCTCGCTTGCTCATATACGGGTTGATGATGTCAAACATAAGTACATTCAATAGCACTATTTTATTTCGTTCCCGCTCGGCTATTGGTGAATATTTCAATGGTATTTTTATTTAATTTTCTTTAGTAAACAAAAAGGTAATTTTTTCAAAATTTTTACGTCGATTTCTTCTAGTTTTGGTAGGAAATGCTAAAAAATGTCACAGAAATGTCGCTCTATATTAATTTTTTTGACATTTGACAAGTTACGAAAATTTTATGGAATAAATCTATCTCTATATATAAAAATGACGTGTCACGTTGTTTGTCCGCGATGGACTCCTAAACTACTGAACCGATTTTAAATTTTAATTTGCATACCGTGTGCAATTTGATCCAACTTGAAAGATAGCATAGCTTACATCTCAATTTATAGTGATTAGGGTGGTCCACCCCTTAATTTTTATATGGCATAACAACGTTTGCGGAGTCAGCTAGTAAATGTACAAATTAACAAGTAATAAAATTATAGTACGAAAATTCAAAAATTACGTACGAGTATCATTACATAGTATAAAACAAAGTCGCGTCTGTTTGTCTTCTGTTTGTCTGTCTGTCTGTATGCTTAAATCTTTAAAATTACGCAACGGATTTTGATGCGGTTTTTTGTTATAGGTAGAGTGATTCAAGAGGAAGGTTTTTATGTAAAAAAATTCCCGAAATTCCCACGGGAACGGGTACAACGCGGGTAAAACCGCGGGGCGTTGCTAGTACAGAATAAAAATTAAATAAATACCAAATTGTAAGTTTTTCATTTAAAACGAAGCGCTCCATTCAATTTTTTTTCAAAATTGTAATATTTATTTTTAGGGAAAATATTTTTAAATTCTTGTCTAACGCATCGCTTAGTAAATCTTTATCTGGTGGGTACACAGTTATAACAACGATATACAAGTAGCATGGCTGTAACAAATAATAAATATCTATTTAATTTCAAAATAGCGAATCCAATCAACTTATTAACCATTTCAAAATGGAGTCACATTGAAAAACAATTTTCTTTGTTTTGTGTCAATTTTGAGTTTGACAAAAAAATGTAAACACCTCTCACTGAAGATGTTACAGCGAGGAGTACACGTGATCACAAGCGAGTACTAATGTAAAGTATCGTCCTATAACACCCCACTGCAGATCAAACACCTCTCACTGAAGATGTTAGTACAGCGAGGAGTACACGTGATCACAAGCGAGTACTAATGTAAAGTATCGTCCTATAACACCCCACTGCAGATCAAACACCTCTCACTGAAGATGTTAGTACAGCGAGGAGTACACGTGATCACAAGCGAGTACTAATGTAAAGTATCGTCCTATAACACCCCACTGCAGATCAAACACCTCTCACTGAAGATGTTAGTACAGCGAGGAGTACACGTGATCACAAGCGAGTACTAATGTAAAGTATCGTCCTATAACACCCCACTGCAGATCAAACACCTCTCACTGAAGATGTTAGTACAGCGAGGAGTACACATGATCACAAGCGAGTACTAATGTAAAGTATCGTCCTATAACACCCCACTGCAGATCAAACACCTCTCACTGAAGATGTTAGTACAGCGAGGAGTACACGTGA
This sequence comes from Cyclophora punctaria, assembly GCA_951394245.1. Classification (NCBI taxonomy): domain Eukaryota; kingdom Metazoa; phylum Arthropoda; class Insecta; order Lepidoptera; family Geometridae; genus Cyclophora; species Cyclophora punctaria. The sequence continues at coordinate 2,144,050 of OX596196.1, forward strand.
TCACAAGCGAGTACTAATGTAAAGTATCGTCCTATAACACCCCACTACAGATCAAACACCTCTCACTGAAGATGTTCGTACAGCGAGGAGTACACGTGATCACAAGCGAGTACTAATGTAAAGTATCGTCCTATAACACCCCACTGTAGATCAAACACCTCTCACTGAAGATGTTAGTACAGCGAGGAGTACACGTGATCACAAGCGAGTACTAATGTAAAGTATCGTCCTATAACACCCCACTGCAGATCAAACACCTCTCACTGAAGATGTTAGTACAGCGAGGAGTACACATGATCACAAGCGAGTACTAATGTAAAGTATCGTCCTATAACACCCTACTGCAGATCAAACACCTCTCACTGAAGATGTTAGTACAGCGAGGAGTACACGTGATCACAAGCGAGTACTAATGTAAAGTATCGTCCTATAACACCCTACTGCAGATCAAACACCTCTCACTGAAGATGTTAGTACAGCGAGGAGTACACGTGATCACAAGCGAGTACTAATGTAAAGTATCGTCCTATAACACCCCACTGCAGATCAAACACCTCTCACTGAAGATGTTAGTACAGCGAGGAGTACACGTGATCACAAGCGAGTACTAATGTAAAGTATCGTCCTATAACACCCCACTGCAGATCAAACACCTCTCACTGAAGATGTTAGTACAGCGAGGAGTACACGTGATCACAAGCGAGTACTAATGTAAAGTATCGTCCTATAACACCCCACTACAGATCAAACACCTCTCACTGAAGATGTTCGTACAGCGAGGAGTACACGTGATCACAAGCGAGTACTAATGTAAAGTATCGTCCTATAACACCCCACTGTAGATCAAACACCTCTCACTGAAGATGTTAGTACAGCGAGGAGTACACGTGATCACAAGCGAGTACTAATGTAAAGTATCGTCCTATAACACCCCACTGCAGATCAAACACCTCTCACTGAAGATGTTAGTACAGCGAGGAGTACACATGATCACAAGCGAGTACTAATGTAAAGTATCGTCCTATAACACCCTACTGCAGATCAAACACCTCTCACTGAAGATGTTAGTACAGCGAGGAGTACACGTGATCACAAGCGAGTACTAATGTAAAGTATCGTCCTATAACACCCTACTGCAGATCAAACACCTCTCACTGAAGATGTTAGTACAGCGAGGAGTACACGTGATCACAAGCGAGTACTAATGTAAAGTATCGTCCTATAACACCCCACTGCAGATTAAATTTACATTTCTTTATCAAACTAATTATACATAATATGAAAAAATACATAATAAAAATCTGTACAGACTAGAGACAGACCACGGGGATATTTTTCTTACACCAAAATAGAATATATTTAAATCCAAATTGAATAGTACACACGAAATATTCAATGTTCCTTGATTTTTTACTTATAATTTGATATGTGTTTGCGGTTACTGTATCGGTTGCGGGTTCGATTCAACGGATTCAACAATATGTGAAGACATAGTTATTGACGACGTCTGGGTGTCAATTATATATTCTTATAAAGTATTGTGTATGTGCAAGTAGTAGTATCAGTTAGTTAGATTACATAACACAAGCTTAGAGCTTACTTTGGGTCTAATTAACTGTGAGTGAATTTGTTGGCGTATATTTATAGTTAATTTCTATTTTGATAGACAGTCTCCCGTGGGCAGTCTCTCTCTAGTCTGCATGTACAATATTTTTAGACAGTTTTTTGTCGTAGTCCTTCTATACTAATATTATAAAGAGCTTGTAATTTGAGATTTAAAGCACGGGCCTGTATCAGGAAGTATTGCGTTCATTGACCTTTATCTCTGTCCCTGTCAGTTGTACTCAATAATATCATTGTCTCACTTGCACAATGCGGTGGCGGCGTGAAACGGCAATACTTTTGTGTACAAGTGACAGAGACAAGTTGATAAAGGATAATGGAAAAATGTCTTCCTATTCAGGACTATGTAGTGTGAATAATAATATTATAAAGCTGCAGAGTTTGTTTGTTTGTCTCGCTAGCCTCAGGAACTACTGGTCCGAATTGAAAAATTATTTGTGTAATGGATAGCCACATTCAACGGGAAGGTAATAGGCTACTTTTCATCCTGAAATTTCCACGGGAACGGGTACAACGCGGGTAAAACAGCGGGGCGCCGCTAGTGATCTATACATATGTAATCCCAAAAGACCTTGATTACCAAACCTAGTAGCTAGTCATTTTTTACTGAATTTAAAATGTGATTTTCCAAGCAAAGTCAATTCCTTCTTCAAAGGAATAATATTTAATTATTTAATTCCATTCCTACCTCATCTCAGAAGAAAACCTCTATAGAACAAATTGTCTTTGGTTAGGAAATCCGCCATATTGTTTATAGTGTCACATTTTAAATGTCAATTGAAAAAAATATATTATACAAACAAGTATAAAATAATGATGTAAACATATTGCCACGCCACTCTCGCCTCTATTCCTACAGTGTTAAGGGCTTCACCTAGTTCCGTCTGTGCTGTTCGCTTGTTCTTTGTGTCGCTTTATTTTCCTATGATTGTTAGTGTCTAGGTGAAGCAGGCAACCGACTGCGCCGAAGTATCTGAAAAAAAGGAGTTTTTTTAAAGACAAGCGTATTAACCGCATTGTGCCCGTTCCCGCGGGAATTTCGGGATAAAATGTATCCCATGTGTTATTCTGATATATAACCTATATTACTGTAAAGTTTCATCCAAATCCGTCCAGTAGTTTTTTCGTGAAAGAGTAACAAACATCCTCATAAACTTTCGCATTTATAATATTAGTAGGATAGACATATTTTACTATACAACTGAATGAAATTATTTTCTTTTGTAAATCAAACTGTATGGCGTTGTTAAGTAAGTATTAGCCTGTATTGTCCCACTGCTGGGCAAAGGCCTCTCATCTCACTGAAGATATCAGTACAGTGAGGAGGTTCTTCTTTAAACTTAAGAGCTGGGCTCTTGTCGATGGAGTTCTTTCCACTTTTCTCTATCATCTGTCATTCTCTTCAGCTGTTGGTACGACACAGTGAGAAGGTACGGGGTTGTAACTGTGTATACTCCCTCACCCCTCATGCTCCAGAAACAACGCCTTGAGCGCCCCCTTGGACCAGTACGTCATAGCGTAGGACAGCAGCTTCATCGACAGCGGGTTGACGCGCAAGAAGTTACCGCAGAACACCACCTGGACAAACAAATAATTGGTTGTCTGTAAAGTCGGTTCACGGATGATAGTTTTACGTATACGTCTCCGTGGTCTTGTGGTTTGAGCGTCCGGCTCACGATCCGGAGGCTCCGGGTTCGATTGTAGTGGGGACAATATCTCACAAAAATCTCTTTGTGAGACTGTCCTCAGTTTGGTTAGGGCATTGCAGGCTGAATCACCTGATTGCCCGAAAAGTAAGATGATTCCGTGCTTCGGAGGGCACGTTAAGCCGTCGGTCCCGGTTACTCTCTACGGATAGTAGTCGTTACATGAGCCATGTCAGAGGCCTTTAGCGGCTCAATAACTCTGATACCAGGATTGGTCAGGGTGACCATCCACTCGGTGTATAGTGTGTATAAGTGTGTGTACCAACCCGTTCGATCCGCTCGTTGCTGGCACACAGTCTCGCGATGGAGCCGATGTTGTTGGTGATGGTGACGAGCGTAGCCCGCGCCAAGTCCGCGCGGCTGACCATAGACCGCCGCTCCGCTGAACACATCTGGCCGAAGCTAGAACAAAGTAGTCTTTTTGACAAATGTGATGTGTGTGTCAAGTGATTTGATAGATTTTGAGTATTTGACGTCTATTGTTTTACGATTGTCATATAATTAGCGCGGTTGACTATAGACCGCCGTTCCGCTGAACACATCTGGCCGAAGCTAGAACAAAGTAGTCTGTTTAAGTGTCAATTTAATTGACAAGTTGTAGGTTCTTGTCAAATCATTTGACAATTTTGAATTTTTGTCAAATAAAAATTGACTAGAGTCTAATCTAATCTCCGGACTACCTGCCTCATTCAAACAATACTTAAATTCCCATATATCGCGGGTTATTATTTCGGAACGCAAAAGTAGCCGATAAGTTTGTGAAGATTGATGTATGTACGAGTATGTATGTTTGTTACGCTCTCACGAAAAAACTACTGGACGGATTTGGATGAAACTTTACAGTAATATAGGTTAAACATCAGAATAACACATGGGATACATTTTATCCCGAAATTCCCGCGGGAACGGGCACAACGCGGGTAGCACCGCGGGACGCAACTAATCTCTATCTAATATATAAAATTCTCGTGTCACGGGGTGCGTGGTTGAACTCCTCTGAAACGGCTCGACCGATTCTCATGAAATTTTATGTACATATCGGGTAGGCCTGAGAATCGGACAACATCTATTTTTCATCCCGAAATTCGGAAAAACGGGTACAAAGCGAGTGAAACCGCGGGGCGCAGCTAGTCATATTAGTATAGACTCACCTGCTAGCGACCAGATCGCCGGGCAGTCCGAAGCGCGCGTAGTCGCCACCGTAGATGTCTCTCACCAACTTATCAACAGTGATGTTGTCTCCAGCAGCCGCGAGAGCTATCGCCTCTTCGAAGCTCGAGCAGCCGGTCAGGAGACAGCACAGACCGAGGAATGTGCCCCCGCCGAGGCTGTGGGCAGGAGTAAAGAATAGACAATTGGAATTGAAACTACGTTTATAGATACACTTCGCTTTTATTTCACACTAGCAGCGCCCCGCGGTTTCACCCGCAGCCCCCCGTTCCCGTGGGAATTTTGAGATTTTTATTCCTTATTTTTCTTATATAAAAACCTTGTCCTGACAATAAGGAACACATTAAAAAAGAATCATCCAATTTGGTGCAGTCGTTGTGAAGTTATGCGCTTACCAACAGATTCAGCGATTCATTTTTATATTATAGACTAGCGACCCGCCCTCGCTTCGCTTCGGGTAATCAAGATTTCATGTAGGAAAATCGGGATAAAACATTGCGTGTCTCCCGCAGGAATATACACAATCAAAATATCAAGTGGGAAATTGGGGATAAAATATTACATGTCTCGCGCGAGTATATATGTATACACAATCAAGATTTCATGTGAGGAAGAATTCGGAATAATACCTACATAGCACGTCTTCGTCGTTCGTAGTTCGTAGGTAGGTATATCCCCGCGCGCTTTGACCGCACGAAACAGTAAGTAGCCATAAGAGACCCGCCATCGAGCATTACTATTTTGTAAGCAGCGCCCCGCGGTTTTACCCGCGTTGTGGCCGTTCCCGTGGGAATTTCGGGAATTTTTTTACATAAATAAAAAGACGTGTGGCACTCGGGGACTGCCGCGGTGAAGCTATTGCATAGCATTTTGTATCAACTTATGCAATTATATTTGATATATTTGATATCCTTCTCTCTCACCCCACCCGCCTCCTCTCTCTCACCCCTCCCGACTCCTCTCTCTCTCTCACCCCTCCCGCCTCCTCTCTCTCTCCCCTCCCGCCTCCTCTCTCTCTCACCCCTCCCGACTCCTCTCTCTCTCTCACTCACCCCTCCCGACTCCTCTCTCTCTCACCCCTCCCGCCTCCTCTCTCTCTCACCACTCCCGCCTCTTCTATCCCCTCCCGCCTCCTCTCTCACCGCTCCCGCCTCTTCTTTCTCACCGCTCCCGCCTCTTCTCTCTCACCCCTCCCGCCTCCTCTCTCTCACTCAACCCTCCCGCCTCCTCTCTTTCTCTCACCCCTCCCGCCTCCTCTCTCTCTCACCCCTCCCGCCTCATCTCTCTCTCTCTCACCCCTCTCTCTCACCCCTCTCTCACCACTCACTCTCACCCCTCTCTCTCACCCCTCTCTCTCACCCCTCTCTCTCACCCCTCTGTCACCCCTCTCTCTCACCCCTCTCTATCACCCCTCTCTCTCACCCCTCTCTCTTACCCCTCTCTCTCACCCCCCTCTCTCGCCCCCGTCTCATCTCTCTCTCTCTCTCACCCCCAACGCACAATCGCACACAACGCCGTGTCGAAGACTGCCGAACTGAAACGACGTTAGACGATGCACGGCCTTCAAGCCACACCTCCTTGCCCGTCGGAGTGGGGAGCGTGAGGTTTTTTCGTTACGGAATTTTTGGATTCGGTCCCCGCGCTCAAGGCCCGATAGAAGCTATGCAATAGCTTAAAACCTTCCTCTTGAATCACTCTACCTATTACAAAAAAACCACATCAAAATCCGTTGCGTAATTTTAAAGATTTAAGCATACAGACAAACAGACACGAAACAGAGACGACTTTATTTTATACTATGTAGTGATATTTCTCATCATAACTCTGAAACTAACTGTCCGATTTTAATAATTTAAAGAGGTACACAAAGAAACATAATTAACCTTGATTGTAGAGCCATTTATTTTGATGTAGATTCATATCATCATATGAATATCATCAACTTAAAATTACACTCCTTTTTTAACTAATTAATTTTAACTTAAAACGGTTATTGTGTCTTAACTATAATAGTTAGACATATGCCCTCGCGAACTTATTTGTTCGCAATGATATGTACTTTGATTGTGTAGAACATTGTTTTTGTGTATCATCAATAGATTTAGTAGCGCACGCCAATAACCAATTTTTTTAGGCATGTTTTTCATACCTTGGGTTACATATACCCGCGTTGTGCCCGTTCCCGTGGGAATTTCGGGAATAAATATAGCCTATGTCACTCAGGGATAGTGTAGCTTTCGAATGGTGAAAGATTTTTTTAATTCGGTGCAGTAGTTTCAGAGCCTATTCGAAACAAACAAACAAACAAAAAATCAAACCTTTCCTCTTTATAATATTAGTATAGAAGTATAGATAGTATAGACTAGCAACGCTCCGCGGATTTTAACCGCATTGTGCCCGTTCCCCTGGGATTTCTTTTTGGGATGAAAAATGGCCTTCCCGTTGAATGTGATTTTGAGATTAGAATAGAAATTGTCCGGGTGTATTATATTATATTCATACTAGCAGCGCCCCGCGGCTTTGCCCGCGTTGAGCCCGGTACCGTAGGAATTTTCTAAAATCCTTTCTTAGTGTGCACTTACGTCACTTGAAGAACCTTCCTGCCAAATTTCATGTTTCTAGGTGCAGCGGTTGTTATCAATCAGGCAGGACTTTGAATTTTATATATATATAAGACTAGCAGTGCCCCGCGGTTTCACCCGCGTTGTACCCGTTCCCGCAGGAATTTCGCGATAAAAAGTAGCCTATGTCCTCTCTCAGGCTCTGGACTAACTGCGTACCAAATTTCATTCAAATCGGTTCAGTAGTTTTAGCGTGAAAGCGTAACAGACAGACAGACAGACAGAGTTACTTTCGCATTTATAATATTAAGTTAGGATTATTATATCTCACCTAGTCCCACTGACTCTGTAGTAGTTATCGGGCGCGTTGACGACCAATAGCGAGACGCCGCTGCCGATGTTGACCAATAGGAACGGATACGGGTCCGAGAAGTCGAACGGCTTGCGTTCGTATTGGCTTAGAGCTGCTTCGGCGTACGGCGGCTGCAAAACAAAAAAACAAGCTTAAATATTGTTGTACTAGCTGCGCCCCGCGGTTTCACCCGCATTGTACCCGTTCCCGCGGGAATTTCGGGATGAAAAATAGATGTTGGCCGATTCTCAGACCTACTCAATATGCTCACAAAATTTCATGAGAACCGGTCAAGCCGTTTCGGAGGAGTACGGGAACGAACATTGTGACACGAGAATTTTATATAATGCATTTCGACGTTGCAACACCGGATTCATTCATTCAATTCGACCGTTCATTCCACTTACTCTGTCATGATTGGCTGGATATTGTATGACAGTGACATGTTTGGCACATTTTCAACGCTTTTGTCTTCACTTGAGTATGAAAACGAGAGTATTTGACGTTTCATGTAGATATAGATAAGTTTGTCGAATAAGTAGAGATTAAATGAAGATAAAATCTTTGTCTTCTGTTATATGCTTGCCGGGCTGACCATGTATTAATCTGACGAGGCCTAAGAATGTAACCGGGACCGACAGCTTAACGTGCTCTCCGAAGCACGGAATCATCTTACTCTTGCATACACACATACACGGTTAGAACTATACATATATATAGTATGCAAGAGTAAGATGATTCCGTGCTTCGGAGGGCACGTTAAGCTGTCGGTCCCGGTTACATTCTACGGATAGTAGTCGTTACATGAGCCATGTCAGAGGCCTTTGGCGGCTCAATAACTCTGACACCATGATTGGGCAGGTTGACCATCCATTCGATAAGATGAAGAAGTATGTGTGTATGAGCGTGTGTATGTTCGTGGTGTGCTGACCGTGTCGGGCGCGTGCGCGTGCGGCGCCCAGTAGTAGCACTCCTGCGCGTTCATGTGTGTATGAGCGTGTGTATGTATGTGGTGTACTGACCGTGTCGGGCGCGTGCGCGTGCGGCGCCCAGTAGTAGCACTCCTGCGCGTTCATGTGTGTATGAGCGTGTGTATGTATGTGGTGTACTGACCGTGTCGGGCGCGTGCGCGTGCGGCGCCCAGTAGTAGCACTCCTGCGCGTTCATGTGTGTATGAGCGTGTGTATGTATGTGGTGTACTGACCGTGTCGGGCGCGTGCGCGTGCGGCGCCCAGTAGTAGCACTCCTGCGCGTTCATGTGTGTATGAGCGTGTGTATGTATGTGGTGTACTGACCGTGTCGGGCGCGTGCGCGTGCGGCGCCCAGTAGTAGCACTCCTGCGCGTTCATGTGTGTATGAGCGTGTGTATGTATGTGGTGTACTGACCGTGTCGGGCGCGTGCGCGTGCGGCGCCCAGTAGTAGCACTCCTGCGCGTTCATGTGTGTATGAGCGTGTGTATGTATGTGGTGTACTGACCGTGTCGGGCGCGTGCGCGTGCGGCGCCCAGTAGTAGCACTCCTGCGCGTTCATGTGTGTATGAGCGTGTGTATGTATGTGGTGTACTGACCGTGTCGGGCGCGTGCGCGTGCGGCGCCCAGTAGTAGCACTCCTGCGCGTTCATGTGTGTATGAGCGTGTGTATGTATGTGGTGTACTGACCGTGTCGGGCGCGTGCGCGTGCGGCGCCCAGTAGTAGCACTCCTGCGCGTTCATGTGTGTATGAGCGTGTGTATGTATGTGGTGTACTGACCGTGTCGGGCGCGTGCGCGTGCGGCGCCCAGTAGTAGCACTCCTGCGCGTTCATGTGTGTATGAGCGTGTGTATGTATGTGGTGTACTGACCGTGTCGGGCGCGTGCGCGTGCGGCGCCCAGTAGTAGCACTCCTGCGCGTTCATGTGTGTATGAGCGTGTGTATGTATGTGGTGTACTGACCGTGTCGGGCGCGTGCGCGTGCGGCGCCCAGTAGTAGCACTCCTGCGCGTTCATGTGTGTATGAGCGTGTGTATGTATGTGGTGTACTGACCGTGTCGGGCGCGTGCGCGTGCGGCGCCCAGTAGTAGCACTCCTGCGCGTTCATGTGTGTATGAGCGTGTGTATGTATGTGGTGTACTGACCGTGTCGGGCGCGTGCGCGTGCGGCGCCCAGTAGTAGCACTCCTGCGCGTTCATGCTGTCGACGAACAGCACGCCCGCGATCAGCGCGTCCAGCTCGTCCATCTTCGACAGCCGCATGTTCACCTCCTGCAACAAGTCAACACTATGAACATGAACTGAAGCTTCTGTTCTGTTCAATCATAGTTGAGAACGCTGTCCGTTAAACCGCACACAACGCGGGTAAAGGGTTGTTTGATCGCATTAATCTTAGAAAATACTAATCGGATTTGAATTATTCTTTGTGCAATGGATAGCCACATTCAACGGGAAGGTCACAGGCTATTTTTCATCCCGAAATTCCAACAGGAACGGGCACAACGCGGGTTAAACCAAGACAGTACCTTAATGAAGTCTTCTTCGAACTTATACGCCCCTCCGCCCGTTGCGTAGATGGTGTTCACCAAATCCGCCATACCCTTAGACCGGGCCAGTTGTAGAAACGCGCCGACTTCTGATGTAGGGAATCTGATGAAGTGAAGCGTCCCTCGGCGCCCGCGGATGGTTACGTTGTCCATCTGTGAAAAAGTTGAGAAATAGTGTTAAACTTAATGAAATTAAAATTACTCTTTCACGAAAATAACTACTGGATGGATTTGGATGAAAATTTACAGTAATGTAGGTCTAGATGAATGGAACACATCCTATTTACTATTTAGACTACTTCTCCTTCAAGAGACATTTTGATCTCACCACATTAACCAAATCTCATCACATTTACTAAATCTCACCACATTCACAAAATATCACCACATTCACTAAATCTCACCATTTACCAAATCTCACCACATTAACCAAATCTCACCATATTACTAAATCTCACCACATCCACAAAATCACACCACATCCACAAAATCACACCACATCCACAAAATCACAGCACATACACAAAATATCACCACATTCACTATATCTCACCTGTAAATGCACGTCCCGCCTCCCCGTGTTGCCGTAGGCCGAGTTCCTGGTGAGATACCGCCGGATGTTCTTCAGGACCTCGGTCTCCTTGTCCAGTTCCCGTCTATTGGTCTCGCGAGGCTCAAAGTAGACCAGCTTGGTGAGTGTACCGCCTATGTCCATTCCGAACCAGGGCATCGCTGTAACAGGGTAAGGTATTGACACCTTATTCATTAACTAGCAGCGCCCGCGGTTTTACCTGCGTTGTGGTCGTTCCCGTGGGAATTTCGGGAATTTTTATACTTATAAACGTTCCTCTTGAATCACTCTATCTAAATATCTATCTATATAAAAAAGTAAGTAAGTAATTATTAACCTGGTATGTCCCACTGATGGGCAAAGGCTTCTCATCACTGAAGATATCAGTATAGAGAGGAGGATGTCGTAATCACCACGCGCCCCTAATCACCAACCCGGTGATCTCTTGGGAAACATGATTTCCTCGATCAGAGACTTGAACCTAGGACCTCAGTCTTGGCAGGCGAGTGCACATACCACTAGACCAACGAGGCGTCTCGATTTTTCATCGTAAGACCATGTCGGAGGCCTTGTGGCGGTTTGGTTGGCCACTAACCTGCCCGAACTATATTTCTTATGGATTGGCACAAAATGTGGTTAAATGTCGTCAATTTTCCAGCCGAAGACGATTGCTCCTGAAGAGGAAAAAGGTTTAGTAATTTTATTTCATTATTACCCTATCTCTAAACCTTTTTCCTCTTCAGAAGCAATCGTCTTCGGCTGGAAAATTGACGACATTGGTCCACATTTTGTGACAATCCAAAAGAAATAGATTACACTTACCCTACGTCGAAAAAAAACGACCCAAAAATAATTATAAAACGTTTTAAATAACGATCTCAACTCAAAATAAACAAACGTTACTAGAACCCATTTAATGTCCATTAATGATGTTGAATGACGCAATCCCTTACATTAATGAGCTCAATAAATTACTTTATTACACTCTATACTTGCCTAGAAGCGCCTCGCATATATCACTACATATTATAAAACAAAGTCCCCGGCCGCGTCTGTCTGTTCGCGATAAACTCAAATACTACTGCACGGATTTTGACGCGGTTTTTTTAAAAAGATAGAGTGATTCAAGAGGAAGGTTTATATGTATAAAAAATCCGAAAATTCCCACCGGAACGGGCACAACGCGGGTAAAACCGTGAGGCACTGCTAGTGTATGTATTGATTATTTATATTATATACTAGCAGCGCCCCGCGGTTTTACCCGCGTTGTGCCCGTTCCCGTGGGAATTTCGGGATAAAATGTAGCCTATAGCCTTCCTCGATAAATAGACTATCTAACAGTGAAAGAATTATTCAAATCGGTTCAGTAGTTTCTGAGATTAGCGCGTTTAAACAAACAAACAAACAAACAAAACTCTTCAGCTTTATAATATTAGTATAGATTTGTTGATCTCTCACGCAAAAACTACTGAACGGATTTGGATGAAATTCTACATATAGTCAGGCTATGCATGGGAAAACCACATGGGATACATAAAAACTCGAAATTCCCGCGGAAACGGGTACAAAGCGGATCAAACTTCGGGCTCAGCTTGTTTTCATAATACTTACGGGGTGCATCGTTGTCTGGTGGGGATGGTTCCGTCAACTTGTCCGTTTCTTTACTCATTTTGGGGATGCAGTACGGCACGCGGCGGGGGCGCTTCACTAGCTTACTTCTGAAAGATAAATAAATAAAATAAATAAACACACCCGGACAAATTCACTCCCGGTTAATTAGACCCAAAGTAAGCTCTAAGCTTTTAATATTGAATCTAACTCACTGATACTACTACATATACATACACAAATCTTATAATATAAAAATGAATCGCTGAATCTGTTGCTAAGCGCATAACTTCAGAACGACTGCACCAAATTGGATGATTCTTTTTTTAATATGTTCCTTATTGTCAGGACAAGGTTTTTATATAAGAAAAATAAGGAATAAAAATCTCAAAATTCCCAAGGGAACGGGTACCATGCGGGTAAAACCGCGAGGCACAGCTAGTTTAATATGTAGGAAAAATTCTTGTAATGGATAGCCACATTCTACGGGAAGGTTATAGGCTACTTTTCATCCTGAAATTCCCACGGGAACGGGTATAAAGTTCAAGTAAAGAAGTATTATGCTGTAATGTCCCACAGGTGGGCCTCTCATATCACTGATGATATCAGTACAGTACCTGATAACAGCGTTGGGTGCGGTGGGCAGCGTGTGGTGTCGGCGTGCTTTCCCGCACGCCGCGAGACAACCCTCACAGCGGTGCAAGCGCATCTGTAACACGAATACAGTAATGATTAATCACTACATAGTATAACACAACAACAGCCTTCGTGGTCTTGTGGTTTGAGCACCCGGCTAACGACCCGGAGGTTCCGGGTTCGATTCCCGGTGGGGATATCGCACAAAAAATCTCTTTGTGAGACTTTCCTCAGTTTGGTTAGGGCATTGCAGGCTGAATCACCTGATTGCCCGAGAAGTAAGATGATTCCGCGGAGGGCACGTTAAGCCGTCGGTCCCGGTTACTTTCTACGGTTAGTCGTTACATGAGCCATGTCAGAGGTCTATTGCGGGTCAATAACTCTGACATCAGGATTGGTCAGTGGCGTGAATTTGAAACTCCCGATTTGAATGAAATTTGATACACAGTTAGTCCAGAGCCTGAGAAAGGATATAGGCTACTTTTATCGCGAAATTCTTGCGGGAACAGGTATAACACGGGTGAAACCGCGGGGCGCGGCTAGTGTTATATATTTTAGACATAATAGATACTTCTGGATATCATAGAAGAGATTTTGAAAATTCTTCTTCTTCATCGAGTGGATGGTCAACCTGACCAATCCTGGTGTCAGAGTTATTGAGCCGCCAAAGGCCTGACATGGCTCATGTAACGACTACTATCCGAAAAAAATCATTTTGAAAATTAGTCATCATGCCTTTTACGCAATACGTCAAACAAATTAGGCAACGCATAATTTAATATTTTACATTTGCTAATGTCAGTATCAATGAATTTATGACACTGTCCCTGACCCATTAGTATATTAGCCTTCATTAAATAATCGCTATTCGTATCATAAATTGATTTTAAATTGACACACGTCAGATAAACATGTTAAATATAAAACGAAGTGTATCCGTAAAGGTAGTTTCAAATCAAAATGCGTAGTGGAAATTTCAGTTCACTCCCACCTGTTCTGTTGAGTAGTTCTGTTGACAGAACTACTGAGACTTTTTTTACCATTAGTTTTGTCCACAAAACAATTGGGAATACAATTCTCACTTGTTCTGTTGAGTAGTTCTGTTGACAATACTAACTATTCGGTAGGTTAGGGTTATTTTTTTTTTTTACTAGATAAAGCATAGTCTTTTAAGTCACAGAACTAATGGTAAAAAAAGTCCCAGTAGTTCTGTTGACAGAACTACTGGGACTTTTTTTACCATTAGTTTTGTACACAAAACAATTGGGAATACAATTCTCACTGGTTCTGTTGAGTAGTTCTGTTGACAATACTAACTATTCGGTAGGTTAGGGTTATTTTTTTTTTACTAGATAAAGCATAGTCTTTTAAGTCACAGCACTAATGGTAAAAAAATCCCAGTAGTTCTGTCAACAGAACTACTCAACAGAACAGGTGGGAGTAAACTGAAATTTCAGCCTATAACCTTCTTGTTGAATGTGCCTATCCATTACCAAAATAATTATTCGAATCGGATCGGTAATTTCTGAAAAAAGCGCTTTATTATCTGTATAAATTTATAATTCTACTGTACGTATCTATGTCACTGAACTCCTCCTAAACGGCTGGACCGATTTGAATGTTTTTTTTTGTATGCGTTTGGGTTGCACCCTGCATGGTTTAGATATATACTAGCGACATCTATTGGGTCGCGGGTGGAACCACCGCGCATTACACCTAGCATTAATATAGATAAACAATTTACCTATATTATACAACTAGCAGCGCCCCGCGGTTTTACCCGCGTTGTGCCCGTTCCCGTAGGAAATCGGACTACTTGGTCCTGAGATTAGCGCGTTCAAACAAACAAACAAACTCTGCAGCTTTATAATCGCTACATAGTATAAAACAAAGTCGCTTTCTGCTGTCTGTCTGTCCCTATGTATGCTTAGATCTTTAAAACTACGCAACGGATTTAGACGCGGTTTTTTTAAATAGATAGAGTGGTTCAAGAGGAAGGTTTATATGTATATATATTCCCGAAATTCCCACGGGAACGGGCACAACGAGGGTAAAACCGCATGGCACTGCTAGTATTAGTATAGATGTCTGTCGGACAATCGCTTGACCTTTGCGAGGTCTGGAGCGATGACCCTACAGCGATTTAATTAATTTTATATGTAAATCAACATTAAATTAAATATTTAAGTGCTTGCTTACGTGAGTAGTGTCTCATTTTCATGTGTTTTGTATAAAGAATTAACCGAGCCGCCGCACTGCGTACCGCCAATAGGATTGCATAACACATGGGATACATTTTATCCCCAAATTCCCGCGGGAACGGGTACAACGCGGGGCGCGACTAGCTTATCATAAAACAAATAAATTGAAGGACAAAATGTTATTTACTTAAAACTTACATCAACATTACATAAGTAAATCATTTATGTATATGTATATAATTATCATATTTTAAGGAAATTAATTCTATGTGCTTCACTACATAGTATAAAACAAAGTCGCTTTCCGCTGTCTGTCCCTATGTATGCTTAGATCTTTAAAACTACGCGACGGATTTTGAAGCGGTAAGACGATTCCGTGCTTCGGAGGGCACGTTAAGCCGTTCGGTCCCGGTTACTCTACGGATAGTAGTCGTTACATGAGCCATGTCAGAGGCCTTTGGCGGCTCAATAACTCTGACACCAGGATTGGTCAGGTAGAGACCATTCACTCGATGAAGAAGAAGACGCGGTATTTTTAAATAGATAGAGTGATTCAAGAGGAAGGTTTATATGTATAAAAAATTCCCGAAATTCCCACGGGAACGGGCACAACGCGGGTAAAACCGCGGGGCGCTGCTAGTAAATAAATTAATAATAAATCAAATTTCAATACGCTACTAACAAATCACAATTATCATCTATACTAATATTATAGAGAGGTAAAATTTGTAAGTTTGTTTATTTGTTTGTATGTTCGAGGTAATCTCAGGAATTATCAGTCCGATTTGAATAATTCTTTTTGTAATAGATAGCCACATTCAACGGGAAGGTTATAGGCTATTTTTATCCCAAAATTCCCACGGGAACGGGCACAACGCGGGTAAAACCACGGGGCGCTGCTAGTATTTCTATAAGAAGGAAGGAAACCTTTCAAGACATGAGACACAAATTATTGTATTTATCCCGGTAAACACATTATACTTCCTACGGGAAAATAGCGCTCTTAGAGCGATGTTAACTCATTGCGATTGTTAAGCAACGTGCATCTCGGCTCCTACTTGGATGGGTGGCCGATAGCGACATTTATATCTGAGCGCTACCGTGCTTCGGAAGGCACGTTAAGCAGTCGGTCCCGGTTGTTTCAATCGTAAGACCATGTCGGAGGCCTTTAGGCGGTCTAATAAAGCCGACACCAGGATTGACCACTGACCTATTCGAAATGATTAAATGAGCAACGTGCAGCTCGACCCCTACTTGGATGGGTAGTCGATAGTGGCATTTCTATCTGAGCGCTACCGTGCTTCGTTTGCAAACACTTTCGAGTTTCTTTTTGTAATAGACAGCTATGTACATTCAACGGGAAGGTTAGAGGCTATTTTTCATCCCGAAATTCCCACGGGAACGGATACAACGCGGGTAAAACCGCGGGCGCTGCTAGTCAATTCATAAACAAAGTAACTAGTTTGAAAAAATCTGGTTTGATTGAAGCTAGTTAGGCTAGTAGTCGCAAAGGGTAAAAACGGGACCCTATAACTGAGACTTCGCTGTCCGTCCGTCCGTCCCTCACCAGGCTGTATCTCAAGAACGGTGATAGCTAGACAGTTGAAATGTTCACAGATGATGTATTTCTATTGCCGCTATAACAACTAAAAATAAAATAAAACAAATATTCAAGGGGGGCTCCCATACAACAAACGTGATATTTTGCCGTTTTTTAAAGTTCGGAACCCTCCGTGCGCGAGTCCGACTCGCACTTGTCCGGTTATTTTTCTCTTAGTCTGTGTTGTAAATTAAGTAAAGAATAAAATATAAAACTCACTTGATGTATTGTAATAACTCCTGCTTGTTCCGTCATTTTGAAATAAATAAACTAATCACTAATATCACAGTTAAATAAATAAAATCACCAACCAAAATCACCAATGAATCATTGAAAATCACGATTTAACGATTAAATCAGAAATTAATCACCAAACATTACAAAAATCGCACAAAAATCGTTTTTTCAAAATCAATCATCTTCGATATCCAATTCGTACATATTTGCCACACTCAAAAGCATCTTTCTGATCACAGTGTCAACGATTTTACTCAAAAATATACAGTAATAGAACACTATACACCAATATTCGATTATAATGCGCAAATCTGTACAATACATAATCGTCCGTCCATTTGTAAGCACATCACAAAACCGGCTAAACCGTTTTGGATAATTTTGGTTTTAAATTTGTTTTTTGACCGATATACATAGGTTTTTAAGCAGTGTAAACTACGCTTCAAACGTCCAAAATAGTATCTTTATTACTTCAAATTACACTTCAAAACACATCACTTTAAATTTAATTATTTTTAAATTCAATTGAATTTTTCACACATCATATAAACATAGAAAATTTTCTGTATTCACTTTGAAATTCTTTTTTTGGTATTTTTCTGTATAAAGACGTATTTAAAATTAATTATTATATGATACGTGCGCGCGCGCCGGTGTTTCAACACTGAATGAGGATGGCCCTGATGTTAAAGTAGACTCTTATAAATAGGGATGTGCAATGCTCGCGACAATCGAGAATCGAGTTATGATGACCGAATAATCGAGCTGTTCAATTAGCGATGGATTGATATTATGTTTGTTTTGAGTGAAATGTTTTTTCTAAAAATATATAATACCAGCAGCGCTCCGCGGTTTTACCCGCGTTGTACCTGTTCCCGTGAAAATTTCGGGATGAAAAATAGCCTATAACCTTCCCGTTGAATATGGCTATCACAATTATACAAGAACAGAACATTGTCAGCTTCAAAAATAAATTAAAAAAGCTTTTAATTACCAAATGTTATTATAGTATTGATGAATATTTAACGGATGAGTAGAGCTAGTGCGAAATAATTATTATTTACTTAATTATTTTTGTTATTTAGATTATTATTTAGATAGTTATATAGAGTGCATACTGTTATTTAATTTCTTTGTTCTAATGTTCACAATTTTATTGCCATGTTACATTATTTTAATTAGATTTAAGTACCTACCTTAATATTTGCACGCCTCGCATATGAGGCAGGATAAAGAGAAACTTCACTTACAATGTAACACCTTTATTGTACCTTTATTCGCAAAATAAATGAATATGAATATCTATTACAAAAAGAATTATTCAAATCGGACTGGTAATTCCTGAGATTACCTCAAACATACAAACAAACAAACAAACCAACTTTACCTCTTTATAATATTAGTATATAGATAGGTTGTACATCAGAGTAACCCATAGGATACACATGGGATTTTATCCTAAAATCCTCGCGGGGACGGGTACAATACCGGATTAATACCGGGGTCCCGGCTAGTTCGAAATCCTACTAATATTATAAATGCGAAAGTTTGTATGTATGGATGTATGGATGTTTGTTGCTCTTTCACGCAAAAACTACTGAACGGATTTGGATGAAACTTTACAGTAATATAGGTTATACATCAGAATAACACATGGGATACATTTTATCCCGAAATTCCCGCGGGAACGTGTACAACGCGGGTAACACCGCGGGGCGCGGCTAGTATGTATATGAAAACTACATGTATGGCGGTGCCTGCGTTTTGTGGCGGTGACCCGGTGGCTCGTGTGCAGCAACTCTAAATCTTATATTTCAAGACAGCAAAACGAAAGGTCGAAAATACAAGTCTTTATTTTCAAGTCGATATTACAAGCACAACACTAGGGTCGAGGTTCAAAATCTAAATTTTTAATTATGCGCATACGCAGTGTGATAAGTAATCGTACGATAAAGACGATTAACGGAATTATTGACAATAGATACCTTTTACGCACTGCCTAAGTCTATATAACAAGCAATCTATGTACACTTATATATTATTACTAATATTATAAAGCTGATATTATAAAGCTGAAGAGTTTGTTTTGTTTTGTTTGTTTGTTTGTTTGTTTAAACGCGCTAATCTCAGAAACTACTGAACCGATTTGAATAATTCTTTCACTGTTAGATAGTCTATTTATCGAGGAAGGCTATAGGCTACATTTTATCCCGAAATTCCCACGGGAACGGGCACAACGCGGGTAAAACCGCGGGGCGCTGCTAGTATATTATAAAGAGGAAAACTTTGTTTGTTTGTAATGAATAGGCTCAAAAACTACTGGACCGTTATTAAAAATTCTTTCACCATTCGAAAGCTACATTATCCACGAGTAACATAGGCTATTTTTCATCCCGAAATTCTCACAGGAATGGACACAACCCGGGTAAAACCGCGGGGCGCTGCTAGTACTATATAATAAAGCTCGTTATTATTTTTTCTGTTTCTTCAAACGCACTCATCTCAGATACTACAAATCCGATTTGAATAATTCTTTTTGTAATAGATAGCTACATTCAACGGAAAGCTCATAGGCATTTTTCATCCCGAAATTCCCACGGGCACGGGCACAACGCAAATAAAACACCGGGGTATTGCATATCCATAATATAATTGCCGCACCCCGCGGTTTCACCCGCATTGTACCCGTTTCCGCGGGGATTTCGGGATAAAATGTATCCCATATGTTATTCTGATGTATTAACTATATTAATGTAAAGTTTTACCGAAATCCGTTCAGTAGTTTTTGCGTGAGAGTAACAAACATACATAAATACATCCTCACAAAAATTTCCATTTATAATATTAGTAGGATAGGATTGAGCAGAGTTCGGTCGCCTTTGGGCGGTCTAAAGGCCAATATCAGAGTGGGCAACTAACCAAGACGTTTCGCTTATTAATCAGGACTTTTTGGCACTAAAAACTTTCTTTTAAACTGATACAAGGTGTGGTGCGGATGTCATTATTATTTTTATCTACACTAATGTTGTAACATTCTACTTATGTTTCCAATACTTGACTTATAATTACTACTGTTATAGCGCAGACAACTAAAACACTCAATTTAAGCAATTGCACATGATGTTATAATATCCACATCGATATCGTAAAATCTCATTATAACATCGCGGCCTGCGCGGCGCGCGCCCTGCGGCCCTGCGCGCGCAGCTGCGCTCTCATTGGTTAGATTTTAATGGCGCCAAGTTCACTGTGACAATACACGTACGCGTGAATTTAATGTTTCGCAATGTGTTTTGTTTTTAAAATTTTGTTTGATTAATTGCATTAGTGAAGATAAAGTAGTGTATGCTACTGCATATAACACGGGTATTAAAACACTCGTTACTATTATGAAACTCGCTGCGCTCGTTTCATAAACTCACACTCGTGTTTTAATACCCTTCATTATATGACAGTTGCATAAACTACTATTATGCACATACTAGGTAACGCCCCGCGGTTTTACCCGCGTTGTACCCGTTCCCGCGGGAATTTCGGGGTAAAATGTATCCCATGTGTTATTCTGATGTATAACCTATATTACTGTAAAGTTTCGGCCGAATCCGTTGAGTAGTTTTTGCGTGAAAGAGTATACATACATCCTCACAAACTTTCGCTTTTATAATATTAGTAGGAAATAATTAATGGATAATTATTATAATTAATACAGTTAGACGAGATACATAAATCTTGAATATTTTGTACTATATATTTATATTTTTTATAAGAGAAAAAAATAAGGTGTTTGTTTTTGTATATGTAGTAGTATCAGTGAGTTAGATTCCATAATACAAGCTTACGGCCGGTTCACACATGTCTCCGTTCTGTTCCGCTTTATCGTGTACGTTTTTTTTTTCGTCGATGGCGTATGTAGTTGTATGAGCGACTTCACACATGGCACAGTATTCCGTATACAGTAAATAATATAAAACTACATACACGATAAAACGGAATAGTAAAACGGAGACATGTGTGAACCGGCCGTTAGAGCTTAGTTTGGGTTTACTGGTCCATATAGGTACATATATTTACTTGAGTAGGAAAATTCTTGATCTTTATATAATTAGTAGATACATACAAGAACGAATATAAAAGTATTAGCCTGTAATCTCCCACTGCTGGGCAAAGGCCTCTCATCTCACTGATGATATCAGTACAGTGAGGAGGATGTCGTAATCACCACGCTTGCATACTACAGATTGGCCATCTCAAACTCGAGCCATGTTTGAAAAGTAGGAAACATGTTTTCGCTAGACCCGGGAATTGAATCCATGACCTTAGTCGTGGCAGACTTCTTCTTCATCGAGTGGATGGCCAACCTGACCAATCCTGGTGTCAGAGTTATTGAGACGTGGCTCAGTAACGACTACTATCCGTAGAAAGTAACCGGGACCGACGGCTTAACGTGCCCTCCGAAGCACGGAATCATCTTACTTTTCGAGCAATCAGGTGATTCAGCCTGCAATGCCCTAACCAAACTGAGGAAAGTCTCACAAAAATTTTTTTTGTGAGATATCCCCACCGGGAATCGAACCCGGAACCTCCGGGTCGTGAGCCGGGCGCTCAAACCACAAGACCACGGAAGGCTACCACTAGACTACTGAGGCATTAATACCCGAATGCAAAGTGAGTAAAAATCTACATGACGCAGCTTGTATTGAATATTAAAATATGATATTTTGAGACAAACTAAAAGATGTTTTGTATATATTTTTTACAAAGAATTTTGATGTAGTATTTTTTGTACTACCGCCATTTTGAATGACCTTTAAGTTTATATATAGTCGAGAATATTATTGTATTCCCAACTAACTGCTCGACGCGGTTTTACTCGCACTCAATAGACAATTCGCAACTTTTTCAAGCGGAAAATTAATTTAAAACTACGTTTTTATGAGAACTTCCAACTTTTTTGAAATCGGATAAAAACTGTATCTTGATTAACCGAAGCGAGTACAAGCCTCTTTCATGTATAAATTACTAGCCGCGCCCCGCGGTATTACCCGTAGTGTACCAGTTCCCGCGGGAATTTCGGGATAAAATGTATCCCATGTGTTAGTCAGATGTATAACCTATATTACTGTACAGTTTCATCTAGATCCGTTCAGTAGTTTTTACTTGAAAGAGTTACAAACATACATACATACATCTTCACAAACTTTCGCAATTATTATATTAGTAGAAAGTGTAAGTCATTAAAGTAAGTGGCCAATCCAGTTTTTAGACCGCCTAAAGGCCTTCGTTATGGTCTATAATTGAAGCAAACAGGACCCATTGTTACGTACCCTCCGAAGGTAGCAATTTCACCATCCGAAGCACGGTAGCGCTCAGATAGAAATGCCACTATCGACCACCCATCTAAGTAGGGGTCGAGATGCACGTTGCTTAACGATCGCAATGAACAATCACTTAGTCAAAATCATAAACGCTGTCTTTGTGACTCACTTAATAAAATGTCATAAGTATATAAATTAAGTGTCCCATAAATTACCTAGATATGCTCACAGACTGCTTACAACCGAACACCACTACACGAACATAATTCGCTCGCTCACTTGTCTCAATAACCGGAAGAACAAACTCTCACTCAGAACCGTTCTAAGCACGAAGTGAAAACGCAGCTTAAGAACAAAATAAGGATAATACCATACTTTTTAAACACACACGATTTGCACTCATTATACTTAATGAAACGGGTCTGTATCGCGTTAGATAATATAACGTACTAGCAGCGCCCCGCGGTTTTACTCGCGTTGTGCCCGTTCCCGTGGGAATTTCGGGAATTTTTTTACATAAAAACCTTCCTCTTGAATCACTCTACCTATTACAAAAAACCGCATCAAAATCCGTTGCGTAATTTTAAAGATTTAAGCATACAGACAAACAGACGCGACTTCGTTTTATACTACCTATGTAGTGATGATTTATTTATTTATTACTTCTCGCAGTCACCCCGGTACCACGAGCGATGTAATCCACTCGAAACGTCGGGTACGTATTTTAATAAATACGTTATATTTTATCCAACGTGATACAGACCTGTTTAATTTAGTAGTTATATTACAGTATGACAATTGATACGCACATAATTCACTCACTTAATTTTTCTTTAACCGCAAGAACGGCCGCTCGCTCAGAACGGTTCTACACGAAGTGAGACCGCTTAAGAACACAAGCGGAAAGTAATTTATTTAAATTTGTCAAAATATAGTCCGATAACGTTTTATCTTTATCGATCTAAAGTGGGATCGATGTGTAATAATAATATTATCGATATCAGCGAAATTAAATAACAGGATTATGTATCATTACGGCTTTTTTTAATGTTTTGTATACTAATGTAATCACGCGTATTTTCTCGAAAAACTAAACTCAGTTGTGCGAATTAATGTTTTGTATACTAATGTAATCACGCGTATTTTCTCGAAAAAATTAACTGAGTTTTGCGAATTATTTGAAATTTTCTGTTAATAAAAAAATAAAGTCACTTTCCGCTGTCTGTCTGTCTGTCCTTATATATGCTTATATCTTTAAAATTACGCAACGGATTTTGACGCGGTTTCTTTTAAATAGAGATTCAAGAGGAACGTTTAAATGTATAATAATGCCTGAAATTCCCACGGGAACGGGCACAACGCGGGTAAAACTGCGGGGCGCTGCTAGTTTCAAATAAAAATAATTTTACAAACAATATATTTGATAAATATTTCTCTTTAAACCATTATTTAAACAATTTATAGCTCAATTAAGAAATACCTAGGTGAAATGTGATAGATTACTACCTCATAAGTTTCAATACAATAACATAGGAAAAGACCAGGCCAAGTGCGAGTCGGCCTCGCACACGAAGAGTTCCGAATAATCTATGATATAAAAATGAATCGCTGAATCTGTTGCTAAGCGCATAACTTCAGAACGACTGCACCAAATTGGATGATTCTTTTTTTAATGTGTTCCTTATTGTCAGGACAAGGTTTTTATATAAGAAAAATAAGGAATAAAAATCTCAAAATTCCCACGGGAACGCGGGCGCTGCGGGTGAAACCGCGGGGCACAGCTAGTTATAAAAAATCACGATTGTTATATGGAAGCCATGCTTAAATATTTATATTACTACCCGCGCCCCGCGGTGTTACCCGAGCTGTACCTACTCGTCCCCACGGGAATTTCGGGATAAAATGTATCCCATATGTTATTCTGATGTAGCTGTGCCCTGCGGTTTCACCCACAGCGCACCCGTTCCCGTAGGAAATACGGGATAAATAGTATCCTATATCCGTCTCCTGGTTCTAAGCTACCTCCCCACCAATATTCAGCCAAATCGGTTCAGCCGTTCTCGAGTTGTAAATAGTGTAACTAACACGACTTTATTTTATATAAAATAGATAGATATTACTGTTAAGTTTCATCCAAATCCGCCAAGTAGTTTTTTCGTGAAAGAGCAACAAACAAACATACATCCATCCTTACAAACTTTCGCATTTATAATATTAGGTAGAACAAATAACTTAATACTTTAATTCAATATTATCTAGACAACTAAATCCTTGATACGTCGAAAACATTTATATCTAGTACTAGCTGTGCCCCGCGGTTTCACCCGCAGCGCCGCCGTTCCTGTGGGAATTTTGAGATTTTTATTTCTTATTTCTCTTATATAAAAACCTTGTCCTGACAATAAGGAACACATTAAAAAAAGGATCATCCAATTTGGTGCAGTCGTTCTGAAGTTATGCGCTTACCAACAGATTCAGCGATTCATTTTTATATTATAGATTTAAATCAATCTAGATATCGAATATGACAAACTAGTCATGCCGCGCGTTTTTACCCGGTTGTACACGTTACCGTAGGAATTTCGGGATAAAAATAGCCTATAACCTTCCTTTTGAATGTGGCTATCCATTACAAAAAGAATTATTCGAATCGGATTGGTAGTTTCTGAGATTAGCGCGTTCAAACAAACAAACTCTGCAGCTTTATTATATATATATGTCGGCGTGACTGTGGCAACAAGCGTCAGAAATAAGATTATAATAATCATTTTATTTAACATTAATGGTGATTTTAATGTTTAACAATACCTAATTCATTTCATTATTTAATGTTTGAACAGTTATTCAATTGATTTCCATTTGATTTTAATGTTTTATAATTATTTGATTATCAATTTATGTTTAAAGTTAATTGGTTTAACTATTGTAACATCAAAAACCAATGTAAAATAATTCTGTACGAAAATGGTTGTTATTGAGTGTCTATAAATAAGACTGCTCGACGCTCCGCAAGTCATTCTGGCGCGGATCGTCGAACAGTCAAGAGCTCCTGAGAATTATGAAACAACAACGTGCAACGGTCAACCCCACCACTTCGAGCCTATAAAAGGCGTGTATAAAAGATTGAGTTGACAGCAGAGTTTCTTGCCCATTCTTCTCTGCTGATGCTCTTCCGAATGGGTGGTAAATTCAAACCTGAATAAAGATAGTTGACTTTGACTCAAGTGGTGTTTTCAATATAATGGCTGACGCCACTCCGTTATCAGAAGTGGGATCGGAACAAGCTTCGATCCAAACAACTCCCTCAGAACCATCTGATCCAAGTGGCAATCAAGAGACTATGTACCACTGCAATTCTTCATGAAGATGATGGAGATGATGCAGCAAATGTCCGAACGCTTGTCTTCACCACAGACAGAAGATAAAATCAAGACTAAGGACGTCTATCTACAGTCATATGATCCTGACACCAATGTTGGCATTCGCGAATGGTGTCATCATATTGACAAGGCTAAGATGACGTATCAACTCATCGATTTTGAATTCCGTATGAAAGCCTGCAGCTTGTTGAAGGGACGAGCGAGAATGTGGGCTGATGACTGGATGATGACCACGTCTTCATGGGAAGAAAACTACGTCAAAACCTGATGACCACCTTTGAACCCGAAAATAGACACTCTTGGGATATACTCGGGTTCCGAGAGCATGTTTACGATTCGTCCAAAGATATCACAGAATTCTGGTCACGCGCTTGGGTCCTTTGGAAAAGGGTAATCAAGTACAGTCTGGACAATGAACATGCTGTAGAAGCTGTGATAGGATGTATCAATGATGAATGTCTTCGCATTGAACTTCTCAATGCAAGAGCGGCTTTGGTACCAGGACTGATCTCTGTCGCTTCATCAATAAGGAAGAAACGTTCACATCAGACTCCGGATACCGTGGTTCAAGTAAACGTCCACGCTTTTCGGATAACCAGCCTCGAAGTTGTCAAATCTGCAAGAGAACCAATCATTCTACGAATGATTGCAAATTCAAGCCGTCTGAAGAAGGCTCTGGACTCAAGGTCTCGAGTGCAACTGTATGCACTTGTTGCCAGAGGCCGGACCATTCATGTGAAGTGTGCTTCGACAGAGGAAGTGCATTGACTTGGATGTCAGCCATGTGGCGGGGTCCAGTTGGGCGCCGGTCATGGTTTTGATTGGTGATCGGTCTATCCAGGCAGTGTTAGGCGGCGGCGCAGAGTGTTCCATCGTGCGGGAGTCTTTTGCAGCTGCATTGCCGGGACATGGGGGCTCAGCCGTCAGCTGCTTGAGGGGAGTCGGACGGTTCCCGGTACTGTCACTGATGAAGTTGGTGACCATATGCGCCGTCGATACTGTCGGTGTTGGGCTCCAGTTTTTTGTGTTGCCTGATGAAGATATGGCGACAGATGTTTTGATTGGGATGAATTTGATTCATGGTGCCAATTTGAGTGTGATGGTTTCTGCACAGGGGACTTAACTGGTTCGCGTGCGACGCGTTCAACAAGTTGCCCTGAAGGACCCCATGTTCGACAGGTGGGACTGTGGCCTTGCGGATTCCGGAGATGTCTCTCAGCTGCGTCACCTGTTGATGGGGTTTCAGCACATGTTCGTCCGGGGATGTCCGAGGACTCGAGTCAATTGTAAATCAGGCTTGGAAGTCCTGATAGATGCGTCGAACGTCATCCGTTGCCGTCTAGGTCCGGTCGAACGAGAAAGCGTTCGCAGTGTTGTCGGGGAGCTCCTTGATAACAATATTCAGTTTTCAAGTGAAGGAGAGGAGTGGCGATGGCCGACTCTGTGTGGATTTTCGAGAGCTCGATGCCGGTACCCTGCTTGATCGTTGTCCTCTACCGCTGGTATCTGACCGGATTGACCAGGTAGCGGATGGGCACTACTACACGAGTTTGACATGGCAGCGGGCTTTCGTCAAATTCCTATTGCTGAAGATTCCATCGAGAAAACCGCCTTCTTTACTCCCGATGGACTATACGAGCACCTCGCTATGCCCTTCGGGCTCTGTAACGCCTGCCCGGTATATCAACGAACCTTCAATAGAGTTCTAAGTAAGCTTCTTGGAAAAATTGCTCAGGTATACGTCAATGACGTAATGAATAGATGTAAGGTGTTTGCTGAAGGAGGTCCTCCCAAGAATTCGTCGATGGTGGGCTTTTCTCTAAAACTTTGACTTTGCAGTTGAGTACCAACACAGGCGAACGGCTCCAGCGTGCAGACTTCTTCAGTAGAAATCCAACGGAGCTCATGGTCAACGTCTTGACAAGAGATATGGACTAGATCAAGGTCGAGAAAAGGCGAGATGAAGAATTTCGCCCTATAATGGATAACTTGAGGGACAACCGCTCTATGGACGGCTACATATTGGAGGACCGTATGCTGCAGAAGTCCGTTCAAGATCCAGTTTTTGGGCCACAGACTTCTATAGTGGGTCCCAAGTAATTTCAATGGAGCATCGTCAATCATTTACATGCTGCATTGAAACATCCTGGATGGGAGGCGACACTAAAGAAAATCAAGGAAACATATTGGTTCGATAAGATGTGTTCCCAAGTACGAAGATTTGCGGGCAACTGTGTCATATGCAGAACATCGAAAGGAACCTTAGGATTTCTACAAGTTCAGCTAATCTATTCGGAACACCGGTCCAGATAATTGTGGATGGAAGAAGAGAATTCCTCGGAGAGTTCAAAAGTTACTGCGACAGTTTTGGGATCGATATTCACTCAATTGCGCCAGGAGTCAGCCGAGCAAATGGACAAGTTGAAAGAGCAACATTCAAGAATGCATTTATGATCAACAATTATGAAGTGGAACCATAGCATACTACGTTGGAACAACTCCATCTAGCGATGAACTGTACAGTACACCGCGTCACAGGTATGGCTCCACTCACACTTCTTAGCCAACGTCAACATTGCGTCCCACCAGAGCTTCACACTTTGGTGAATATAGAAGAAGCAACAGTCGACATTGAAGCACTCACACGATATGTGCATGGGAACATGACGCAGTCAGCGGAACAAGATCAGCAACGTTTTAATAAACGTAAAGCCAAATTCAACATTCAACATTTTCAGCGTGGTGATTAAGTGTTGATCAAAAACAACCCACGCAATCAAACCTCTTTAGACCTAAAATTTATGAAACCTTGTGAGATTTCCAGAATCCTAGAAAATGACCGCTACCTTGTGAAGGTGGTTGGCGGCGGCAGACCAAGAAAAGTCGCACATGACCAACTTCGCCGTGCGCCACAACCGAAGGTGCCGTATCGGCGTGAAGATCCAGATACTCCTCAAAACAATGAAACTGCTGTCGATCCGGTAACTGGTCCGCCAGTCCAGATGGCTCACGACAACGAGCACTCATCACCGGATAAAGCTGAGTTAAAATTCATTTATTCTCTTCATTATTTTAAATCACATTTGCAACTACACCCCTAGTAGCTATAATAAAAATCTACTAGTGTGGCCCTGCAGTTGTAATCCATTACATTAAACATCTCCAAAGGGCCTCTAAGAGTTGGATCTGTATCCCCTCGCAAGCCTCTCAAAAAGACCGGGGTTGTCCCGTGACTCCGAGGAGATCTACTAGAATAAAATACTGGAGAGTGGTACCTTTGAGCTAGCCATGTGTTCCCTTGTGCTAACCACGGGTCCTTGATGCATCCACAAGTGAACCATGATAGACCGTAGGGACGCCTTGTGGGACCATGAGCAGACACGTACACACCACAGTTAGCTATAATAATAATCTACTAGATTAAAATGCTGGAGAGTGGTACCTCTGAGCTAGCCATGTGTTCCCTTGTGCCAACCACGGGTCCTTGATGCATCCACAAGTGAACCATGAGATACCGTAGGGACGCCTTGTGGGACCGTGAGCAGACACGTACACACCACAGTTTCTAAACTGATAAGGTAGTACAATAGGGATCTATATGTGTACTGTCCTTACAACGATAATTCCTTCAAAATAAGCAACACGAATTGCTTATAGATACACAGTTTCTAAACTCATAAGGTAGTACAATACGGATCTGTGTGTACTGTCCTTACGACGATAATCCCTTCAAAATAAGCAACAGGAATTGCTTACAGATACCCGCTTCAAAGAAATGCATTTTCTTAATTTCAGAAATAAAACATCACAACGCAGGCAGGCGCAGAGCGCGCGCCGCCTGTCAGAATGGCCGTGTCGGCGTGACTGTGGCAACAAGCGTCAGAAATAAGATTATAATAATCATTTTATTTAACATTAATGGTGATTTTAATGTTTAACAATACCTAATTCATTTCATTATTTAATGTTTGAACAGTTATTCAATTGATTTCCATTTGATTTTAATGTTTTATAATTATTTGATTATCAATTTATGTTTAAAGTTAATTGGTTTAACTATTGTAACATCAAAAACCAATGTAAAATAATTCTGTACGAAAATGGTTGTTATTGAGTGTCTATAAATAAGACTGCTCGACGCTCCGCAAGTCATTCTGGCGCGGATCGTCGAACAGTCAAGAGCTCCTGAGAATTATGAAACAACAACGTGCAACGGTCAACCCCACCACTTCGAGCCTATAAAAGGCGTGTATAAAAGATTGAGTTGACAGCAGAGTTTCTTGCCCATTCTTCTCTGCTGATGCTCTTCCGAATGGGTGGTAAATTCAAACCTGAATAAAGATAGTTGACTTTGACTCAAGTGGTGTTTTCAATATAATGGCTGACGCCACTCCGTTATATATAATATATATATACTAGCAACGCCCCGCGGTCTTACTCGCGCTGTGTCCTTAAAGAGGGAAACTTTGTTTGTTTGGTTGTAATGAATAGGCTCAAAAACTGCAGGACCGTTTTTAAAAATTCTTTCACCATTCGAAAGCGACATTATCCACGAGTAACATAGGCTATTTTTTATCCCGAAATTCCCACAGTTTTACAACAACAAGTGGCATTTACTTTTATAAATATAGATTAGTATAAATATTATAAGTACATATTTTGAAGACACACCTCCGTAATAACAATTTATAAATAACATAATATGCAAATAGATCAGTATCTATGTATTTAAGTGATAAACATTGTACAATCACTACATAGTATAAAATAAAGTCGTCTCTGTTTGTCTGTATGCTTAAATCTTTAAAATTACGCAACGGATTTTGATGCGGTTTTTTGTAATAGGTAGAGTGATTCAAGAGGAAGGTTTTTATGTAAAAAAAATCCCGAAATTCCCACGGGAACGGGCACAACGCGGGTAAAACCGCGGGACGCTGCTAGTTATAAATAAAACGTAGTTTTGACGCGTCGGTTTGTATTTCACTAGCCGCGCCCCGCGGTTTAACTCGCGTTGTACCCGTTCCCGTGGGAATTTCGGGATAAAAAATAGCATATAACCTTCCCGTTGAATGTGGCTAGACGGGGACAACGCGGGTAACACCGCGGGGCACAGCTTGTCGTCCATATTAGAAAGACATGACATGACATATGTCATGAGATTCGTCGCTTTCCGCTGTCTACCTGTCCCTATGTATTCTTAGATCTTTAAAACTACGCAACGGATTTTGATGCAGCTTTTTTCATAGATAGAGTGATTCAAGAGGAAGTTTCATATGTATAAAAAATCCCGAAATTCCCACGGGAACGGGCACAACGCGGGTAAAACCGCGGGACGTTGCTAGAAAACGAATAAAACCATTAGCCTTAACTAGTACAAAACATGATTTCAACAACATGTTTGCTATTTATTTAAATAGTTAGATCCACGATGATAGATCAAACATAAGCATAATAATTTGTATTCTGACGTCTTCAAAGAATAGAAAAACACTGTAATGTTATGTTATGATACCTAAAATAATGTATGTTTATTAATTACCACGAAAATATGTTTAGTACAGCGAGGAGTACACGTGATCACAAGCGAGTACTAATGTAAAGTATCGTCCTATAACACCCCACTGCAGATCAAACACCTCTCACTGAAGATGTTAGTACAGCGAGGAGTACACGTGATCACAAGCGAGTACTAATGTAAAGTATCGTCCTATAACACCCCACTGCAGATCAAACACCTCTCACTGAAGATGTTAGTACAGCGAGGAGTACACGTGATCACAAGCGAGTACTAATGTAAAGTATCGTCTTATAACACCCCACTGCAGATCAAGCACCTCTCACTGAAGATGTTAGTACAGCGAGGAGTACACGTGATCACAAGCGAGTACTAATGTAAAGTATCGTCCTATAACACCCCGCTGCAGATCAAACACCTCTCACTGAAGATGTCAGTACAGCGAGGAGTACACGTGATCACAAGCGAGTACTAATGTAAAGTATCGTCCTATAACACCCCACTGCAGATCAAACACCTCTCACTGAAGATGTTAGTACAGCGAGGAGTACACGTGATCACAAGCGAGTACTAATGTAAAGTATCGTCCTATAACACCCCACTGCAGATCAAACACCTCCCACTGAAGATGTTAGTACAGCGAGGAGTACTCGTGATCACAAGCGAGTACTAATGTAAAGTATCGTCCTATAACACCCCACTACAGATCAAACACCTCTCACTGAAGATGTTAGTACAGCGAGGAGTACACGTGATCACAAGCGAGTACTAATGTAAAGTATCGTCCTATAACACCCCACTGCAGATCAAACACCTATCACTGAAGATGTTAGTACAGCGAGGAGTACTCGTGATCACAAGCGAGTACTAATGTAAAGTATCGTCCTATAACACCCCACTGCAGATCAAACACCTCTCACTGAAGATGTTAGTACAGCGAGGAGTACACGTGATCACAAGCGAGTACTAATGTAAAGTATCGTCCTATAACACCCCACTGCAGATCAAACACCTCTCACTGAAGTTATTAATACAGCGAGGAGAAATACACGTAATTAAGTATTTTCACATGATTAACATTTACGTTTGTCTTTTTTGTATGAATTACGGAATAAATTGTATATGGCGTAAATAATTATTTATTCTTAACAATTTTTATAAGAAGATAAATCTCTCAGTCAAGGTTAAATATATATATCTCTATTACATGCTGACTAGCAGCGCCGTGCGGTTTAACCATTTTGTGTCCGTTCCCGTAGGAATTTCGTGATACACAATGTACCAATCCAATAAAAAAAAACTAATAATTATTCTTGTAATGGATAGCCACATTCAACGGGAAGTTTATAGGCTATTATTCATCCCGAAATTCCCGCGGGAACGGGTACAATGCGGGTAAAAGAGTGTAAATATGTTATCCATTCTTCTTCTTCATCGAGTGGATGGTCAACCTGACCAATCCTGGTGTCAGAGTTATTGAGCCGCCAAAGCCCTCTGACATGTCTCATGTAACGACTACTATCCGTAGAAAGTAACCGGGACCGACGGCTCAATGTGCCCTCCGAAGCACGGAAACGTTTTACTTTTCGGGCAATCAGGTGATTCAGCCTGCAATTCCCTAACCAAACTGAGGGCAGTCTCACAAAGAGATTTTTGTGAGATATTGTCCCCCCGGGAATCGAACCCGGAACCTCCGATCGCGAGCCGAGCGCTCAAAACACAAGACCACGGAAGCTGTTAGCCATTAATAAATATCAGTATTTACCTGGTATGACATACCAGAGAGAAAGGACTACCGGTTGTAAACATGTTATTAATTCAATAAGACAACTCACGGTTGTATAACGCCACAATTACAGTAATTGTATCAATACCAATGTCATTACGAGGTAACATATAGCGCGTAGTACACGTAATCACAAGCGAGTACTAATGTAAAGTATCGTCCTATAACACCCCACTGCAGATCAAACACCTCTCACTGAAGATGTCAGTACAGCGAGGAGTACACGTGATCACAAGCGAGTACTAATGTAAAGTATCGTCCTATATCACTCCACTGCAGATCAAACACCTCTCACTGAAGATGTTAGTACAGCGAGGAGTACACGTGATCACAAGCGAGTACTAATGTAGAGTATCGTCCTATAACACCCCACTTGCAGATCAAAAACCTCTCACTGAAGATGTTAGTACAGCGAGGAGTACACGTGATCACAAGCGAGTACTAATGTAAAGTATCATCCTATAACACCCCACTGCAGATCATCACCTCTCACTGAAGATGTTAGTACAGCGAGGAGTACACGTGATCACAAGCGAGCACTAATGTAAAGTATCGTCCTATAACACCCCACTGCAGATCAAACACCTCTCACTGAAGATATTAGTACAGCGAGGAGTACACGTGATCACAAGCGAGCACTAATGTAAAGTATCGTCCTATAACACCCCACTGCAGATCAAACACCTCTCACTGAAGATGTTAGTACAGCGAGGAGTACACGTGATCACAAGCGAGCACTAATGTAAAGTATCGTCCTATAACACCCCACTGCAGATCAAACACCTCTCACTGAAGATGTTAGTACAGCGAGGAGTACACGTGATCACAAGCGAGTACTAATGTAAAGTATCATCCTATAACACCCCACTGCAGATCAAACACCTCTCACTGAAGATGTTAGTACAGCGAGGAGTACACTCGATCACAAGCGAGCACTAATGTAAAGTATCGTCCTATAACACCCCACTGCAGATCAAACACCTCTCACTGAAGATGTTAGTACAGCGAGGAGTACACGTGATCACAAGCGAGTACTAATGTAAAGTATCGTCCTATAACACCCCACTGCAGATCAAACACCTCTCACTGAAGATGTTAGTACAGCGAGGAGTACACGTGATCACAAGCGAGTACTAATGTAAAGTATCGTCCTATAACACCCCACTGCAGATCAAACACCTCTCACTGAAAATGTTAGTACAGCGAGGAGTACACGTGATCACAAGCGAGTACTAATGTAAAGTATCGTCCTATAACACCCCACTGCAGATCAAACACCTCTCACTGAAGATGTCAGTACAGCGAGGAGTACACGTGATCACAAGCGAGTACTAATGTAAAGTATCGTCCTATATCACTCCACTGCAGATCAAACACCTCTCACTGAAGATGTTAGTACAGCGAGGAGTACACGTGATCACAAGCGAGTACTAATGTAGAGTATCGTCCTATAACACCCCACTTGCAGATCAAAAACCTCTCACTGAAGATGTTAGTACAGCGAGGAGTACACGTGATCACAAGCTAGTACTAATGTAAAGTATCATCCTATAACACCCCACTGCAGATCATCACCTCTCACTGAAGATGTTAGTACAGCGAGGAGTACACGTGATCACAAGCGAGCACTAATGTAAAGTATCGTCCTATAACACCCCACTGCAGATCAAACACCTCTCACTGAAGATATTAGTACAGCGAGGAGTACACGTGATCACAAGCGAGCACTAATGTAAAGTATCGTCCTATAACACCCCACTGCAGATCAAACACCTCTCACTGAAGATGTTAGTACAGCGAGGAGTACACGTGATCACAAGCGAGCAATAATGTAAAGTATCGTCCTATAACACCCCACTGCAGATCAAACACCTCTCACTGAAGATGTTAGTACAGCGAGGAGTACACGTGATCACAAGCGAGTACTAATGTAAAGTATCATCCTATAACACCCCACTGCAGATCAAACACCTCTCACTGAAGATGTTAGTACAGCGAGGAGTACACTCGATCACAAGCGAGCACTAATGTAAAGTATCGTCCTATAACACCCCACTGCAGATCAAACACCTCTCACTGAAGATGTTAGTACAGCGAGGAGTACACGTGATCACAAGCGAGTACTAATGTAAAGTATCGTCCTATAACACCCCACTGCAGATCAAACACCTCTCACTGAAGATGTTAGTACAGCGAGGAGTACACGTGATCACAAGCGAGTACTAATGTAAAGTATCGTCCTATAACACCCCACTGCAGATCAAACACCTCTCACTGAAAATGTTAGTACAGCGAGGAGTACACGTGATCACAAGTGAGTACTAATGTAAAGTATCGTCCTATAACACCCCACTGCAGATCAAACACCTCTCACTGAAGATGTTAGTACAGCGAGGGAGGAGTACACGTGATCACAAGCGAGTACTAATGTAAAGTATCGTCCTATAACACCCCACTGCAGATCAAACACCTCTCACTGAAGATGTTAGTACAGCGAGGGAGGAGTACACGTGATCACAAGCGAGTACTAATGTAAAGTATCGTCCTATAACACCCCACTGCAGATCAAACACCTCTCACTGAAAATGTTAGTACAGCGAGGAGTACACGTGATCACAAGCAAGTACTAATGTAAAGTATCGTCCTATAACACCCCACTGCAGATCAAACACCTCTCACTGAAGATGTTAGTACAGCGAGTAGTACACGTGATCACAAGCGAGCACTAACGTAAAGTATCTTCCTATAACACCCCACTGCAGATCAAACACCTCTCACTGAAGTTATTAATACAGCGAGGAGTACACGTGATCACAAGCGAGTACTAATGTAAAGTATCGTCCTATAACACCCCACTGCCGATCAAACACCTCTCACTGAAGATGTTAGTACAGCGAGGAGTACACGTGATCACAAGTGAGTACTAATGTAAAGTATCGTCCTATAACACCCCACTGCAGATCAAACACCTCTCACTGAAGATGTTAGTACAGCGAGGAGTACACGTGATCACAAGCGAGTACTAATGTAAAGTATCTATACTAATATTATAAAGCTGAAGAGTTTGTTTTGTTTGTTTGTTTGTTTGTTTGTTTGCTTAAACGCGCTAATCTCAGAAACTACTGAACCGATTTGAAAAATTCTTTTTGTAATGGATAGCCACATTCAACGGGAAGGTTATAGGCTACTTTTCATTCCGAAATTCCCACGGGAACGGGAACAACGCGGGGCGCTGCTAGTCGTCCTATAACACCCCACTGCAGATCAAACACCTCTCACTGAAGATGTTAGTACAGCGAGGAGTACACGTGATCACAAGCGAGTACTAATGTAAAGTATCGTCCTATAACACCCCACTGCAGATCAAACACCTCTCACTGAAGATGTTAGTACAGCGAGGAGTACACGTGATCACAAGCGAGTACTAATGTAAAGTATCTTCCTATAACACCCCATTGCCCTTACTGGGATTGGAAGCCCACAGTAGCATTTCCATCTGAGCGCTACCGTGCTTCGGATGGCACGTACAATTTTCGGTCCCGGTTGCTTCGTAAGACCATGCCGTCACCTTGGCGGAATAGGAATTTCGGGAATACACAATGTAGCAATCCAATAAAAAAAATCGAATAATTATTCTTGTAATGGATAGCCACATTCAACGGGAAGGCTATTTTTCATCCCGAAATTCCCGCAGGAACGGGTAAAATGCGGGTAAAAGAGTGAAGATCTCTTAGCCACTCTTCTTCTTCATCGAGTGGATGGTCAACCTGACCAATCTTGGTGTCAGAGTTATTGAGCCGCCAAAGGCCTCTGACATGGCTCATGTAACGACTACTATCCGTTGAAAATATAAGATAATGCGGGAAGTATTTACTTTAAAACGTCAATATAATTAATTCATTATCTATCGGTCCCGTGTCAAACTATTAAACGTGCATGTCTCAAGCGTGGTACAGTTCGTTGGGGTGAAGGGCGCGTCAAGGTCGAACAGTGTTTATTGCTGGTGACGTCTGTCAATATTTATAATACTACTCGATGTTATCTATACTAATATTATAAAGAGGTAAAATTTGTAAGTTTTTTTGTGTTTGTTTGTATGTTCGGGGTATTCTCAGGAATTATCAGTCCGATTTGAATAATTCTTTTTGTAATGGATAGCCACATTCAACGGGAAGGTTATAGGCTATTTTCATCCCGAAATTCCCACGGGAACGGGTACAAGGCGGGTGGAACCGCGGGGCCTGCTAGTAATACTATACTAGTTGTGCCCGCGAGATCAAGCGCGTGGATTTTTTCTTAAATAAAAGTAGCTTAAGTTACTCCTTGTACAACAGTTATCTGCCTGTGAAAGTCCAGTCAAAACTGGTCCAGCCATGAAGTAAAAAACAGGCCAAGTCCGCGTCGGAGGGTTGGTACATTAAAAACGGCAAAAAAGTCAAGTTAGTTGTATAGGAGCCCCCTTGAATATTTATTTAATTTTTAGTATTTGCTGTTATAGCGGCAATAGAAATACATCATCTGTGAACATTTCAACTGTCTAGCTATCACCGTTCTTGAGATACAGCCTGGTGACAGACGGACGGACGGACAGCGAAGTCTCAGTAATAGGGTCCCGTTTTTACCCTTTAGATATGGTACCCTAAAGATGCGGTTCTTTTAATAGTACAAACGGACACTCCCTCCGCTCCGCTTCTATAGGAACGCATCCTTATATCTACTTTATTCTTTCCTTACTTACTCATAATATTTAATATGTAATTAGTTAAAATGTTCTTACAAATCGTAATATATGTCCAATTTCTTTCTTGAACTGTATTTTTGATAAACACGTGAATGGAATTCCTGAAAGGAATAAGGTAGGATATGTAAGGAATACGGAGGGACCAAAAAGGAATACGAGGGACCAATAAGGAATAGGAATTTTACAAGCGTAAAACCAACTTCAAGCGCGGTTTTTGGGAGAACTACCACATTTTTCGTATCGGTTAAAAGTGGGATCGGATTATCTTTCTACTTATATTATAAATGCTAAAGTTTGTGAGGATGTATGTATGTTTGTTACTCTTTCACGAAAAAACTACTGAACGGATTTGGATGACACTTTGCAGTAATATAGGTTATACATCAGAATAACACATGGGATACATTTTATTCCGAAATTCCCGCGGGAACTGGTACAACGTGAGTAAAACCGCGGGGCGCTGCTAGTATTTTATACATTAGTAGAATTACTAGGATAGGATACTGTAAACTCTATTTCTTTTGGTTGGCACAAAATGTGGACCAATGTCGTCAATTTTCCAGCCGAAGACGATTGCTCCTGAACAGGAAAAAGGTTTAGAGATAGGGTAAGAATGAAATAAAATTACTCAACCTTTTTCCTCTTCAGGAGCAATCGTCTTCGGCTGGAAAATTGACGACATTTAACCACATTTTGTGCCAATCCAAAAGACAGATTATAGGATAGGCCATGTATACGTTTTAGATCGATACATCCTCGAAATAGTATTCGGCATTAGATGTTGCAATAACACACATAACCAACTACATAATATAGGTATTCGCGTATTTTATACACGTGCAAACTTTCCCCTGTTACGTTGGTATTTATTTGTATAAATTATTTCTAAATATACATCTAATACCAATATTATAAAGCTGAAGAGTTTGTTTGTTTGAACGCGCTAATCGCAGAAACTACCAATCCGATATGAATAATTATTTTTGTAATGGATACCTACATTCTACGGACGTCACATATCCCGCGTTTTACCCGCATTGTGCCCGTTTTCGTCAGAATTTCGGGATGAAAAATAGCCTATAACATTCTCCTTGAATGTATCTATGCATTACAAAAAGAATTATTCAAATCGGATTGGTAGTTTCCGAGATTTGTGTGTTCAAAAAAAAACTTTAAATCTTCAGCTTTCATTATATGTATATAGAAAACATGGATACATAATGAACTTACCTAACACCATTCTAAATCGAGTAGGCCACGGCGGGCTTTACAAACTTGTGTCATAGCCGAATTAGAGTGACCAGTAAAAAAAATTCTCTTCCGTCACCGATGTGTTGCCATAATTCAATCACTGCGAAAAAAAAATGATTTATAGATAGATAATTATATAACTCAAAAACGGGCTCACCTATCCAAACCAAATGTTTAGGCTTTGTTCAGACTGTTTAGTACAGGGTTCGATTCCCGGTGGGGGCCATCAGAATTTAAGAACCGCTCGACCGATTTTGTGCAAACTTCACATAAACCATGTACTCTTCTTCTTCTCTTCTTCATCGAGTGATGGTCACCCTGACCAATCCTGTTGTCAGAGTTATTGAGCCGCCAAAGGCCTCTGACATGGCTCAAGTAACGACTACTATCCTTAGAAAGTAACCGGGACCGACGCGCGACGGCTTAACGTGCCCTCCGAAGCACGGAACCATCTTACTTTCCGGGCAATCAAGTGATTCAGCCTGCAATGCTCTAACCAAACTGAGGGCAGTCTCACAAAGAGATTTTTGAGAGATATTGTCCCCATCGGGAATCGAACCCAGACCCTCCGGATGTGAGCCGAGCGCTCAAACCAAAAGACCACGGAGGTTGTTCTCTGTTGAATCAAACCCCGGGCACAGTCTCACAAATTCAACAAAAACAACAAAGAAAAGGAAATGTGTACAACATTAACTTAACAATAGGCTTTTTATAATTATATTATCTCCATGACAAAGATGTTCATTATAAAGTAAAATGTATTCTTTTTGTGACATCAATAAATGCATCATAGTGCCCTAATGTCGTTTATTCTTCATGTAAAGTCAAGTAGGCCTTGGCGCCATGTCAAATAATGGTGTCAATGGTGAATATTTTTTAACTATAAATTCAATAAAATTACTGATATGTTATGATGTCTGATTGTCCATTACATATCACTACATAGTATAAAACAAAGTCGCTTTCCACTGTCTGTCTGTCCCTATGTATGCTTATAACTTTAAAACTACGCAACGGATTTTGACGCTGTTTTTTAAATAGATCGAGTGATTCAAGAGGAAGGTTTATATGTCCAAAATTCCCGAAATCGCTAATCCTAACTAATAAGTATTATAAGTGCGAAAGTAACTCTGTCTGTCACGCTTTCACACCAAAACTACTAAACCAATTTTAATGAAATTTGGTTCACAGTTAGTCCAGAGCCTGAGAAAGGACATAGGCTTTTTATCCCAAAATTCCCGCGGGTAAGTCCAACGCCGGCGAAACCGCGGGGCGCGGGTAGTATTTTATATATTACGAGCTGTTTCACACGGCAGTTGCACAAGCGATCCAATAGATCATGAATCATAAATCATTTATTTACATAACAAGGTTAATAAGACACAAACTAAGCTCTAGGCTTGTATGGAGCTAGTGTAATAATGTTGTCGTTCCCACTTACATTATTTAATGAGATTTAGTAGAGCCCATACATTTGTTAACAGGAAAAAGTCTTCTTATTAACTTTATTAAATAATTATAGAGGTATAGATAATTAGTAACCAGTATTTAAACTTAATTAATTTCTTTATTACTATCACAGAACGCAATAAATAGGTGCTAACTAAATTTGTACAAGAACACAAATAAAGTGCTTATCAGTTGTGTGATAACCTTCAGCGAATATCCAATCAGATTTGAACTGATAATACATTGTCAATTCATTTTTACACACCATTTTGTCTTTTACTAAGGTTTATTTTTAATAATAGCGATGTATAGTAGATAGTAGGAAAGTTAGTTATGTCGACAAGATCTTACAATTAGTTTCAAAATCAATTTTCTATCTTTAAAATGTATTAATAAAATCTCCATTTTTTGTTTATTTCATTCTCAATTTTTTTTTTAAATCTAATCTCTCCTCTCATCAATCAATCACAGACAACAAACGTTACTTTTTTTATGGAGATTTAGGTGAAGTACTTCCTATCATTATTCCACCATCAGAACAAATTATAAAAATGTCGTTTGTTTGATTTAGTGGGTCACCTTGACTCGTCAGACGGGTGTAATTGAATCTAGAAACTACATTACCGCCTATAAACAGTTATATGGTACGACTAAACCTGTTTCGGCCAAAAGTGTACACAAAGTTTCACCTTAACATAATATTCCGTTTACATCGCAAAAATGCGACTCCTTCATAAATAAATGTATAAAAAGTATACTATAATACTTACTTATTGAGGCGCAACTCATTCCAAAAGTTAATAAATGAATAAGAAGACTATAAAATAGGGTTTTTTGAAACTAACCAAATCGGGGTCGGTCCTGATGCAATAATGTTGTTTTGTGTTTATTTTATGTAAAGAATGAACTTACCGATATTATATGAAAATATGTAGTCTATTTGCTTATATATTGGAAAGAAAAATAACTAATTTGTTGTGGAAAATCTGAAAAATCGGCAGCGTTTCCAAATAAATTCCAAGATGATAAAATGTGGCATAGATTAAAAAAAATAATGTCATATGCCAACATCTGTCAATCACAAGGATTTTATGACAATCACCAATTATTTGACAGTGTTCAATAAATTTACAGCACCTTGGAATTTCTATTGGTTTGAATAATATTCGCGAAAAGTTAAATATCGCCGTAAAAAAGAAATTGTATCATATTTTTTGGTTCTAAATTTTGATTGATATAGGAAGATAGTCAAAAATAGTAGCAGTTTGAATGCTATACTTTTTGATGCTGGCAATTTTCTTAGGTAGAAATCATAATCGATCGATTACAATTTTCTTTACTCACTTATACTCCGTCCGTCCCATCTCTACCAAAAACCTGATGAAATCAAATGTCAAATGAAACCACCCAAACAAACTGTCAAAAAACAGCACGCTTGTCACCGTTCGCGCAATCAATTTTCATTTTCACACAAATAAAATAACAGATTTCGCAATAAAAATAACCGCCACAATAGATTTTTTTGTCGAAAATGGGTGGTGTCGATGGCGGTATACCGGAGGATAAGTTGCCACAGTGTTGGAGCGACGATGTTCGTATGAACGCGTTGTTTGCTCCATTTCGATTGAAGACAGTAAATCCTGAATCTTGGGAAATGAAGATGAAATTCTGGTCCGACATGCTGCGTCAGTGGTGCAGGGCTAAAGGGGAGCCTATAGTCTCATCTGCGGACGCCAAAGTGGCCTTCCAAAGAAAAGGAAGGACACCAGCCTGCATCGACATCGTAGTCGAAGAAATGTTCAGGTATTTTTTGTCCGAGTGTTATATATATCTGTTAATGCGTATTACCTATTGACTCCGGAAATGATTCTAACATCAGAGGCTCGAAGTTATCATAAAAAAGCCGTAAATTAGACAAAGACAGGTTTGGGTAGTGTTATATAATTGTATTGCAGTTTAATGTTGGTAAATATTTATGATTGGTGTCTATTCAGACATGACTACTCCTTTTTATAAGCAATTAGTACTGGGTTCAATCCCCAGTCACTGATGTATACTATAAATAAGCGGTTTCACCTGCATTTATTCAGTCAATGCTTACCGTTTAAACCTTCCCTGGACTTTCATGAATATTTCAAGACCAGAATTAGCCAAATCGGTTCAGCTGTTCTCGAGTCTTAAGCAGACTAACGAACAGCAATTCATAGCTAGATAGACTAGCTGTGTCCCATAAGTACACCTCCACTAGTAAAAAAAGTAAAGTAGCCTGTAATGTGCCACTGCTGGACAAAGACTTCTCATTTCACTGAAGATATCAGTACAGTTCACCCCCACTCTTGTTGTTGAGGAAATAATAACTGTTCCAAGTAATTTATTCCAAATAGCTAAGCGGCAAATTTTAACCTGTCTTCCAACAAAAATATTTCCTGACTTTAATAAATACTAGCAGCGCCCCGCGGTTTTACCCGCGTTGCACCCGTTCCCGTGGGAAGTTCGGGATTAATAATAGCTTATAACCTTCCCGTTGAATGTGGCTATCTATTACAAAAATAATTATTCAAATAGAACTGATAATTCCTGAGATTACCTCGAACATACAAACAAACAAACTAACTTACAAATTTTACCTCTTTATAATATTAGCATAGATTAAGTTTTAAAAAAAAGCCAGTTCCACCAACCCATTATTGAGTTGAACATTACATTTTGTATGTATAAGACATTTGTACATATAATTCCCGAAATTCCCACAGATAAGGGCACAACTCAGGAAAAACCGCGGGGTGCTGCTAGTTTAAAAACCACTGAACTACTATACTTCCTTAATCAATCACTATCTTGGGTGGCATTTGATTTACTTTATATTCATCTAAATCTAGACGATAAACAAAAAATACAAGGCTGAATTAGTAGATACTGGCATAGTATTAACATACATCAATTATCTATACTAATATTATAAAGAGGTAAAATTTGTATGTTTGTTTGTTTGAGCTAATCTCAGGTATAACCAGTCCGATTTGAATAATTCTTTTTGTAATAGATAGCCACATTCAACGGG
This sequence comes from Cyclophora punctaria, assembly GCA_951394245.1. Taxonomy (NCBI): domain Eukaryota; kingdom Metazoa; phylum Arthropoda; class Insecta; order Lepidoptera; family Geometridae; genus Cyclophora; species Cyclophora punctaria. The sequence continues at coordinate 2,187,328 of OX596196.1, forward strand.
AAGGTTATAGGCTATTTTTCTTCCCGAAATTCCCACGGGAACGGGTACAACGCGGGTAAATCGCGAGGCGCGGCTAGTTGTTTTATAAAGTAAGTAAGTTCTAGTGCCCAAACCGTCGCTCACCGTCATCACCGTTCTTGAGATACAGCCTGGTGACAGACAGACGAACAGACGGACAGCAAAGTCTGACTAATACTACTACTATAACCAAACTAAATTTCAATTTCAGGAGCGGAGAATTAGTCCCGATATCAAAGTACCAGCAGTACCTCCACAGCGGGCCCGAGGGCTGGGTGCGCTGGGGTGCTCGCCTGGCGTTCAAACCGGCTACCATAGCGCTGACTGCGGTCACTATGTTGTTACCGGCGAGGCAGGCGATCGATCAGGACGGACTGCCTAAAGCGAGCATCGAGAGCACGCAGCGATTTGTCCTGGAAGGGGTTTTGAAGGTGAAGAGATAATAATTATTTTTATAATGGATAGCCACATTGAATGGGAAGGTTTTTTTTATATTCTTTTATTCTAATTTTTATCAAGGCTTCGACCACCCTGGTTGTTCGTGTCAGCCTCATGGTTACTTGTCTATGGCCTACCCAGACAATGCTATGAATTTGTACAATTTAATAGCATTGTCTGGGAGGCACTCTGACAACCAGTAGTTTACTTGCCCATTATAGAGGTGGGCTGGACCTCCAAACAACCTCACTCTCTAGAGTTCAGGCCGCATTCCAGCAAGATATGTATTACGTCCTCCACTCTGTGGCAATCCTTACATGGGGCGGATGGTCACCCTGACCAATCCTGGTGTCAGAGTTATTGAGCCGCCAAAGGCCTCTGACATGGCTCATGTAACGACTACTATCCGTAGAAAGTAACCGAGACCGTCGGCTTAACGTGCCCTCCGAAGCACGGAATCATCCTACTATTCGGGCAATCAGGTGATTCAGTCTGCAATGCCCTAACCAAACTGAGGGCAGTCTCACAAAGAGTTTTGCAAGATATTGTCCCCACCGGGAATCGAACCCGGAACCTCCGGATCGTGAGCCGAGGGCTCAAACCGCAAGACCACGGAGGCTGTTTGTATAATCATTATTAACGTAGTACCCCTTTACCTTTCCAGGAACAAGCCACCGCCCTCCTTCAGAATTACCCCCCAGGGGTAGAGCGACTGGGCTCTCTAGACGAGCTGATGAAGAACTGTTCCTGGACGCACGGGCGGGACTCCTTCGAGCTGTTGGTGGGATGGCTGGTGGCCAACGGCAGCGCTGTGGTTAAGGAGGGGGTGGTGAAGCTTGGTGTGTATACCTTAATTTTTTTATTGTCACAAAATGTGGACCAATGTCGTAAATTTTCCAGCTGAAGACGACTACTCCTGAAGAGGAAAAAGGTTTAGAGATAGGGTAAGAATAAAATAAAATTGCTAAACCTTTTTCCTCTTCAGGAGTAGTCGTCTTCGGCTGGAAAATTTACGACAATAGATCATAGTACCTATTTAAACCGACTTGAAAAACCGAAGGGGATTTCAATTAGCTATTTCTATAGTTCAGTTCAGAACCAAATTTCACCACGGTTGATTAATTGTCATTTATATATTGTTATAAAGTATTTGTGTATGTATATGTAGTAGTATCAGTGAGTTAGATTCCATAACACATGCTTAGAGCTAGTGTGTGAATTTGAAAGTGCCGGCAGCAGTGAACACTTGAATATTAACGTCAAAACGTGTTACGAATTTTCGATCAGGTCACGTGACCTGACGCGAGTTTAAATTGTTTTTACCCATCCTAAAAAGTGCCAACGCCGGTAAAGAATCGTACGTTAATGTCATTATTATTTGTTTAAACGGGAACTTACGTACTAACAGAAGCCTCCGTCGTACGTAAGTTCCCGTTTTAACAAATATTAATGCCGCTAAAGAAGTTTTCGCTTCAAAAATCCATCTGAAATGTCCATCCACAGCTGACCCAGCGAAGAAGGCGTCTCCCATCACGGAGACGGACGAGGCGCTGGTGCGGCTCGGCGCGGCGGAGGGCCGGCTGGAGGCCGACGCCGCGCGCCTCGCGCGGGACCTCGCGGGGGCGGAGGCCGACGCGCGCGCCGCGCTCAAGATCGGGAACAAAGTCGCCGTGAGGAATCTTACTTCTTCTTCTTCATCGAGTGGATGGTCACCCTGACCAATCCTGGTGTCAGAGTTATTGACCCGCCAAAGGCCTTTTACATGGCTCTAGGCAAAGCTGCCAGTTGCATGTAGTGTGTAATAATTTGTGCACATTTCAGGCTAAGAATCATCTGCGTCGTAAGCACAAGGCGGCGCAGCGCCTGGACCAGTGCACGGCAGCGCTCGAGAACGTGAAGCAACTCTTACATAACATCCGAGACATCGACTCTAACAGGACTATAGTGGATACGTATAGGTAAGGAGCACTTTTCACTAACTTCAGTGTTTAAACGAACGAGATATATATGTATGGCTACTATATTATAAAACAAAGTAGTCTGTTCGCGATAAACTCAAACTAGCAGCGCCCCGCGGTTTTACCCGCGTTGTGCCCGTTCCCGTGGGAATTTCGGGAATTTTTTTACATAAAAACCTTCCTCTTGAATCACTCTACCTATTACAAAAAACCGCATCAAAATCCGTTGCGTAATTTTAAAGATTTAAGCATACAGACAAACAGACGCGACTTTGTTTTATACTATGTAGTGATACCGATAAATCACCGACATTCCCGTGAGGACGGGTACAACGCGGCTAAAACCGCGGGGCGTTGCTGGTTTAGTATAAATCATTTTGTATTAGTTCATTAAGTACAACACAGTGCAGTGGAACATAAAAGGCTAATTTTTATCCTGCTCCAAGACATATTTTAGGCTAATACTTTGTCCTTCAGCAGGCTCTAACAGGCTAATACTTATCTTATATAATATATTGTTTCAGAACCACATCGGAGGCGATGAAACGCGGCATGAAAGAAAATAATTTGGATGAAGACTCCGTGTTCAACACTATGGACGATTTGAGAGAGGTAAACTATTTCATACATCCTGCTATATATAATACTAGCTGTGCCCCGCGGTTTCACCCACAGCGCACCCGCTCCCGTAGGAAATACGGGATAAATAATCCTATATCCGTCTCCAGGTTCTAAACTACCTCCCCACCAATTTTCAACCAAATCGGTTCAGCCCTTCTGGAGTTATAAATAGTGTAACTAACACGACTTTCTTTTATATATAGCTGTGCCCCGCGGTCTCCCCCGCAGCGCCGTTCCCGTGGGAATTTTGAGATTTTTATTCCAAGTTTTCATTGTTTTTAAGATGTATTCTGCTATTCAGGGCGGAGACAAATCCAACGAAACAAAAACCATGAAAATTGATCCAGCCGATCTCGAGTTATAAGTGTTGTAACAAACCCGTCTTTGTTTTATTTTATATATATATATATAGATACTAGCGGCGCCCCGCGGTTTTACCCGCGTTGTGCCCGTTCCCGTAGGAATTCCAGGATGAAAAATAGCCTATAGCCTTCCCGTTGAATGTGGCTATACATTACAAAAAGAATTTTTCAAATCGGACCAGTAGTTCCTAAGATTAGCGCGTTTAAACAAACAAACAAACAAACAAACAAACAAACAAAACAAACTCTTCAGCTTTATAATATTAGTATAGATAGATAGATTATAAATTAGCTGTCCCGCGCGGTGGTTCCACTCGCGACCCAATAGATGTCGCTAGTGTGAATCTAAACCGTCCTGGGAGCTACCCAAACACATACAAAAAAAAACATTCAAATCGGTCCAGCCATTTAGGAGCAGTTCAGATACAACTAAAAGTGGCATTGTTTGTTTGTTTGAACGCGCTAATCACAGGAACGACTGGTCCGATTTGAAAAATTCTTTCAGTGTTGGATAGTCCACTTATCGAGGAAGGCTATAGATTATTTTTCATCCCGAAATTCCCAACAGAACGAGCATAACGCGGGTAAAACCGCGGGGCGATTTAGTATAATGACTGCAAATAGTGTGAGTTTCAAAAGTATTGATATATCCATCTTTAAATCTATCTCTCTCTCTCTCCTCAGGTCCTGGAATCTTACGGAGAAGTGGAGAAGGCTCTGAGTGGTCCCGTCGAGGAGTTCGACGCGGACCTGGAGGAGGAACTCAAGGAGCTGCTCGGGGGCGACGGCGGGGGCGGCGGGAGGATGGGTAGGTTACGTCACCTACTTCAAACTGGCCAAGAGCGAGTCGGACTCGCCTGTGAAGGACTTCAATTTCAAATTAAAAATATTGGCACACTTCTTACCACTTCACAAGCAAATATCTATTTTCTTCTTCTTCTTCACCGAGTGGATGGTCACCCTGACCAGTCCTGGTGTCAGAATTATTGAGCCGCCAAAGGCCTCTGACACGGCTCATGTAACGACTACTATCCGTAGAAAATAACCGGGACCGACGGCTTAACGTGCGCTCCGAAGCACGGAATCATCTTACTTTTCGAGCAATCAGGTGATTCAGCCTGCAATGCCCTAACCAAACTGAGGACAGTCTCACAAAGAGATTTTTGTGAGAGTCCCCACCGGGAATCGAACCCGGAACCTCCGGATCGTGAGCCGGACGCTCAAACCGCAAGACCACGGAGGCTGTTATTGGCATAATTGATAAGCTTTACTGTTAGTCTCAATATCCTTTCTAAAGACCTATCTAACGATACCCCACACAGCCATAATCTCTTGATTTTCTTTCCATCCCCCTATACTTCTTTATTTATCAAAATCGTACAATATTTTTGTTTTCCGGTTCACAAATACACCTACATTCTAAATTGCCATGCAGCACCTATGATATCTCGCGTCAGACACAACAGATTATGTAATTATCTACATACTAGCAGCGCCCCGCGGTTTTACCCGCGTTGTGCCCGTTCCCGTGGGAATTTCGGGATTTTTTTTACATAAAAACCTTCCTCTTGAATCACTCTACCTATTACAAAAAACCGCATCAAAATCCGTTGCGTAATTTTAAAGATTTAAGCATACAGACAAACAGACGCGACTTTGTTTTATACTATGTAGTGATTCTTATCTCTTTTCACAGATCAATCTCCCACAGTCTCTCTCCCTTCTCCTCCAAAGACCACTCCGCGCAAACGATCGGAGAGGGAGAGGGAATTCGTGTTTGACGGAGAAGAGAGAGTCATCGCGGAGCTGAACGAGCTGGGAGTCGAGGATGCTACTCCTCCCAGAGCGGCGGGCGAGCGAGTGAGGAGGAAAGGTGAGAAAACATCCCCTTTTTTCGAAAAATACATCCTTTATATGGAGTAAACCGACTTCACAGTAACGTGCACACACGCGTACAAACATGCACACACGCACACGCACACACACACACTCACACTCACACACACACACACACACACACACACACACACACACACACACACACACACAAAAGCGCGCGCGCGCGCACACGCACGCACAAACACGCACACTCCTGTGACTAGATATCTGTCTTCTCGGTTAAACTTAAGAAACCAGAATTATTCTATTCATACATAACTAGCAGCGCCCCGCGATTTACCCGCTTTGTACCCGTTCCCGTGGGAATTTCGGGATGAAAAATAGCCTATAACGTTCCCGTTGAATGTGGCTATCTATTACAAAAAGAATTATTCAAATCGGACTGATAATAACTGAGATTACCTCGAACAAACAAACTAACTTACAAATTTTACCTCTTTATAATATTAGTATAGATTTGGAATAATAAAATTACTTTTATCTCCAGACAAGGAATCCGAAGCTGTACCAGAAGCCAAGCCTTCCAAGTCGTGGTACCCGCCCAGCAGCGAGTGCCTCGTGGACCAGTGGGCCAACAACAACGAGCCCTACGAGCTGCGGCAGGACGAGCGCCTGCATCCCGGTGAGGCTACTGGACGGGAACAGCCTCCGTGGTCTCGTGGTTAGAGCGGCCGGCTCACGACCCGGAGGTTCCGGGTTCGATTCCCGGCGGGGACAATATCTCACAAAAGTCACTTTGTGAGACTGTCCTCAGTTTGGTTAGGGCATTGCAGGCTGAATCACCTGATTGCTCGAAAAGTAAGATGATTCCGTGCTTCGGAGGGCACGTTAAGCCGTCGGTCCCGGTTACTTTCTACTGATAGTAGTCGTCACTTGAGATATATCAGAGGCCTTTGGCGGCTTAATAACTCTGACACCAGCATTGGTCAGGGTGACCATCCACTTGATGAAGAAGAACTGGACGGTCTCGGGGGAATTCCGGGAGACAAATAGCCTGTTCCCGTTTAATTTAGCTACTATGAAGTGAGGCAGGGTGACTGACCTACTCGAAATTACTTAATTTATTTAACAAAGAACTCTTTTTTTGGGTTCCGTAGCCAAAGGGTAAACACGGGACCCTATTACTGAGACTTCGCTGTCCGTCCGTCCGGCGGTCAGCAGGCTGTATCTCAAGAACGGTGATAGCTAGACAGTTGAAATGTTCACAGATGATGTATTTCTATTGCCGCTAATAACAAATACTAAAAATAAAATAAAACAAATATTCAAGGGGGGCTCCCATACAACAAACGTGATTTTTTGCCGTTTTTAAAGTACGGGTCCCTCTTAGCCCCTTAGCTACTTAGCCTCTTAGCACTTAGCCATTAGTTTTAATCTCTTTTACTCTTGTTTACAGGTCAGCCGTTGAACATAGACTTCACGAAGCCACCCAAGCTATTCGCCAACGACTTCCAAGTACAAGACCATAAACTGAACTCTGGCGTCTGGCTCTACAATAAGGATGACAACAGTAATGTCGACTCTCTGGCCGCCAGCACAGAGTACTTCAGGTGAGGCCCGTCACATCGGTCTTCTTCATCGAGTGGATGGTCACCCTGACCAATCCTGGTGTCAAGAGTTATTGAGCCGCCAAAGGCCTCTGACATGGCTCATGTAACGACTACTATCAGTAGAAAGTAACCGGGACCGACGGCTTAACGTGCCCTCCGAAGCACGGAATCATCCTACTATTCGGGCAATCAGGTGATTCAGTCTGCAATGCCCTAACCAAACTGAGGGCAGTCTCACAAAGAGTTTTGCAAGATATTGTCCCCACCGGGAATCGAACCCGGAACCTCCGGATCGTGAGCCGGGCGCTCAAACCACAAGACCACGGAGGCTGTTATTGTTATTGTACAGTAATGCTGGTACTATTAACCACAAAATAAACGTAAAATTGTCATTCCCGGTTGCTTGAATCGTCAGACCATGTCGGTGGTCTTTAGGCGGTCTAAAGCCTCTGACACCAGGGTTGACCACTGGCCAACCCTAACTTACTTACTTAGTACCATTTCGCGATTTCTACTTACACCCGACAATTTAACGTTCCGTACCAAGCCGAGCCTGATATCTGAAAGCAATAATTTCAAAATTAATACAATATCTTATATATAAAACTAGCAGCGCCCCGCGGTTTTACCCGCGTTGTACCCGTTCCCGTGGGAATTTCGGGATGAAAAATAGCCTATAACCTTCCCGTTGAATGTGGCTATCTATTACAAAAAGAATTATTCAAATCGGTTCAGTAGTTTCTGAGATTAGCGCGTTTAAACAAACAAACAAACAAACAAAACAAACTCTTCAGCTTTATAATATTAGTATAGATTCTCGTGTCACAGTGTTCGTTCGCGTACTCCTCCGAAACGGCTCGACCGATTCTCATGAAATTTTGTCAGCATATTGAGTAGGTCTGAGAATCGGCCAACATCTATTTTTCATCCCGAAATTCCCGCGGGAACGGGTACAACGCGGGTGAAACCGCGGGGCGCAGCTAGTAACAAATAAAAATTTCAATATATCCACATTATTTAAAGTAATTTTATTCCCACAGTCCCGAAAGTCCCGGCAAAGCGCCCGGGACCTTCCAGATGGCTCCGGGAATCGAACGCAAGAAGTCCGTCACGATATCTCGTGAAGACTCCTCGTTGGAAGAACTGGAGAGGAGACTGAAGAACTTAAGAGGTTTTAATCTTAAATAGTTTTATAGATACTCTATATGTAAGTTACTAGTACCGCCCCGCAGTCTTACCCGCGTGACACCCGTTCCCGCGGGAATTTCGGGATGAAATGTATCCCATGTGTTATTCTGATGTATAATCTATGTTTCTGTAAAGCATCATTAAAATCCGTTCAGTAGTTTTTGCGTGACGGAGTAACAAATATATGTTAAAAAAATTCACATTTATATTATGTAGTAGGATGTTAGACAAGCAACACCTCGCGGTTTTGTCTGTTCCCGTGGGAATATAATGAGGGAATTTCGGAATGTTTTAGTCTATAATTATTGTCTTGAATGTAGCTGTCTAATACGAAAAGAATTATTAAAATCGGACGGGTAGTTCTTGAGATTAGCGCGTTCAAACAAACAAACTCTTCAGCTTTATCATATTAGGATAGATAATAATACCGTGGAATTATATTTAGTATTAGTAAGTATAATTTTATAACGTTTTGTACTGTAGACTATAGTATACTCAATTTTTTTTTATGTCACAAAATGTGGACCAATGTCGTCAATTTTCCAGCCGAAGACGACTACTCCTGAAGAGGAAAAAGGTTTAGAGAGAGAATAAGAATGAAATAAAATCACTCAACCTTTTTCCTCTTTAGGAGCAATCGTCTTCGGCTGGAAAATTTACGACATTGATCCATATTTTATGACAATAAAAAAAATTGCGTATAGTGAATACTTTACGCCCGTAGCACACCTCCGCTGCGACACGATAACAGCGGCACCGCAACAATTTCGCCATGTCTTGTCCGTAGTATGAGACGCGGAATACTAGCTGCCTGTTCTAACGCATAGATTTGACTATTTCTATCTCTTTCCCGCTGTTCCGTGGATCTGCTCCGAACGCCAGCCACTCCCGCGCCCGGCCGCCATTCTAACTACACTTGATCGCAGCGGAACTCATCCAGGCGGTTCCGCTACTCGTATTTCGCAGCGGAGGTGTGCTACGGGCATTATAGCAACTAATTGAACCGTTTGCGCGGTGCCTAAGAGTGAAATCAGGCGCTGCTATTGTTTGTATAGATTCATTTTATATATCTTTTATATCAAAGAGCTGTGTGAATCAGTTACAAATGAATATTAAATAAATATATCCGGAGAAATTCACTCACGGTTAATTACACCCAAAGTAAACCCTAAGCATGTAATATTGAACTAAGGCTATGTTCACATGTAACGCGCGTCAACGCGCGATTGTCAGCGTCTAGAAACTTCTCTGAGCGCCGCGTTGACGCTCGCTGACGCGACGCGCGCATGTGAACGGTTGCTAGGTATATATTAGGATGTCTAAGCGCGCGATTTGAAAACGCGCGTCATAATTCAGCCATCTGAACATAGCCTTACCCACTGATACTACTACATATACATACACAAATACTTTATAAGAATATATAATTGACACCCAGACGTCGTCAACAACTATGTCTTCACATATTGTTACTCCGTTGACCGACCCCGCAACCCCCGACACAGTGAGCGCTCTCACTGCCACTGTGACAACGGGCTTGTCTTATTCATTAATTAAACCGTGATTAAAATTTAACATTCATTTTTGTAACTGAATATTTTTAAGTATCTAATTTAATTGTAAATATAATTTTAAACATGATAACCGTAGAACAAACTAATGCGAACATCATTTTCCAAAAAAATCTATTTAAAGCAATATATTAATGAACAAAAAAACTTTCATACCTCATTAGTAAATATTTTTGACTTTGATTTTCTCATAAGGATTTGTATACACGAACCAAAAAGTTAAGTAAAGTATTAGCCTGTATTGTCCCACTGTTGGGCAAAGGCCTCTCATCTCACTGAAGATATCAGTACGAGCCAAAAACTGAGCTTTTTTAAGCTTTTGCAGTTGTAATTTTGATTTAAATATGACATATAATAATATTCATAAATATAAATAATATTCACAAAACACTAATCACTGCCATGGAATAATAATAAAAAATGACAAAAAAACGTTGTATTTAGTCTTTAGTAGAAATATTGATTTTATACTGAATTATTTGTTGTTATTTTAAGGAAATACAGTTGTGTCATCTCACGAGCGCTCCTGAGGCGTACTTGTAGGTGATTGTACATGCATATGGCCTAAGTGTGGTTGGTGAGCATCAAAATTGTCTTCGACTGGTCCACGATGCACAATAAGGCTGGATTTAGTGTCACGCTGACAGCTGAAACATATGAACATCTAGTAAGCATTTTAGAATACCGCGTAGCTGTCAACGCGTGTGGCGGTGAGCGCTGACGGGCCTGTACCACTGACCTCTATTATTTACACACTGGACTGGCTGTTACCATACAAATGACAGCTAATTTTATGTGGCAATTTGAAGCGCCCCTGCGAGTGTCCCGTGAACTAATTTTGACGTTCACTGCAAGCAAATAGTACCCCTATTTGCTTGCAGTGAACGTCAAAATTAATTTTAGTCACAGTCGACTTAAGTCATAACTAATTTTAGTTCCATGGACATTCATATCTGCCTACAGTGGCCTACAGCGCCAAAATGGCGACACTCAATTAGGCACAAAATTATTATGACAGCAGCCTGTCCAGTGTAAATAATAGAGGTCAGTGGCCCGTACGCGTCGCGCGTCGGCGCCACTAGTGCCGCTAGCGCCGCCGTCAGTGGGCGTTCTAGTGCCGCGGCCGAGCTGAGCGGACACTGTCAGCGTGTATTCGTCGAACCGCGACGAACCGAAGCAGCAATTATTAATGCACTTCGCTCGTTTGTGCGTCTGTACTCCGCAGTGAACAGCACGATACTATCGTCTCGCGCTGACGAGTTACGCGCTGAGCTGACAGCGCCGACGGTCAGCGTGACTCTAAAATCAGCCTTAGACAATGTGTATGTACAATTACTTACACAAGTATGCCTCAGGAGCGCTCGTGAGATGAAATATCTATAAATGAAGATGTCTTAATGAATTTTAATAACTAATCTATCTGTTCTAAGAAAGGTTTACCCACACATAGAACGCGAGCAAGCATGACTTCAACTCTGTATAGATGATGACTAGATGATGACAGCGCCCCGCGGTTTTACCCGCGTTGTGCCCGTTCCTGTGGGAATTTCGGGATGAAAGTCACCTATAACCTTCCCGTTGAGTGTGTCTATCTATTACAAAAAGAATTATTCGAATCGGATTGGTAATTTCTGAGATTAGCGCGTTCAAACAAACAAACTCTGCAGCTTTATAATATTAGTGTAGATAACATCTCATTGTAATATTAAAATATAGGGAAATTGTAAATAAAATATTTTAAGTAGAAAATTAATGAAAAATCATAAATAACTGTATAACTATTAAATAAAAAAATGTAACACTTTTTGTAATCTAATATATGAAAAAAAAATATTGGAAGAAAATACCAAAAAAAATCATAAAATGTAAATAATATTGTATATATAGAATATATTGTAGTCTAAACACTCTTCTTGTCAAGTAGGTTAGTGGTCAACCTTGGTGTTGGAGATTTTAGACCGCCTAAAGGCCTCCGACATGGTCTAACGATTGACACAACTGACACCGACTGCTTTACGTGCCCTCCGAAGCACGGTAGCGCTCAGATAAAAATGCCACTATCGGCCACCCATCCAAGTAGGGGGCGAGCTGCATGTTGCTTAACAATCGCAATGAACTGACATCGCTTAGTCAAGAGCACTGCAGTCTTAATATTAGATAGGTATTTGTTATGTACTAGCAATGCCCTGCGGTTTCACCCGCGATTTTCCCGTTCCCGTGGGAATTTGGGGATCTTGATTATACAGGGTGTATCTTTCCATGCCACCTAGAGAAAGTACTGATAATAGAACATTGTACTCTAAGAAAACAATTTTACGGCCTCATCACTTAGTCTGTATTGAGCGTACAGTAACATTAGATTTTCCACCCTGTATTCCGACCGATTTTACCAAAAACGGTCCAGTCTTTTTTGTAAAAAACATCATATTTTTCCACCCTGTATACTCTGACCGATTTTATCAAAAACGGTCCAGCATTTTCCGCGATTAACAACACTTAAAATTTCATTTTATCCAAAACGGTGCAACCTTTTTTGCAAATATTCGCATTTCTAATTTCTGCTGTAGGGTTGACAAGTGCCTTAATGTAAATACACAAAACAACCCAGTTAATATTTTAAACCGCATCAAATTCGGTCCATCCGTTTGAGTTACGATGCCACAGACACAATCGATGTCAAATTATAACAACCCTCTTTTGTTAAAAACGGGGGTTGAATAACGAAACAAGATGATACTGATTGCCCGAACAAAGTTATGTTATAAATAATTGTGTTTCTCGTCCATATTTATTGTAAATGTTAAGAAAAATGTAAATAGTGATGTAAATATTATATTATACGAAAGTGCGGAAATATTGTGTTTTATTTTTATTATAGTTATGAGTATTTATTGACACCCTGTATATTCGTTTAAAAAAAAATTTTTCGTCAGTTTTGACGTAAAAATGGCAAATATCTTAAAAACTATTAAGATATATTTTGAGATCACCTACCCGCATTAGGCAAGCGTGGTGATTACGACATCCTCCTCACTGTACTGATATCTTCAGTGAGATGAGAGGCCTTTGTCCAGCAGTGGGACATTACAGGCTAATTATATACGTAAATAAAGGCAGGGACATTAAAGGCCGCTCAGCAACTGTATTAACATTCCCGTTGAATGTAGCTATCTATCACAAAAATAATTATTCAAATCGGATTGGTAGTTTCCGAGATAAAAACAAACTATTATATTAGTACTAGCTGCGCCCCGCGGTTTCACTCGCGTTGTACCCGTTCCCGCGGGAATTTCGGGATGAAAAATAGATGTTGTCCGATTCTCAGGCCTACCCGATAAGTACACAAAATTTCATGAGAATCGGTCGAGCCGTTTCAGAGGAGTTTAATTACGCACCCCGTGACACGAGAATTTTATAATATTTGATTTGCAAATATCTATCATATATTATATGATATAGATATAATATTATAAAGCTGAAGAGTTTGTTTTGTTTGTTTGTTTGTTTGTTTGTTTGTTTGTTTAAACGCGCTAATCTCAGAAACTACTGAACCGATTTGAATAATTCTTTCACTGTTAGATAGTCTATTTATCGAGGAAGGCTATAGGCTACATTTTATCCCGAAATTCCCACGGGAACGGGCACAACGCGGGTAAAACCGCGGGGCGCTGCTAGTGATAGATATTTGCAAATCAAATTAAGATCTTATTAGTCAAATCACGGATCCGGAAGTCTTAATTTAAGTGTAATGCCAACATAATAAATAAAATCAACATGTCAAGTTATTTAATGTTGGTAAAACGAATTTCGTTCTATTTACTTTTTACTAATTATCTTATTTACTTTGCCCACTGCATTGACATGTAAATTATGTATGTTCAAGGCTCTAATAATTATTAAGGGTCTTTCATATATGCTTATTGACAGCATATTAGCTATCAAATGGTTTGTCCCATCTTCTTCATCGAGTGGATGGTCACCCTGACCAATCCTGGTGTCAGAGTTATTGAGCCGCCAAAGGCCTTTGACATGGCTCATGTAACGACTACTATCCGTAGAAAGTAGCCGGGATAGACGGCTTAACGTGCCCTCCGAAGCTCGGAATCATTTTTCTTTTCGGGCAATCAGGTGATTCAGCCTGCAATGCCCTAACCTAACCTAACTTGTGAGCTATTGTGGTTGGTCCCTTGCCGACATTATGTAGGTATAGGTAGGTACTCTATTTTTTTCAATTGTCACAAAATGTGGACCAATGTCGTCAATTTTCTAGCCAAAGACGATTGCTCCTGAAGAGGAAAAAGGTTTAGTGATTTTATTTAATTCTTATCCTATCTCTAAACCTTTTTCCTCTTCAGGAGCAATCGTCTTCGACTGGAAAATTGACGACATTGGTCCACATTTTGTGACAATTGAAAAAAATAGAGATACGCTACTTTTGGAAGAGCCTTAAAAATAGTAAAAGTAATAGCCTGTAATGTCCCACTGCTGGGCAACGGTCTCTCATCTCACTGAAGATATCAGTACAGGAATGATTAGGCGTGATCACCATCCACAGCGTTTGTTAATCCTAAACATAAGCCTTACCGCCTCATTCAAAGAGTTTCGTCTCTTTTGCTCTTCAGAAAATAGCGTATGTTGGAAAAGGATAAACTATTTGACAGCAAAAATTTAGCTTGCTTTTATGAAGAGGTTCTAATACTTTCTTTTACTTTACTTTTTAAAAGCGTTACATTGAACGCGGTTACGTCAATACAAAGTTATTCCACAACGAAGCTCTTAAGAAACCAAGGAAGGTCATATCACCTGTTAGCAAGTTCTAAAATCAAATATCAATTTCGATTGTTTAGTGTAAACATTGACAACAATACAAATAGGTGAACTGTCCAATTTGAATTCCGAAAGTGCTGCAAAATGTTGCCACACGCATTAGTAGGGTGGCCATGAGTTAGGTTGTTTAAGTATTTTTTTAGAAGTCAGAATTTGTAACGTTTTTCTTAATCTTAGTTTAATTATTTGAGAGTTAAAGTCCTGGTGAGTGTATTCTTCAGGGAGATCAACTACTCATTACTTAATGTACCTATCATTTATGTTTATGATCAATTAGCAACGCCCCGCGGTATTACCCGCGTTGCGCCCGTTCCCGTGGAAATTTTGGGAATTTTTATAAATATAAACCTTCCTGTTAAACCTTTATCTATTTAAAAAACCTCGTCAAAATCCGTGCAGTAGTATTTAAGTTTATCGCGAACAAACGGACGCGGCCGGGGACTTCGTAGTGATTTCTGTAATAATTACCGCAATAATTAACATAGATAATTACAATTATCATACACCGTTTAAAAATGATATAAATATACAAAAGATAGGTACCTACTCCCCACTTTATTGTAGTCGGTTAATATAAAACCAATCCCATGGTCACCCTACAAATACTATCATAAACTGAACTATAGGTCGAATGTCACATGCCAGCAACAGCACCTCATCCGATAGGTAATCCGAACTCTTTGCAGTTGGAATACAAACTCCTTCGAGGAACCTCGTTTTAGATAGAACTGTCAAACTCGAATTTACGTCAAAATTATTGTGGCGGGAAAGCTTTTATTGTGATTTTTATGAAAGTGAGTGATTGAAAGTTAGTAAATTAATTATTTGAGATATTATAAAGACTTTATCAATATGAACTTTGCAGTAATTGGATTTTTTGTGGTAAGTTAATATTTAAGTTATATCAATAATAATATTTTAAAGAGGTAATTTTTGTAAGTTTGTATGTTCGAGCTCATCTCGGGAATTACCAGCCCAATTTGAATAATTCTTTTTGCAATGGATAGCCACATTCAACGGGAAGGTTATAATAAGCTATTTTTCATCCCGAAATTTTCACAGAAACGGGCACAACGTGGGTAAAACCGCGGGGCGTTGCTAGTCTTATATTAGTATATGCACGATTTTTATTTAAGATTATATTTATCTATCTACTATAATAAAAATAAGTCGGGTTTTCCTCCCTGACGCTATAACTCCAGAACGCACGAACCGATTTCCACGGTTTTGCATTCGTTGGAAAGGTCTCGGGCTCCGTGAGGTTTATAGGGAATAAAAATCTCAAAATTCCCACGGGAACGGGGGCGCTGCGGGTGAAACCGCGGGGCACAGCTAGTTAACTATATTTATTTTATCATTTTAAAAAGAATTTTTTGATTATATATTTTTAAAACATACGTCAACTAATATTAAATAAAAATAAGTTTACAGATTATTAAAATGTAAACACAATATTTATAAACATGATAATTTATTTATAACATCGATGAATAATGCATATTATGATTTATATTCCATTTATTGATTTCACAGTGTTTTTATAATTAAAAAAGCGGTCAAGCGCGA
Source organism: Cyclophora punctaria (assembly GCA_951394245.1). Taxonomy (NCBI): domain Eukaryota; kingdom Metazoa; phylum Arthropoda; class Insecta; order Lepidoptera; family Geometridae; genus Cyclophora; species Cyclophora punctaria. The sequence goes on from OX596196.1 coordinate 2,203,326, forward strand.
GTCGGACTCCCCAATGAAAGGTTCCGTAATTATAATCAAGTATGTATTATGAAACTATGTCACCCCACAAAAGTACTTACATAAAAAAAGTACTTACCTACCTACTTTTTAACCTTTAATGTCCCACAGCTGGGCAAAGGCCTCTCATCTCACTAAAGATATCAGTACACTGAGGAGGGTTAGGCATAATAATAATTTTAAAAAATGCTAAATTTATAAAACAAAATTATAACCTTAATAATTTAGAATATTGTTACTCTCAAAAAACCAAACACAATTTAAAATGCTTAGTTATCGAATAAATAATAATTAGCAGAATTTCGTCAACGCTATAACACGGCCATATTTCATATCAAGACGTGTTTTATGGCGAATAATAATATCCAGCATTATTATTTAAATTTGGTATTCATCAAGTTGAAAGAGTTACGAAATGTCGTTTAGTCACGATTAGCAGCGCCCTGCGGTTTTACCCGCGTTGTGTCCGGCCCCGTGACTTTTTCAGGAATTTTTATACATATAAACCTTCCTCTTGAATCACTCTATCTATTAAAAAAACCGCGTCAAAATCCGTTGCGTAGTTTTAAAGATCTAAGCATAGATAGGGACAGACAGCGGAAAGCGACTTTGTTTTATACTATGTAGTGCTGTGACATTTGACATATCCTTATAAAAAATATTCTTCTAATAAAATATACGTGTAAAAAAAAAATTCACTTAATAAAATTATACGGGTTTTTCAATATTGCTAGCTATGTAATTCACTGGCCATGCCATGTCGTTTTACCCGCATTGTACCCGTTCCCGTATAACAAAATACTCTATAAACTTCCCCTTGAATGAAGCTATCCAACACCTAAAGAATTATTCAAATCGGACAGGTAGTTCTTGAGTTAAACACGTTCAAACAAACAAAAGTAAAACTTCTGCTTTATTATCTTTTAAATAAAATTCTCGTGTCACAGTGTTCGTTCGCGTACTCCTCCGAAACGGCTTGACCGATTCTCATGAAATTTTGTGAGCATATTGAGTAGGTCTGAGAATCGGCCAACTTCTATTTTTCATCCCGAAATTCCCGCGGGAACGGGTACCGTGGTTGAACTCCTCTGAAACGGCTCGACCGAATCTGATGAAATTTTGTGAGCATATTGAGTAGGTCTGAGAATCAGACAACATTTATTTTTCATCCCGAAATTCCCGCGGGAACGGGTAAAACGCGGGTGAAACCGCGGGGCGCAGCTAGTTTTGGTATAGATATAGGTTTTTGAACATAGTCTATCGATTCAAACAATCGGGACCGAGAATTTAACGTCCCAAGCACGGTAGCGCTCAGATAATGAAACTACATTTATAGTAGGTACTTAATTGACGAATAATAAAAAAATCTATTTAATAAGCTATTCTATTCTAAGCTTTGCATTTAATAGACTATAATTTTTTAATTAGCCATAAAGATATGACTATTAAAAACTATCAAACCATGGATAATATATATACAAAACTACTTATTTGGTATTAAAAAAGTAATAAAAACCGCAGTTCATTGGAGGTCGTAAGGTCAATCCAAGATGGCGCTCGATTTTTACATTAAATATGTAAATAATAGAATATTTTAAAGTATTTCGTAACTCTGTTTTGGTAAAGGCGATGTTTTTTTTATTAATTTTATGTTTAAGCAATCTATACCCACTTAATCAAAGTATACTAGCTATTGTCCGTGACTTCGTCTACGTATAAACAAAGACTGTTTTAAGTAATAAGAGTTTCAATAGTTTTTTATGTAATTAGCTAGTCACGCCCCGCGGTGTTACCCGCGTTGTGCCCGTTCCCGCGGGAATTTCGGGATAAAATGTATCCCATATGTTATTCTGATGTATAACCTATATAACTGTAAAGTATCATCCAAATCCGTCCAGTAGTTTTTTCGTGAAAGAGTAACAACCATACACACATCCTCACAAACTTTCGCAGTCATTCAGAACAAATCATTTTATATCTAGCAACGCCCCGCGGTTTTACCTGCATTGTGCCTGTTCCCGTGGGAATTTCGGGATGAAAAATAGCCTATAACCTTCCCGTTGAATGCGGCTATCCATTACAAAAAGAATTATTCAAATCGGTTCAGTAGTTTCTGAGATTAGCGCGTTTAAACAAACAAACAAACAAACAAACAAACAAAACAAACTCTTCAGCTTTATAATACCTATTAGTATAGATATTACTGTGAAGTTTCATCCAAATCCGTCCAGTAGTTTTTTCGTGAAAGACTAACAAACATACACACATCCTCACAAACTTTCGCAGTCATTCAGAACAAATCATTTTATATCTAGCAGCGCCCCGCGGTTTTACCTGCATTGTGCCTGTTCCCGTTGGAATTTCGGGATGAAATAGCCTAAAACCTTTCCGTTGAATGTGGCTATCCATTCCAACAAGAATTATTCGAATCGGACTAGTACTTCCAGAGAGAAGAGCGCTCAAACAAATTGTTGCTCAAAATACGTAAAGCATCTTAATAAAATCCTTGATGCTTAAATTCCTAATAAATATTTTTATTACCTTTATTGTTCGGTTGAATATCTGATTATTTATGAATATTAAATTAATTATCTTTATGAACTGTGTTTTTAAAATGGGCCAAACTGGGCCAATTCTGGGCTAGGAAGGGGCTAAGTGGGTCAATTCTGGGCCAAACGGGTACAAATTAGGTCAATTATGGGCCAGCGGGGCAAACTGGGCCCATTCTGGGCCTGTGAAGTGCAATAATTATAATATAATATAATAAATATAAATAGCTTTATTTATATTTTAAAAAATGTTTTAAATAAGTACCTATATAATTTTATTAAAACATATACTTAAAGATTGTAATTATTTTAAATTTTATTATTTAGGGATGTAAACGCAATCCAGGGGGAGATCTTTCAAAAAGAATTAGGGAGGGGTGATTTTTTATGCAAAAGATCATAAAACGCAGGTAAATCCGAATATTCTGTTAGTTTAATAAAATTAAGCATTATCTTATTATCAAGACAAGGACAATTATTTACATAAGTAGGTATTCATGTATCTATTTTAAATAATAATCTATCCTAATATTATAAAGCTGAAGAGTTTGTTTGTTTGTTTGAACGCGCAAATCTCAGTAACTACTGGTCCGATTTGAAAAAATATTTTTGTACTGGAAGCCATATTCAACGGGAAGGTTAAATGATATTTTTCATCCCGAAATTCCCACAGGAATGGGCTCAACGTGGGTAACACCGCGGGGCGCTGCTTGTCGTACAATAAAAAACTCTTTTATTACAAATAGGTTGAATAATATTATAAACAGTAGTACTTATTTTGTTTTATTTGTTAATGCATTTTAATTTTGGTACAAATAGTTTTATTTCTACAAAAAGTGGCAACATTCGAAATGTCAACTAACTAACAACAAGATTTTTGTGAGATATTGTGTCCACCGGGAATCGTACCCGGAACCTCCGGATCGTGAGCCGAGCGCCCAGACCATAAGACCACGGAGGCTACTAACTGATACTATTACATACCTAGACTTTATCTCATGAATGACTAATGACCTAGGTCACAGTTGAAAGGCTAAACTGCAAGTTAAATGAAGCTGTTTTGAAAGTAACAAGTGTTACCTAACATCGATCAGTTGAAGATGTATCAATAAAATCGATAAATCACTTTAACGATTATGTTGTGTATTTAATTGCGTAACTTTTGACAGGTCGTATTGACGCTTTTCGAATACTGTTAATGTATATGTCAATTACAGAAAAAATACCAATTCTATAAATGAAAATAAGATTGGAGTGTTTGTAATATTATAATATGTAACTGCTTTTTAGGGTTCCGTACCCAAAGGGTAAAAACGGGACCCTATTACTGAGACTTCGCTGTCCGTCCGTCCGTCTGTCACCAGGCTGTATCTCAAGAACGGTGATAGTTAGACAGTTGAAATTTTCAGATAATGTATTTCTATTGCCGCTATAACAACAAATACTAAAAATAAAATAAAACGAATATTCAAGAGGGACTCTCATACAACAAACGTGATTTTTAGCAAGTACGGTACACTCCGTTCGCGAGTCCAACTCGCACTTGGCCGGTTTTTAAAGTACGGAACCCTCCGTGCGCGAGGCCGACTCGCACTTGGCCGATTTTTTAAAGTACGGAACCCTCCGTGCGCGAGTCCGACTCGCACTTGGCCGGTTTTTTAATATTTATAGATAAATAGATAAGTTGATTGATATCTAAAAGGTAAACATACAATATTTTGTAACATTAGAAGGTACTTTTATTACCCAACTCAAAGAAAAGGTAGGTATCCAATTGACATTTGATGTATTACCGTATTAAGGGAATTAATAAAGATTTTGTATGCCCTCAATCTCTCTTGCTTTCTAGCGCTAATAGGCAACTAGCCTCGCCCCGCGGTTTCACCTACTTTGAACCCGTTCCCGCGGGAATTTCGGGATAAAATGTATCCCATGTGTTATTCTTATTTATAACCTATATTACTGTAAAGTTTCATTCAAATCCGTCCAGTAGTTTTTTCGTGAAAGAGTAACAAACATTATATAATGTATCCTCACAAACTTTCGCATTTATAAGAGTACTTGCGAACTAACGTGAACTTAATTTTAAGCTGACGATTATAAATTATTGTAATCTACTTATACTAATACTAGCAGCGCCCCGCGGTTTTACCCGCGTTGTACCCGTTCCCGTAGGAATTTCGGGATGAAAAATAGCCTATAACCTTCCCGTTGAATGTGGCTATCTATTACAAAAAGAATTATTCAAATCGGTTCAGTAGTTTCTGAGATTAGCGCGTTTAAACAAACAAACAAACAAACAAACAAACAAACAAACAAAACAAACTCTTCAGCTTTATAATATTAGTATAGATTATAAAGCTGCAGAGTTTGTTTGTTTGAACGCGCTAATCTCAGTAACTACTGGTCCGATTTGAAAAATTCTTTAAGTGTTGGATAGTCCACTTATCGAGGAAGGCTATAGGCTATTTTTCATCCAAAAATTCCTATAGGTACGGGCATAACGCGGGTAAAACCGCGGGGCGCTGCTAGTATAATCACTACTATAAAACAAAGTCGCTTTCCGCTGTCTGTCTCTATGTATGCTTAAATCTTTAAAAATACGTAACGGATTTTGATGCGGTTTTTTGTAATAGGTAGAGTGATTCAAGAGGAAGGTTTTATGTAAAATAATTCCCGGAATTCCCACGGGAACGGGCACAACGCGGGTAAAACCGCGGGGCGTTGCCAGTATAATATATAAGCCAAGAATATTACCCAATAAACAGGAAACACTATGATACTATGTAAAACTTGACCCACTTAATATCCACTTGACTTCACTTCAAATCAAACTCGACTTAAAATGGAATGCACTTAAAAATGTTTATTTTGCACAACACTCGACCTCAGCGGGCGCTAATTGAGAGAAAAATCTACATTTTTTGTTATGAAATACAAAAGTAATTCAATTTAAGTTGCCTCCTACGTAAAGTCATAATGTTGCGTTGCGTTACATTACGTAGGCACTAATGTAGTTAGCACTTACTTATATACCTTTTGTGCAAGTTAGGTAGGTATAAGAGATCCTCCTCGAATGCCAATGTCTTTATTATGTGAGATCACTAGGAGCCCGCGTTGTACCCGTTCCCGTAGGAATTTCGGGATGAAATATAGCCGGTAACCTTCCTGTTGAATGTGGCTATCCATTACAAAAAGAATTTTTCAAATCGGACCAGTAGTTCCTGAGATTAGCGCGGTCAAACAAACAAACTCTGCAGCTTTGTAATATTAGTACCTATAGATTTAGGATAGCTTTTAAATGCTTAGGTAGGTACTTAGTATAATTCTACTAATTTTATAAACTAGCAGCGCCCCGCGGTTTTACCCGCGTTGTGCCCGTTCCCGTGGGAATATCGGGAATTTTTATACATAAAAACCTTCCTCTTGAATCACTCTACCTATTACAAAAAACCGCATCAAAATCCGTTGCGTAATTTTAAAGATTTAAGCATACAGACAAACAAACAGACAAAAATAGCGACTTTGTTTTATACTATGTAGTGATGCGAAAGTTTGTGAGGATGTATGAATGTTTGTTACTCTTCCATGAAAAACTACTGCACGGATTTGGTTGAAACTTTACAAAAAAGTCAAATATTCACTTTTGCCCCAAAGGGGCTCTTTTGAACTTACCACCCAATTGGAAGAACATCAGCAGAGAATAAGCAAGAAACTCTCAAATATTTGACTTTGAAATCATTTATATTTGTTCCAGGGTCTTGTAGCGTTGTCGTGTGCACAGAAACACGACGAAATATTAAGAAATGATTTCGAGACACCGGATGCTGATGGAACGTACAAATGGGCGATACAAACTGGTCAGTTTCATCTCATTTTGGATTGAAACGCTTGTGCGATGTAGCTCATTGCAATTGTTAAGCAACGGACAGCTCGGCCCCTACTTGGATGGGTGGCCGGTAGTGGCATTTCTATCTGAGCGCTACCGTGCTTCAGAAAACACGTTAAGCAGTCGGTCCCAGTTGTTTCAATCGTCAGACCATGTCGTTACCTTTAGGCACCCTGAAAATCCCGACTCGCTACGACTTCTGGGGCCGAAGTTACTTGCAGGCTTAGAATATATACGGCTATAGAAGTAGTGAATCTTACGTCATAATTGCTAGAACGGTCAAGAGATATTTAACTTCGCCCAGGAAAGAATGAGACAGAACTACTAATCGTGCATCCCTTTCGCGTAACCCATTATTTTTACTGTCACAAGTTAAAAGTTGTGACATAGAGTACAATTCTGTTGTTGTGCCAGTGTTATAATTTAAATTACAGTGTGTATTTTATGAGATATAGACTCCATTAGTTAAGATTGTGCTAAAAACAAGTTTACGGTATGGTTGGATGCAGTGTGTTAGGCTGCCAAAGCTATATATTGCTATCTGAAAGGGGCACGCGAACGCTACTTCTATAGCCGTATATATTCTAAGCTTGCATAATTTCAAAATGGCGTCCAAAATGGCCGACGATTTGACCTACTTCCTTTTTTTTTAACTGGTCGAGTTTGGGCTCTAAACAAGCGGAATAGAGAATCCTGTCTATTGCTGTACCGAATGAGCCTTTCACAACTACCCCCGATTTTTAAATGCACCAAAATACAATAAAACTAAGAAAAATTTAAATTAATATACAATGTCAATAATTTAAATAAAAAATAAACAGTGTTAGTAGCAGTGGGCGTCTTAAGTCTAAAACTATAGCTAATGTTATTCACACTAAACTACAAATAGGGTTTCGGCTACCCAAAATTTAAAAAAAAACTTGAGAGGTGTCAACTGTCAAGGGACACCCGAATGGAAAGAAGTTTATTTATTATCAACAAAAAAAAACGTCGCGACACCACACTGTTCAATGCGAAATAGAAAGACGAAACGAAAATATCTGGCTTGCTTTCTATAAGAGAGAGAGAGACAGACAGAGAAACATGCGCACGCCGCACGCTCTAACGCACAAAGTGTCGTTACAACTTTACGTCTTAATTTTTTCCGCCTAGCCCCCTTTTGCAACGCGCGATAAGGTACTTCGTTCCAAAACTCAATACTTTTCGCGCGCCGACAGTTGAAAATTCTGAATTTTCCCGACACCAGGGCCACAGACTCGAAATGAATGAATGAGTGAATGAGTTTATTTCAGAAGGAGGTATCTACCATGAACAGCGAGGCACGGTTCATGACGTAGAAGGAACGCCAAGCTTGGTGGTCGAAGGGCAGTATCAGTACACAGCGCCCGACGGACAGGTTAGTAAATAAACCTTTATATATACCCACGTAGTACCCGTTCCCGCGGGAATTTCGGGATAAAATGTATTCCATGTGTTATTCTCATGTAATACCTATATTACTGTAAAGTTTCATCCAAATCCGTCCAGTAGTTTTTGCGTGAAAGAGTAACAAACATTATGTATATACGTCCATCCTCATAAACTTTCGCATTTATATTATTAAGTAGGATAGGTTACCTTCTACGGATAGTAACTGTAGTCGTTACATGACCCATGTCAGAGGCCTTTGGCGGCTCAATAACTCTGACACCAGGATTGGTCAGGTTGACCATCCACTCGATGAAGAACAACAACACATTGTAAACGTACTCACACGGGTTTTTTCGCGTCAGAAAGTTAATAAAGCAAGTAATCTTACTTTTTCCCGACGTTTCGCGGGGATTGCACTTCTCGTGGTCGCGGGTGAACTGAAGACATCGGAGTTACCGCTGTGATGCGAGGGTAGGCGTTCCATGTGTTGGAAGTACCCTACATGGTCAATGTTAGAGTTTACGGTGCGTTGACATTAGACTGACACTGACAGTATCCCGGCACTTGGTCTTTTGAGCATATATGTCTCAAACACTTATTAATTTATTTCTTCTTCTTCTTCTTCACCGAGTGGATGGTCACCCTGACCAATCCTGGTGTCAGAGTTATTGAGCCGCCAAAGGCCTCTGACATGGCTCATGTAACGACTATTATCCGTAGAGAGTAACCGGGACCGACGGCTTAACGTACTTAAACCTGTGTATAGGTAAAATTGTATTTAATTCTCCATTAGGTAATAAACGTGGTATACCGAGCTGATGAGAACGGTTTCCACGCCGAAGGTGATCACCTGCCGACGCCGCCGCCCGCGCCGCGCGTCGCCCGGCGCACGCGCAACTCCCGCGCTCGTAACCAGCGCGTGAACTTATAGGAATAATAAACTTTATACCATTTTTTGAGACGAGTTTTATTGTTTATTATTTCATAACCTAAAGGAATCTTATTTAGGTATATAATTATCTTATTTGTTAAGCAACGTGCAGCTCGACCTCTACTTGGATGGGTGGCCGATAGTGGCATTTCTATCTGAGCGCTACCGTGCTTCGGAGGGCTGTAACTTACTTACTTACCTTTTAGTAGAAAGAGATACACTGAAACATTAGGCCTCTCACTCAGTTTCTGACAGTCACCTACTTTATTGCTAGGTGTTCATGGTTGTAATTAGGTTGAACTTCGAACTGTTTTAAAACTTTTGTTTCAGTTCGGTAGTAAACAAACTAAGCTGTCACACGTCATCCGCGCGGACAGTATTTAGCTTTGATTTTGTACGCGATCCGATATCTAGTTGTGTATTGTTGATCGAAGAAATTAAAAATCAATTTATTAATAGACATGTATTTATTAAATAAAGAGAATCATATTTACATTTGCATTCTTATAATAGAATTACATTATCTTTTATTTAAGATCCTAGTTGTAATAACCGAAAGCAGTCTATCTGTTATATATTAATGAGTCTTAACTTAGATATGAGAAGCGGACAAGGAAATATTCACCATCTATACTTTTTGACCGCGCTAATCTCAGAAATTACAAATCCGATTTGAATAATTATTTTTGTAATAGATAGCCACATTCAACGGGAAGGTTATAGGCTATTTTTCATCCCAATATTCCCACAGGAATAGGGCACAACACGAGCTAAACCGCGAGGCACAGATAGTTTAAGCAAGGAAGTAAAGGTAAACGCACACTTATCCGAACCGAACCGAATACGTCGAGAGTAGAATGAAACAAATTTTATAATTATGTTTATCAAACCTTATGAAATCTTTACATTTGTCTGCGTCGAAGATTTTTTTAATTTTTTCCGCGTCGTATAGTCAGAATCTAGAACAACCCCAGAAATCCTAGACGAATTCGGATGACGTCATCAAATGAGAAACCTATTCGCTCGTATTCTATCAGTTGCATGTAATAACAGTTCGACAGAGTACAAAAATATAAATAATTATTTCGGAGCGGTCGACTGTCGTTGCGGATGCTTACTGATTTACTTGGGCTTGATCTGATGACATGCACGCATACTTACTTTTGTATTTAATTATATTTTTGAATTGATTTTCGTATGCCGAAAGGTGAAACAGACCTCAATCCATTCCTTACAACACTATGTATGTATTCCTACCCGAAATTATAAAGTAACTAGCAGTGCCCCGCGGTTTTACCCGCGTTGTGCCCGTTCCCGTAGGAAATCCGGGATAAAATGTAGCCTATAGCCTTCCTCGATAAATAGACTATCTAACAGTGAAAGAATTATTCAAATCGGTTCAGTAGTTTCTGAGATTAGCGCGTTTAAACAAACAAACAAACAAACAAATAAACAAAACAAACTCTTCAGCTTTATAATATTAGTATAGATATGATTGAGTTCGTACACTATACCACAGCCTCCTTGACTTAAATTCGTTCGACGCGTTCGGTTCGAATAAGTGCGCGTTCACCTTAAATATAGAACATCCCTATTGGTCAAAAAAATTCTCGTATCACCAATAGAATCACTCTATTTTCAAAGCGCTCTGCTATTGGTGGATATTTCCTTAATTTTCCCGCTTCACATATCATTGAGAGATAGGTAACGCAGTTTTTTTCTTAATTTTTAATCATGGGTCATGGATGTATGATTTTCGAACACATACGATTATCAATTTTCTATAAAAATAATTTTGATAAAGTATACGTTGAGCAAAATAATACGCATTTTTCGGAATAAAATGATTTTAGTGAAACTTTACGCCCAAAAGAAATTAGCCGTCAAGACTATGAGCGTCTTGCAACTCTCAAATCTAATTAATACCTAAATATGTTTTAGAAACAAAAGCTATTCGTTCAAAATTGTATTTTATATTGCACGAAATAAAATACTATTTGCAACGAACGTCATTTTTTTTATTAAACATATTTAGACGCTAAATAATTTTCCCTTCTGCAAATCTGTCAAAATAGAAGATGTAGCTATAATGTCATCTCTTTAATTCGCTGAAATAACTTTTCGATTTCATTAAAACGTAAAATTCTTGGGGCAAATATGCTTGGATAGAGCAAAAAACTATCAGTAAGCAAAAACAGCAATCATTGGCAACACTGTAATCGACCAAATTATTCACTGTAACTATCTCGATTAACTACAGAATCGATCGATTATACGACCACTACGCACAACACTAATAAAAAAATAGTTTTTTTTTTATAAAATGGCGCGAATGTCTATGCTATTGGTGTTCATGTATCGTAACTTTTTTGTACATAATATTGCTTGGTCGGTTTAATTAATATATTCACTAACATACTTTAGCGGCACTAAATACTGGAACATCCCTGAAGTGAAGTATACGCACCTTACGTCCGCATATAAGCGGAGCGGAGTGGATATGAGCCCGATTGACCAATCACAAGCCATTGTAATTTAAATTCTCTTTGTAACGCATTCTGATTGGTCAGTTGAGTTTCGCACCGGTCCGCTTCGCTTTCATGAAACCCATTACACTCGTCTCTTTGCGACGGGGGTTGCAAGAGATTTTTCTAGATTTCAGAAATCATCAAGTAGGTATAATAGTTTTATCTCACGAGCACCCTTGAGTCATACTTGTTCATACATATTGTCTTAGTGTGCATCGCGGTCCGCGGCCATATCCTGTCAAAATTGTCTTTATAGTAGGGGCAGTATGGTAGGTTTGAATAAACGGAGAAGACATTCGATGGTTATTTGCACTGAGTTATGTCAAATGAATATAAACAATGATCTTGTCGACGGTACTGATTGTCCGCACACAGAGACGCGTGTCTATACTCATTACAACTACAAGCATGACTCAGGGGCGTTCGTGAGATAAAACCAATATAAAAAAATTACAATTGCTCCAAATATTAATCCCCTTTAGTGATGAATCCTGGGGAAGCGGAGCTAGACAGCTCCTAGCTCAAAACACGACATCATAAAAAATCGACTAACTGAGAACCTCCTTTTTGAAGTCGGTATTCAATCATAAGCAATGCGGCATTAAAGGTACAAGTCGAAAACGATCCGCAGATCTCTACCGCAGACGGCACGTGCGTAAACCGCGCGCGTATGTCGTTTACCATGCACCGCTCCGGTCCACCTTAACGAAGAGACACCCTACAGTAATGTTTTCGGCAGCAACTGCAAGCAGCAGGCAGCAGCGCTGTTGCCATCGGACCTAATTTTTCATAGAGATTCATAGAAACCAATAGTTGTACTTGCGGTCCTACCTTAAACCACGTACGGATACGGTCTGCGGTTCGCAGGCTTCATGCGATTGCGGTATGCGGTCCTTCGACTTATACATTTAGTAGTAAGCATTATATTTAGCGGTTTACATCATATAACAGTATACAAAAGAAAAGCAATTTATTTACAACAAATAAATAAATAAGATATTAGATTATATTATACATAAAATATTCAAATACATACTAATATTATATATGCGAAAGGTTATTCTGTTTACGTCCCAATTATCTAATCTAAGATAGCAGATTAAGAATGCGTCTCCATTAAGCGGAGTGGAGATGTCCGGAGCTCAACTGACCAATCACAGCGCATTACGAAAAGATTTTGACAATGACAATTCTTTGACGGGTTGTGATTGGTCGATTGAGCTCCGCATACCTCCGCTCCGCTTTTTAAGAAACCAACCCTTAGCCTTGACATTGCTAGAAAATAAATTTCAAAGGACATCATTCACAATTTACATTTGTGTTGTAATAATCATTGTGCGCACAGATTGGACGTCAAAGTAAAAAATGTTAGTAATTGTGTATTCTATCCGAATATAGTATTTTTTTTGTTCTGGCCGGCACTTTAATTTCTCGTTCCAAAAATGTATGAAACGTGAATGATGTCCTATAACAATAAATCCAGCCTTCAAAATTTGAATTTAATTAACATAAAGATAGCTGTCAAAACACATCTGCCATCTAAGATAATCAATCAGCAACGAAGATCAATTATTGTTCCTATTCCCTGTAGTCTTACCGCGTAGTCTTACCAGTTGGACTACTGGGAATTTCCTTCCCAATAGACTTACTAGTAAGACCATTGGGAATTTCATGTCGATCTCGATTGGACTTGATCGTTATTAACAAAAACGACTAAACAATTTTCTTACTATTCGGTAGGTTAGGGTTATTTTTTTTGTATCAGTTAAGTAAAAAATAAATAGTCTTACTAGTAAGTCTATTGGGAAGGAAATTCCCAGTAGTCCAACTGGTAAGACTACGCGGTAAGACTACAGGGGGTTCGATAACAATAATACCCAAATTATTGATATTGATCAATATAAAATTTTATCCCCAAATTCCTACGAAAACATATCGAAATAGACGCAGAGAAAACCGCCGGTAACTCCAAAAAAATAAATTATGAAAATGACTGAAAAAGCATGTTTTTGACAATGAGTTATATTTTACAATTTAATTCACGTATTTTACATCTAATACCTATATTCGTTAATACAAGTGGGCAAGGCATTTCTTTGTTACATATTACAGAACAGATGCGTTCCTGAAATTAATTTCAACACTGCAACGTAACAGAAATCGCTCTATAATATTATAATGAGGTAAATTTGTAACTTTGTTTGTTTGTATGTTCGAGCTAATTACCAGTCCGATTTGAATAACTATTTTTGTAATGGATAATTACATTCAACGGGAAGGTTATAGGCTATTTTTCATCCCGAAACTCCCACGGGAACGGGCCCAAACGCGGGTAATACCGCGGAGTGCTGCTAGAACCTATATAAAAACTGAAGAATTTGATGTATGTTTGTTTGCACGCACTAATCTCTGAAACTACCGATCAATTTGAATAATTCTTTTTGTAATGGATAGCACATTCAACGGGAAGGTTATAGGCTATTTTTCATCCCGAAACTCCCACGGGAACGGGCCCAAACGCGGGTAATACCGCGGGGCGCTGCTAGTTTGATATAAAGGTATAATTTACATACGTTTCACAGATTGCTTTTTATCGCGGCGCTTTCTTCGCAGATACGTCAAATAAATCCTTAAGAGAGGTTGAGTGATTTTTGAAATTTAATCTATAAAAACTCACCAATTAGTTAACAATCGATTATATTGACTCTGAGAACGGCAGTAATCGCGATACTCGCGAATAAAATCGCCATTAACTAATTGACATAGTTTTTCACTAGCAGCGCCCCGCGGTTTTACCCGCGTTGTGCCCGTTCCCGTGGGAATATCGGGAATTTTTATACATAAATCCTTCCTCTTGAATCACTCTACCTATTACAAAAAACCGCATCAAAATCCGTTGCGTAATTTTAAAGATTTAGGCATACAGACAAACAGACAAAAATAGCGACTTTGTTTTATACTATGTAGTGATACCTAAAATCACTCCAGCACTCAGAGAAGATGAGTTATCTCTTGTTGACATGATTAATCATAAAAGGATAAGTCAAGGAAAGTAAAATAAAAAGAACGAAATTATATAAAAGCACATTATATTACAAGCAACGCATCTGCTCCGTATAAAACTACTATAAATCTAATTTACATTAATTAGTACCAACATTAAACATAACTTTTATACAAAACAAACTCTCCACGCAGCTAGCATTTATACCTAACGAGTTTCACTTTTTGAATTCCTCTCCTCTCACTTATGACCGATGATTAAATTAAACAATGATTAAGTTCGTCAATGATTAAATTAATACTTGATTAAGTCCGTAAATGATTTAATTCGCCAATGATCCTATCTACTATAATATATAATTATTAAATGATTAAGCCCATCAATGATTAAAACCAATAATTATTGAATGAATAAATTATTAAATGTTTTAAACACAAACGAATCCTATGACCAACACAATGATTAATCAAATCAGTGATTTAATCAATCGATTCAATAATTATCTTAATTTTGTGATTAAATCAAACCAATGATTATATGAATTAAATGATTAATTCTCAATTCAATGACTTTCTAATCATTTTTTACAAAATCCAGTAGGTTAGTGGCCAATCCTAGTATCGGAATTTTATTCTCTAAGGGCCAAAGTGTCATCAAAAGTAAATCACGGATTAAGTTAATCATTGGTTGATTTAATCATCGAATCATTGGTCAATTTAATCATCAATTACAAGTTAGGGGACCAATTTACACAGTCCTAGATGTGATGCCAAAAATGACAAATAATATTTTGTTTATTATAAATAAAGATTTTTACGTTCGGATTTATCTTTGAAATCACGAAATAAGAAATTAATACATACTTATGTGATTTTCTATGAAAGCCTTTATCGCCAAACTTATTCGGATAGTACTGTGTCAGTACAACCGTTGGGCTGTGATTGGTCGAAATTAGCGAAAGACAACCAATCATAGATTATGTCATTTTGACATAAGAAGTGATACAACCGTAGAGTACCTGTATAAGTTACTAAAAGTGGCTCATGGCTTTCTCGTATATTTATTTAAATATTTTATATTTCTATTATATTCTTTCCTAGCTTTTTCGTGTTCAAATAATCTATCCGATGTTAAAAAAATAGAAAAAGTTTTTTCAAAAAATCTATGAATGATACATTACCGTTCATTTTGAGATAGTGATTTAAATTCAAAAATTAATATATGAATGGAAAACCTACTGTATATAAAACAGCGGTTTTGGAAAATACAACCTCTCCTTTGGATTTCAAAAAGTCCCATACCAAGACATACCAAGTTTTCTTTAACTAACACTACTATAATAACTATATACATACATTCAAAACTAATTTTTCAATCAATAGATATAAAATTAAAGAATAATTTAAGAATAATTGATTTACATAATAAAAATTAGGAAATTTTGAGATAAAAATTGTCAAATATCGTCCTATAACACCCCACTGCAGATCAAACACCTCTCACTGAAGATGTTAGTACAGCGAGGAGTACACGTGATCACAAGCGAGTACTAATGTAAAGTATCGTCCTGTAACACCCCACTGCAGATCAAACACCTCTCACTGAAGATGTTAGTACAGCGAGGAGTACACGTGATCACAAGCGAGTACTAATGTAAAGTATCGTCCTATAACACCCCACTGCAGATCAAACACTCTCACTGAAGATGTTAGTACAGCGGGGAGTACACGTGATCACAAGCGAGTACTAATGTAAAGTATCGTCCTATAACACCCCACTGCAGATCAAACACCTCTCACTGAAGATGTTAGTACAGCGGGGAGTACACGTGATCACAAGCGAGTACTAATGTAAAGTATCGTCCTATAACACCCCACTGCAGATCAAACACCTCTCACTGAAGATGTTAGTACAGCGAGGAGTACACGTGATCACAAGCGAGTACTAATGTAAAGTATCGTCCTATAACACCCCACTGCAGATCAAACACCTCTCACTGAAGATGTTAGTACAGCGGGGAGTACACGTGATCACAAGCGAGTACTAATGTAAAGTATCGTCCTATAACACCCCACTGCAGATCAAACACCTCTCACTGAAGATGTTAGTACAGCGAGGAGTACACGTGATCACAAGCGAGTACTAATGTAAAGTATCGTCCTATAACACCCCACTGCAGATCAAACACCTCTCACTGAAGATGTTAGTACAGCGAGGAGTACACGTGATCACAAGCGAGTACTAATGTAAAGTATCGTCCTATAACACCCCACTGCCGATCAAACACCTCTCACTGAAGATGTTAGTACAGCGAGGAGTACACGTGATCACAAGCGAGTACTAATGTAAAGTATCGTCCAATAACACCCCACTGCCGATCAAACACCTCTCACTGAAGATATTAGTACAGCGAGGAGTACACGTGATCACAAGCGAGTACTAATGTAAAGTATCGTCCTATAACACCCCACTGCAGATCAAACACCTCTCACTGAAGATATTAGTACAGCGAGGAGTACACGTGATCACAAGCGAGTACTAATGTAAAGTATCGTCCTATAACACCCCACTGCCGATCAAACACTTCTCACTCAAGATGTCAGTATACATTAAAAATAATAAAAAACATATCTAAAAATTGAAAAATTAGCTCTCATTTAAATCTATCGGCAGAATTTGAATTCGGGTACAGCATTGTATTTTCAATTATTAATAATAACTAATAACATAATCGTAGTGTATTGTATTTATACCTAATATTTATTAACAATAAATTATATTTTACTTGGAACGCCGCCGTGCGTCGGCCGTTCGACGTAGTCTCTTGTGGATTCAGATTGTAATATTTACCTGAAATATTTATTAAATTGCTCTTTTTAATGGTCTTTTTAAAAAGTGTAAATGTATCGTTGTCGAAGTGGATATGTCACTGTTCAAGTGGATATTGTCACTGTTGGATATTCTGGCTATATGTCGCTTATAAATTAAATTAATCAATAAAGTCTTCCAAGTCCTCGTGCAGCCACTGTTCCATTGCATAAAGTCACTGTTCGCGTGGATATGAAGTCTATCGTCGATAGTCACTGTTCACATGTACATAATCACTGATCACAATATTTACCTAATCAAGAAAGTCTTTATGGACAGTCACTGTTCAAGTTGATATAGTCACTGTTCACATGTACACATATAGCCACTGTTCACAAATATACAAAATGTTTTCTTTCTTGTCCCAAAAAGTGGACCAATTTCGTCAATTTTCCAGCCACATTTTGGGACAAGCAAAAAAAATAGAGTATACACAAGCACTGTTCGCGTGTACAAATATATTTACCTAATCAAAGAAGTCTTCGTGGTCGTCGAGCGGCGCGGGGCGCGGCGCGGGCGCGGGCGGCGCGGCGCCGGCGTAGTTGAGGAAGTCCCACACGAGGATAGTGTCGTCGTGAGACGAAGACACTATCTGGAACTCGTCGAACTGCAGCCGGAACACGCGTCCCGTGTGCTCCTGGGGGGAGCGGGGTGATTTAGTATGGGGTGTTGGATGACATAGAAAACATGGCGAAGAAAAGATGGCAAAGAAAAGATGACGAAGAAAATACGATAAAGAATAGATAATGAAGAAAAAAATATATAGTATTAGCCTGTAATGTCCCACTGTTGGGCAAAGGCCTCTCGTCTCACTGAAGATATCAGTACAGTGAGGAGGTTTCAGGCGTAATCACCACGCTTGCCTAATGCGCGTTGGTGATCTCAAACCCGAGCCATGTTTGAAAAGGAAACATGTTTTCGCTCGACCTGGGAATTGAACCCGGGACCTCAGTCTTGGTAGGCGATTGCACATACCACTAGACCACCGAGGCGTTCGAGGCGAGGTGAGATAATGAAGAATGCACTTCAATTAAAGATAAAGAATTCTTTGCTGGGCTGCATTGTTGTGCAAAACACTGTTGTTCAATGCGACTTAGCGATGATTTTTGTTTACTTAGTTTAATTATATAAGTAGGAACACGTAATCTATACTAATATTATACTAATATTATAAAGAGGAAAGGTTTGATTTTTTGTTTGTTTGTTTGTTTGTTTCGAATAGGCTCTGAAACTACTGCACCGAATTAAAAAATTCTTTCACCATTCGAAAGCTACACTATCCCTGAGTGACATAGGCTATATTTATTCCCGAAATTCCCACGGGAACGGGCACAACGCGGGTATATGTAACCCAAGGTATGAAAAACATGCCTAAAAAAATTGGTTATTGGCGTGCGCTACTAAATCTATTGATGATACACAAAAACAACGTTCTACACAATCAAAGTACATATCATTGCGAACAAATAAGTTCGCGAGGGCATATGTCTAACTATTATAGTTAAGACACAATAACCGTTTTAAGTTAAAATTAATTAGTTAAAAAAGGAGTGTAATTTTAAGATGATGATATTCATATGATGATATGAATCTACATCAAAATAAATGGCTCTACAATCAAGGTTAATTATGTTTCTTTGTGTACCTCTTTAAATTATTAAAATCGGACAGTTAGTTTCAGAGTTATGATGAGAAATATCACTACATAGTATAAAATAAAGTCGTCTCTGTTTCGTGTCTGTTTGTCTGTTTGTCTGTATGCTTAAATCTTTAAAATTACGCAACGGATTTTGATGCAGTTTTTTGTAATAGGTAGAATAATTCAAGAGGAAGGTTTTTATGTAAAAAAATTCCCGAAATTCCCACGGGAACGGGCACAGCGGTGTAAAACCGCGGGGCGCTGCTTACAAAATAATAATGCTCGATGGCGGGTCTCTTATGGCTACTTACTGTTTCGTGCGGTCAAAGCGCGCGGGGATATACCTACCTACGAACTACGAACGACGAAGACGTGCTATGTAGGTATTATCCCGAATTCTTCCTCACATGAAATCTTGATTGTGTATACATATATACTCGCGCGAGACATGTAATATTTTATCCCCAATTTCCCACTTGAAATTTTGATTGTGTATATTCCTGCGGGAGACACGCAATGTTTTATCCCGATTTTCCTACATGAAATCTTGATTACCCGAAGCGAAGCGAGGGCGGGTCGCTAGTGTAATATAAGCGATAATTTCTTTGTAAAGTGTGCTTACTTAATATTAAAAACAAATTTAAAAAAAATAAAGAATAGATGACAAAGAATAAATGACAAAGAATAGATGACAAAGAATAGATGACAAAGAATAGATGACAAAGAATAGATGACAACGAATAGATGACAATGAATAGATGACAAAGAATAGATGACAAAGAATAGATGACAAAGAAGAAGGATAAAGTACTTATAGCGTCCCCCTGTTTGACCTGTCCGTATGCTAATTTCGAGGTTAAATATATCCCATGCGTTATTCAGATGTACAACATATATTGCTGTAAAGTTTCATCCAAATCTGTTCGGTAGTTTTTGCGTGACAACCATTCGCATTCATAATGTTAGTAAGATTATGGAAATTGAAAATTAGAAAAATTTGTAAGTTTGTTTGTACGTTCGAGGTAATCTCAGGAATTATCAGTCCGCTTTGAATAATTCTTTTTGTACTAGATAGCCACATTCAACGGGAAGGTTATAGGCTATTTTTCATCTCGAAATTCCGATGAAAGCGGGTAAAACCGCGGGGCGTTGCTAATATAATAATAATATCTTACCACGAGCGTCCTAAGACACAGGTCCTGTTGCGGCGTCCTCACATCCAACGCGGCTGGCAGATCCCACACTTTGATCTTTCCATCGTACGCCCCACTCACTATTCGCTTGTTGTCGAAACTGTAAAGAGAAATAATAGGTTATAAAGGTTGTTTTGTTTATGCTTATGAATTCTATGTTGGTCACTGGCTAAACAGTAATTCATTGGTCATGACTAAACTTTGTTTAATCATTCATTGGTCATGACCAAAAGTATTTAATAATTGACAAATTATGTTAAACCGTTAATTGGTTATGACCAAATCTAAAATGCATGACTACTAACTTTCTGAGTCATGGCCAAACATCGTTAAATCGTTTATCAGCTACGGTCACGACCAACTTCGATTAATCAATGATTGGTCACGACTAAAGTTTATTGGTAATTGCCAATCGTAGTTAGTCATGACCAAATCTTGCTTTACCAGTTATTGGCCACGTCTAAACCATGTTAGTGATCAATTGCAATTGGCCATTGGCAAACCATGTTTCATCGATTACTGGCCGCGACTTCATCATAATAATATTATTCATCAATTGGCCGGGCCCAAACCCTCACCGAATGCAGCGCACGAGCTCCTCGTGCCCCTCCAGCACGCGGATGCACTCACTCACTCACTCACTCACTCACTCACTCACTCACTCACTCAGTGTCTTGTATGTACTGACCGGATGCAGCGCACGAGCTCCTCGTGCCCCTCCAGCACGCGGATGCACTCACTCACTCACTCACTCACTCACTCACTCACTCACTCAGTGTCTTGTATGTACTGACCGGATGCAGCGCACGAGCTCCTCGTGCCCCTCCAGCACGCGGATGCACTCACTCACTCACTCACTCACTCACTCAGTGCAGTGTATGTACTGACCGGATGCAGCGCACGAGCTCCTCGTGCCCCTCCAGCACGCGGATGCACTCACTCACTCACTCACTCACTCAGTGCAGTGTATGTACTGACCGGATGCAGCGCACGAGCTCCTCGTGCCCCTCCAGCACGCGGATGCACTCACTCACTCACTCACTCACCCAGTGTCGTGTATGTACTGACCGGATGCAGCGCACGAGCTCCTCGTGCCCCTCCAGCACGCGGATGCACTCACTCACTCACTCACTCACTCAGTGTCGTGTATGTACTGACCGGATGCAGCGCACGAGCTCCTCGTGCCCCTCCAGCACGCGGATGCACTCACTCACTCACTCACTCACTCAGTGTCGTGTATGTACTGACCGGATGCAGCGCACGAGCTCCTCGTGCCCCTCCAGCACGCGGATGCACTCACTCACTCACTCACTCACTCAGTGTCGTGTATGTACTGACCGGATGCAGCGCACGAGCTCCTCGTGCCCCTCCAGCACGCGGATGCACTCACTCACTCACTCACTCACTCAGTCAAAGTCAAAGTCAAATATTTTTATTCAGTTTTGGCCCCATAGAGGCTCTTTTGAACGTACCACCCATTCGGAAGAACATCAGCAGAGAAGAATGGGCAAGAAACTCTGCTGGTTATTTTTTTTAAGTCAAGGTATAATACAATTTAATACTTATAAGTATAGATTACATGTCAAAATCAGCTTGACTTGCTGGTGCAGGAATTTGACTCCAGACATATTTGTCCTCAATGTAATCAGTAACGCTATAGTATGCTTTAGTCAATAAAACGTCTTTAACGTATGATTTGAATTTACCTTCACTAAGCCCAGTTACCTCCTTGGGAATTTTATTATAAAATTGAATACATCTACCAATGAAAGACTTCCCGGTTCGCGCTAACCTGGACTTAACAACAGCAAGCTTATTTCTATTTCGCGTATTAAAACTGTGGTGATCTCCGCGCACCTTAAGGTTACTCAAGTTTCGGCGGGCATACATTATATTTTCAAATATATATAACGAAGGAACGGTAAGAATTCGACTGGATTTAAAACGTTCCCTTAGTGACTCACGTGACCCCAATTTATAAATCGCGCGAAAAGCTCTCTTTTGGAGTAAAAAAATTGATTGAACATCGGCGGCAACTCCCCACAATAGTATACCATAGGATAGTATACTATGAAAATAGGCAAAGTAAACAATTCTTGCCGTTTCTTCATTCGTTATTTGCCTAATCTTATGGACCGCAAAAGATGCTGAGCTTAGCCTACCCGAAAGTGAATTTATATGAGAACCCCATTGTAATTTTGAATCTATGTCTAATCCTAAGAATTTAGTGCTACTGTCAAGAGTTAATCGAGTACCCCCCAATTTGACGCAAGAATCTACTACTGGGACATTCGGTAATGAAAATTTAATGCATTTAGTTTTTGCCTCATTAAGAAGTAGGTTGTTAGTGGAAAACCAATCTAGGAGAATAGCCAAAGCTTTGTTAACCTGCACAAGGTCCCTATCCTTCCTATCTACTTTAAAAATTAACGAGGTATCATCGGCGAATAATACCGTGTCGCATAGGCTTTCCATTAGATACGAGAGGTCATTTATGTAGACTAGAAACAAAAACGGACCTAAAATTGACCCCTGAGGCACGCCTAACTCAATATTAGACCCTTCCGAAAGGTTATCGTTAACGTTTACTTTTTGTCGCCGACCGCCTAAGTAAGATTTCATGAGTTCAAGGGCAGGACCACGGATGCCGTAACATTCTAACTTCAAAATTAACGTTAAATAATCTACACAGTCAAAAGCCTTGGAAAGATCACAAAATACTCCAAGAGCATCCTGCAAACCTTCCCAGGCGTCAAAAATATGAGAAACTAATTTAGTCCCAGCATCTATGGTTGACTTACCCTTTGTAAAGCCGAACTGATTTTTATGTAGAATCTTATGCTCATCAAAATGGGACATTAACTGATCTAGGATTAATTTTTCAAAAATTTTGCTAAGAGCTGGAAGAACTGAAATAGGTCTATAATTATTGGGATCATCCTTACTACCGGATTTGAAAATTGGAGTGACTTTACTATGTTTCATTAGATCTGGAAAAGTACCTGCTTTTAGGCATAGATTGAAGAGATTCGTAAGTTCAGGAGCAATAGTGTTAATAACAGAATCTAACATTTTTACAGAAATACCCCATAGATCTTCCGTGTTTTTCATGTTCAGTGATTTAAAAGCTTTTTTAAGCTGCGAAATAGAGACTGGTTTAAAACCAAATCCAGGAATTGACCGTTTAAAATTTTCCTTAAGAAGAATTTCAGCTTTAACTGAAGAAGAAGCTAGATTCTTGGTGGTTTCTTTGGGTATACTACTGAAAAACACATCAAAATGGTTGGCCACAGAAATAGGTTCAGTAATTAGTGTTCCGTCATTGCACTTCAAAGTGCAAGGGGTATCCTTGGAAGAAGTTCTTCCAGTCTCTTTGTTAACCGTTTTCCAAATCGTCTTTATTTTATTATTTGATTGTTTTATTTTGCGAGCGGTATGGTTTGCTTTTGCTAAAAGACAAACTTTCTTAAACATTTTTGAGTAATTTCTAACATACGCATGAAAAGCTTCATCGTTGGTGTAAGACCTTTTAAAGTATAATTCAAATAAAACATCTCGACTTTTCCTAATACCTACAGTAGCCCAATCACTAAAACTGATTTTATCTTTAACCGTAAACTGTCTTTTTGGAAACACGGCGTTAACATTTCGCGATATAATCGAAAATAAGTTTTTACAAATCTCATTTGGGTCTTTAGGGTTGGGGCGGTTTAGAGCTAAACTAACTTCAATGCAATCATTCAGGTGTTGTCGTCTCTTTTGAGAACAGTTTAACAACGGTCTACAACCTATGACACACGGTTTGTGTAGTACGGCGTTTTCAAGTTTTATATTGAGACCCAAATGATCCGACCTAACTCCGTTAACTATACATTTATCAAGAATTTTACAATTTGAAAATATATTGTCAATGCATGTTTGAGAGGAAAAAGTAACTCTGGTGGGCTCATTAAAGTTACAATTCAAACCATAAGACAAGAAAAGTGAAACTAAGTTTCCCGCGTCAGAACTATTTACTAGTAAATCAACATTAAAATCACCGCATACTATAACGGACTTCTTACCTTTAGATAATTTACTCAACACCTCCTCCATGACATTTAAAAAAGAAGAAAAAACAGAAGACGGAGGCCTATAGACACAAACTAAGATATAACCGTCAATTTCTGCACAAGCAATCTCACAAGTGCGCTCAAGAGAATATTTAGTGATATCGACCCGTTCTTTGAATTTAATACAATTTCGTAATAAAATGATGCAACCGCCCCCCTCAGCCGATATTCTATTGAACGCACTGGCGACTCTAAAACAATTGATATTAAATTGCATTCTATCATCTTTCAACCAAGTCTCACTAAAACATAAAATGTCGAAGTTATATAAATCTAGTAGTAATTCTACATCCAATATTTTGCCAGAGAAGCGATTTATATTTTGATAATAAAAAGACAAACAACTAGCTTCTGTTGGCTTCCCTGTTGTCACACTTAAATGTTTAAAGACACAGTATTCGCGTTAGTACTAGTACTAACTACTGTGTGGTCACTACCAGACGTTATACTACCTATAACGCTATCAATACAATAACCTACCAAAGTAGATAACTTAATACGAGTTTTCCGAGGGACATGTAAAGTGTCCTCCGTCAAAGTCAAATGTGTAATAAACTTGTTATTATCAAAAAATAATAACCTGTCACTATGACGACATGTCACATTATAAAGCACATTGTTAAGTGCATGGATGTGCTTATTCCTAGTTTCAGAAAGAAACCGGGAGTACGGGAATGCTCCCAACATTATCCTACTAGCTTTCAGCCCTAAGAGTAGGCTAATACTACTAACTAACTCCTTTCTACCTACACCACCACTTGTACCTGCCATAATCAATATAAAAGTCGACCTATCAATTTGATCTTGTAAGCTGATAATCCTATCCATAATATCTTTAAATGTGGCATCAGGCATACAATGGTTAATAACCTTACAGTCTAACTTATTACTTAATAGTGACCCAAAGTCCAGTCCTAGTTGGTCTGAAAATATCAGTAACTTATCTATGTGAGTCTCACTGACAACAAGTTGCGGGGTGATCAGAGTGGGTACAGGCTGGGGCTCCTGTACCTCCACAGCACTGATAACACTGCTAGGCTCTTGAAGAGAGTTAATATGCAATAACTGTTCAGTGTTATGTGTTACTAAGTCTAACAACTCGCTTGCGGACGCCATTTGCTCCTGAAGCCGAGTCTGTGCTGTCTCGTATTTCGAAAATATATCTTGTAAAAGATGCTCTTTTACAGCAAGCTCTTCAGTGTCGTGTATGTACTGACCGGATGCAGCGCACGAGCTCCTCGTGCCCCTCCAGCACGCGGATGCACTCACTCACTCACTCAGTGTCGTGTATGTACTGACCGGATGCAGCGCACGAGCTCCTCGTGCCCCTCCAGCACGCGGATGCACTGGCCGCACTCGATGTCCCACAGGCGGATGGTGTTGTCGGAGGAGCCGGAGACCACGAGCCGGTCCCGGTACTGGAGGCACGCGATGCCGCGCTTGTGTCCGTTCAGCGTGCGCACGAACTCGCACGACGACGTGTTCCATACCTTACGGACAACAATACTATTAGGTTAACTTGAATTTCCCAAAATCCCACGGGAACAGGCACAATGCAGGTAAAACCGCGGGATGTTGCTTGTCCTAGTTGCATGTAATATATATATATTCCCACGGGAACAGGGGGAGAATGCAGGTAAAACAACTTGTGTTTTATTATATGCTTACTTCAATAGTCCTAATATGCTTACTTTAATAGTCCTTATATGCTTACTTTAATAGTCCTAATATGCTTACTTCAATAGTCCTAATATGCTTACTTTAATAGTCCTAATATGCTTACTTTAATAGTCCTAATATGCTTACTTTAATAGTCCTAATATGCTTAATTTAATAGTCCTAATATGCTTACTTTAATAGTCCTAATATGCTTAATTTAATAGTCCTAATATGCTTAATTTAATAGTCCTAATATGCTTACTTTAACCTTTTGAGCGCCAAGTAATAAAACACAAATCATGCCCTCCACGCCAGCCCCAAAAATCAGAGATAAATACCTAAAAAAATATAAGGATGGGAATAGCATGTCGAAAACGTGTTTTTCCGGTTAAATAATGATTAAATAAAGTGCGTAAATGTATACAAACATATTGTTATTGAAGTTTTTTTTAACCACACACTAGTAATTTAGTAATTTTACCAAAGCTCGTAATTTTAGCAAATACTAATACATCAAAGTCGCTTGAAGATAAGTAATCAAATAAAAATATCATAGTAACTTTACCCCAGCACTAGTCAATAGATGTTGTCGGCCCCAGCCGACATTGGCGTGGTCAGTCGGTGAATTCATTATGTGCACGCTATTTATTAGAGATGGGACGCGCGCGTTTAGATTATAATTTACATTTATCGAGTAATACCTACCTTTTATTTTATCATTATTTATTATATTGAATAAAATTACTTATTTTATTTACAATGATATGTTTTAACGCGATGGTCCTATTCTAAGGAGTTCTTTAGTAAAAGCCGTTATTCCAAAAATGTATCATAAATCTTTTGTTTTTGTTACTTCTTTGTTCCCAACTTTTCATGGAATATACGAGTGCAATAGTAAATCATAAAACTGTACAACACGTGCTGTCGTAAAAAAACGATATTTTTAAATGTATTATAATATTATATTTTAACACCGTGGGAAAGACATAACATAATATTTGTTTGCCAAAAGGCGGGTACATCAAAGTAGATAGGTACCCACATATTGTATTCATTTCGTAGAGGGCAAATAGGTATTCATTATGTTTAATGACAAAAGTAAAATGTGTAATAAACGACTTACATAATTAATAACTCTGATAAATAAGGATGAGTAACACCCATTCCATGATTGAAAAATAAATGCTTAATTTACCCCTTCTCTATACACACTAAAACAAAATCATTCGATCAAGTTGACTGAAACAGAAGAGAAACGAGTAGAATAATGGAGACGCAAAAAAATTCAGAAAAGAAAACTAAGAGGTAAGTCACTTAAGTGGATTATGTAATTTAATAACTTAGAGCACGATAACAAACTTACAACGGACATCACTAGATGTGTAACTCGTACGCAGATGACGTCAGAGTGCGTCGTCTAATGCCGACCGTGGCGTAGAGGACAGTCATAAAAGATAATAGAATAAGGATGGGCACACGGCACAGTAGATTGTATCGATTGTATGGAGGGGTGGTAAAAAAGTTTAATAATTTTTCACTCAGGGGGCACCGATAATGTTATTTATTGTATCAGAAATATTATATGCTATTTGTGCAATGAAATAATACTAAAATTGTATATGTATTTACTCTCAACATTAGCATACAGGTTGTTTATTATATAAAAAGTTGGCACAACACTAGCGGTCGGCATTTGCCGACAATGGCGCAGGAGGCATGGCATTTCGCACGTATTTTTTGTCATCTTTTTTGGTATAAAAATCTTCCATACAATTTATTTTTATGGATAGGTTTGAGTTAAAAATAAATTGTTATATCGTTGTGACTTCAATAAATAAGATATGATAAACAAATACTCTTTTATTAAGCAAATATATGGTTAAATAATAATAACAATTCTTGTCGGCTATAGCCGACATTGGCGTGGAGGGCTCGGAGTTGTATGTCGGCTATAGCCGACATTGGCGCTCAAAAGGTTAATAGTCCTAATATGCTTAATTTAATAGTCCTAATATGCTTACTTTAATAGTCCTAATATGCTTACTTTAATAGTCCTAATATGATTACTTTAATAGTCCTAATATGATTACTTTAATAGTCCTAATATGCTTAATTTAATAGTCCTAATATGCTTACTTTAATAGTCCTAATATGCTTAATTTAATAGTCCTAATATGCTTACTTTAATAGTCCTAATATGCTTACTTTAATAGTCCTATCCCCGCTGGCCGACACGATGTACTTCTCATCGAAGTCCACCACGTTGACCGCTGCCCGGTGACCCACAAGCACTCTCCGGAGCATAATCTCGGTTGTTGAGGTCATGTCCCAGACTGCTATTGAACGATCCTGTAACAAAATTATAAGAATATGTATTATACTATGATCTAACTAAATATTACTAATCTATTCTATACTAATATTATAAAGCTGAAGAGTTTGTTTTGTTTGTTTGTTTGTTTGTTTAAACGCGCTAATCTCAGAAACTACTGAACCGATTTGAATAATTCTTTCACTGTTAGATAGTCTATTTATCGAGGAAGGCTATAGGCTACATTTTATCCCGAAATTCCCACGGGAACGGGCACAACGCGGGTAAAACCGCGGGGCGCTGCTAGTTAATATATAAAATTCTCGTGTCACGGGGTGCGTGGTTGAACTCCTCTGAAACGGCTTGATCTATTCTCATGAAATTTTGTGTGCATATCGGGTAGATCTGAGAATCGGACAACATCTATTTTTCATCCCGAAATTCCCGCGGGAACGGGTACAACGCGGGTGAAACCGCGGGGCGCAGCTAGTAATTTATAAAATTCAAAGTCCTGACTGACTGACTGATAATCAACGCACAGCCTCAACCGCTACACCCAGAAACATGAAATTTGGCAGGAAGGTTCTTCAAGTGACGTAAGTGCACACTAAGAAATGATTTTCGAAAATTCCTACGGGAACGGGCTCAACGCGGGCAAAGCCGCGGGGCGCTGCTAGTTAGTAATAATTTCTCATGTAAGTGACTGTATTGTCTTTTTTGAGAAATAAATATTCTTTATACATAACTAGCAGCGCCCCGCGGTTTTACCCGCGTTGTGCCCGTTCCCGTGGGAATTACGGGAATTTTTTTACATAAAAACCTTCCTCTTGAATCACTGTACCTATTACAAAAAACCGCATCAAAATCCGTTGCGTAATTTTAAAGATTTAAGCATACAGACAAACAGACGCGACTTTGTTTTATACTATGTAGTGAAAAAGCGAAGCGTATCCTTTGACATAGTTTCGAACACATACCTTACTACAAGTGACCATCATGCCGTTGCAGAAGCGCAGATGCAGCACCGCCTCGCAGTGGTGTATGAGCGTGTTGAGCATCTCGCCCGAGGAGACGTCCCACACGCGCACCGTGCTGTCGGACGAGCCGGAGATGATGGCGCGCTCGTCGTACTGCAGGCACAGCACCGAGCCCGTGTGCCCTTGCAGCTCCTGGGACATTTCGGTGATTGTGTCAATGTTTGGTAGAAGATAGATAGCTGCGTAGCTCGGTTAAGTTAAGGTTAAGAGATATTGTCCCCACCGGGAATCGAACCTGGAACCTCCGGATCGTGAGCCGAGCGCTCAGACCATAAGACCACGGAGGCTGTTATAGAGCGGGCTGGTGATAAGATAAGTAAAGAAGTACTCACTCGAACACACTGTAGCGTCTTTCTGTCCCATATTTTGATAGTATTGTCTCTCAGGCCGGACACTATTTTGTTATCATCATATTGCAAACAATATACACCTTTTGAATTTTCTGATCTGCAATTTATTCTCTGTAATCACAAGAAGAGACATAGGTTAATAAAATCTATACAAATATTAGGAAGAAAATAATTTTAGAAACCTTAGTCCAAAATGTCCGCGATGGACTCCTAAACTACTGAACCGATTTTAAATTTGATTTGCACACCGTGCGCAATTTGATCCAACTTGAAAGATAGGATAGCTTACATCTCAATTTATAGTAGTTAATAAAAAAAAAATACCCGGACAAATTCACACACGGTTAATTAGACCCAAAGTAAGCTATAAGCTTGTAATATGTAATCTAACTCACTGATACTATTACTTATACATACACAAATACTTTATAAGAATATATAATTGACACCCAGACGTCGTCAACAACTATGTCTTCACATATTGTTACTCCGTTGACCGACCCCACAACCCCCGATACAGTGAGCGCTCTCACTGCCACTGTGACAACGGGCTTGTCAAAAGTAGTGTCAACGGTACCTGTAAATTGTGTTTTCCCATCCGCCAGTTGTCCTCAATGGTCCGTATGTCCTTAATGATTTTTGGATAAAGTTGTCTGTAAAAGGAGTGTGTGGGATGCTGGCAGCCGGGCTTCGGTTTGAACAGGTAACGGATCCTGGAAAATTGAGAAGGAAATTGGGGTTAATTTTGGTATAGTGATAGAAGGGAAAATTAGGGTTGATTTTTGTAAAGAATTAACGCCTTATCCAAAAATCTATACTAATATTATAAAGCTGCAGAGTTTGAACTTGCTAATCTCAGGAACTCCTGGTCCGATTTGAAAAATTATTTTTGTAATGGATAGCCACATTCAACGGGAAGGTTATAGGCTAAATTTCATCCTGAAACTCCCACGAGAACGGGTACAACGCGGGTAAAACCGCGGGGTGTTGCTAGTGCTTTATAACTAAGTTCAGCATAACACATGGGATATATTTTATCCCTTAATTCCCACGGGAACGACAA
This sequence comes from Cyclophora punctaria, assembly GCA_951394245.1. Classification (NCBI taxonomy): domain Eukaryota; kingdom Metazoa; phylum Arthropoda; class Insecta; order Lepidoptera; family Geometridae; genus Cyclophora; species Cyclophora punctaria. The sequence goes on from OX596196.1 coordinate 2,233,887, forward strand.
GGGGCGCTGCTAGTCTACACTAATATTATAAAGAGGAAAACTTTGTTTGGTTGTATTGAATAGGGTCAAAAACTACTAGACCATTTTTAAAAATTCTTTTACCATTCAAAAGCTACATTATCCACGAGTCCCATAGGCTATTTATCATCCCGAAATTCCCACAGGAATGGACGAAACGCGGGTAAAACCGCGGGGCGCTGCTAGTATATCATATTTGACTTGTACTCACCACCCCCTCCGCTCCGCGAGCCCCTGCCACAGCGAGTCGGTCCGCACCTGCCTCTCAGCCAGCTTCTTCCACAGCATACCTTCGGAGATGACGCGCTGCCACTCTCGACACACCAGCTCCGCAGCGCACAGGGAACTGGCGTCCAGGTATGACAGGATGTTCTCAGCTACATGGTCCAGGCCTTTTTCTGGAAGATGGTAATGTTTTGGATAATGCAATGGAAGATATATCAGTAAAATAATACAGCAGGAGAGTTTGTTTTGAGGGTTCCGTACCCAAAGGGTAAAAACGGTACCCTATTACTGAGACTTCGCTCTCCGTCCGTCCGTCTGTCACCAGGCTGTATCTCAAGAACGGTGATAGCTAGACAGTTGAAATGTTCACAGATGATGTATTTCTATTGCCGCTATAACAACAAATAAAATAAAACAAATATTTAAGAGGGGCTCCCATACAACAAACGTGATTGAAGATCTTAAAATTCCCACGGGAACTGGCACAAAGTATAATAAGCGTGAGGCATTACTAGGAATACAATGCGGAAGAGAAATAACCTTTGACCGTAACCCATTATGTATATCCATTGTTTTCTGTGAACTTCTAAATTCAGGGACTACGCAATTTGAATAATTATTTTGTCTTGGATAGACTAATTAATTAGGAAGGTTATGTGCTATTTTTATCCCACACCTCCTATGGAAAGAGGCAAAATCGCAAGGGTACTGCTAATTGCTGATATAATCTTCTTCATCGAGTGGATGGTCAACCTGACCAATCCTGGTGTCAGAGTTATTGAGCCGCCAAAGGCCTCTGACATGGCTCATGTAACGACTACTATCCGTAGAAAGTAACCGGTACCGACGGCTTAACGTGACCATCCACTCGATGAAGAAGACTGCCTCAGTGCCAACGGGCTTGTCGGGGTAATACTTTCAATACTTACTGGGTAACATGCTTATGAAATCTCTCTGCATCATTGGCTTGAGGTACGCGTTGATGTGTCCATGTTGGTAATGGCACATACGCGCCAACAACTGCTCTACGAATTCCACCTGTAACGTGAAGGAATAGGGTTTAAAATAGAATACTTAATCGGTTAATGTATAAAATTAGGGTGGCTAAAAATGCTTAGATTGAAGGAACCGTAAGCCTCTCATTTTCCGATGATATCAGTACAGTGAGGAGGATTAAAGCACGGTTGCGAATTAGGAATAATTTCGTTCAGTGACCTTTATTTGTCTCCGTCACTCGTACACAAAAATATTACTATCTCACTCGCACAATGCGTTGGCGGCGTGAAACGGCAATACTTTTGAGAGTGATAGGGACAGATAGAATCTGTAATATAAAAATGAATCGCTGAATTTGTTGCTAAGCGCATAACTTCAGAACGACTGCACCAAATTGGATGATTCTTTTTTTAATGTGTTCCTTATTGTCAGAACAAGGTTTTTATATAAGAAAAATAAGGAATAAAAATCTCAAAATTGCCACGGGAACGGGGGCGCTGCGGGTGAAACCGCGGGGCACAGCTAGTTAGGAATAATTTATTTGTCTATTTGTCTCTGTCACTCGTACACAATAATATTACTGTCTCACTCGCACAATGCGTTGGCGGCGTGAAACGGCAATACTATTGAGTACGAGTGATAGGGACAGATAGATGAAGATCATTGGACGAAATTCGTCTTTCTTTGTGACCGTAGTTTAGACGTAGTCTACGCCACGTTTGACTCGTAAATAAAAACATGTGTCACTTGACCCAGGAATTGAACCCAGGTACTTGATTTTCGGTCTAGACAGGAAATTACTTAACCGTACAGAATATTTAGTAGAAATAATAATTTTAAGAAATCACTTCAGTGTTATGTCTAACTAGCACCGCTCCGCGGTTTAACCCTCGTGTGGCATTCCCGTGGGAATTTTAGGATGGAAAATAGCTTATAAAGAATTATTGAAATTGGATTGTTAGTTCCTGGGATTAGCGCATTCAAACAAACAAACTTTACTATCTTTATATATATAATTCTACTGTGTGTATGTCTCTAAACTCCTCCTAAACGGCTGGACCGATTTGAATGAATTTTTTTGTATGTGTTTGGATGGCACCCTGGATGGTTTAGATTCACACTAGCGACACCTATTGGGTCGCCAGTGGAACCACCGCGCGGGACAGCTAGTATTAATAAAGTAAAGTAAAGTATGAGCCTGTAATGTCCCACTGTTGGGCAAAGGCCTCTCATCTCACTGAAGATATCAGTACAGTGAGGAGGATATATAATATAGATGAGTAAATCGATATTACTTGATCTATATTCAGTAGACATAAAAATTACTTCCTTATCAAAAACGTAAAGCCATATTACCTGATCTGTCTCGTTCCATCTCGAGAAATAGTTGAGACAGGCGTCTCTCTCTGCGGTGTAGGCTGCACTGCTCGGCACCGGCCTCACGCCAGTGTCCAGACATGTTATTGAGGTCACTTGCTGTGAACAGGTGAATGGTGAATCAAAATTGGTTCAGTAGAAGTAGAGTTATGATCAAGTATAGTTTATATGTTGTTTTAAAAATATGTACCCTCTTTGGACAGTGATTTAACTGAATCAAAACTATGATTAATAATCTATGATAATATTATAGAGCTGCAAAGTTTGAACACTCTAATCTTGGGAACTACTGGTCCGATTTGAATAATTCTATTTGTAATGGATACCCACATTCAACGGGAAGGTTATAGGCTACTTTTCATCCAGGAATATCCACGGGAATGGGTACAAAGTGGGTAATGTGTATTTATAGGACTAACTGTTATATTAATGTGTAGCTATTTCTATCTATCAGAAATAATATAGGATAATTTTAGACTGACTTCAAAAAAAGATAATCCTACTAATATTATAAATGCGAATGTTTGTGAGGATGGATGTATGTATGGATGGATGTATGGATGGATGTATGGATGTATGTTTGTACCTCTTTCACGCAAAAACTACTGAATGGATTTGGATGAAACTTTACAGTAATATAGGTTATACATCAGAATAACACATGGGATACATTTTATCCCGAAATTCCCGCGGGAACGGGTACAACGTGGGTGAAACCGCGGGGCGCAGCTAGTATACTTTATTTCAAAGTATACATAAAACAATATTGTAATATTTCTGTTTAGGTATAACTCTAATATCTAGAATCTGTTTTATGAATATCTTCATGCAACAGAAATACTAACGGTTTCTTTATTCGGATAAATATTATGTAAAAATATTGTAATGTGACCTGTTTGGGAATAACTCTATCATTTATTTCCTGAAATTCATACATTTAACCATATTTTTACATGACAATGAATATAGGGTAAGCAAAACTTTGAAGTACAGAGAAAATTTGAACATTTTACAGTAAAAAACTTACTTTCGTAACTGTTAATCCTACTATCCTACTAATATTATACTACTAAAATAATATTATAAATGCGAAAGTTTGTGAGGATGGATGTATGTATGGATGTATGGATGTTTGTTGCTCTTTCACGGAAAAACTACTGAACAGATTTGGATGAAACTTTACAGTAATATAGTTTATACATCAGAATAACACATGGGATACATTTTATCCCGCAATTCCCGCGGGAATGGGTACAACTTGGTTGAAACCGCGGGGCGCGGCTAGTGTATATTTGCAAAAGTTAAGTTTATTTACAAACTAGCAGCACCCTGCAGTTTTAGCCATGTTATGCCCTTTCCCGTGGGAATTTCGGGATAAAAAATAGCCTATAACCTTCCTGTTGAATGTGGCTATCCATTACAAAAAGAATTTTAGAAATTGGTTTGGTATTTTCTGATATAAACACATTCAAACAAACATACTCTTCAAGTTTATTATATTATTAGTAAGTATAGATTTCCTGTCTCAGTAATGTTTTGACCAAAACATTGTGAAAGTATTCGCGGAGGATACACCGATACTCCAATTACATACGTAATATAACCAGAACAGACATTGTTCGTTATATCATAGAAAACCTGTTTGAGAATAGGTTTCGACACATCAAAATTATTACATACCAATGTTAAATGAAAACTATTTTGACACTAACTTCATGCAGAGAGGACCGACATTATTGTAATTCTAATGAAATTCAGCATAGTTGACTTCGCATTACAAATTTATTCAAATAAAAAAACAAGAGTTGCGAACCTTTTTCTAGGTATTCAAAAATGATGATATTTATCGTGTTTTTATCATTATATAGGTGGTTTTTAAGCTTAGATTGAATGTATATAGCGTAAGGCTTGAGGAAAACTGTTATTGAAGCCTTTATGACTAAGTTATTCCTAGATATTGGTGCATAAAAAATAAACTTTTGAATCCGCAATGCAGACCGAAACAATCTTTCAGTATGTTCAAATCTACACATATATAGTCTATAGAATTATATTAGTTGGGAGTTAACTAAAACAATGTCTTTGTAATTGAGGTTCATTGTTTGGAACGAAAATAAGAAACACAAAATAAATCGAAATGAATCCAAAGCAAGATAAAGATGGCGGCTAAGCCAGCCATGACATTACCAGCCTTGTTCCAATTCAATTTTATAACCATACCTGAGGCGGTAAAGTATCTTCTATCATCCTCTCGGTCTCCATTTTAGTAGTTTCACAAGTAACATCAATATTTGTTCACTAATAACTGCACTAAATTAAATTAACAATCACAATCACTGAATTCTCATCATTCGTATGACGTCAAGCAAAAACTTTTTAAAATCTTGAGTTGACTGACTTGACTTGACTTGACGACGAGTGACGTGACACTGACGACAGACTGTGCTAAAAACAGTCCCGTTAATTCATTTAAATAAACGTAAACACAGTCGTTAGCATTCATTAAGTGGTATTAGGTGAATATGTGCGAATCTAAATGCAATTCAAAGAAAGAATTTCACTACAACATTGTAAGTAAACAGTAATATCTACACTACAGACGATTTTGAAGTGTTTTTTACAGATAGTAATCGATCGATTTAGAATGAATGAACATTGCACCACTATTGATCATTCACAGTAGTCAAGATTGTCAATGTCAAAACAAAAATGACAATGACAAATGGTTTTAATGATTTGTCAAAAAACTGTAATCTGTATCTGTCTGTTTCCTGGTCTGTGATCTGTATCCCAAACAAAGTTCGTGTCGCAAATAAAATCACAATATTATCCTTATTTTAGCTTACTATGGTTCATTTCCTCGAAGAATTCAACAGGAAAATGTAAACTTATCTCACAATAATAAATAACACATCCTAGCCATGCTTACAGTGCTTTATTTGATGAAAACATCATGACAATGTAGATCTCCGGATATTAGTTTTGTGCGAGCAAATAATCGCATATTACTATAATAACTAACTGTAAATATTGATCTGCTGTGAGGAACGGTCAGTATCTGTTTTAACTACTTATCATAGTTTATGTAATATATAGAAAATAATTCAGAAAACGCATTTAGTTTATTCACGGGGTTTTAAGTACAGTTTCACGTATTTTATACTTATTTATTGTTTTTCGGAACGCTTATTAAAACTATTAATTTATAAGGTAAGGTTTGTAGAATATTCAAGGGAAAATCGGTAAATATTTACCAAATATTTATTTGATAAACATATTTTCATTATTTTCTATACTAATATTATATACAAGTTAAGTTTGTAACTTTGTATGTTTGTAAGGACTAATCTTAGAAACTACTAATCCGTTTTGTATAATTCTTTGTGGTTTTGCTTACAGGCTGTATTTAATCTCTTAATTCTTACAGGAACGGGCACAATGCGGATAAAACAGCAGGGCGCTGCTATTGTATCATACACTAGTTATATTTTCTTAATCTAACCTATACTGTCCCACTGCTGGGCAAAGGTCCTCCCCCAAACACTGCCAGACGTATCTTTCGCCTTCTCCCACCAATCTCTATTGTAAGAGAGAAGATCGTCCCACCAAAGCTTCCTCGGCCACCCCGAACGTCGCCTTCCTTCAGGGACCCATTAGTTTTCTTATAGTAAGCTTACACATGGGCAAAGATTTCAACGGAATGGGAGTTCCAGGATGCCCGCAGGCCCCCAGGTCGGCCTCCGACTCGATGGCGGAAAGAGCTGGACGATTTTAAAAAGGATTGGAAGGAGTTGGCTATGGAAAGAGATAAATGGAAAGAATTGGGGGAGACCTTTGCCCAACAGTGGGACAGCGAGGTTACATAAAAAAAGCTTACTACGAGCCCCTGTCTCCTAAACTAGGATCACCTGTACTAAAGGAGACAAATACTACTTACTACTCACATATTATTATATTGTTAACCGTTATACTTACTTTCAGGTTAAGATGATGTCTGAAGACAGCGTGGAGAACAGGCACGGGCCTCCCGGAGTCAACTCGAGGTCATTGAGTGTTGCTCATTCGGCTGCCGATCTTGAGGTACTAATACTACTTGATTATTGAAAACCATTTCATATGAAGCACTATGTGTCTACTATATCCAGGGTACCCATGATTTGAAATGAAAACTAATGTTGTTGATTTTCCCAACAGACAATCTTTCTATGAAGGTATTTCTCCTGAGTGGGGGTAAAAATGTAATTTAAATTGTTAAACCTTTTTGAATTTAAACTATGTTTACTGATCACTTTTATTTTACTGATATCTTCAGTGAGATGAGAGGCCTTTGTCCAGCTGTGGGACAATAAAGGCTAATAGTTTATTTTAGTTTATTATTTTATTTATATACATAGTCCTTTGCATAGTGGTACTGGTATACATCACTACATAGTATTAAACAAAGTCGCTTTCCGCTGTCTGTCTGTCCCTATGTATGCTCAGATCTTTAAAACTACGCAACGGATTTTGATGCGGTTTTTTTTTATAAATAGAGAGGAAGGTTTCTTCTTTAAACTTAAGACCTGGGCTCTTGTCGATGGAGTTCGTTCCACTTTTCTCTGTCATCTGCCATCCTCTTCAGCTGTTCGTATGACACGACATTTGAAGGTTTATATGTATAAAAATTTATGGGGGAACGTGCACTACGCAGTCAAAACCGCGGGGCGCTGCTAGTTAAACGTTAATTAAAAACATATAAAATATAATGTAATAACATTTTTGTTTTAGGTGCTCCGTGAAATAGATCATGTGTACTTCTCGTCTCCGTCGGAGTTCGACGCGGCGAGGTATGTGTTGGAGAACGCGCCGACGCCGCTGTCGTGCGACGAAATAGAACACATGTTCACTAAGCTGAAGAGGCAGCAACAGGTTCGTGAAGAGTTTTAAATGTAAAGGTCTTCTTATCGAGTGGATGGTCAACTTGACCAATCCTGGTGTCAGAGTTATAGAGCCACCAAAAGCCTCTGACATGGCTCATGTAACGACTACTATCCGTAGAAAGTAACCGGGACCGACGGCTTAACGTGCCCTCCGAAGCACGGGATCATCTTACTTTTCGGGCAATCAGGTGATTCAGCCTGCAATGCCCTAACCAAACTGAGGATAGTCTCACAAAGTGGTTTTTGTGAGATATCCCCACCGGGAATCGAACCCGGAACCTCCGGATCGTGAGCCGAGCGCTCAAACCACTAGACCACGGAGGCTGTTGTGTAATGTAATGTTAATGTAAAGGTTACTGTTAGCCTTCTTCTTCATCAAGTAGATGGTCAACCTGACCAATTCAGCCGTCGGTCCCGGTTACTGTCTTCGGATAGTAGTCGTTACATGAGCCATGTCAGAGGCCTTTGGCGGCTCAATAACTCTGACACCAGGATTGGTCAGGTTGACTGTTAGCCTGTTTCATCCCATCCCAGTGTTGGGCAAAGGCCCAATTTTCAAATGTAAATTAGGTAGTCAAAATAAACCTTGAAAGAATATACTGAAGACATTTATTTTATACACTAATAAGAACAAAATCGATGACGCGAATAGATTTTTAATATTTTTGGAAAATATTTAGTTTTTGGAAATTGTCGTTGTTATTTTTTTGTTACCTATTTGACTAGTTTGTTACCTTTTCAACAGACTCCATAAAATTACAAAGTAGCTATTTTTATTTTTCAAAAATCCCAAAAATGCAATTTTCATTATTTAGCAAACATCTCTCCAGGTGGGATTATTTTGACTCCCCCTGTGTAGCCACTACTAGCCTCTAGGACACAAGCCTTACTGAAATATGAAGCAAACAGCATAAGTTATTAATTAAATTAATCTTCTTTTTTAATTGAAACTATGTTTACGGATACATTTCGCTTTTATTCTACACTAGCAGCGCCCCGCGGTTTTATCCGTGTTCTGCCCGTTCCCGTGGGAATTTCGGGAATTTTTTTACATAAAAACCTTCCTCTTGAATCACTCTACCTATTACAAAAAACCGCATCAAAATCCGTTGCGTAATTTTAAAGATTTAAGCATACAGACAAACAGACGCGACTTTGTTTTATACTATGTAGTGATTTTATCTGACGTTTCGACCCCTTTACAGGAACCGTGGTCTCAGAAGACTGATCTTATTGACTGATAAATTAATCTTCTCAATTGCAGGTTGTTTCCGGCAAAGCGTTGCATCTCATATCACAACAACGTGACAACTGTGATAAAGAATTCGCAGAAATTCAAAACATTCGTCAAAAACTGTCAGACACGTTGCAAACATGCCAAAAAGCCCGCGAAAACCTCCGCACAGCATCCAACCACTTAACTTTATCAACTTTCGTAATTTTGGCAAATTTTCGCAAAAGACAAATCATAAAATCTGTTTTAAAATCTTTGGAACTATTGCGCAGTTTAAGGAGCATCGAAAATGATGTAGCGGAGTTGTTGGAAAAGAGGGAATACTTTGTAGCGATAGATCTTATTCTTAAAAGCAAAAAGGCAGCGGCGAAACATAAACAATTCTCGTGCATTTCCGATTTGGCATTACGTCTTCAGGATACGTTAGTGATTACAGAAGAAAAATTGGACTGTGTCTTAGCTAACTTGTGTTTCAATTTCGACGCCAAAACTTTTGGCAAACTCAAACGTGCTCACGCTTTGCTCGGCAAAAGCCAAGTTGCCATGGAGCAGCTACATATGCACTACTCTTCTGCTGTCAACGAAGCATCAACAAATGCGTTGAAAGAGTTCGTCAGAAATCAGGATATGAAGTTTCAGGAAATGTGCTTGAACATACCGGCTAATAAAGCGCCTAATTGCCTGCTCAAGTTGTCGGAAAATCTGTTTTTGATCATGAAAAGTTATTATCTGCTTTTCCAGTGGCATGTTAAAAATGATTCCGATGATGTAGCCAGTAGAAATGCTTTGGACATAGAGAAACACGTCAGCAGAGAGTATATTAGGCAGAAGTTAAAAGCAGGGTTGTCAAGAATATGGCACGATGTGCAATTTAAAGTGTCGATATTTCTCAAAAATTCCGGAATTGAAGAATTTCCGTTCGAGAAATTCGTTCAGATTTTGGGAATTTTAAGGAAATTGACTCAGGTCGCAGAAGTCTTCTGTGGTGACAAGTCCGATGTTCTACAAGACTTTATTAAGACTAATAGTGTTGTTTATATCAAGAACTACCATAAAGGTCGAATGGAGGAGCTGAAACTCTTTTTGGAAAACGAGGGATGGGAACAATGTCCTGTGAAAACGAACTTCAATATTCTTAACTTGCAAGAATTTAAAATTTTCAAAAAATATCTGAAAAACTCCGAAATTTTGAAAACACAGTCTGAAGGCGCTTCTTCGACGCATTCCCAAGATGACAGCGTTTATATTAACAAATATTTCCACGAAACCACCAAACAAACACCTTTCGACATTTTCAAAAATGAAAATGCTAGTACGGACGATATTTTTGGCATTGAAACCGATTTTGTTAGTGATAACGATAGTGATGATGAGCCAGAAGAATTGAAGAGAGATTACGTCGAAGAGAACGACAGAGATACGTCGAGATTGACGAAAATTAAAAGCAGTGTCATAGTCTCTAACACGGCCTTGTCTGTGCTAAGGAATTGTGGGCAATATCTTCAAATCTGCAGATACTTACCACAGATATCGTTAGAAGTACTAATGCTCATGTACCAACTTTACGAATACTATTTTTTCACCGTCCACGTTTTTTTTACCGCCGATTTGGAAGTGGCAACGTCGACTTTATACACCCCGAAATTGAGTTCAATTTTAAAGAAAATCAAAAACAATTTTAATTCCGAAGAGAAGTCGTTTATCTTGCCGGAATATCCTTCGCATTTAGACTTGAAATCTGACGAACAAATTCACGGTTTATCAGAGAGGATTGTGGCTGTCGAAAGTGTTGTATTTATCGCTAAACAATTAGAGATTTTGCACCCATATTTAGAATCCATAGTATTGCCACCACAGAAAATAATTATAGACCATTTCAAAGACAATGTCTTGGCAGTTGCACCGGATTTGAGGTCACCCATTTATATGGCGTCGGCGTCAAAAGCTATCGATGCAAGATCGACATTAATAGCAATGTCACAAGTCAAATGGGACATTAAAAACTTAGCTGAACAAAATAGTCCTTACGTGGATATGTTAGTGAGAAATATACAAGTCTTCGCGTTAAGACTAGATATTATAATATCCAAAATTTCTATCAATTTAGAAATAGCCAATTCCATATGGAGTATGCTCTCAAAATTTATTGTCCATTTATTAGTAGAAGGCTTTTCCAACGCGAATAAGTGTTCTAATGCTGGCCGCGGTCTCATGCAGTTGGATTACAGACAATTATTCGTTAAATTTGAAAAGATTTCAGGCCTAAAACCGATGCCGTTTCAGGAATACGTTGATATGTACGTCAAAGCGTATTATTTGCCCAGAAAAGGCTTAGAAGAGTTTGTTGTGGAAAGAAATGAGTATTCGAATAAACATTTGATTGCATTGGTTAGTTGTGCGTGTGAGAACAAAAAAGATAGGCAGGCTTTGACATCTCTTATCGAGGGTAGAGACACGTAAACGAATATATCAGTTTGTTAAGCGTATTTTGGCCACTGAAATACTAATATCTTTAGTGAGAGGTGTTTGATCTGCAGTGTGGTTGTATAGGACGATACTTTACATTAGTACTCGCTTGTGATCACGTGTACTACTCGCTGTACTAACATCTTCAGTGAGAGGTGTTTGATCTGCAGCGGGGTGTTATAGGACGATACTTTACATTAGTACTCGCTTGTGATCACGTGTACTCCTCGCTGTACTAACATCTTCAGTGAGAGGTGTTTGATCTGCAGTGGGGTGTTATAGGACGATACTTTACATTAGTACTCGCTTGTGATCACGTGTACTCCTCGCTGTACTAACATCTTCAGTGAGAGGTGTTTGATCTGCAGTGGGGTGTTATAGGACGATACTTTACATTAGTACTCGCTTGTGATCACGTGTACTCCTCGCTGTACTAACATCTTCAGTGAGAGGTGTTTGATCTGCAGTGGGGTGTTATAGGACGATACTTTACATTAGTACTCGCTTGTGATCACGTGTACTCCTCGCTGTACTAACATCTTCAGTGAGAGGTGTTTGATCTGCAGTGGGGTGTTATAGGACGATACTTTACATAAGACATAAGTGTATCGCTGTACTTATTATTTTAGATCTGCATTAATTTAGGATTATACTTATGTATGAAATAAAAAAGACATTTATTTATAAGAGCTACTATCATAGTTAATTTTAAACACGACCCTGAATATTTAAGCATTTAGTTAGATAAAAATATTCAGACATATGTATTTTTATTTTATATCAATGTAAGAGATAATACTATTTTGTCATATTATGACACTATAGTTAAGGAAAAATTAGTAAATATGCATAATTTATGAAATAAATTGTAAATTAAATAAAAAACGTTGAAACATTCAGGTTCTTTATTGTTAAAACGCGTTATAAATAGTTTAATCAAATTATATATTAGTAAATAATAATTTATGTTAAAACACTCACGTAATTCAGCGGTTGGCCATTTTTGGATGAAAATCAAATTATTTTCCTCTTCGGCTTATCGGTAGGTCACACTACTGAGAATAAAACCGTTAAGCCTTGGCACCACCAGTAGTGTCATTGAAAATAATTGCACTACCGGTGGTGCCAAAAGGTAGTGTCGGGAAATAAACTGAGTTTACGTACTATATTCCACTTACTAATGATTACGTGAAATCAACTTTGTATAATTAACGTATGTGAAAAAAGAAACTACACAATGAGATTTTGCGTTTATTTCCCTACGATTTTCGCGCTAAATTGATCAACCGCTAAATTCCGTAATGGTAACTATTGTTAAATAAAATATCTAATATTATTTATTAGTGTGTTTTCTTTCCCTGTGTCACATAGGGTGTAGGATTTTTTGGACATTTTGAGCACCGTATTTACATACACGGGGTATGTAAATACGGACGGAAAAAAAATACATTGCTTATTAATATAAATAGTTATAAATAAAATAATAACAATAAATTAATTATATTTTTAAATAATTCATCTCTAAACACTTCATTCTATTTTTTCTTACGAAAGTTCAAATTCGAACCGTCATAACAGTAACTGACTTCCAACCAAAGACAATTTCTTTCATCGAGGAAAAGGGTTCTGTAATGGGGTATGAACGGAATAAAATCACAACCTTTTCCTCTTTAGAAGGAATCATCGGTTGAAAACGACCTCATTAGTCCACATTGTAACTATCGTAAGGAAAAAAGTGTACAACTATTGCTAATTATTGCCCATACATTCTCATCATATTAAATTAATAATAGATGGAATGTTTCTTTATACAATTTTACATTATTTCCTCAATAACATTAAAATTGCTACAATTTTAACATCACGAGACTCTAGAACAATTACTACTTTTAGATCCCAGACTTTTTTAGAGTAAGATTTCTACTTTTCCCTACAAATTAAACCTACTTTTTCCAGTAATGTAAACTTACGAGTAGGTCAGTGGTCAAACCTTTTTTTTATGGATGGGGAATGCATTTACGCATCCCCGGTTGTTTGGGGAAACAACCGGGGTATGTGGGACTCAACCCCGGCATCGTGTCGGGTAATACCCACTAAACCCCTGGCCTAGGCTGGTGTCGGAGTTTTTACACCGCCCAAAGGCCTCCGATATGGTCTAACGATTAAAACTACCGGGACCGACAATTAAATCACTCATAGACATAGAATCCTCTTCTCTTCTCTATGGTACTACTAGCTTGGTAGTGCTACGGGAAAAAAGTTTTGCTCATGGCACTACTGGTGGTACCACGGACAAAAATCGCCAACTACTATCTATGTGATCAACTGCTAATTCGACAAACATTACGTGTATTAGACAAATGTGTTTATCAAGCACCCAATTGAATACTATAGGTAAGTTAAGTCTAAGGACGGAACATTAAACTTCACGTAGAAGTAGGTGACATTGTCCCCCTTAAAAATATCCGATTGCTCTCAATATTAAACCCTGGATTCGCGGCTGTGTATGCCTAAACAATTAACAAGATAAATCCAGCATTAAATCACGTAGTTCGGTCCAGACTAAGATACGTTTCTATTGAAGCGGACATAAGCTGTGCTGAGCTTAACCGCCAATCACAACGCATTGAAATTGGATTTTTTCGTCGGTCGGTTGAGGTCCGCACAGGTCTGGTCCACTTCAATTTTAACACACACACCCTAACTAAAATAAAACCACCATGCTACGCGTTTCTGTCTCTCCGTTGTCCATGGGTAGAGTACGCCTGCGGTACTTGTCTATACTGCCACCACTCGTAGGCGACTGTCAGTATTCCAACGACCACAGTGGCCCCTATGACTACTCCCTTCACTAGGACCTCCATCTGAAAAAAATAGTGGGAATATCGAAAAAAAGAAGATATTGGAACGAAGTTCCTTTTCGTGCGTTGCGAAAGGGGGCTAGACGGAAAAAATTAAAACGAAAAGTTGTAACGACACTGTTTGCGTTAGAGAGAGACAGACAGAGAAACATGCGCACGCCGCAGTCTCTTTCTCACTCTCTTATAGAAAGAAAGCCAGATATTTTCGTTTCGTCTTTGTATTTCGCATTGAACTTCGTTCCATCCGGTTGCCCGTGACAACTCTCAAGTTTTTTTATATAACTAGTCGTGCCCCGCGGTTTTACCCGCGTTGTGACTTTCCTTTTAAATGTGGCTATAAAATATAGGTAAAAATAATTGACTGATAAATAGAAGATATTGAATAAATAGATGAGAGACTTTTGCCCAGCAGTGGGAGTTGGGACATTACAGCTAATACTTTACAGGAGTTGATAACAAGCTATAGTGCGTAATTGTGATTAATTTAGCTCAGTAACTATCAGGAACTAGTATGTACCTAAGATGTTTCTATGTCTGATTAAGAATAGCTCCTTTTTACATATTGGTATATTAATTCACGCAGCTGTGAACAAAAGCGTGCAGTTAGTAAAACTATAGGTACTTTGTATTCGCTTACCTTTTGCTTATTATAGGAATGACTAAACTTAATATTTACAAAACAACTGTAATGTTCTGCGTAGTATTTAATTTCGTCAATATTATTTATATATAGTCGACGGAAACAGTAATATTACTTAATAATTTGGAAGACACTATGTAGCTTGAGTGAAACTCTGAACCATTATTATCTAATCTTTAGTTAATTTATTTGTTTTCAATTATCGCCATTGGTAGTTTTGTCAATTGTATGTAATTCCCCAGCAACCAATAGATTGCCAACCAAACCAATGTTTGTTTAGTTGGAAAATATAATTCGTATGCCAACCAATAGCGTTCCTTTTGACACAAATAAATCGTGCAAAATATACTTAGATAGGTACTAGAAATCGCCAATCAATATGTAAAAAATCTTGTGTAATATTTTTCATGACTCTTTTCGGATCTAATACATAAATTGTTTTATATAAAAAAATGCTGACATTATATTAATTGAATAATAACAATTTCAGCACAACACAATCGATCGATTTAAGTTAGCTATAATTCAACTCACTAATAATGTTCCAGCGATTGATATGTATTTAGCATCGTTTTTCATGTTCTAACTCTTTCTAAAGTATACGAAAAGAAAGAGATGTCGCACAAAAACAGCTGATTTTGTTTTTATCGACAGTATGACAGGCCCCTTCCCCTTCACCATAAACGGGTACTTGTACGGAAGTGAGAACAGGAATTTATTTTGTCTAAATTAATACGCAAATTATCGAAATGAGTGTTAGAGAGGACCAGGAGAATAAAAACTGCCCAGGCCGTGGCCTCGGGATCGCGGCCGCGGCTATAGGCGTCGGCGTAGGGGCTGCTTTGTACTACTTCTTCAGCAAACGGACAGAAAACCCCGAAGAGGGTGCTAGCTCCTCAGAATGGGCTCACCAGCAGTCCCAGGCCTTGTAAGTATACTTACTATCATATTAACTCATTGAATACCACCTAAACATCACCACTTCCTAAATAATATAAACTTGTATTTTTTATTGGCATAATAAATAATCACCTTCACTAAACCTTAGGAATTAAGAATTTAAAAAACTTTTCGTCGGCCATTGTTCCTTTTGGCAGTACGTTATTTACAGACCTACCCTATTTTGTACGATTTGAGAATTATTTTAATTATATTGTATGTATATTATACAGTTAGTTACATACTCTCTAGCATTAAATATTTCACCTTGGCAGGCATTAATAATATTCTCATTCTCTACCTTTCTCTATGCATGTTTCCTGCTACATATTTGTTCATATTTCATCATCATAATAACTGAACCATAAACAACAGGTTTTAGTTTTTTAATTTTATACTGGTTTCTTTTTATTAGACCATGTCGGAGGCCTTTAGTTGGTATAAATCTCCGGCACCAGGGACCACTGACCTTCTCGAACCTACTTATTTACTTTCATTTAGACCTCATTTTAATTACTATACATACATACAACATGCAGTAACATTTTGAAAAATAGCAGATTTTCATCTACCCTCTTTTTTATTAATATTTAGACAATTTGAAGGTGCCAATCCACCAGTTATCCTATGCAGTAGTGCTACACAATTGTTTGTATTCACCAATCACCACTACATAGTATAAAACAAAGTCGCTTTCCGCTGTCTGTCTGTCCCTATGCATGCTTAGCTAAAACTATGCAACCAATTTAGACAATAACCAACCATAACCATTAAAAAGCTATATCCCTAACCACAGGTCATTAGACGAAGACTCATACATAACCATATCCGAAACCACCACAACCGACACCAGCATGAACTCATCTACCTTATCACCGAACCCATCAGCACCTTCATCAGTCTACTCATCATCACATAACTCATCAATAGAGTCGTATGAAGAGTATACTCCAGATTCAAGTTCCGCTGAGAGTTATGACAACTCAGAGTATAGCTCGTTGAGTAGAGTTGAGTCGGAGGATCACACAGAGTGGGACGTACTTGAGAATGATAGCAGCAGTGATTTGAATGGGTCTAGGTCACCTTTGTTATCACTTTTTGGTAGGATTGGAACAATAACTACACAAGCCACGTCTAAGCATAAGTAAGTTTATATCTTTGGTGTTTAAATTTGTGGACGTCATTTAATATATAGTAGGGTATGACTGTTAGTTTATTTATTACTGCAGTGCCCCGCAGTTTTACCCGCGTTGTGCCCGTTCCTTTGGGAATTTCGGGATGAAAAATAGCCTATAAAATTCCCGTTGAATGTGGCTATCCATTACAAAAAGAATTATTCGAATTGGATTGGTAGTTTCTGAGATTAGTGCGTTCAAACGAACAAACTCTTCAGCTTATATTAGTACTAGCAGCGCCCCGCGGTTTTACCCGCGTTGTGCCCGTTCCCGTGGGAATTTCGGGATAAAATGTAGCCTATAGCCTTCCTCGATAAATAGACTATCTAACAGTGAAAGAATTATTCAAATCGGTTCAGTAGTTTCTGAGATTAGCGCGTTTAAACAAACAAACAAACAAACAAACAAAACAAACTCTTCAGCTTTATAATATTAGTATAGATAGTACATTTTTTATAATGTTTTGGCTATTACAATATTCATCTATGATATAAGAGTTTGGGAAAATCTAAGTATGGTTTACGTATTTTCGAGATTTTCGAAGACTTTTGCCCAGCTATGGAAAGATATGGGCTGAACAAATTTCATTTCAATCATTTGACAAATGTTGATTACACATCCTCCTCACTGTACTGATATCTTCAGTTAGATGAGAGCTCAATGCCCTGCTGTGGGACAAGTACAGACTAAGGTTGCGTTGGCATTGAAACAGGGCAAAGAGGTGCGAAGCCCAATTGAGTACCTATTTGTTTTTGTTTACCTTGTTATCACGACTAAAATTATGATCAAAACTGAAATCAGAATCAAAATCGTTTAATAAATAAAGAAATTATAAACTCTGAAATATTCTCTCCTGTCTGATGCTGTCCCTTTCTTGCAAAACGATTTTTTGTATGCGACGTCTATGGCGCTCTAACATTGTGACGTCACACTAGTAGTAGTGCTGTCTCTGTCTAATCAGCAACTTTGACCGTCTGTAACTCTCGAAATAATAACGATATAAAAAAACGGATTTTAGTTTCTTACACGTGATAACAAGATAAGTTAATAGGAAGAATAAAAAAAACATTCAAATACTCTATTATCCAATCACAACGCATTGAGATTATAAAACTTTTCGTTATGCATTGATTGGTCAGTTGAGTTCCCCACAGCTACTGTCGGCTTCAATCGTAACTCACCTTGATACTGTACAATTTAAATCATTATCACCATTAAAGTATGAATTTATTTAGTTTCTTCGTTTTGATGTAAAATAAAACGTTTGCAGAGAAAGAGAAAAAGAAAGGAAGGCTAGAGAAGCGATCAGACAACAAGTATTGTAAGAGATGGTTTGAACTAGCCTGGGTGTGATGACCGCATGACTCAATTAACAATTTTATATATATGTATAGGTACTAACAGCGGCGCGTTGTGCCCGTTCCCGTGGGAATTTCGGGATGAAACTAGCCTGTAACCTTCCCGTTGAATGTGGCTATTCAATACAAAAATAATTATTCAAATCGGATTAGTAGTTTCTGAGATTTGTGCGTTCGAATAAACAAAAAACTAACTTTTTGCTTTATTATATTAGTGGCAGCAGCGCCACGTGACTTTACCCGCGACTCCCGTGGGAATTTTGGGATGAAATTAATCCCTCCAGAATAATGCATGAAATACTTTTTATCCCGAAATTCTAGAGGGACAGGTACAACGCCGGTAACACCGTAGGGCGCGGTTAGTTGTACATATTGATTTGTGCTGTCAGAAAATGTATTGTTTATTTAAAATGGAGATTGTGGTGTGTCTTTTTATTAACCAAACTGCATGCTTGAGTTGTACTGTTAATAATTACTAGAATAAAAAACCGGCCAAGTGCGAGTCGGACTCGCGCACGGAGGGTACTTTAAAAAACGTAAAAATATCACGTTTGTTGTATGAGAGCCCCCCTTGAATATTTGTTTTATTTTATTTCTAGTATTTGTTGTTATAGCCAAATAGAAATACATCATCTGTGAAAATTTCTACTGTTTAGCTATCACCGTTCTTGAGATACAGCCTGGTGACAGACGGACGGACAGCGAAGTCTCAGTAATAGGGTTTCAAAATCTTACAGTTTGGCCGTCTTCAAATACAATTTTCGTTAACTTGTGTATTCATTGGAAATAAGTTATAATTTTGAAGAGGGTGTGTGCCACTATCGGCCACCCATCCAAATGGTGATCGAGGTTAACGTTGCTTAACAATCTTTGTGTTTATTAAATAAATATATAAATTTGTCCCCAGCGCCGACCGTCCGTGGACGGACGAGCAGTGCTCCATATGTTTCGACGGCATGCGGCGCGGGCAGGCGGTGGTGGCGCTGCCGTGCACGCACCGCTTCCACGAGGAGTGCATCGCGCCGTGGCTGCGCGAGAAGCAGACCTGCCCCTACTGCAGGAAGGATGCGTGAGGTCAGGGGGTGTGTAGCTATATGAGGGTAAATGTGGGGGCAAATGTAGTTATTTAGGTAGCTATGTGGTAGCTATTTAGGTAGGAATTAATGTAGCTAGTATAAATGTAACTATGTGAGGGTAAATGTAGCTAGTAGTTAGGAATGAATGTAGCTAGTAGCGGTAAATGTAGCTAAGCTAGTAGTCAGGGAAAAATTTAGCTATGTGGGGGAAAATGTAGCTATGTGGGGGGAAATGTGGTTAGGGGGTATTTGTAGTTAGTAGTCAGGGAGTAAGTGGAGTGAATGTTGGTAGGGGGTAAATGGCCTGACCGAGATCAATTCGACACTGGTATCAACCCTTTGGAATTTGGTGCAGAGGTTCCTTTTATGAGGTAAGTGAGCACCAAGAAAGGATTTTGAGAAATTCAACTCTAAACAGGGGTTGGTCGTTTCACCCGAAACCAAGCGAGGGTGGCCTTATTCATAATTTTTTCCCAAATGGAAAAAATATTAAAATTGCCTTTGCCGAGATGGAAAAATTAATTAAGTTATATTTTTCTGATCTTTTCCAGTCTCCGGCATCTAACGCTCATCAGAGGTCCAAATCGTGGAACGGGCTGGACCCAAACACATAACACCATTTTATAACAGGTTGGTTAATCTCTGAAGAATTGTCCATGTATTTTATTGTATTAAAATCAATATTTTTCATATTTTTTTCATTTGTATATAAAAGCGTAAGTAAAGAAAATATTTTATAGTTTGTAGATAAATAGTTTTTTAATGTTTTTTCGTGATATTAATGAATTACAATTCATTCATTACATTGAATTCGTAAAATTAATTGTTTTTTGAAATAAATAACATATTTTTAGTCTATTAATATAATTATAAAAAGTACATATTATGTAAATCAATTAATTGTTTAAAAAAATAAATTAAATTTTCAAAATTCAGAATTACAGTTGTATAAAAGTCACTTTAAGATATGACTCCTCTACACTATCGCCGAACATACGCGAATACAGACGAACATCGCGATCATAGGCGATAGTGTAGACAGGCCTTATGTGAGACTAGATTCACCCTCACATAAGATCAAATAAGATGTTAATTAATTACTTAGTTACCTAATTCGTTAAACTAAATGAAACGAGTCTGTATCGTGTTAGAATATATAATATAACTCACTAGCAGCGCCCCGCGGTTTCACCCGCGTTGTGCCCGTTCCCGTGAGAATTTAAGAACCGCTCGACCGATTTTGTGCAAACTTCACATAGACCATCTACTAAATAGTCCGAACAAAGCCTAAACATTTGGTTTGGATAGGTGAGCCCGTTCTTGAATTATAAAATTACAACGAAAAGTGGCATTGATTTTTATATACTTAAAGAGATTTATTAAAATACGTGCCCGACGTTTCGAGCGAATTACACTGCCCGTGGTCACAGGATGACTGGTAGGTACGTATTATATAATAAATACGGTATATATTCTAACGCGATACAGACCCGTTTCATTTAGTATAGTGAGTGCAAATCGTGTGAGTTTAAAAAGTTTGTTACCTTCTTCTTAGAACTTAAGAGATGGGCTCTTGTCGATGGAGTTCTTTCCACTTTTCTCTTATCATCAGCCATCCTCTTCAGCTGTTCGTACGACACGACTTTTGCTCTTTCCTTCATATGCCCTTCTTGGCATTCCTCTTCCTCTCTTTGCCTCTATGTGTCCTTCGGCTATAGTTTTATAAATTCGTCGTGTCGTAAAAGATGATGATCTTCCATTGCCTTATTCGTGTTAAATATTGAAAGTAAAATTACCGAAACACCTCATATCTGCACTCTTTAGATATTTACCAACCGTTTACATTTAAAAGCTTTAATAATTGGCCTCTTAATATTGTTATTGTTAATATAAAAAGCAATAATTATTAAATTAGGTATAGACTAGTGACTAGACTTTATTTAGGATCTTCCCGTCAATATTTGACAAGACTATTCATAGAGAATTAATGTCTCGGCTGCACACTGGTACTCGCGCCGCAACGGAGCAGCTACATATTTGCGAGTATGATTCACGTTTGTATCACCTTGAAGTACTTAGTGTAGATGTAAAGTTATCATTATTGTAAAAATTGACTTGATTACAATCTTAATATAAAATTCTGCAAGAGTTAATATTCAAAATGCTTGACGTAAAAGTACCTTGTTGATGATGTCAAATATTTAGGCGGGAATAATAAAATAGTTTAAAAAAATTGCACGACTATTTTTCAATGCAACAATTTATAATCGATCGACTCAATTTAATGTTTGGAATCATAATCTTTAATGTATTACAAAAAAAAGAAGTATATTTGGACTCGTGTATGTCCAGTTTTGTTGATAAAAATAATATTACGAGTTTAAATCAGTCATTAAAATAATTATTTTTCTAAATTTTTCATACTTTTAGTCACGAGGTTATTTTTTTGTAGCTTAATTTTTTTGGGGTGTTTCCCGTTCGACCATAAGAAATCCCATTGGACCTGTTACCTATCGGACTAATGGGAACACCCCTTTTTGTATATAGTAATCCGAAATAATGTTTTATATGAAAAAAATAACAATTTTAATTAAATGAAATGTATGTTATGCAACTAGTAAATATCAGTATTTTGTGAACAAAATGTAATAAATCTGGTTTTTTTTCTTTGTGTGAACATGTTATGACAAAATGATATTTTATAGTGATACTAGACTAATGCTTGTAATAATAATGTAATATTGGATTTGAAAATAAATTTTGATTTTATTTCAGCGTTTTCTTTTTTTAACCTATCGTGTCCCACTGGTGGGCAACAAAGTAAAAAGAATAAAGTATTAGCCTGTAATGTCCCATTGCTGGGCAGTCCTCTCATCTCACTGAGAATATCAGTACAGTGAGGAGGAATAGAAATGAATGTTTTTTATTAGAAGTAAAAAAAATCCTATACGCCACAGGGGTGGCATATATATGACACGAAATTAGTTTTATATGCCACTATTTTTCAGTGTTAATTTTTCAACACAAAAGTTAGGTTAGAAAATAAAAGCCACAAGTAACAATAAAACTAAAATTTATTTAAATCACGTAACTTCATTAACTTAAAATTAATTCAGTATATTGAAATACAATTCCGCTATAATACATGTAATTCTATGTATCAATGCGCGGTGGGACAAAATCTTAAACCAAAAGTAATTTATAGTAACTATACATAGTTCAATTCATTTGTGCGTACGTTACTATTGAATAGACCATGTCGGAGGCCTTTAGGCGGTCTAAAAACTCCCGACACCAGGGTTGACCACTAACCAACACGAACTTTATACTTACAACTTTCATTTGTTAGTCAAAAACAACAAAATATCTTATAAGTACTCTTAACAGCGGGCAAAATGGTCTATCTGTCGCTCATAGCGTAGTTTAAATAAGCGATGTTAGCTCATTGCGTTTGTTAAGCAACTTGTAGCTCGGCGTGTACTTAGATCGGTGGCTGATTTGGCCTTTGGCGGCTCAATAACTCTGACACCAGGATTCGGCTCAATAACTCTGACACCAGGTCAGGTTGACCATCCACCCGATGAAGAAGAAGGTGGCTGATAGT
Source organism: Cyclophora punctaria (assembly GCA_951394245.1). Classification (NCBI taxonomy): domain Eukaryota; kingdom Metazoa; phylum Arthropoda; class Insecta; order Lepidoptera; family Geometridae; genus Cyclophora; species Cyclophora punctaria. The sequence continues at coordinate 2,256,775 of OX596196.1, forward strand.
GGCATTTCTATCTAAGCGCTACCGCTATATTAAGAAATACATGCGAAAATGATCAAATTACACTATTTAAACTATGTATTACGATACGAACACTTATAACTCGGGCCTTAATCGTGAAACGTGAAGGCGGCTCACTACCACACCAGGGGTGGCCACTAACCTGCCTGGAATTAATGTATAACATTTGAACGATGCGGGTAGATTGAGCCTCTTCGACCAACAAAAAGTGGGAACATTGCAATTAAGTCCCGTATTAAAAGTATTTTCATGTAAGTTACAAATTTATCCTGAAAGAAAACGGCCTATGCCACAGTGCAAAGGCCTATAATTATGAATTGTACACATGAGTATAACACAATATTATTATATAAATTTTAGTATATAACCATGTTGTGATCCATTCTAATGTGGCGACTCCAAGAATCCAAGTCTTGGAAATCCTGGAAAGTAGAGAAACAAGATATAGGCGCGTTTCTATTGAAGCGAAGCGGAGCTCTGCGGAGCTCAACTGACCAATCACAACGCATTACGAACAGATTTTGACAATGTCAATGCCTGGTTTGGCTATTTCGATGTGTCGTGATTGGTCTATTGATCACCAATGACTGGCCATTTTTTATCACCGATTTTGACTATTTCGTTCAATCTTTCTACGATTCATATTCATATTTATACTAATATAATAAAGATGAAGAGTTTGTTTTTGATTTTTTGTTTGTTTGAACGCGCCAACCTCAGAAAGTACCCTTATATAAAAAAAAGTCTTCCTATAATACAAAAAGTCCTCCTTTACGACAAAATGTCCCCCTGCACCATAAAATATCTCCCTATACCACAAAAATGCCCCTATATCACAAAAGGTCTCCTTATACCACAAAGAATCCCCCTATACCATAAAAAGTCTTCCTATACTTCAAAAAGTTCCCCTATACGATAAAAAGTCTGCTAAATGATCAAAAGTTCCCTTATACGACAAAAAGTCTGCCAATTCGCAAAATGTCTCCAAACATAAAAAAATTACATTAAGGTCTATTCTCAAAAAGTCCCTGACTGTACACTCACCAGCTGGCAGTACTGGCACGGGTACAGCTCGAGCGCGTGCGTGCTGGCGTGCTCGCGGAACTTGTCGGCGTCGCCGCACACCAGCCCGCACGTGTCACAGATCACTCCCTCCTCTATGGTGCCGTCTAGTTTAGACTCTATAGTCTGCGGTATGATCGCGTACGAGCTGGATGCCTGATCCATTTTGGGTTTCTTCGATTCGCGAGGCTCGAAGTAGGGACAAGCTGGAAGGGGGGGACATGGGAATTGGCTTAGGGTGGGAAAGTGGAAAAATAATATAATAGTTAGTGTTAGATTCGCAATTAAATAGCTGATTATACTGAAGTTAATCCTAAACTGAACAAAATAGTTTTGTTTCATTTTTCTACGCAATTTTAAACGAATTAGAAGTGATATTATTATCTATATTTTGATCTATGTACACAACTCTCAAAAACAAAACTCCAAAATCGCTCGACCCAGTTAACTGGGTCACCTACTACTCTACTTGCCGATGGTTCTCCAGTGTCCGACATTTGTCTTGTGACAACTACATTATACGTGCTGTACTTGTTCACTACGTAACCGATTTCGATGAGTTAATACGTTATTAAATATTCTCAAAAACCTCTCGACCCAGTTAACTGGGTCACTCTACTACTCTCCCACTCTACTTGTCTATGGTACTCACGCCCGTGTCCGACGTGCGTCTTGTAGAAGGTGACGAGCACATTGTCCATGGTCTCTGTGACTATCATGTGAGCGGGGCACGCTTTACCCGTCTTGTATATTTGACGCTCGGGAGCGGGGCGTTTGCCTTTACCCTAGAAAGAAAAACAATAATTTAACTATTTTATCTTTATATATTATATAAAAATTACGTGTCATGTTGTTTGTCCGCGATGGACTCCCTAAACTACTGAACCGGTTTTAAATTTGATTTACATACCGTGTGCTATTTGATCCAACTTGAAAGATAGGATATCTTACATCTCAATTTATAGTGATTAGGGTGGTCCATTCCTTAAATTTTATATGGCAAAACAATGTTTGCCGGGTCAGCAAGTCTGCTAAGACTGCGGTCCCGGGTTCAATCTCAGGTTAGCGAAAACATGTTTCCTACTTTTCAAATATGGCTCGGGTATGAGATCACCCACAGTAGGCAAGCCTGGTGATTACGACATCCTCCTCACTGTACTGACATCTTCGGTGAGAAGAGAGGCCATTGCCTAGCAGTGGGACATTACAGGCTAACCGCCTTATTCATAAACGATATTTAACTCAAACAGTGATTTAAAGTGTTTTGTCTCTTTCGCTCTTTGGCAAATAGCGTATGTCGGAAAGAGACAAACCATTTGATAGCTTAAGTGGTACATTACAGGCTAATACTTTACTCTACCTACTGAATATAATGATGTAAGTTCTTGCCTGATAAACGTAGACCCCTGATTGGCTGCACATGTAGTGTGACCTGACTCCTTCTATAGTCTGCTTGCTAGCTGTTGTCTTACGGAATCTGTACTTAGTCTCTTCCTGTATCGCGCTTTTGAATAGCAGAAAATCTGAAAAAGTCATCTAGGTATTATCTGTTGTTATTTTACTCTCATGAAGATCTAGAAATGGCTCTTCTCAGAGTCAAATCCAACACGGCTCTTCTCAGAGTCAACTCCAACACGGCTCTTCTCAGAGTCAACTCCAAAACGGCCCTTCTCAGAGCCAACTCCAAAACGACTCTTCTCAGAGCAAAACACTTTTTAATGCCAAATTGTTGTCCTGTACTCTGTGCCCTACCTAAGGAAGACCGCCTCGGTAATCTAGTGGAATGTGCACTCGCCTGCCAAGACTGAGGACCCGGGTTCAATTCCAAGGCAAGCGTGGTGATTACGCCTAATCCTCCTCACTGTACGAATATCTACAGAGAGATGAGAGGCCTTTGCCTTTTAACTCCCTTACCATCCATGTTATGGAACTGCAGCTGTTCGACATGCTCGGTGACCCTGTGCTTGTGCAGCAGATGCGCGCTGAAGTGGGCGCCGTACGACACGCGCTCCGAGCACAGCGGGCAGATGAACGCCTTGCGCTTCTCCACCTGGGGGCCAGTGGGAACATGTTTCAGGAATTGGTTAATGAGGCAATTGGGCAGAGAAGTGGCGTGACAAGAGTTTCGAGCAAAGTTGGTAAATGAATATTTTGAGCTGGGGACCAACGGGAAAGAAGTATTAGGAAATTGGTTAATTGGGACAGACGGACGGTGTCGTATGATACCAGCTCCGAGCTGCGCGAGTAAATGAACGCTTTACGCTTTTCCACTCCGAGGTTAATGGGAAAAAGGTATTAGATGCTTAGTGCATTTCCACCTGGAGGCGAATGGGAAAGTTTATAGGAAAATAGGTACAGTAGTGTTGGTACAAAAAGTAAGTAATTTCGAGAAGCTTAATGAGCTAACATCGTTCAAACTCCGCCACGAATGCTACAACCTACTGAGTAACTTTCGTATGTATAACATGAGTAGGATCAGTTGTTTTTACCTCCAACCCATGCGCTTTCCACAAATGTTTATTCAAAATCTGTTTTTGACTAAAATCTCTGTTGCACAAATGACACTTTTTTCGCTCTCGTTGCACGAATTTTGGAGTTTGTTCCGTGCAGAGTTTTACTGAAAATGGTACACGCAAAACAATAGTAATAAGTTAACTAGAATATTATATGACTTTGTTGTTCCCATAGGAAATATCTATACTAATATAATAAAGGTGAAGAGTTTGTTTATTTGAATGCGGTAATCGCAGAAACTGAGCAGAAACCAATCCGATTAGAATAATTCTTTTTGTTATGGATAGTCACATTCAACGGGAAGGTTATAGGCTATTTTACATCCCGAAATTCTTACGGGAACAGGCACAACGTGAGTAAAACTATGGGGCGCTGCCAGTATTTTATATACTTCCATGAACTAATGACTCTAAATAGAATAATTAAACAAGTTACGAATTCGGATTTGCGCTATGTCGTCTGCGTTGACGTTAAATTGTCGGCCCGGTCGTTTCAGTCCGAAGCACGGTAGCGCTCAGATAGAAATGCTACTGGTCGTCCACCCATCCAAGTAGGAGCCGAGTTGAACGTTGCTTAACAATCGCAATGAGCTAACATCGCTTAGTCAAACTATGCCACTAGCGCTGCCGAGAGTGTGAGAGTATATAGTGATGTGACACTCACGCCCATGTTTCATCCTCAGATGTGTGAAGCAAGCCTTTTTGCTCACGTAGACGTTGTCACAGAAGTGACACGGGTATTTGCGACCCTCAGTGTCCGATTTTATGTTGTGACATCTGTGGAAGGGTCAGAAAGAGTTTATAAGTACTAGTATGATGATAACTCAATAACTGGGTATATAATATATTATGTAACTTCATTTGAAGATAAATAAATTGAACTGAATAGGTACGTTAAAATAGAAAGTATGCCGAGCTCAATAAAATTGCACCAATCGCATTGCGTTGCAATTTTCAAAATCTCTTCTTAAGAAATACTGCTCTTTGAAGTATAAAAATCCTATAGGTATAATGTATTTTTAACCCTGATATAAAGAGGTGTCATAAGTTTGACGTCAATTTTTGTGTGCGTGTGTTTGTGTGTGGGTGTCTGTAGTACCGTAGCTGTCAAACGGATGGACCGACTTCGATGCGGCTTCATATACCTATATGAGTGGGAACTTCGGTGAGCTAAGAGGCCTTTGTCCAGCAGTGGAACATTAGGCTAATATTTATTTTATTTATTTATTGACAAAACAAAGTCTACACTCTACAGCTCTCTTAAAAAATAAATTAAATTTTCTTATGCTAATCTTACAGCCAATAACAGACATACATTGTATTAAAGTAACTTATAGACAAAGGCAGTTAGAGTTAATGTCTACTGTATAGTGTGCAACTAGATACATGATAATGATAGTTACGATTGTAGTTGTTAGATAATAATTAAGTGTACTTTAAACTAATACTACTACTCTGAATAACTTTTAAACTAGCAAGTCTGTGTTTATATCTCACCTATCCTGATGTTGTTCTATCTGCGCGACAGCCAGCCCACATATGTGGCACTCGGTGAGTCGCTGCGCCGTGTAGTCGGGATCGTCTAGATCTGCGTCTGGTGGCAAATGTGAAAATTGTTGATTTGGTGGCATATGGGAAAAGTAGATATTTTTGAATCTTCCGAGTTAATTGTTTTGGTGGCAGATAGGAAAGTTTTACAGTGAAGAGAACGGATATTTTAAAAATAAGCTGCTCAATTTATAACACATATTTTTCTTCATATGTTATCGGTCAGTGCTATTTTTTGGCGGCAAAAAATAAGTATTATACTACCTTCAGCATCCTCGTCATCCAAATCTTCGTCTCTCTTGATGACGATGTCTGTTTTAACAGCATCCTTCGGTTCATCCTCTTCTAGAATAGATTCATCTAGATACTCTTCATCTAGAAAATAGAGTATTAGAATTAATGGCTTATTCATAACCCCGCTTTTACTTCTTCTTCATCGAGTGGATGGTCAACCTGACCAATCCTGGTGTCAGAGTTATTGAGCCGCCAAAGGCCTCTGACATGGCTCATGTAACGACTACTATCCGTAGAAAGTAACCGGGACTGACGGCTTAACGTGCCCTGGTGTCACGATCCGGAGGTTCCGGGTCCGATTCCCGGTGAGGACAATATCTGGCAAAAATCACTTTGTGAGACTGTCCTCAGTTTGGTTAGGGCATTGCAGGCTGAATCACCTGATTCCCCGAAAAGTAAGATGATTCCGTGCTTCGGAGGGCACGTTAAGCCGTCGGTCCCGGTTACTCTCTACGGATAGTAGTCGTTACATGAGCCACGTCAGAGGCCTTTGGCGGCTCAATGACTCTGACACCGGGATTGGTCAGGGTGACCATCCACTCGATGAAGAAGAAGAACTTGGGGCCATGTGTATCAAATGGTTTGTCCCTTTCCGACACACGCTATTTTCCGAAGAGCAAAAGAGACAAAACAGTGTGTGCTAAGACCACAGTCTATCTTACCTTGCGATAACGCCTCCTGTAGCATAGCAACGCTTTTAGCAGTTTGTTCTTTAAATGCAAACGCTTTTTCCAGTTGTTCAGCGCAATCCGAACATATGTATTTTACGTTTTCAGGCATCTGCCAATATTAAGATTGATTATGTAAAGTAGGTAGTACCCAAAGGGTAAAAACGGGACCCTATTACTGAGACTTCGCTGTCCGTCCGTCCGTCTGTCACCAGGCTGTATCTCAAGAACGGTGATAGCTAGACAGTTGAAATTTTCACAGATGATGTATTTCTATTCGCTATAACAACAAAATACTAAAAATAAAATAAAACAAATATGCAACAAACGTGATTTTTTGCCGTTTTTTAAAGTACGGAACTCTCCGTGGGCTAGTCCGACTCGCACTTGGCCGGTTTTTTTAAATTGGTTTTATGAAAATTATGAAAAAGGTCATTAACCCAACAGTTACCTACAAATATTTTAAAATGGCGCGCGAATCTCGAGGGCTATGGATAATGTCTATGGAATCAAGGTTAGGTTATTGACAATGGTTGGCGGCATTTTTAAAAATTAATAATATTAGAGTTATGAAAAGATTTGAAAACTTTCTTTACAAATTATGTAAAAGAAGAGTTTTTTCGGACAACAAAATTACATATAATATAATAATAGAATTAGGTTCAATTATTTCTGTAACATCATGAAACTTTAAATATAAGACGAATATTTCTATGCTACTGCTATTTTCAGAAAAGTATTTGAAAAATATAATTGTTAATGAGATGAATTGAATAAAACTTGAATGTTAAAGTAAAGTATTTTAGCATAGATTGAGCGATCTTCTTCGGATCTAATAAAAAATATTTATTGCAAGAGGATTGATTCATTTGAGTTTATAATTCTTACCTTGATACCAAAGCAGGTTTCAAACATATTTGAATAGTTTTCTCCATTATCTTCGTATACAGAAAATAGGTCGCATAAATCGTTAGAGCTCATGCAGCTGATGCAACCTAAAAATTCGTCCTCCTCCATATTTTGAACTTGAACTATTTTGTGAAATGTTTACGACTCGCAACCAACAAAAGAGGACATTTCAAGAAACTAGGCTTTGTTTTTGAAGACAATAGACGATCGCGCGCTTGGAGGATTTGTTCTAACTTTAAATGTAATTTTTTTTAAATATTCTAAACCCAACATAATCGATCGATTTTACCGCATCTTCGCGTTTCCTTCATTTTCACGTCACTTAATTGACATTTTATGTAAACGTCACTTTCAAAACCTGTTTTTGACGTTTGTAATCAATTTTTTATCCCATTCTTACGTATAGAATAGGAAAGAGACGGAGGGACAATAAAACAAAGAAAAATAGCTTTGTTTACTTCTTACTGACATTTTTTTATTTATGGTCTCAAAAGCTGATAGCACGACGAATGAAAGATAATAAGTTTTTATTAGAATAAAATCCGTAAATTACACGGACGTCCCGTGAATACAAGTGTTAATGTGAGAAGTTATTGTGTTATTAATTTCAAACACACAATAAGTTATGGTCGTGAATTTACATGAGAATTAAAATCCCGAAGAAGCGCAGATTTAAATTTTATATAAAAAAAAGTCTTCCTAATTTTAAAATGAAGATTAAAATAAATAGGAGACTTTTGCCAATAAAGGCACATTATTTCTTCTTTTTTGCTGGTAAGTTGATTATCTAATTAGTTGTTAGATGTGTGAGTGAAAGTATGTTTACGTATCATTTTGATTACCGTTATTAAAATATGTGGCGTAAGCACTAATTAATTATTCAATAGGTCAAACTATTATAAACTTTAATTATGCCATTTTACACAAAGTTAGATAAGAGTTAGTTAAATAAAATTAAACATTAAGGTACCTACATATTTAATCTTATAAAAGTAATGTGGTTCCCGCGTTTTTACCTGTTCCCATAGGAAATTTGCGATAAAATAAACCACCACAGGTCCAGACCACCTCTATAATGGGCAAGTAAACTGCTGGTTGTCAGAGTGCCTCTCAGACAATGCTATTAAATTGTATAAATTCATGGCATTGTCTGGGTAGGTCATAGGCAAGTAACCATGAGGCTGACATGACCAACCAGGGTGGTCGAAGCCTTGTCAAAAATTAGAATTAAAAAAAAAAAAAAACACATGCATTACTACAAAATACTGTGTTCAATTTTAATAAATCTATGCACTCAATTTGATGAGCAATTTTCAGAAATAAGCCATTTCCATATCTTATTTACCTATGTTGTATCTATACCTGTCAAAATTTAGGGATAATACTAGCCGGCTTATGATGTTCCTCTGGAATGTGCATCACTACACAGTATTAAACAAAGTTACTTTCCGCTGTCTGTCCGTATGTATGCTTAGATCTTTAAAACTATGCAGCATTTTAGACAGCATAAAGCTACTTTGTTTTATACTATGTAGTGATAATTTTTTAGTCATGTAATGTCATGCCGTCATCAATGTTATGAAGAGGCCTTTGCCCAGCAGTGGGACATTACAGGCAAATTAACATTTACTTGAATTGAGTAGTCACTCCTATATTATTCAACTCTTCAAACATGGCTCGGGTTTGAGATCACCAACCCGTTAGTCAAGCGTGGTGATTATTACATCCTCCTCACTGTACTGATATCTTCAGACATGAGAGGCCTTTGCCCAGCAGTGGGACATACAAGCTAATGCTTTTTTGCATACAGAGTGTAAGTGTAATCTCTAAGAGCGTTTGTCCACCGCCGCCGGCACCGGACCGTCACCGGGAACGAGATTATTTCGGCCCGAGTTTATTATGACGTGACCGATGTGCGGTGGACACGCGGCTAAAGCAAAACGCTCTAAATGTATCTACCGCTACTTCGGCGCCGTCATCTCTTTCCCGGTGACGGTCCGGTGCCGGCGGCGGTGGACAAACGCTCTAACACCATATTAAAAAATATATAAATTTTCCATAGTAACCCCAACCAAGCTGTTGAGATATTAATGAATCTATTTATTACTAGTAGTGCCCCGCGGTTTTACCCGCGTTGTGCCCGTGCCTTTGGGAATATCGGGATGAAAAATAGCCTATGTCTTCCCCGATGAATGTAGCTATCTATTACAAAAAGAATTATTCATATCGGACAGGTAATTCCCGAGATTAGCTCGAACATACAAACCAACAAACTTAAAAATCTTACCTCTTTAAAATATTAGTGTAGATGTAAACTAAAACATTACATCTGTCTGCACGTTATCTTATCAAATAATAAAAGCAGATAGTGGAGTTGGTATTACATCAAGTACATTATGATATTTGTCAAGGAATTTGTAACAATAATTAGGAATCTGTATGCTATTCTGCTAGTGTAATATAATAATGAATTAACTATCTAACATATTTAAAAAAATGCTGAATATAAAAAACTTGAGAAGTGTCAAGGGACACCCGGATGGAACGAAGTTTATTTATTATCAACAAAAATAATCGTCGCGACACCACACTGATCAATGCGAAATAGAAAGACGAAACGAAAATATCTAGCTTGCTTTCTATAAGAGAGAGAGAGAGAGAGACAGAGAAGCATGTGCTCGCCAGAGAGAGACAGACACAGAAACATGCGTGCTCGCCAGAGAGAGACAGACAGACAAACACAGACAGAGAAACACTCTCTGGCCTAAAAAATGTCGTTACCATTTTTTCCGTCTAGCCCCCAGCCCCCTTTCCCAAGGCGCGATAAGGAACTTCGTACCAATAAATAGCCCTTTGTTACATTTTCGAACTCATTTCAATAATTGCTTTTTCGATAATTAATAAACAGGGCATTAAATAATTATGTGTTAACATGACACTTATTTAAAACTAGCAGCGCCCCGCGGTTTTACCCGCGTTGTGCCCGCGGGAATATTTATACATATAAACCTACCTCTTGAATCACTCTATCTATAAGCATACATAGGGACAGACAGACAGCGGAAAGTGACGTTGTTTTATACTATGTAGTGATGCTGTGTTTCATTTTGAATGCTGGGGTTGGTATGGATTATAGCCAAGAGGAAAAATACGTTCGAGGCATGCCTTAGCTACCCTTTTGACGCATGCCCAAATCCCGAGGCATGCCTGATGATCGATCTGAATGCATGCTTCTGGCAATGTGTAAACGCGCCGTTACAAGATTATTTTAATTCCTACAGTGATTTTATCCGAAAATTTCCACCGGAAAAATTAAATAAAACCACAATATAATAAATTCATTTATATCCAAGTAGGTACAATAATGCAAACCACAAAGTTAATTTAATATTACATCACTAGCTGATTAATATAGATTGTCTATTGCTCTTGGCTGTATGTTTCACGGTCATTGCCACACGCACGAGTCCCGACGATCATTCATCGTTTCCTGTCACCTGTGACAGCGCGGGAAAACAACTTTCCCGCGGTTTTATCTGTCACAAACTATGGTATATGGTAAATGTACCTATGTTGCATACCTATGGGTTTAGATAATGGTGATGTCTCATATGATGCATTTTACCCGTTCCCTCGGGAATTTCGAATATCGACCCACCCCAAGCCGCTGTAGGCAAGCGTTAATTAAGTATATTTTGTGAAATGACACTTGTCCTGCAGTTTGATCGTACAGGACAGTATGTCCTTCCTACTAACTAATGTTATAAATGCGAAAGGATGGATGTATGTTTGTTACTCTTTCACGAAAAAACTACTGCACTGATTTGGAAGAAACTTTGCAGAAATAAAGGTTATACATCAGAATGACACATGGGATACCCTTTATATATTATCCCGAAATTCCCGCGGGAATGGGTACAACGCGGGTGAAACCGTGAGGCAGGGCCTTATATTTAGATAGACAAGGCTTTTTTTATCATGTGGATTTATTTTCCATTTATAAACCCATTGAATTATTATGTATAGCAGCGCCCCGCGGTTTTACCCGCGTTGTGTCAATTCCTGTGGGAATTTCGGGATGAAAAATAGCCTATGTTACTCGTGGATAATGTAGCGTTCGAATGGTGAAAGAATTTTTAAAAACGGTCCAGTAGTTTTTGAGCCTATTCATTACAACCAAACAAACAAAGTTTTCCTCTTTATAATATTGGTGTAGACTAAGTACGTTAGTACATATAGGTAGGTAACTCAATGGCCTAAACCGTAACGGAATAATCTTTATCTCGACTTTACAACGACCATTTAATCTTTTAAATCCCATGTTTGCATTGAAAGAGATATATTATGTACTTACTTATTGCATTTTCTTTTTTTAATCCTAGTCAAAGAGAAATTATCTATGTATTCTATATCTAAACTAATATTATAAAGAGGTAAAATTTATAAGTTTGTTTGTATGTTCTAGTTAATCTCTGAAATTATCATTCCGATCCGAATAATTCTTTTTGCAAATGATAGTCAGATTGAATGGGAAGGTTAAAGGCTTCTTTTCATCCTGAAATTCCCACGGGAACGGGTACAACGCGGGTAAAACCGCGGGGCGCTGCTAGTCTATACTAATACTAGCAGCGCCCCGCGGTTTTACCTTCGTTGTGTCCATTCCCATGATAATTTCGGGATCAAAATTCTTCTTCATCGAGTGGATGGTCAACCTGACCAATCCTGGTGTCAGAGTTATTGAGCCGCCAAAGGCCTCTGACACGGCTCATGTAACGACTACTATCCGTAGAAAGTAACCGGGACCGACGGCTTAACGTGCCCTCCGAAGCACGGAATCATTTTACTTTTCGGGCAATCAGGTGATTCAGCCTGCAATGCCCTAACCAAACTGAGGTCAGTTTCACAAAGTGATTTTTGTGAGGTATCCCCACCGGGAATCGAACCCGGAACCTCCGGATCGTGAGCCGGGCGCTCAAACCACAAGACCACGGAGGCTGCCTTTACTTAAATAGATAATAAACCATTTTAATTACCGTTATATCACTCTATCCAAACGAACAATTAAACTAATGACTACAATCCGTCTGTTTACAGTCGTATAACGTTTTATGATCGTAATTCATCGCATGTTTTGTAATTACATAAAAACGACACTTAATGGATATGTGCACATGTATAACTAGCAGCGGCCCGCGGTTTTACCCGCGTTGTGCCCGTTCCCGTGGGAATTTGGGGATGAAAAATAAAGTATAACCTTCACGCTGAATGTGGCTATCTATTACAAAAAGAATTATTCAAATCGGACTTGTAATTCCTGAGAAAAGCATAGAGATAATTTTCTTTAAAAAAGTATGAGCCTGTAATGCCCCACTGCTGGGCAAAGGCCTCTCATCTCACCGAAGATATCAGTACAGTGAGGAGGATGTCGTAATCACCACGCTTGCCTACTGCGGGTTGGTGATCTCAAACCCGAGCCATGTTTGAAAAGTAGGAAACATGTTTTCGATAACCCGGAAATTGAACCCAGAACCTCAGACTTGGCAGGCGAGTGCACATACCACTAGACCACCAAGCGTGTTTTCAAGGCCTATTATCCTCCTCACTGTCCTGACATCTTCTGTTAGATTAGAAGCCTTTGCCCAACAGTGGGACATTACAGGCTTCTACTTTACTCTTTTATTATTTCTTTCCCAGCCTTAGGCCCAATCCTGCCCCAACTGAATGTATTCGGGCGTCAACTCGGCGTCTCCCCGGCCGCCATGGGGCTGGTCACCGCAGTACTGCCCCTGCTGTGGGCGTTAGCGAAGCCCCTGTTCGGATATGTAGCTGATTTCTGGCCAGTAAGTCTCTACCATTTTTTTTTGTATCTAGAGTATGGAGATGAACGATGATTGAGGGGATGGCGAGATGAACTCGACGGATTTTTGGCTGATTGGCGTCGTGAAGCTCTGATAGAAGTGGATACGATAGAGGAGGCCTTTGCCCAATTGAACAGCCAAGGCGAATATAATAATAATTATCTAGAGTATATTAAGATACCATCCATTGTATTCTAGTTTATGTAAAGATATTATGAATCTATCAAAGTGTATCACTACATAGTATAAAACAAAGTCGCGTCTGTTTGTCTGTATGCTTAAATCTTTAAAATTACGCAACGGATTTTGATGCGGTTCTTTGTAATAGGTAGTGATTAAAGAGGAAGGTTTTTATGTAAAAAAAATTCCCGAAATTCCCACGGGAACGGGCACAACGCGGGTAAAACCGCGGGGCGCTGCAAGTTTACAATAATATAAAGAGTCTATCTAGTTATCCCACCATATTGAATTCCTTAATATTAATATTTTATTTGTTACAGAGCAAACGGAAACTAATATTCATGATGTTAATAGCCATAATGAGCGGCTCATACTGCTGTCTATGGTTCCTGCCTATGCCCTCCACTACACTCTACCAACTTAGCCAACCAGAGACAATATACAAGCTCAACAACACGGTCTACTTGAGACCTTACAACGAATCAACCTCCCCAGCCCGCCACAGCTGTCACTGGGACTTCGACAACAAAACTTTTGACATTTATCTGTCAAAAATGACAGACGACAAGCTGTCAGTGTCAGATGTGACGCTGTCAAATGCGACTCTGTCAAATGTGACGTATTTGAGCACGCTATACATTCACTATGGCATAAATAATGCGACTTGTGGTTTGTTGTCTATGAAATTGGATAGCGAAAGAGATGGAGATGTGGTATGCTCGCCTGCGATTGGTCACAATATGTTGTGTTACGATTTTGAAGAAATGGAAGACAGTGCGTTAAATGTTAGTGAAGAAATTGATAAAGAAAGTAATGTGGAAGGTACTTTTTACAAGACATTTACTTTCTGGGGATTTGTCATTTTGATGTGCGTTGGCACTGTGGCGTTCAACGTGGCCAATTGTATTGGAGATGCTGTCTGCTTTGATGTTCTGGGTAAGTCTATTGTCTATTCAATACTCTATGGACGGATATTATATAGAGTATTGTTTCAAAATTAGATGTCAAAATGGCCGTTGGTTTGGGAAGATACTTTGCGTTGGTTTTGATGATAATATGCATTAGTGGGCGCTTGGGAAAACGTCTATGACTTCATTTACTCAATGACGATGAAATATCCTCCCCCCCCCCCGTTTAGGGGGCAACTTACCCTCCCAAAAGTTGCGAAATTAACCTTAAATTCATAAATTGTTCTAATTTTTCTATAAATCGCCCCCTAGGAGGGGCCTATCTCTTAATTTTGCCCCCTTAAACCAAAGCCTTTAATGTACTTACGGAAAGTAGTATCTGATCTACAGCAAGGTGCTTTAGAACAAACATTCATGAAACAACCTTATTCCTAGGCGATGAAGGTTCAAAATACGGTTCCCAACGTGCGTGGGGTACAATGGGGTATGGTCTGACCGCGTTATTAGGGGGTTGGCTCGTGGACTTGGTGTCTGGTGACCTGAAGGACTTCACCCCTGCCTTCGTGCTGGCGTTCGGGGCTACTTGTGTGGACCTGGTCAGCTGTAGGGCTCTCAGTGTGAGTATTTTGAAGCATTATTATATTATATAGTTATATCTCCCCTCCTTTTGTATTATACTAGCCGAGCTGTACCCGTTCCCGCGGGAATTTCGGGATAAAATGTATCCCATGTGTTATTCTGATGTTAAGTTTCATCCAAATCCATGCAGAAGTTTTGGCGTGAAAGAGTAACATCCATCCTCACAAACTTTCGCATTTATAATATTAGTAGGATTGCCGATTTGAATAATTCTTTTTGTAATTGTGTCTGTGTGCGCGCGCGCGTGTGTTTGCGTGCGTGCGTGCGTGCGTGCGTGTGTGTGTGTGTGTGTGTGTGTGTGTGTGTGTGTGTGTGTGTGTGTGTGTGTGTGTGTGCGTGTGTGTGTGTGTGTGTGTGTGAAGCCTTGTTATTACTAACAAGTTTAAAATTTTTCACAACTACCCTCAAAGTTTTAAAAACACTGTTTTACCTCATTTTTTTTACCTTTTTGCAGCTACCTTAATTTTCAACTAGGATAAAAAAAAGATTTACTTACTTGTCTCATCTTTCTACAGCTTCCTTCCCTGTCCAGTCCGTCAGACTCGGGCAAGGCGCTCCGTGACGTGCTCAAGGTCCCGAGGGTGCTCGTCTTCATCATGTTCGCCGTCGTGGCGGGCGTGTTCGACAGCTTCATCATATACTATATGTTCTGGTGAGATGACGGGTTGTTCTTCTTCTTCATCGAGTGGACGGTCAACCTGACCAATCCTGGTGTCAGAGTTATTGAGCCGCCAAAGGCCTCTGACATGGCTCATGTAACGACTACTAACCGTAGAAAGTAACCGGGACCGACGGCTTAACGTACCCTCCGAAACACGGAATCATCTTACTTTTTCGGGCAATCAGGTGATTCAGCCTGCAATGCCCTAACCAAACTGAGGACAGTCCCACAAAGTGATTTTTGTGAGATATCTCCACGGAATCGAACCTGGAACCTCCGGATTGTGAGCCGATCGCTCAAACCACTAGACCACGGAGGCTGTTACCTCTTTATAATATTAGTAAAGTTTAGAAGTGGCCTATAATGTCCCACTGCTGGGCAAAGGCCGCTCATCTCACTGAAGATATCAGTACAGTGAGGAGGATTAGGCGTATAAAAGATAATATTAGAGAAAATGTATTTTTACCAAAATGCAAGGTTTCTCGAGGAGCTAGCTGAGGAGACTGATTTCATGAGCAGCATCAAGCTCATAGAGGGCGTCACTGTCGCGGCGGAGAGCTTCGGAGGAGAGCTGCTGTTCTTCTTCTTCTCCGGTTAGTATCACACTCATATAATGACTAGCATCGCCCTGCGGTTTTACCTGCGTTGTGCCCGTTCATTGTAGAGCCATTCAACATATATGTATAAAATTCTCGTGTCACAGTGTTCGTTCGCGTACTCCTCCGAAACGGCTCGACCGATTCTCATGAAATTTTGTGAGCATATTGAGTAGGTCTGAGAATCGGCCAACGTCTACTTTTCATCCCGAAATTCCCGCGGGAACGGGTACAACGCGGGTGAAACCGCGGTGCGCAGCTAGTTTGGATATAGATTAATATGCCATCTAAAGCACTACATAGTATAAAAAAGTCGCTTTCCGCTGTCTGTCTATGTATGCTTACATCTTTAAAACTACGCAACGGATTATGACGCGGTTTTTTAAAATAGATAGAGTGATTCAAGAGGAAGGTTTATACGTATAAAAATTCCCGAAATTCCCACGGGAACGGGCACAATGCGGGTAAAACCGTGGGGCGCTATTTGAACAATAAATTGAATCGAAAAAAGTATTTTCGAATGTTATACTAAAAAATAAATTTATATGAATTTTACGCTTCTTTTCAGGTAAAATAATAAACAGGTGGGGTTTCGGAACTACCCTCACGTTTTCTTTAATATGCTACGGGGTGAGAATGGCGCTTATATCGGTGATACAGAACCCCTGGCATTTGGTGTTTGTCGAGGTAAGCATACATTTAATGTAATAGGTATTTAGCCTGTACTGTCCTACAGCTCGGCAAAGGCACTGAAGATATCAGTACAGTGAGGAGGATGTCCTAATCACCACGCTTGCCTAATGGGGGTTGGTGATCTCAAACCCGAGCCATGTTTGAATAGTCGGAAACATGTTTCCGCTCGACCTGGAAATTGAACCCGGGACCTCAGTCTTGACAGGCACCTTTGATTATAAATCGCACTATTTTAGTTAAGAAATAGATTTTTTAAATTCACATCGATTCTG
This sequence comes from Cyclophora punctaria, assembly GCA_951394245.1. Lineage (NCBI taxonomy): Eukaryota > Metazoa > Arthropoda > Insecta > Lepidoptera > Geometridae > Cyclophora > Cyclophora punctaria. The sequence continues at coordinate 2,273,594 of OX596196.1, forward strand.
TCACCGGTCAGTCGATCGATTCAGTCACATTACAATCAATCGATTTAGTCACATTGCAATCGATCGATTGTACAATTCCCAGGGTGTAATGCAAGGACCCACGTACGCGTTATGCTACGCTACTATAGTGGGGTATGCTGCTGCGGTGGCCCCGCCAGGGTACTCCGCCACGGTACAAGGTATCGTCGCCGGCGTCGATGATGGATTAGGTATGTAGTAGGTTTTTAAAAGTTAACTAGCAGCGCCCCGCGGTTTTACCCGCTTTGTGCCCGTTCCCGTGGAAATTTCGGGATTATTTTATACATATAAACCTTCCTCTTGAATCACTCTATCTATTAAATAAAACCGCGTCAAAATCCGTTGCGTAGTTTTAAATATCTATGCATTCATAGGGGCAGACAGCGGAAAGCGACTTTGTTTTTCTACACTAATATTGTAAAGAGGAAAACTTTGTTTGTTTGGTTGTTATGAATAGGCTCAAAAACTACTGGACCGTTTTTTTAAATTCTTTCACCATTCGAAAGCTACATTATCCACGAGTAACATAGGCTATTTTACATCCCGAAATTCCCACAGGAATGGACACAACGCGGGTAAAACCGCGGGGCGATGCTAGTATACTATGTAGTGATGTAGTGAAGTATAGGCTGTCTTATCTCACGAGCGCATCTGAGTCATGTTTGTAGTAGTAATGAGTATAGACACGCGTCTCTGTGTGCGGACAATCAGTACCGTCGGCAAGATCATCTTATATATAAAATTCTCGTGTCACAGTGTTCGTTCGCGTACTCCTCCGAAACGGCTTGACCGATTCTCATGAAATTTTGTGAGCATATTGAGTAGGTCTGAGAATCGAGCTAACATCTATTTTTCATCCCGAAATTCCCGCGGGAACGGGTACAACGCGGGTGAAACCGCGGGGCGCAGCTAGTTGTTTATATTCATTTGACATACTTCACTGTGAATTACCATCGAAATGTCATCTTGTATATTTCAAACCAGTATTTTTTATTTCAGTTTTTGTTCTAGATTATTTTAATGTTCTGTCTTCTTCCAGGTTTCGCCATAGGCTCTTTAATAGGTGGTCAACTATACAGTGTAATGGGTGGCCGAGGCGCGTTCCGACTGTTCAGTATAGTGGCTGTTATAGCGGGTGTCCTGCACGCGATGCTGTTCACACTGTTCAATAGGAAACAAGGTGAAGATGTACAATATATATGTATATACATATATTTATATAGATATACATCCGGACAAATTCACTCACGGCTAATTAGATCCAAAGCTCTAAGCTTGTATTATAGAATCTAACCCACTGATACTACTACATATACACACACAAATAATTGTCACCCAGACGTCGTCAACAACTATGTCTCCACATATTGTCGACTCCGTTGAATCGAGCCCGCAACCTCCGACACAGTAAGCGCTCTCACTGCTACTGTGACAACGGGCTTGTCAAATATCTATCTATCTATAAGTGTGGTACTTCGCTGTTTAACAACTTTGACAAAAGATATGACCACTAATCTACTGTTGTTTTTTCATATGACCATAAACAACGTTTTTTTCAGATGACAAACAAACAGACGTCACTTTGCATGAAGTGGAGAAAATGTTGCCAGACCCCAACGCCATCTATAAGGAAACAGTCGAACCTGTCAAGAACGGGCCTAGATAATAATCACTTTACGCCGTCATTGTTAGTCATTGTTATGTTAGCTGTCATGTCAGGTATATGCGACTGACATGTCAATTATGTCACACATTTGCAACTGACATCAATTATGTCATACAGATGCGACTGACACTTCAATCATGTCACACAGATGGGACTGACATATCAATTATGTCACACATATGTGACTGACATTTTAATTATGTCACACCGTATGTGACTGACATTTTAATTATGTCGCCCCATATGTGACTGACATATCAATTATGTCACACAGATGCGATTGACACATCAATTATGTCACACAGATGTGACTGACACATCAATTACGTCACACAGATGTAACTGACACATCAATTGTGTCACATACATGTGACTGACATATCAATTATGTCACACAAATGTGACTGACATGTTAGTCGTGTCGCACATATGTTTTTGATTTTATGGACATTTACGTCAGCTTTATTTTTTGTGGCAGATTTAACGAACAAACGTTAGTACGTTAGGTTACTGTTATTATATTACTGACCTTGAGGTCAAGGTCAAAGCCCGAGTTGAGGACAATGACTACAATTCTTATTCCTGAGAGGTCGGTGACCTCAATAGGTCATGTTGATGACCTCATAAGCTAAGGTCAACAATATTTTTAAATGATATCTTAAACCGAAGGTAGAGGTTCTCATTTCGTGTTTTAATTATCAATTTAAAAAAAAATCATTGATCAATTTTGAAAATACATGACGGTATGCTTTCAAAATGGTCCCAATTATTACTGATTTTGTAAAAGGTGGTTGTTCTCATAAAAAGCGATTTTGAAATCGTTTTTCGTTCAAAAGTGTTTGACCTTAGCATACATCTTTTCAGGAATGTATAATACTTAATAACGGTGCTCTATTAAGGTACGTTATATTAAACGTATCGGCCTTAAAACATTTACAGGACAAACGCCTCGCTCACTGATGATATCAGTACAGTGAGGAGGATTAGACTATGTATGTACGTAATTTTGATATTAAATTTTATGCAAATATTTTTATGCAAATATTTTATGCAAATATGAAAAAAATACCATGTTAATAAACAACGGATTCTTAAATTTAAATCTGAGATTTATCGCTTATACTAATATTATAAAGCTGCAGAGTTTGTTTGTTTGAACGCGCTAATCTCAGGAACTACTGGTCCGAATTGAAAAATTATTGGAACGAAGTTCCATAACGCGGGTTGCGAAAGGGGGCTAGACGGAAAATAGTCGACATTTTTTAGGCCAGAAAGGGACAGACAGAGAAACTTGCTCACGCCAGAGAGAGACAGACAGAGAAAAATGTGCGAGAGAGACAGACAGAGAAAATGCGCGAGGGAGACAGACGGAGAAAGATGTGCACGCCTCTCTCTCTCTTATAGAAAGCAAGCCAGATATTTTCGTTTCGTCTTTCTATTTCGCATTGAACAGTGTGGTGTCGCGACGATTATTTTTGATGATATTAAATAAACTTCGTTCCATCCGGGTGTCCCTTGACACCTCTCAAGTTTTTTTTATAATGGATAGCCACATTCAACGGGAATTAATTTTATATACCTTGAATGTTCTTACGCGATTATTAAGCGTTTAATCTAGGATTAAAATTTGAAATTCGTTAATGTCAACGATCAAATAATGGCAATAATTAGACCAAAAGCAATAATATCCATAATGGAGGCTTTATATTTTACTGGATTTTATTTTGATTGTTATTTTTAAGCTATTGCATAGCTTCTATCGCGGGCCTTGAGCGCGGGGACCGAATCCAGAAATTCCGTAACGAAAAAACCTCACGCTCCCCACTAACGCCATCTAGTGATAGAAAAAATTACTATGCAATAGCTTTACCGCGGCAGTCCCCGAGTGCCACACGTCTTTTTAGGGTTCCGTAGCCAAATGGCAAAAACGGAACCCTTATAGATTCGTCATGTCTGTCTGTCTGTCCGTCTGTCCGTCTGTCCGTCTGTCCGTCTGTCTGTCCGTATGTCACAGCCTTTTTTCTCCGAAACTATAAGAGCTATGTTGTTGAAACTTAGTGTGTAGATGTATTCTGTGAACCGCATTAATATTTTCACACTAAAATAGAAAAAAAATAAAATTTTAGGGGGGTCTCCCATACATAGAAATGAAAAAAATATTTTTTTTTTTCATCAAACCCATACGTGTGGGGTATCTATGGGTAGGTCTTCAAAAATGGTATTGAGGTTTCTAATATCATTTTTTTCTAAACTGAATAGTTTGCGCGAGAGACTCTTCCAAAGTGGTAAAATGTGTGTCCCCCCCCCTGTAACTTCTAAAATAAGAGAATGATAAAACTAAAAAAAATATATGATGTACATAACAATGTAATCTAACACCGAAAATTGGTTTGAACGAGGTCTAGTTAGTAGTTTTTTTTTTACGACATAAATCGTAAACCGCAAAAAAATACTGATTATTCATTCAATAACTCAAATGTAAATAAAAAAACATTTATTTCAAGAACTTCTTTATTATGTTACTCGCTGCTACGGAACCCTTCATGGGCGAGTCCGACTCGCACTTGGCCGCTTTTATTTAATATTTAATATTGGCATGACCATGCGATACGATATACTTAAATATAATAAATAAATAATTAGTCTAAACTAATATTATAAAGAGGTAAAATTGGTAAGTTTGTTTGTTTGTATGTTCGAGGTAATCTCGGGAATTATCATTCCGATTGGAATAATTCTTTTTGTAATAGATAGCTACATTCAACGGAAAGTGTATAGGCTTATTTTCATTCCTACGTTCCCACGGGACCAGGCACAACGCTCGGAGTATTTTAAATGTAATATTTTTTATTTGTTTTATTTATTTTGTCTTTGCTTATGGTCATTCTGATATAAATATTAAATGAGAAGTCTGCACGTATTTTTTTTTGTATGTTTTGTTAATCTACATATCGGCAACTTTAACAAGCTGCCTTGTTTGAAAACATTACTAAAGAAAGAGAAATACATCATCTGTGAACATTTCAACTGTCTAGCTATCACCGTTCTTGAGATACGGACGAACGGACACGGACAGCGAAGTCTCAGTAATAGGGTCCCCTTTTTAACCTTTTGGGTACGGAACCCTAAAACTAAGTGTTATCCTTACAATGTAACCATCCACTCTATGAAGAAGAAGATAAACGATCCATAGCTAAAGCACTGTTTAAAAGTGTTTTGTCTCTTTTGCTCTTTGGAGTGGTGGAAAAGGACAAAAACATTGATAGCTAAAATGTTAATAAGCGTTATCCATACCATAAGGCTATGTTCAGATGGCTGAATTATGACATGCGTTTTCAAATCGCGCGCTTAGACATCCTATTATATACCTAGCGTTCACAAGCGCGCGCGTCGCGTCAGCGAGCGTCAACGCGGCGCTCAGAGAAAAAGTTTCTAGACGCAGACAATCGCGCGTTGACGCGCGTTACATGTGAACATAGCCTAAAGGTCTAAAGCGTTGTCCATAATTTAAATGGCTGTCTGTTATAGTTATTAGGGCTGCTAGTAAAAAGCCACGATGCTTAATTTTCGTACATCTGTTGAGTCTGACATTTTGTATTGACGTTTAGTGGTGCGAACTGAAGCAACTCCAACCCGACTGTTTACTTTAGTCCTCGTTTTCGAACAAGGGTTCTTAAGTGTTGAGATGTGCAGTAGCTTTAATTTTACATTCTGACTGAAATAGTGCCAATTTTTATAAACATATTATTTATATTTAAAGTTTTATTTTTATGTGACGAATTTTATTGAACTAGTTGTTAATTTTAATACGAATTATATTTGCGATAATAGCTTTGTAGTTTTATTATTCCCATCCTACCAAAATTATAAATGCGAATGTTCTTGTGGATATGTATGTAAGTTTGTTACATTTTCAAGTAAAAATTACTGAACGACAACTTTCAGTAATGTGGGTTATACATTTTAAGATAAGTACATTTTATCTTTCGATTTATACTCAGTCAAAGCATTTTATCCTGAAATTCACTTTCCAAATATAAGAGGATTTACTCACTGCTGTGCAAAAGCCTCTGATCTTCTGAAGATATCAGTACCGTGAGGAGGATTAGGCAAAGTCACCACGCTTGCCAAATGCGGGTTGGCGATCTGGTGCAGTGTCTTATAAAAGTTAGGAGACATGGGTACACCGGGTAAATCCTTCATGGACGTGAAACTATTTTAAATAACCGTGCTGTAAAATCATAATCGATCGACTTGAAATAAAATACGTTTGCAATGGTCATCACTACTTATGTCAAAGGCAGGTTGCAATTCCATACAACACGAAAAGATTAGAAATTCAAAAGACAGTTTGTCTCTTTCATTATCAAAGTGTCAGAGAGTGATAGTAATATAATTTTAAGCTTAAATTATAAAAAATTAACGAACTGTAATTTTTGAGAGGGTGTCTGTTTGTTTGCAAGCTAAGTTGACAAAGTGAGGTTATATTTTAAAACAAAATATTTTAATAAGATTTCTTTGGTTTTAAAATTAATTTACTTACGAAACATAGTTAAAAATGTCTGATGTGGAAATGCCGCCTTCTAACCAAGACAAATTGGACGTAAGTACATTTGATGGACATGTTTCGTTAAGCTATTTTGGATCCGATTACATTGTCAGCTTACATTTCCTATGCCTTCTCATATTGCTATTTCTCGGCAAAATAACCCAATATCTAAGCCAAAGGCGTATTGATTAAAAACACACACAGGCCAGTTCCTTCATTTAAAAGACATAGACAGTCTGTTTTGTCGTAAGGTTTTAAAAATTTTAGACTTTCCGAAAGGTTTGGTGTGATAACACACACTGTCTGGCTTATAGTAGCTGTGTCTTCTTACAGTTCTTACAGGCTTTGTAATGGATTCAACCATGTAATATTCAGTTCTTAGATGTGACTGACCTAAGCTCAATATAAGTTACTAGCGGTTTTACCGCGCTTTTACCCGCGTTGTGCCCGTTCCCGTGGGATATCAGGAATTTTTATACATATAAACCTTCCTCTTGAATCACTCTATCTATTTAAAAAAAACGCATCAGAATCCGTTGCCGAGTTTTAAAGATCTAAGCATACATAGGGACAGACAGCGGAAAGCGACTTTGTTTTATACTATGTAGTGATTTAGTTTTAGTAAAAAAAAATAAGTTTGTGTAGATTAGTTTTTAGACCGCCTCTGATAAGGTCTAATTTCTTGGTAACTGACATGAAATCAAAATAAAACATAGTTTTCTGATTATTGTACTGTATACAATAAATAATTAAATCTTAAAAGACTTGATTGAACTAGGTAGATATGGGTACTTCAAAGTTGTTTTTTTCTTAGTTAAAGGCCGAGGACTCCACCATGGACGGTGAGGACACGGCAGAGGAAGGTCAGGAGGAGTGGCTCAGCGAGGAGATACTCTCTGAGGACGACCGGCCCTCCAATGCTGAAGTTAGTTTGAAAGTAAGTATCTATTCAAAACTAATTCAGTATAACTTATTTTACTTTTATTTATAACTAGCTGTGCCCCGCGGTTTCACCCGCAGCGCCCCCGTTCCCGTGGGAATTTTGAGATTTTTATTCCCTATAAACCTCACGGAGCCCGAGACCTTTCCAACAAATGCAAAACAGTGGAAATCGGTCCAGCCATTCACGCGTGATGCCTTGACCAATGAAAACGGGTTTCATTTTAATATATATAGATGTAAGGGAAGAGCGGACCCTCCAAATAAAGGCATATTTTTTCTTAATTGGAGACTTCACGACTAATATTGTAAGCTAATTGTAATTTGAAATAAACTTATTTTATTTTATTTAAGGCCCCTTTTTTACATTATACATTGCTGGCTGACAATTACACATGATATTTTAATTTTTAAGCTATTGCATAGCTTCTATCGCGGGCCTTGAGCGCGGGGACCGAATCCAGAAATTCCGTAACGAAAAAACCTCACGCTCCCCACTAACGCCATCTAGTGATACAAAAAATAACTATGCAATAGCTTTACCGCGGCAGTCCACACGTCTTTTTTTTATTTATTTTTAAAGTACACTTCCAAGGTAAACGACCTTACCTATGGCTATGTAGGGGTTGTTACCTACCCCCCTTTCAGTCAGATGAAGTCTGCTTACACCTAGTATAAGGAAGGTGAATGCATGTTAAGCAGTCGGTCAGTTGTTTCAATCAGACCATGTCGGAGGCCTTTCAGCGGTCTAAAAACTACGATACCAGGGTTAACCACTACCCTGCTTGAAATGAATTAATGAATTACATATTACATCTTTATACAAGGTATATTTATTTTACAACTAGCAGCGCCCCGCGGTTTTACCCGCGTTGTACCCGTTCCCGTAGGAATTTCGGGATGAAAAATAGCCTATAACCTTCCCGTTGAATGTGGCTATCTATTACAAAAAGAATTATTCAAATTGGTTCAGTAGTTTCTGAGATTAGCGCGTTTAAACAAACAAAACAAATTCTTCAGCTTTATAATATTAGTATAGATTTTTTAAGCTATTGCATAGCTTCTATCGCGGGCCTTGAGCGCGGGGACCGAATCCAGAAATTCCGTAACGAAAGAACCTCACGCTCCTCAAACATTGCCTACGTAGGTATATGCCCAGAACACAACGTTAGCGCGATGCAGACATTCACCACACTAACGCCATCTAGTGATAACAAAAAAAACTATGCAATAGCTTTACCGCGGCAGTCCCCGAGTGCCACACGTCTTTTTTTTAGTTAAAACATGGCTAGGGTTTGACATCACCAACCTCATTAGGCAAGTGAGGTGATTACGACCTCCTCCTCACTGTACTGATATCTTCAGTGAGATGAGAGGCCTTTGCCCAGCAGTGGGACATTACAGGCTAATACTTAATACTTTATTTTCATCTTCCAGCCAGAACTCCCCGATACCCTGGAGGAAGCAAGTCAAGATGACACGATGCCGAGCGGCAACACATCCAACGAGCACCCTGAGGAGTCGGGGCTGAAGGAGGCCGAGGCCGAGGGTATGGACATCGAGGAGACGCTGAACAACTTCGAAGGACCTAAAGAAGAGCCGGCTGATGATGCAGAGTAAGTATTTTAAGGATCCGTACCCAAAGGGTAAAAACGGGACCCAATTACTGAGACTTCGCTGTCCGTCCGTCGGACAGTTGAAATGTTCACAGATGATGTATTTCTATTGCCGCTATAACAACAAATACTCAAAATAAAACAAATATTCAAGGGGGTCCCATACAACAAACGTGATTTTTTACCGTTTTTTAAAGTACTGAACCCTCCGTGCGCGGGTCCGACTCGCACTTGGCCGGTTTTTTTTAATTATGCATACAATCGTCACGATTCAATCATACCATATATCAGACCATATAAGATACCAGAGTTTGCCATTATCTATTTGAAGTCACTCTCTAATCGTTTTATTTTATTCACAGTAAGCCAGAATCAAAGAACATTAAAACGGAAGCGAATGACGATGATAAACAGAGTCAGGACGACGGGAACGACACGGATGAGTTACTGGTGAGATGTGACATATCTATATCTTATATGTAAAACTAGCAGCGCCCCGCGGTTTTACCCGCGTTGTGCCCGTTCCCGTGGGAATTTCGGGATAAAATGTAGCCTATAGCCTTCCTCGATAAATAGACTATCTAACAGTGAAAGAATTATTCAAATCGGTTCAGTAGTTTCTGAGATTAGCGCGTTTAAACAAACAAACAAACAAACTCTTCAGCTTTATAATATTAGTATAGATTCTCGTGTCACAGTGTTCGTTCGCGTACTCCTCCGAAACGGCTCGACTGATTCTCATGAAATTTTGTGAGCATATTGAGTAGGTCTGAGAATCGGCCAACGTCTATTTTTCATCCCGAAATTCCCGCGGGAACGGGTACAACGCGGGTGAAACCGCGGGGCGCAGCTAGTATAATATAAAAATGAATCGCTGAATCTGTTGGTAAGCGCATTACTTCAGAACGACTGCACCGACTGGGATGATTCTTTTTTTAATGTGTTCCTTATTGTCAGGACAAGGTTTTCGTATAAGAAAAATATGGAATAAAAATCTGAAAATTCCCACGGGAACGGGGGCGCTGCGGGTGAAACCGCGGGGCTCAGCTAGTACTAATATAATAACGCTGAAGAGTTTGTTTTGTTTGTTTGAACGCGCTAATCTCAGAAACTACCAATCCGATTTGATAATTCTTTTTGTTATTGATAGCCACATTCAACGGGAAGGTTATAGGCTACTTTTTATACTGAAATTCCCACGGGAACGGGTACAACGCGGGCAAACCGCTGGCGCTGCTATATTATAATTTATATTAACATTTATAAGTTATACATGGCGACATTTTAGAATATCTTTTTTATTGACAACTAGCAGCGCCCCGCGGTTTTACCCGCGTTGTGCCCGTTCCCGTGGGAATTTCGGGAATTTTTTACACAAAAACCTTCCTCTTGAATCACTCTACCTATTACAAAAAACCGCATCAAAATCCGTTGCGTAATTTTAAAGATTTAAGCATACAGACAAACAGAAGACAAACAGACGCGACTTTGTTTTATACTATGTAATGAAGATCATTTTGTTTATGCAATTCACAGCGAATGCTGAGCGAAGACAACAATAAAAGCAAGCGGAAGCTGACGAAGACGGTGAAAGACTTGAGGAACAGCGCCAAGTCGGGGCACCGCTCCACTGACGACGAGGAGTTTGACTTTAAGGTGAGTTGATGATAAACTAGCAGCGCCCCGCGGTTATACCCGCGTTGTGCCCGTTCCCGTGGGAATTTCGGGAGTTTTTATACAAATAAACCTTCCTATTGAATCACTCTATCTATTAAAAAAAAACCGCGTGAAAATCCGTTGCGTAGTTTTAAAGATTTAAGCATACATAGGGACAGACAGCGGAAAGCGACTTTGTTTTATGTGATTGTTGTGACTCGTTGAAATAGCGGCGCTTTGCGGTATTATCCGCGTTGTACCCGTTACCGCGGGAATTTCGGGATAAAGTGTATCGCATGTGTTATTCTGATGTATAACCTATATTACTGTAAAGTTTCATCCAAATCCGTCCAGTAGTTTTTTCGTGAAAGAGTAACAAACAAACATATGTACATAAAGTTTCGCATTTATAATATTAGTTGAATAATACTTTCAGGGTGCTACAGTGAAAAAGATGAAAATTTCCAAAACGGTCAGTAAAAAGCAGAATTTAGAAGATATTGGGGATGGAGACGACGACGCAACAGATGGGGTGAGTTATAATACAAAAATACACTTGATTCTCTAACGCCCGCACGAGACGTCAAATACTTGCTACGTTGATAAAACTCGGCCGACAGAATTACTATTTCTGCACTTCGGGCCACATGTAGTAGCCTGTTAATGTCCCACTGTTGGGCAAAGGCCTCTCGTCTCACTGAAGATATCAGTACACTGAGGAGGATGTCGTAATCACCACGCTTGCCAAATGCGGATTGGTGATCTCAAACCCGAGCCATGTTTGAAAAGTAGGAAACATGATTTCGCTCGACCTGGGAATTTAACCCGTAATAAATAATTGAATTACCACATAATTTTATAATATTAAATTTTGTTCCAGTCATCAGACGACGAATCCAAATTGGTGAAAAACATGTTCTCCGTGAAGAAACCGTCGATAATTTCCAAGAAGATCAAATCCGCGACCCCGTCGTCCAAATCCGACTCCATCACCACCAAACATGTGGTGAATGTGGTCAACAAGTCGACACATAGGAAAGGTGAGACAAATTCTTATTACTTCTTCTTCTTCACCGAGTGGATGGTCAACCTGACCAGTCCTGGTGTCAGAGTTATTGAGCCGCCAAAGGCCTCCGACATGGCTCATGTAACGACTACTATCCTAGAAAGTAACCGGGACCGACGGCTTAACGTGCCCTCCGAAGCACGGAATCGTCTTACTTTTTAGGCAATCAGGTGATTCAGCCTGCAATGCCCTAACCGAACTGAGGAAAGTCTCTCAAAGAGATTTTTGTGAGATATTGTCCCCACCGGGAATCGAACCCGGAACCTCCGGATCGTGAGCCGGGCGCTCAAACCACAAGACCACGGAGGCTGTTGATTCTTATTACTAATCCTGCTTACGTTATAAACTAGCTGCGCCCTGTGGTTTTACCCGCCGTGTAGCCCGTTCCCGAGGGAATTTCGGGATATGAATACTTTTGCGTTTTATCCTTTCTATTTATGATTTAAGAGTCTCTCTGTGTTGGTAAAAACAGCCTCCGCGGTTTGAGCGCCCGGCTCACGACCCGGAGGTTCCGGGTTCGATTCCCGCCGGGGATATCTCACAACAATCTCTTTGTGAGACTTTCGTCAGTTTGGTTAGGGCATTGCAGGCAGAATCACCTGATTGCTCGAAAAGTAAGATGATTCCGTGCTTCGGAGGGCACGTTAAGCCGTCGGTCCCGGTTACTCTCTACGGATAGTAGTCGTTACATGAGCCATGTCAGAGACCTTTGGCGGCTCAATAACTCTGACACCAGGATTGGTCAGGGTGACCATCCACTCGATGAAGAAGGTAAAAACAGCATAAGATTCTGTTCAGTACTATTTTAGTTAAATGCGAACATACAGCCGCTGCGGTGCACTGTATTTCAGCACTAATCTCAGAAACTACTCATCCAATTCGAATAATTCTTTTTGTAATGGATAGCCACATTCAACGGGAAGTTTACAGGCTATTTATCATCCTGGTATTCCGACGGGAACGGGCGGGTAAACCCGCGGGGCATTGCTAGTATTAGTATAAATTTAAAGGACAAATTCACATTCAGTAAAATAAGGCTGAAACTATGCTCTAAGCTTGTATTATGGAATGTCAATCAAATATTATTCTCTTGTTTCCAGATCAAGTGCTATCATCCACACCCCTAAAGCAATATGTGAACAAAAATCACCAGTCTAAAACATTAATGAAGCCGTTGAGCAAACCGCTGTCAATCAAATCAGATCACAAAACAAACAAACAAATAGACAGCAGGAAAGAACCGCCCAAGTTACAGTAAGTATACCGTCCTATAACACCCCACTGCAGATCAAACACCTCTCACTGAAGATGTTAGTACAGCGAGGAGTACACGTGATCACAAGCGAGTACTAATGTAAAGTATCGTCCTATAACACCCCACTGCAGATCAAATACCTCTCACTGAAGATGTTAGTACAGCGAGGAGTACACGTGATCACAAGCGAGTACTAATGTAAAGTATCGTCCTATAACACCCCACTGCAGATCAAACACCTCTCATTGAAGATGTTAGTACAGCGAGGAGTACAAGTGATCACAAGCGAGTACTAATGTAAAGTATCGTCCTATAACACCCCACTGCAGATCAAATACCTCTCACTGAAGATGTTAGTACAGCGAGGAGTACACGTGATCACAAGCGAGTACTAATGTAAAGTATCGTCCTATAACACCCCACTGCAGATCAAACACCTCTCATTGAAGATGTTAGTACAGCGAGGAGTACAAGTGATCACAAGCGAGTACTAATGTAAAGTATCGTCCTATAACACCCCACTGCAGATCAAACACCTCTCACTGAAGATGTTAGTACAGCGAGGAGTACACGTGATCACAAGCGAGTACTAATGTAAAGTATCGTCCTATAACACCCCACTGCAGATCAAACACCTCTCACTGAAGATGTTAGTACAGCGAGGAGTACACGTGATCACAAGCGAGTACTAATGTAAAGTATCGTCCTATAACACCCCACTGCAGATCAAACACCTCTCACTGAAGATGTTAGTACAGCGAGGAGTACACGTGATCACAAGCGAGTACTAATGTAAAGTATCGTCCTATAACACCCCACTGCAGATCAAACACCTCTCACTGAAGATGTTAGTACAGCGAGGAGTACACGTGATCACAAGCGAGTACTAATGTAAAGTATCGTCCTATAACACCCCACTGCAGATCAAACACCTCTCACTGAAGATGTTAGTACAGCGAGGAGTACAAGTGATCACAAGCGAGTACTAATGTAAAGTATCGTCCTATAACACCCCACTGCAGATCAAACACCTCTCACTGCAGATGTTAGTACAGCGAGGAGTACACGTGATCACAAGCGAGTACTAATGTAAAGTATCGTCCTATAACACCCCACTGCAGATCAAACACCTCTCACTGAAGATGTCAGTACAGCGAGGAGTACACGTGATCACAAGCGAGTACTAATGCACAGTATCGTCCTATAACACTGTTACAACCTTATTCTTTTCTTTCAGGACTAAATTCACGCCTCCTGAGATTCGAACTCCCGCGCCGTTCAAATCCTCAAATTCCTTCAAAAGTATTGAATCTAAACATAGGGACAATGAAATAGATGAAAATGATGAATACTTAGATGAAGATATATTTAATATGGAAGATGATGTAAGTAATGACTCGAATCACTACATAGTATAAAACAAAGTCGCTATTTTTGTCTGTTTGTTTGTCTGTATGCTTAAATCTTTAAAATTACGCAACGGATTTTGATGCGGTTTTTTGTAATAGGTAGAGTGATTCAAGAGGAAGGTTTTTATGTAAAAAATTCCCGAAATTCCCACGGGAACAGGCACAACGCGGGTAAAACCGCGGGGCGCTGCTAATATAATAATATAATACACCCGGACAAATTCACTCATGGTTAATTAGACCCAAAGTAAGCTCTAAGCTTGTATTATGGAATCTAACTCACTGATACTACTACATATACATACACAAATACTTTATAACAATATATAATTGACACCCAGATGTCGTCGTCAACAACTATGTCTTCACATATTGTTACTCCGTTGACCGACCCCGCAACCCCCGACACAGTGAGCGCTCTCACTGCCACTGTGACAACGGGCTGGTCATATATTTTTTTACAATTTTTCTCCCTGAAACTCCCAAATATTCTGTAATATAGTTAAAATTGGTTGTTTTAGGAATACGAGTCTGATTTCGAAGATGAGTTAACTAAAACCCGCCACCGGCTGCTGAAGTCCGGCAGAGACGACCTGCAGAGCGACGCGGACAGCCGCAGTGATGACGGCAGTCTATACGATGTGAGTTGACCGCGGGAAGACCGCCGACACGGTCTTTAGTTGGAAATTGGAATAATCGAGAGATAGTTTTAAAAGGGTGGCGATTGTTTGTTGAGCAATTTTATGTATCGTTTGTGCTGTGTGTGATGTGATTGTTAGACCGCGGGAAGACCGCTGATACGGTCTAATAGTTGATATAATCAATAAAGCTTACAGTTGGTTGTTTGTTAAGCAATTTAATGTATCGTTTATGTTTTGTGTGATGTGAGAGTTAGACCGCCGAAAGACCGCCTATGCGGTCTATAGATGAAATAGTCAAGAAATAAATTGTGGTTGTTTAAGGAATTTTAAGTTACAATAAATAAATCGCCTGACGGTCTAAAGGTGGTCTAACCAACTAATAAAAACAAAAAACTACAGAAATTTAACCACATTACACCGTTCAAATAGCACCGCGACTACCGGCCACCCATCCGACCAGTGTCCCCGCCGCCCGTTGCTTAACACTCGCGATCGTTCCAGGAGATCCCGTCGTCTGATTCAGACAACTTGGACGACTGGTTCCAGCTTGACATCCGCGCAGAGAAGGCGGGAGACTATCTACCATTACTAGGTGAGTTCATTCATTCATACATTCACTCATTCATTCATTCATTCTTTCATTCATTCATTCATTCATTCATTCATTCATTCATTCATTCATTCATTCATTCATTCATTCATTCATTCATACATACATACATTCATTCATTCATTCATTCATTCATTCATTCATTCGTTTCGAGTAGATTACTGGCCAACCCTGGTGTCGGAGTTTTTAGACCGCCTAAAGGCCTCCGACATGGTCTAACGATTGCAACAACCGGGACCGACTGCTTAACGTGCCCTCCGAAGCACGGTAGCGCTCAGATAGAAATGCCACTATCGGCCACCCGTCCAAGTAGAGGCGAGCTGCACGTTGCTTAACAATTGCAATGAACTGACATAGCTTATTAACAACACTTTAGCTATCAAATGGTTTGTCCCTTTCCAACATACGCTATTTTCCGAAGAGCGAAGGAGACAAAATACTTTTATCACTTTTTTCTTCGATCAACAATACACAACTAGATATCGGGTCACGTACAATATCAAAGCTAAATACTGTCCGCGTGGATGACGTGTGACAGCTTAGTTTGTTTACTACCGAACTGAAACAAAAGTTTTAAAACAGTTCGCAGTTCAACCTAATTACAACCATGACACCTGGCAATAAAGTAGCAAATCTTATGAATAAAATAAGAGCTCACTTTTCAAATGAGACGTTATTCACCGAGACGCATTTTTTGCGCCGACCCGACATCTAGTTGTGTATTGTTGATCGAAGACTTTTTTACTTACTTTTCATATATTTACAGGACCAAAAGCGAAAGAATTACTTCTAGAAGAGAAGAAGCGGCTCACCAACCGACTCACAGACCTGCGACAGAGTCTTACCGCCTTGACGGAGAGCGGGAAACAGCAGGCGGAACAGCTCAGGACAGCTACCATGACTCTCGCACAAATAGACGATCTGCTCAAAGCGTCGTAGAGACCAAAAGTGGAAATGCAATTTAAAATAATACAATTATATAAGTAACCAGCAGCGCCCCGCGGTTTTACCCGCGTTGTGCCCGTTCCCGTGGGAATTTCAGGATAAAAAATAGCCTATAACCTTCCCGTTGAATGTGGCTATATATTACAAAAAGAATTATTCAAATCGGACTGGTAATTCCTGAGATTACCTCGAACATACAAACTTACAAATTTTACCTCTTTATAATATTAGTATAGACTAGCTGCGCACCGCGCTGTGCCCGTTCCCGTGGGAATTTCGGGATGGAAAATAGCCTCTAGCCTTCCTGTTGAATGTGGCTATCCATTACAAAATGAATTTTTCAAATCGGACCAGTAGTTCCTGAGATTAGCGCGTTCAAACAAACAAACTCTGCAGCTTTATAATATTAGTATAGGTTATAGATTAGTATTAAGTTCCATAGATTTTAATGTAGTTCTTAACTATTATGTGAGTTTGTAAATAAATGTATTTTTTGATTTTAAGTTTTGAGTTTCATTTGATTATCCCTATTTATTACATCCTCCTCACTGTAACATACTGATGTCCTCAGTGAGGGGCCGTTCACAAAATACGTCACGCTATAATCAACTTTTTTTCACCCCCTCCCCCCTATTGTCACGCTGTGTCACACTTTCTGTGACCACCATGTAAATATTTCGTCACAAAAAATGAATCATGATAAAAATTGAGAAAAAAGTATATATTGAAAAAAATATTTAAAATCTTTTAATGAACGGCGAACATCACGTTGCCGTAGACCCCCCCGTCCCTCCTTGTCACATCTTGTCACACTCAGCAAACCCCCTCCCCCCCCTTGAACGCGAACGTATTTTGTGAACGGCCCCTGAGATGAGAGGCCTTTGCAGAACAGTAAGTAAGTATTTGAGTTCGTGTAGGTAAGTGGCCAACCCTGGTGACGGAGTGTTTAGACCGCCTAAAGCCCTCCGAAGTGGTCTGACGATTGAAACAACCGGGACAGACCACGTACCCTCCGACGCACGGTAGCGCTCAGATAGAAATGCCACTATCGGCCACCCATCCAAGTAGAGGTCGAGCTGCACGTTGCTTAACAATCGCAATGATTACTACGCTAGATACTCCTTCCATGATACAAGCCTAGAGCTTAGTTTGGGCACAGAATAATAAGTACTACAAATAGTAGTTTGGGTCTAATTAGCCCTGTTATCTATATCTATATACTAGCAGCGCCCCGCGGTTTTACCCGCGTTGTGCCCGTTCCCGTGGGAATTTCGGGATAAAATGTAGCCTATAGCCTTCCTTGATAAATAGACTATCTAACAGTGAAAGAATTATTCAAATCGGTTCAGTAGTTTCTGAGATTAGCGCGTTTAAACAAACAAACAAACAAACAAACAAAACAAACTCTTCAGCTTTATAATATTAGTATAGATATAAAACAATATAAAACAAAGACGGGTTTGTTACAACACTTATAACTCGAGATCGGCTGGATCAATTTTCATGGTTTTTGTTTCGTTGGATTTTTCTCCGCCCTGAATAGCAGAATACATTTTAATAACAATGAAAACTTGGAATAAAAATCTCAAAATTCCCACGGGAACGGGGGCGCTGCGGGTGAGACCGCGGGGCACAGCTAGTTTTTAATAAATGATTTATGATTTATGGATATACCGTCGCCTAGCAACCAAAGATAATTGACAAAACATGACATACACTAACGTAAACATTGTCAACTGTCAACGTTATCGCTGCATCCATGCAATATATTTTTATCAGAAAACGAATTAATTTCCAAAATGAGCGGTGACGGGGTATTTGTGAGACCCTCTCGAGAACCTAAAGTGGACATGATGAGAGTCCACGATTATTTGTACGGTGAGTTGATTATAAAAGATGGAATATAACGATTTTTTAGTTTCCAAGGGTCGATGTTTATTATATTTTTTCGAAAACTAAGGTACTTATTGCTTACCTGCGTCGTGCTTCGGAAGGCACGTTAAGCCGTCGGTTCCGGTTCCTTTCTACGGATAGTAGTTGTTACATGAGCCATGTCAGAGTCCTTTTGGCCAACCAGGATTGGTCAGGTTGACCGTCCACTCGATGAAGAAGAAGCTTACCTAGAATGCAAGCCGCTAGGCTTTTGATGTTCAACAAAGATATTATATGACAAGCCCGTTGGCACAGTGGCATGTGAGAGCGCTTACTGTGTCGGGGGTTGCGGGTTCGATTCAACGGAGTAACAATATGTGAAGACATAGTTGTTGACGACATCTGTATAAATTAATTATAAATTAATTATGAATTAATTACTGTCACTGTTAGCCCGTATTGTCCCACTGCTGGGCAAAGGCCTCTCATCTCACTGAAGATATCAGTACAGTGAGGAGGATATCGTAAACACCACGCTTGCCTAATGCGGGTTGGTGATCTTAAACACGAGCCATGTTTGAAAAGTAGGAACCATATTTTCGCTCGACCTAGGAATTGAATTAATTATTTTAATTAATTAATTGGAAATTAATTGTAGATTCTGCATACATCGTGTCTGGAGCGAGGGACTACGCCAGGACTGCTTTCAGAGCCGCCATGGCGTCTGCTCAATTAGTAAGTATCACGAGCATTAATTTGGGACCCACCTAAGGTTGAATATCGTGTATCATTTGGGACCCACCTAAGGTTGAATATCGTGTAGCAAACTTACGCTTTTAGAGCTAATATTTTATCGTAATATCAATGTCATATTGTTTACCATCGATAACTTTACGTTTCTATCAAACTAAAGTTTCGACCTTATTGCATTATGAATGTTCTAACAACATTTGATGGAAATCGGTCCCAAATTAACGCTCGTGACTGTACCTCAGATCCTGAAATTATAATTGGGGCTTTTTTTCTTGATAAACTTTAAATAAATTGTTAATATGGATGTCTGTAAGTGACACACTTAACTATTTTTATCTACACTAATGTTGTAACATTCTACTTATGTTTCCAATACTTGACTTATAATTACTACTGTTATAGCGCAGACAACTAAAACACTCAATTTAAGCAATTGCACATGATGTTATAATATCCACATCGATATCGTAAAATCTCATTATAACATCGCGCCCTGCGCGGCGCGCGCCCTGCGGCCCTGCGCGCGCAGCTGCGCTCTCATTGGTTAGATTTTAATGGCGGCAAGTTCACTGTGACAATACACGTACGCGTGTTAAATGTTTCGCAATGTGTTTTGTTTTTAAAATTTTGTTTGATTAATTGCATTACTTAGTGAAGATAAAGTAGTGTATGCAACTGCATATAACACGGGTATTAAAACACTCGTTACTATTATGAAACTCGCTACGCTCGTTTCATAAACTCACACTCGTGTTTTAATACCCTTCTTTATATGACAGTTGCATAAACTACTATAATGACAACTTTAAAATGCTGTAATTATACATTAACTAGCTGCGCCCCGCGAATTCAGCCGCGTTGCACCCGTTCTCTTGGGAATTTCGGGATAAAATGTATCCCATGTGTTATTCTGATGTATAACCTATTTTACTGTAAAGTTTCATCCAAATCCGTTCTGTAGTTTTTGCGTGAAAGAGTAACAAACATACATCAATCCTCACAAACTTTCGCATTTATAATATTAAGTAGGATAATAATTATGTTGTAGCTGTAGACACGCTACTATTATAAAGAGGAAAGATTTGTATTTTTGTATGTATGTTTGTAATGAATGAACTCAAAATCTACCTGACCGATTTGAATAATTCTTTTTGTAACGGATAGACATATTCAACGGGAAGGTTATAGGCTATTTTTTATCCCAAAATTCCCACGGGAAAGGGCGCAACGCGGGTAAAACAGCGAGGTGCTGCTAGTTTTAAATATCTTAACAGATTATTCAACCGGAGTACAAGACCATGTTTTCTGAAATTCGGAAGTATCCCAGGATGCGGGTTGGTAAGTTTGCAAAAATAGTTGCATAAAGTTTAATAAAAAGTCTTCGTAAAAACGGCCGGACCGATCAAACAAACATAATACCGTTTTATTTTTTTTAGTCTAATCAATAGATTTTTAGTAAATCGCATACTTATTTATGATTGCCAAACAAAATATTTGCGCATGTGTGAGACGCAGTGCACTGATAGTTGCCGACCTTTGCCCAGCTCTGGGACATTACTGGCTAATTCTTACTCACTCACTCACTCACTCACTCACTCACTCACTCACTCACTCACTCACTCCCGTTACAGCTTTCGTGGTCTTGTTGTTGGAGCGCCGGATCACGATCCGATTCCGGGTTCGATTCCCGGTGGGGACAATATCTCACAAAAATCTCTTTGTGAGACTGTCCTCAGTTTGGTTAGGGCATTGCAGGCTAAATCACCTGATTGCCCGAAAAGTAAGATGATTCCGTGCTTCGGAAGGCACGTTAAGCCGTCGGTCCCGGTTACTCTCTACGGATAGTAGTCGTCACATGAGCCATGTCAGAGGCCTTTGGCGGCTCAATAACTCTGACACCAGGATTGGTCAGGGTGACCATCCACTCGATGAAGAAGAAGACTCACTCCCTCCCTCCTCCCCTCGTCCTACCTCACTTGCTTCCAGTGTACCACCCGAACTGCCGCCTGCCCGAGCACATGGATCGTTCGTACGGCGCCTACATGGCGCGGGTCTCCAGCACCAAGTGTGTCCCCTCGCCGGAGTTCCAGGGCAAAGACCGGTTCAAATTCAGCACCATGTTAGTATTTTACTATTAATTGAAACGTATGTTAATGTCATTATTATTTGTTTAAACGGGAACTTACGTACAGCGTCTCTCCCCGCACAGTGCCGGGAGAGACGCTGTCGCGAGCGCTTCACCCACCTCCTGATGAAGGTCACCGGACGTGACCGAAACGTGTTGAGGAACTCTCAACAGTAACCACCGTCGTACGTAAGTTCCCGTTTGAAAAAATAATAACAGCAATGTTAGTACTTCATGTCTATACTAATACAGCTGTCCAGCGCGGTGGTTCCACCCGCAACCCAATAGATGTCGCTAGTGTGAATCTGAACCATCCATGCTAACCAAACTCATACAAAAAAATCATTCGAATCGGTCCAGCCCTATTAAAGTTTCCTTGCAGGCCCAAGAAAATATTGGAGCTGAAGACTGTGACCCCAAACTTCGCTCCTCCGACGCCCACCCTGCCGCCGGGACACAACAAGCCCAGGAACAAAGGGACCCAGAGTCTTTACAGGTAATACTACTACTTAATATTAAAAACTTGAGAGGTGTCAAGGGACACCCGGATGGAACGAAGTTTATTTATTATCAACAAAAATAATCGTCGCGACACCACACTGTTCAATGCGAAATAGAAAGACGAAACGAAAATATCTGGCTTGCTTTCTATAAGAGAGACAGAGACAGACGGAGAAACATGCGCACGCCAGAGAGAGACAGACAGAGAAACATGCTGTCTCTCTCTAACGCAAAAAGTGTCGTTACAATTTTTCGTTTTAATTTTTTCCGTCAGCCCCCTTCCGCAACGCTCGATAAGGAACTTCGTTCCAATAAATGCGAAAGTTTGTGGGGTTGGATGTATGTATGTTTGTTACTCTTTCGCGAAAAAACTACTTGACGGATTTGTGAAGGTAGATAACATTTGAGGTGCGTTCTGAACATACAATAATGTAAAATTCTTAACTATAGCTTTGAATAAGTAAAAATAATTAATGGAATAACGCCTCGGTGGTCTAGTGGTATGTGAGCTCGCCTGCCAAGACTGAGGTCCCGGCTTCAATTCCCGGGTCGAGCGAAAAACATGTTTCCATTTCAAACATGGCTCGAGTATGAGATCACCAACCCGCATTAGGCAAGCGTGGTGATCACGCCTAATCCTCCTGACTGTACTGATAACTTCAGTGAGATGAGAGGCCTTTGCCCAGCGGTGGGACATTACTGGCTAATACTTACTGAATTACTTTTTAATTAATGTAATATCATTTTCTCCTGCGTTTCTTATAACTTACTGATACCCGCATTTAATACATAAATATATTGCTTAATTTTAAGTTATATGTCATTTCCTTACATAGTTAGGTCAAAAATGGACATTACGTGCTATATATATTAATGTAAAACCTCTATGTCATCAGTCATCACTAAGGAGTCCACTATTATGTAAAACGTTACCTCTTCCGTATTCCATCACCAAAGAGTCCCATTGGATTGATGAACAATCTCCTTTGTATGTCTTCTACAGGGAGTCTTCAGCGCAGACCATACCCTGGGGTTGTGATGCGAAGCCGGCGGAGGGGTGTGCGGAATACCCGGAAGTGTTTTATTTGGACAAGCTGCAGTGGGGTGAGATACATTCATAGTTTAACTATAGCACTAAATGTAGAACACACAGAGGTCAATGAGGGTAGCGTTAAATAAATAAAAAGACGTTTATTGCCATACTTATTACAATACAAATTAAAAATTTCGTGGCGTAGTTTGATTAAGCTGTGTTAGCTCATTGCGATTGTTAAACAACGTGCAGCTACGATATGGGTGACTTATAGAGGCATTTATATATGAGCACTACTATGCTTTAGAGGGCACGTTAAGCAGTCGGTCCCGGTTGTTTCATTCGTGAGACCATGTCGGAGACCAATTAAGTGTTTACCTACGACTTTTTTAATAATCGCTCTAAAACTAAAACACGCATATAAAGTGTTTTGTCTCTTTTACACTTTAGAAAATATCGTATGTCGGAAAGCGACAAACCATTGGATATCTATAATGCTATAGGATCCTTATATTATTGTTCTAGGTCCTGGATCTCCGTATAGAACTGGTGATTTGCCGCCGGACTTCCACACAACGGAAATTATTAACAAGTAAGACATCTTGAATTGAATATATTCTTCAGTGAGACACTGCAACAAGGTGGTCTGATGATCTGGTGAAGGCTGCAGGATCGCGGCGGATGCAGATCGCTTCCAACCGAATTACTTGGAGATCAATGAGGCCTATGTCCAGCAGTGGACCTCCTACGGCTGACTTGATGACGTTGATGATGAAAAGTGAAGTGTTTCCATAAAAATAGATTCAATCCAAAATGGGATAGCCGATAGCCACATTCAACGGGTTACAGGCTATATTTCATCCCCTGATTCCCACGGAAACGGGTACAATGCGGGTAAAACCGAGCTGCTAGTGTAAAATAAAAACGAAGTATATCTGGGCACGTAGTTTCAATTCTTCTTCTTCTTCATCGAGTGGATGGTCAACCTGACCAATCCTGGTGTCAGAGTTATTGAGCCTCCAAAGGCCTCTGACGTGGCTCGTGTAACGACTACTATCCGTAGAAAGTAACCGGGACCGACGGCTTAACGTGCCCTCCGAAGCACGGAATCATCTTACTTTTCGGGCAATCAGGTGATTCAGCCTGCAATCCCCTAACTAAACTGAGGACAGTCTCACAAAGAGATTTTTGTGACATATCCCCACCAGGAATCGTACCCGGAACCTCCGGATCGTGAGCCGGGCGCTCAAACCACAAGACCACGGAGGCTGTTAGTTTCTATTCATAGTTCGGTTTTTTCTTCGTATACAGAATGCGTCACGCCCGTGTCTGGATGGATGTAGTAGAGAAGTCACAGTTCCCTCGCTGGATGAAGAAGAGAGATGCAATCATTGGAGACGTGGAGATGAAGGATTGGATATTCAGGGAGGCTGTGAGTTTCACGTATATATACTAACTAGCAGCGCCCCGCGGTTTTACCCGCGTTGTGCCCGTTCCCGTGGGAATTTCGGGATTTTTTTTACATAAAAACCTTCCTCTTGAATCACTCTACCTATTACAAAAAACCGCATCAAAATCCGTTGCGTAATTTTAAAGATTTAAGCATACAGACGCGACTTTGTTTTATACTATGTAGTGATGATATCATAAAGTTTCTAACTTTGTTTGTCTCTGAGGGCTAATATCAGAAACTACCAATCCGATTTGAATAATTCTATTTGTAATAGATAGCCACATTCAATGGGAAGGTTATAGACTAATTTTATCCCAAAATTCCCACGGGAACGGACACAAAGCGGGTAAAACCGCGGGGCGCAGCTAGTAGTATATATAGTACCGGTTTATATATATCAGTAATCCATATCATGAAGGGTACAAGCACAACATTAATTTGTGATATAGCGTAAGATTATTCTAGATATTTCAGATTATTCTAGACATCGC
The DNA here is from genome assembly GCA_951394245.1 of Cyclophora punctaria. Taxonomy (NCBI): domain Eukaryota; kingdom Metazoa; phylum Arthropoda; class Insecta; order Lepidoptera; family Geometridae; genus Cyclophora; species Cyclophora punctaria. The sequence goes on from OX596196.1 coordinate 2,298,192, forward strand.
TTAGTCAAACTACGCCACGAGCGTTTCTGACATCTATTGTCATTGACATATTATCAACTCCTGATCTGCTGTCTATGGTAACTGCTATCTACGGTCTGGTCGAATCCTGATCTGCTATCTATGGTAACTGCTATCTATGGTCTGATCGAATCCTGATCTGCTATTATCTATGCAACTGTCATCTATTGACATTAACATATAATCAAATTCTGATCTACTACCCATGGTCCCTTCTGATTCTGCTTTGAGATTCTGCTTGGAAGTAAACTCTTCACCTCCGACCAACAGAATATATCTAGACTTAACTCTCATCGTGTTTTTTCTACCAAATGAAATGTCACCAGAAGACAGTAACAAAAACTGAATTGAATTATTGGTCCCCATAATATTATCAACTCTTGATCTCCTATCCATGGTCCTACTAGGAAATAGACGAGCTCCAAGACATCCGCCTGGAACTGCTGCATCGCATGCAGTTGCAGCAGCGCAACGAGAAGAACGGGAAGGTCAGCTTGAAGCTCGCCAAGTTGTGGAAGAACAAAAAGGAGGAGATGGAACGGAAGATCGAGCACATCAGACATTCCCGGGACAGAGGTAGGTACCATGGAGTATTTATTGGAACGAAGTTCCTTATCGCGCGTTGCGAAAGGGGGCTAGACGGAATAAAAGGTAACGACACTTTTTAGGCCAGAGAGGGACAGACAGAGAAACTTGCGTACGCCAGAGAGAGACAGACAGTCATCTCTCTGGCGTGCGCAAGTTTCTCTGTCTGTCTCTCTCTCTCTCTTATAGAAAGCAAGCTAGATATTTTCGTTTCGTCTTTCTATTTCTCATTGAACAGTGTGGTGTCGCGACGATTATTTTTGTTGATAATAAATAAACTTCGTTCCATCCGGGTGTCCCTTGACAGTTGACACCTGTCAAGTTTTTTTATTTCAGTCAAAGACAAGTATGTTTTTTATTGAAACCACGTTTACGGATACACTTCTCTTTTATTTTTCACTAGCAGCGCCCCGCGGTTTCGCCCGCGTTCTACCAGTTCCCGCAGGAATTTTGCGATAAAAAGTAGCCTATGTCCTTTCTCAGGCTCTGGAATAATTGTGCACCAAATTTCATTCAAATCGGTTCAGTAGTTTTGACGTGTAAGCGTAACAGACAGACAGACAGAGTGTAGTAATGTGAGTGAAACAGCAATACTTTAGTCGTACACAATAGTATTGCCGTTTCACTCCGCCAACGCATTGTGGCGAGCGAGACGGTAATATTATTGAGTACTAGTGAAAAAGACAGATAGATTAAGGTGACGTGAGTCCAGCAACTCGCAAAACGCGGTTTTTCCATCCAACTATTTTCATATAAATTGTCACAATTTTGATTCTAAAAAACTATAATATTAAAGTTGAGGATATATTCTAGTGGCAAAGGTATTTCAGTACACGATTAGATTAATTTCCCTCGATAGAAAAAAATCACAAAGTTGCCTCTTTTATTAATTTAAAAATAATTATTTGGCTAAAATAAACAGATTTTTCCCAAAGAAAAACAACTATAATATAGGTCGTAGCATGAGCTAGGGCATTAGGTATTTTTTTTGTAACCTTTCATTACATTCTTAAACACAATTTCAAAATACCTAATAAATTTCGAGAATTTGCCGTGTTGCGGGTGACGCGGGGCGTGATCAGTCGCGCTCAAGCGCTTGTGGAGGACGGACCTATGCCAAATATTGCTGGAGCGCGGAGATGCAAAATTTAAAACTTTTTTCGCGGTAATAAATTTGAACTATGACGGTTGCGTGAAAATAAGGTTTTAATATAAATAAGAACTGTCTGAATAATAATCCGGTCAATTTAAACCAAAAATTTAGAGTGATGTTACATAAAGTCCCAACAAGCTGAAAATCAGAAAAAAAATTCAAAACATAATTATAAACAATGTCTAAAAGTTCCCCATCATTCCCGTGTATGGAATTTTTTTTATTCAAGGTCAAAGGTAAAAAAAATGAGTTTTTCGCGATTTTCAGCAAAACGGTAAGTTTGATCATAAAAGTACCAGAGAAAATAAAAAAGCTTATAAAATTCTCTATAACTTTAATTCTATCCACTTTTTCCATATTCCAACCGTTATTGAACTACACGCTCCAGAAATGTAAAAATTAAGGACCTCGGGCAGGTAACTATGGAGCCTGCCCCAATGCTCAACAGTGACATGACCTATGTCATTTGAAAGGTATTAAAGAGTTGTACGGTAATGGTTTGGAATATGGAAAAAGTGGATAGAATTAAAGTTATAGAGAATTTTATAAGCTTTTTATTTTCTCAGGTAGGTACTTTTATGATAAATCTTACCGTTTTGCTGAAAATTGCGAAAAACACTTTTTTTTTACCTTTGACCTTGAATAAAAAAAATTCCATACACGGGAATGATGGGGAACTTTTAGACATTGTTTATAATTATATTTTGAACAATTTTCCTGATTTTCAGCTTGTTTGGACTTTATGTAACCTCGAATGTCTAAATTGACCGGAGTATTATAGATTTAGTAGATTATTGCTTTGAAAAAAAAACAAAAAAATATGTTGTGTCACAGTATAAGAATATCAGCAGATCAACTATACAGCTGCAATGTTGGTAGTGGGGATACCTAGGACAAGACTTGTCTCCTCTTGTCGATGCGGAGGTGGGAGTTTGCAACGATGCAGAGATTGCTACCATAAACAAATGTTTTAAACGATCTATAACGAAACTTAAAGCGGCAAACTAAATTCCACGCGAGCGAAGCCGCGGGCAAAAGCTAGTATTATTATAATTATTAAGTATATTATCACAAACCGGCCGGTGGAAATTTATATTATCTGCCTAGTCCTAAATAAAAGGAGTGAAATAAGAGGTATGATACAATATATTTATTTGTTTTTACTTTTGAAGGTGGCGCCACTGAAACCTAACAATACGTAGATATTCATATTTTTCAGTTTTGTGTACTTTACTGTTGTTTGTTAAAACGTGTATGAACACCGCCACTTTAAAATATTTCTGCTCGTAATATTAGACAATAAAAATGATTTCACCCAGGGTTAGACCGTTATTTTTTTTAAAACCTTTTATCTCTTTTTAGTTATTTTTCCCAAGGCTACCTACAATATAATACCAACCTTCGTAATATCTACGATTAGTTTTGCTTGATAGGCTTTTTTTACTGTAGTCACTACACTGTGGCATCTCAATGAGTGACATATTCAAACTTAGCGCGCAAACTACGCGCGAGCGGGAGATCGCCCTCGGTCGGACCGCAGGCCCCGCACCTTACCCCCTCTGTAGTAGGTAAGAGCTGGACTCACGTCACCTTAAGGTCAATGGACGAAATTCTTCCTGCTACCCGACTTTACATCTACACTAATATTATAAAGAGGAAAACTTTGTTTGTTTGGTTGTAATGAATAGGCTCAAAAACTACTGGACCGTTTTTAAAAATTCTTTCACCATTCGAAAGCTACGTTATCCACGAGTAACATAGGCTATTTTTCATCCCGAAATTCCCACAGGGTAAAACCGCGGGGCGCTGCTATTAGAAAATATAATGAGTTATCTCCTTTTATCTCCAGAGATCCGTAAACTGAAATCCCTCCATTCAAGCGGCGGGCGGCCCGGGGTGGTGGCCCGCATGCGGGCCGCACGCGGAGGCGGGAGCCGCACGCGGGCCGCCATCGACCCGGCCAGCGAGCCCAACGCGCCCATCGCGCGCCACGGGTACCAGGCCAGCAGGAGACACACGGAGATATACTACGACCCGTCGCTACTGTGTGCGTATTATATGATCATATTAAGAGAGATGCCACACGAGGAGCTGCGTTGCGCTGCGTCATCGCAGCGATGACGCTTCGACTTTAGTTCTACATACAAATCTGCCACACAGTGCGCTGAAATAACGTGGGCGACGAAGCGTGCGACGACGCTTTGACGACGCAGCGACAACGCAGTGACTTCAACGCAATGAGTGCCACACAAGCGCTGCGACGACGCAACGCAACGCAGCTTCAATATTATAAACAACTAGCCGCGCACCGCGGTATTACCCGCGTTGATTCGGTTCCCACGGGAATTTCGGGATAAAATGTATCCCATGTGTTATTCTGATGTATAACCTATATTACTGTAAAGTTTCATCCAAATCCGTTCAGTAGTTTTTGCGTGAAAGAGCAACAAACATACATCCAAACATACATCCATACATACATCCATACATACATCCATGAAGAAGAAGATCAAACCTCTTCTGAACATGAACAATCTGTCATATCTAAGCGTCTTCTCCATAGCTCTAGAAGACCACCGCATCCTATCATCTCCTCCCGAATGGCTCTACCAGTGCGGGCAGGACCTCACTCTGTCCTGCTCTGGCCACCACCTCCCGCGGGACCCTACGCAGCTGTGCGAGCGAGAGACCAAATGGAGCGAGAAGTTCTTGGAGAACCTACATAATGACTTGAAGAGTTGAGTGTTTTGTTGATAACTAGATGTGCCCCGCGGTTTTACCTGCGTTGTGCCCGTTCCCGTGGGAATTTTGGCAATTTTTATACTTACAAACCTTCTTCTTGAATCACTCCATCTGTTTAAAAAACTGCATCAAAATCCTTTACGTAGTTTTAAAGATCTAAACATACATAGGGACAGACAGACAGACAGACGGCCGCGGCGGTAAGCTACTTTGTTTTATACTATGTACAGTCAGCCAAAAATGTGGTCTACCACCCTACGGTTGAGATTCATTTGAACGTCATGAAACAACAAGGTCAATTTTCATTTAATAATAGAGGTCCAACTAAGTCACCCAATGATGTCAAATGTCAGGCATCTCAGATAACAGACAAAACGTCATAACATAATTGTGCATAGAAAAGTCAACCTTAGCAATCGATACATCTCGCAGAAACTTTTGTCAAAAGTGGTAGACCACTTTCTTGGCCGACTGTACTGATTCGGCTAATTCTGATTATGAAACAGTTGGGGAAGGTTTAAAACAAACGAAAACTATTCTATGAGCATTCGCCTGCCAAGACTGAGGTCCCGAGTTCAATTGTCAGGTCGAGTACAAACGTATTTCTTGAGACTTGTCTCGGCTTTGAGATGACCAACCCTCACTCTACTGATATCATAAGAGATGAGAGGCCTTTGCTCAGCCGTGGGATATAACAGGCCAATACCTTTTACCCCAGCCTATTGGTTTTAAACTGAAAGAATAGTGTTAATCTTCTTCTTCACCGAGTGGATGGTCACCCTGACCAATCCTGGTGTCAGAGTTATTGAGCCGCCAAAGGCCTCTGACATGGCTCATGTAACGACTACTATCCGTAGAAAGTAAGGGGACCGACGGCTTAACGTGCCCTCCGAAGCAGGAATCATCTTAATTTTCGAGCAATCAGGTGATTCAGCCTGCAATGCCCTAACCAAACCGAGGGCAGTCTCATAAAGAGATTTTTGTGAGATATTGCCCCCACCGGGAATCGAACCCGGAACCTCCGGATCGTGAGCCGAGCGCTCAGACCACAAGAGCACGGAGGCTGTTACTAGTGCTAATAACTAATGCCTCCCACCCCTCCCTTTTTACCGGTAGAAGCCCGGCTGGGCGCGGTGGTGACGAAGCGCGAGGCTCCGCTGCTGTTCCTGCGGCCGCGGAACCGCGGGCCACCGCCGCGCCCCGCCACGCCCACGGTGGAGGCGCTGCCCGACGACGCCGAGCAGAAGTACCAGGACACGCTGACGCTGCAGCGCCTCGTGCGGGGGCGAGCCGTGCAGAATCTGGTGAGATTTAATTCAATTAAAAATAACTTGAGAGGTGTCAAGGGACACCCGGATGGAACGAAGTTTATTTATTATCAACAAAAATAATCGTCGCGACACCACACTGTTCAATGCGAAATATAAAGACGAAACGAAAATATCTAGCTTGCTTTCTATAAGAGAGAGAGAGAGAGAGAGAGAGAGACAGCGCATGTTTCTCTGTCTGTCTCTCTCTGGCGTGCACATGTTTCTCGGTCTGTCTCTCTCGCGCATGTTTCTCTGTCTGTCTCTCTCTGGCGTGCGCAAGTTTCTCTGTCTGTCCCTCTCTGACCTAAAAAATGCCGTTACCATTTTTTCCGTCTAGCCCCCTTTCGCAACGCGCGATAAGGAACTTCGTTCCAAAAAATCATTTATTTTTAGCCTTCCGTACCCAAAGGGTACAAAACGGGACCCTATTACTGAGACTTCGCTGTCCGTCCGTCCGTCTGTCTCAGGCTGTATCTCAAGAACGGTGATAGCTAGACAGTTGAAATGTTCACAGATGATGTATTTCTATTGCCGCTATAACAACAAATAGATACTAAAAATAAAATAAAACAAATATTCAAGAGGGGCTCCCATACAACAAACGTGATTTTTTTTTACCCTCCGTGCGCGAATCCGACTCGCACTTGGCCGGTTACTTAACTTTTATTAACTTTCTAACGCGACAAAAGCCGTGTAAGTTGTAGAGCAGAGAGCCAGCCAGGCAGTGTGTAGGCCTAGCTTTTGTTTGAGGCTTGGCTATGTAGATCCTACGCAGTGGATGCACAGTGATGGAAGTAGGTTAGGTTGGTGGATTGCAGCAGGCGAGCAAAATCAAACGAACAGAATCACATAGCACAATAGTTATTATTGCCCAGTGAAAACAATTATGAATTACATTACATGATTAACACTATATTATGGGATATAGAAAACTAGCTTAGACGGACATGTTGTGTGGTCTATTTCAGAACAGAGAGAAAGATACAGTGCATTGCCATAAACACAGAACGGTTTCTAGAGTTAAGTCCTTGACATTGACAGATATAAAGCATAGATTTAATCATAAATCCTTACTATTAATCTCAGTATCATAGACAAGTTGAATGGTGTACAAATACATGGTTCAATATTCCAACATAAGTAACGTTTACTGTGTGTTTAAATCGTGTAAGTGTAGTAATGACTACTACTCCGTTTAACGTCACCATACCCTCTCTCAGATGTACGAAGGCAGGACGCGCGCCGCGGAACTGACCGAGGAGTTGAAGACGACGCACGGGCTGCAGACGGAGGACCGGCTGCGCATCGCGCGCGAGGAGGCTAAGGCGCGGGACCACAACGCGCTGCGCACAGAGGTGGAACAGAAGGTAACACTAGCATTGTAGTCTATTCCACGTAGTGCTCCATACTCGACAGGTCTTCTTCACCGAGTGGATGGTCAACCTGACCAATCTTGGTGTCAGATTTATTGAGCCGCCAAAGGCCTCTGCATGGCTCATGTAACGACTACTATCCGTAGAAAGTAACCGGGACCGACTTAACGTGCCTTCCGAAGCACGGAATCGTCTTACTTGTCGGGCTATCAGGTGATTCAGCCTGCAATGCCCTAACCGAACTGAGGGCAGTCTCATAAAGAGATTTTTGTGAGATATTGTCAACATCGGGATTCGAACCAGGAACCTCGGGATCGTGAGCCGGCCGCTCAAACCACAAGACCACGGAGGCTGTTACTCGACAGGTAAAATACTATTTTATTTGTTTTACAGGACGATGCTATCCAAGCGTTAGTGGACGAGCTGTGCGGCGGCGCCGTGTCCTCCGCGCTGGACTTCTTGGAGAAGGAGCTCCGGCGACTGAAGGAGGAGCGACGGCAACACGCCTTCATACTGATCGCGCGTGAGTATAGAAAAAAGAAGAAAAAAAATATAGTCTCTTGTAATTCTACTTGTAATTTGTAGGTTAAGTCGATGGCAATCGGGCGTCACAGTTGCGCTCATTTTACGTAAAAGTAGGTCTATTGTACCTATCTGTAAATTTTGTAAGAGCCTCGTCAAACACACACACACACACACAAACATCGGACGCACGCACGCACGCACGTCTTCGTAAGACCACAGATTACTAAATAGTACTACGTACAGATACTTCACTCTGTAGAAAATGTTCAAAACCTACTGCTATAATTGCCTACTCCGTCGCGTCAGCAACCGCTGCACGCTAAAATGTGCCTAAATGCTCAAGCGTACAGTTGTGATTGCTTCGCACCGCGCGATCCCACAGCGCACTGAATTGGGCCCCAGAGGGCCCGAGACCGCTCGGCCGGGCGGTAGGTAATTATAGCGCGCAAGTACATGGAGTGACGGAGGCCTGGTAAGACCATGACGAGAGCATGTCATCATCTTTTAGGCGTTCTAAAAACTCGACACCAGGGTTAGCCACTAACATAATCGAAATGAATGAATGAATCTTCTTCATCGAGTGGATGGTCGGTCACCCTGACCAGTCCTGGTGTCAGAGTTATTGAGCCGCCAAAGGCCTCTGACACGGCTCATGTAACGACTACTATCCGTAGAAAGTAACCGGGACCGACGGCTTAACGTGCCCTCCGAAGCACGGAATCATCTTACTTTTCGGGCAATCAGGTGATTCAGCCTGCAATGCTCTAACCAAACTGAGGACAGTCTCACAAAGTGAATATTTGTGAGATATCCCCACCGGGAATCGCACCCGGAACCTCCGGATCGTGAGCCGAGCGAGCGCTCAAACCACAAGACCACGGAGGCTGTTAAATGAATGAATTAACGAATACACCAATATAACATTCTGTCGATCTGTTTATCATCAGTGCGGGAGAAGATAATGCGCGAAGCGGCTGAAGCAGGCAGAAGACAGAAAGAAGAGCACAGGAGACGCGAACACGACGAGATGTTCAAACAGGTATGGAGACCGGTCGGAGGGTTAGGCGGTTGAGAAACTTCGACTGACTTACTGACCTACTCGTCAGTGCGGTAGCCAGGGGCGTCGCCAACCTGTGACTTAGGGGGGCTTAGGGGGTTCAGTTGGAGGATTTGTGGCTTATGGGGGGTGCACTTAGGAAAATTGTGGATTAGGGGGGGTTCACTTGGAGATTTGTGGCTTAGGGGGGGTTCACTTAGGAGATTTGTGGCTTAGGGGGGTTCACTAAGGAGATTTGTGGCTTAGGGGGGAGGGTCACATGGAGGATACAGTATCTTCCGTGAGACGAGAGGAAGGCTTCTCGTAGGCAGTAGGACATTACATCCTAACCGCTTTATTCATAAACGCTGTGTAACTCAAACACTGCTTCAAAGTGTTTTGTCTCCATTACTGTTCGGAAAATAGCGTATGTTGGAAAGAGACACACGGTACCATTTGATAGCTAGAATGCTGTTAATAAGGGTTTATGAATAAGACCGTCTAAAACTTTACTGTTTTCTATATTTCTCATGGCTCGGGTTGAGATCACCAACCCGCAGTAGACAAGCGTGATGATTACGACATCCTCCTCACTGTACTGATATCTTCGGTCGGATGAGAGGCCTTTGCCTAACAGCGGGACATTACATCCTTTTTGGTGTCCAGGTGGTGGGAGTAACCCAGCAGACGGTGGACGCGTACCTGCAAGAGATCGTGGCGGAGGGCGTGGAGCTCGCCGCCGAGGAGGACGCCGTGCGCGCCGCGCGTGCGCAGGCCGACCGGGTGGACCTCGCGTACAACACACACGACGCCATGTGAGTCACGGGGGGGCGGGGGGAGGTGTCAGGAGGGCGCGTGCGCAGGCCGACCGGGTGGACCTCGCGTACAACACACACGACGCCATGTGAGTCACGGGGGGGCGGGGGGAGGTGTCAGGAGGGCGCGTGCGCAAGCCGACCGGGTGGACCTCGCGTACAACACACACGACGCCATGTGAGTCACGGGGGGGCGGGGGGAGGTGTCAGGAGGGCGCGTGCGCAAGCCGACCGGGTGGACCTCGCGTACAACACACACGACGCCATGTGAGTCACGGGGGGGCGGGGGGAGGTGTCAGGAGGGCGCGTGCGCAAGCCGACCGGGTGGACCTCGCGTACAACACACACGACGCCATGTGAGTCACGGGGGGGCGGGGGGAGGTGTCAGGAGGGCGCGTGCGCAAGCCGACCGGGTGGACCTCGCGTACAACACACACGACGCCATGTGAGTCACGGGGGGGCGGGGGGAGGTGTCAGGAGGGCGCGTGCGCAAGCCGACCGGGTGGACCTCGCGTACAACACACACGACGCCATGTGAGTCACGGGGGGGCGGGGGGAGGTGTCAGGAGGGCGCGTGCGCAAGCCGACCGGGTGGACCTCGCGTACAACACACACGACGCCATGTGAGTCACGGGGGGGCGGGGGGAGGTGTCAGGAGGGCGCGTGCGCAAGCCGACCGGGTGGACCTCGCGTACAACACACACGACGCCATGTGAGTCACGGGGGGGCGGGGGGAGGTGTCAGGAGGGCGCGTGCGCAAGCCGACCGGGTGGACCTCGCGTACAACACACACGACGCCATGTGAGTCACGGGGGGGCGGGGGGAGGTGTCAGGAGGGCGCGTGCGCAAGCCGACCGGGTGGACCTCGCGTACAACACACACGACGCCATGTGAGTCACGGGGGGGCGGGGGGAGGTGTCAGGAGGGCGCGCGCGCAGGCCGACCGCGTCGACCTCGCGTACAACACACACGACGCCATGTGAGTCACGGGGGGGCGGGGGGAGGTGTCAGGAGGGCGCGTGCGCAGGCCGACCGCGTCGACCTCGCGTACAACACACACGACGCCATGTGAGTCACGGGGGGGCGGGGGGAGGTGTCAGGAGGGCGCGTGCGCAGGCCGACCGCGTCGACCTCGCGTACAACACACACGACGCCATGTGAGTCACGGGGGGGCGGGGGGAGGTGTCAGGAGGGCGCGCGCGCAGGCCGACCGCGTCGACCTCGCGTACAACACACACGACGCCATGTGAGTCACGGGGGGGCGGGGGGAGGTGTCAGGAAGGCGCGCGCGCAGGCCGACCGCGTCGACCTCGCGTACAACACACACGACGCCATGTGAGTCACGGGGGGGCGGGGGGAGGTGTCAGGAAGGCGCGCGCGCAGGCCGACCGCGTCGACCTCGCGTACAACACACACGACGCCATGTGAGTCACGGGGGGGCGGGGGGAGGTGTCAGGAAGGCGCGCGTGCAGGCCGACCGCGTCGACCTCGCGTACAACACACACGACGCCATGTGAGTCACGGGGGGGCGGGGGGAGGCGTCAGGAGGGCGCGTGCGCAGGCCGACCGCGTCGACCTCTTATTAAAACTTATTAAAACTCTAAGGCAGGTCGCTAACAGCAAAGACGAGGCGGCGGCGGCGCAGCGGCGGGGCGGCGGCGAGGCGGCGGCGTGGCGCGGGCGAAGAGGCGAATTTCGAAGCGTAGAGGCAGCGGCGTTTATGCCTCGTTTGAATGTATTCAACGCGTTGAAATTGCTAACGCATTGACATTGTCAAAATCTTTTCGTAATGCGATGTTATTGGTCGATTAACTCAGCATTAATCTACTTCTTTAATGTTAACCAGAATCTAGCTTTAACATTTTCTTGAATGCCAACCTTGAAAGCTTACATTCCTTGGTCCAGGTCGACCGCAGAACAGAACGAGACGGTGGCGGAGCTGGTGTCGCAGTGCCTGCTGCAGGGCGCGGCGCGCACGGCCGCGCGGCACCGCCTGGCGGCCGCGCAGGCGGCGCGCGCCTCCCGCGCGACTTCTCTTCTCTTCGACACGCTCGACCAGGGAAAGAAGAAGCAAGTCGGACGTGAGTACCTCTTTTTCATGTGACTGTACTAGAATAAACTGTTGTTGAGGGGAATCCTTATACATACTAACGTTAGTATATATTACTCAAAGTCTGAAAATAAACAATATTTCCTTTTCCCCCAGAGATGTGCGTGGAGTGCGGGTGTCCCCTGGACGAGCTGTGTCGCTGTCGCAACTGCCCCGAGGCGCGGCGCCCCGTCGAGACGGACGCGCGCTTCGACTACCGCAAGAAAATCATTCTCGGTCAGTACACCATACGAAGCATACAACCCAAACTTTACTACATACCCGAGTAACATAAAGTTGTATAACTAAGGCTTTTATCACCAAACAGTAATATAGTAGGCCTATAATGGTAACCATTGTGACTGCTTGTACTATAACGGTTTTCAACAGAGTGGTTTGGTTCTATAAGATAATAGAGCGTTTAAGTCCATAAATTAGCTCTTTAAATGCTTACAAACAGGACCTTACAAAAGAATATTTAAAGTGCTGCACTATAATGGGTACAAAATATACGATTATAGTACTATTTAATACTTTAGACAACCTTATTGACACTTTTATATATCTATTTGGCACTAATAAAACGTCAAAATTGCCTTTATAGTACTAGTACTGCAGCAGTATCGAAAACACTATTACAAGACAAATTTGCACTATAAAAGTACCTTGCACAACCATTTTGAAACGTTTTAGCGTTTTAAAGGCTCCCTAAACAAGGCTAGGGCGCTAGTTCTGTTAAAGCCATGAAAATTCTTCTATAGTACTAAATAGTACCAAAATGACTTTTGGTACATTTTCTACATAACTTATATTTTAAATAGCTTTATAAGTGAGTTTAGGTTACTTTTACAAGACTATTACATTAATATAAAAGCTCTAAAATTTGTAATTAATGGACTAATTAGATCTATACTAGCTTTTAAGTATCATTTATATGATAAGTACTTTATAAATGGCGGCAGAGTGTCAAATGTTTACAGAAATCTCTTAAAAAACTACAGTAGTAAGGGTTTAATAATGGATTTAATATCTCTGCGTCGGTATAAAGGGAGCGGTAGTTATAAAAATAAGATAAAGGAGCGATACACACAAGCATTATCATCAATACAACAGGCTCATTTACAAAATGTAAATACTGGCCAAGTGGTTGCAGAAAAAATGACACATGGTTCTGCACATAATATAATTATATTAATATTAGGTAGTCTTATTCATCACAAAATGATTTGGTAGGTGTGACTCGGTATGATAGCCACACACAATACAATTGCGTGCAAGTTTAAAATGTGTTTCTTGCCACGGCCATTCAAGTATATTATTACTTAAAAGTATAAAATGAAATCTCAGGAAACAACCCACGTCCAAAAGATATATATTTATTAATTGCAGGTAGGGCATCACTGAAACAAACAAATAATTTTGATTTTTGGACAACGGAACCCTAATCCGTGTTAGGTGAAAAAATGGCTGCTGTTTTTTGTCATGGTAGCACATTAGCAGCATAGTTGGAGCCAATATGTACTATAGCAGCCATTGTCGGGAGAAGTTCTTATTTTATTAATTAAAAATTAATTAAAACATGAAAGTTATGAGGGCGCATTGTCAAATTTGAAATCAGTATAATGACTTTAACGACACAATTATTTTCGCAAGTGCAAGTTACTGCAGATTTACGGTCCATCCATGAATTTATTGTAGTCGAGCATGTCATTTTAATTACATGTTACGGTTATCAACGATTCTATATAAAACATAAACTTACCGATATTTGTTTTCTTGAAGACACTCACAATATAGCGCACGAAAAAAGATCATTGGAAAATTTTACGGGGCAAAATAACACTATAAACATGTTTTGGTCACTTTTATAGAGCAAATTTATGTCAAAAACGTTGCAGATAGCGCTATTTTAGTACTAAAACGCGTTTCTAATCACTTTTACATTTCAATTACAGAGCTGATTTATCACCGTGACAGCTTTTATTTAATGTTTATAGAATAAATCAGTCATAATACTAGGGCCTAAACCGGGGTGTATAAACATGTATAGTACTATTATAGTGCTAATCATGACATTAATTAGCACGCTCTAAAGCGTTCTCAGGTCTTTTATAGTACCAGATTTTGTTACTTGGGTAGTATAAAACAAAGTCGCTATTTTTGTCTGTATGCTTAAATCATTAAAATTACGCAACGGATTTTGATGCGGTTTTTTGTAATAGGTAGAGTGATTCAAGAGGAAGGTTTTTATGTAAAAAAAATTCCCGAAATTCCCACGGGAACGGACACAACGCGGGTAAAACCGCGGGGCGCTGCTAGTATATTATATATGCGAAAGTAACTCTGTCTGTTACGCTTTCACGCCAAAACTACCAAACCGATTTGAATGAAACTTGGTACACAGTTAGTCCAGAGCCTGAGAAAGGACATAGGATACTTTTTATCGCGAAATTGTTGCGGGAACAGGTACAACGCGGGTGAAACCGCGGGGCGCGGCTTGTTTGAAATATATCAATCATGTCATAAAATATCCTATGATTGAATGAATTGAATGAATGAATCTGGTGTTGCTACGTCGAAAAATGATCCTACTTCCTACCAATATTATAAATGAGAAAGTTTGTGGGGATGGATGTATGTTTGTTACTCCTTCACGAAAAAACTACTGACCCGATTTGTATGAAACACTACAGTAATATAGGTTATACATCAGAATAACACATGGGATACATTTTATCCCGAAATTTCGGTGGGAACGGGTACAACGCGGGTAACACCGCGGGCCGCGACTAGTAATGTATAATTCTTGACTTCGAACGGCATCGCGGCCATATCCCAACACAATCTGTCACAGACCGATGAACAACTAATCTGTGGTCTCCTGCCCACAGCTCCTACGAAACCTCCGGCGAAGACGATAGGCGAACGGTTCCCACCCGCGCACGACTTCAGAGGAATGCTCAACACACTTATTGATGAAGGTGGGTCCTATGTATACCGTACTGGTTATTTAGGTTTAAGCAAACACTATACTACTAATTTTGAATTGAAACTACGTTTACGGAAGAAAATGACAGTCTGAGCACGGTTCCTGTAAAGGTACCGAAATGACAGATATAAATCGACACTATTATAGGTATATTAGTATGTTGAATTATTATTTTTGTAATGGATAGCCACATTCAACGGGAAAGTTATAGGCTACTTTTCATATCCTGAAATTCCCACGGGAACAGACAAAACGCTGCTAGTTGGATTATAAACCCCACACAAATTCACTCACGGTTAATTATACCCAAAGTAAGCTCTAAGCAAGTAATATGGAATAAACTACTACGTATAAATACACAAAGAATATATAATTGACACCCAGACGTCGTCAACAACAATGTCTTCACATATTGTTACTCAGTTGACCGACCCCGCAACCCCCGACACAGTAAGCGCTCTCACTGCCACTGTGACAACGGGCTTGTCAATTTACGATGACATAATATATTAATGAATGTTGTTCGTTCACCAGTGGTGCTGGCATCTCGTGAGCACAAGAAGACCGAACAGGAGTTGACAGAAATCGACATCGCGCTCAAACAGAAGGCCAAATTGATAATAGAAATGAATAAGTTGGTAGAACTAAGTGAGTATCTGTCCTACTAATTTTATGAATGCGAAAGTTTGTGACGATGGATGTATTTTTGTTACTCTTTCACGTAAAAACTACTGAACGGATTTGGATGAAACTTTACAGTTATATAGGTTATACATCGGAATAACACATGGGATACATTTTATCCCGTAATTCCCTCGAGAACACAGGTAAAACCGCTGTGTACTGCTAGTATTTCATAAGCTTTACTACAATCATGTCTGACACGCATATTTTATTTTAATTTTTATCAACGAAAAATTGATTTTTTTACCTTCCATTTTTCTTTGGAGAGCACGTTAAATTGTCGGTCCCAGTTGTAATCGTTAGACCATGTCGGAGGCCTTTAGGCGGTCTAAAAACTCCGACACCTGGGTTCGCCACTGCCCTACACAAACTTACTTATAGAGTAAAACTCATGTTTATTCCACTTTTTATCCCAAATTTCCCACCGTAAACTGTTGTTATCCTGAATCTCTCCAACAGTGGTAGACCGCGCCACCGGCGCCACTCACAAGCCCCTGAAGGAGATGGACTATTACCACTTTAGTCGCAGGGTCATCCCTGAGGCGCTGGACCGGGAGGATAAGGTGCAGACTGTCAGCAAGATCAGTGAGTATCATAACAAGATGAGTGAGTATCACACCCCCTGTAACAAAATGGATGAGTATCACACCCCCTGTAACAAGATGGGTGAGTATCACACCCCCTGTAACAAGATGGATGAGCATCACACCCCCTGTAACAAGATGAGTGAGTATCACACCCCCTGTAACAAGATGCGTGAATACCACACCCCCTGTAACAAAATGGATGAGTATCACACCCCCTGTAACAAGATGAGTGAGTATCACACCCCCCGTAACAATATGAGTGAGTATCACACCCCCTGTAACAAGATGAGTGAGTACCACACCCCCTGTAACAAGATGGGTGAGTACCACACCCCCTGTAACAAGATGAGTGAGTATCACACCCCCTGTAACAATATGAGTGAGTATCACACCCCCTGTGGAGTCTGTTAGGGCTGGGAAGATTCGAAGGACCTAAGTATGTAAAATTTAAGCCTGTACATAAACGATATACCCACTAGAATTTGGAAAAGATCTTTGCTCACAAAAGTAGATAAATCAAGTCCACCACCAACCTTATTGCTTCCACACGTCGTCTGTAAAGATGGATCGGCACAGAGGTTTCTGGATGGCGTGGAGATGATGGAGCAGCGTTGTAAAGTCCAAACACCAGCTAGGTATCGAAAATGGCACAGCACTGTTTGCGAGAACGTCTCACACACACAATATTGTCTGCACGGCAGGAATATGTATGAAATTCGTAATCCTGGCTATCACGGATAGCAGCTCAAGGATGAGATCACGACCGAATCAGGGCGGTCGTCCAAGGACACTGGTGATGCGCGCCCGCGCAGGCAAGGATGATGCGAGGGGGGGGGGGGGTGCCTCCACCACCGATTTCAAACGACGGCAGTCGCAGAAAAAGCGGATGGCAAACACAATTTATCTACCCTTTAGTTAAAAATGAGCAAAGATCGAACATTCCCCCCACCGAAATTATCATGATAATTTCCAGTAGATAAATGTACATGAAATAAGAAAGAAATTTCTACGGCAATGGAAATGTTGCTAATAGGCAGAATAGTGTACCTAAATATATTTTTTTTTATAAGTAATTACTAATTATACATAAGTAAATATAATAAGATGCTACATAAGTAAATATGATAAGATGAATAAGATTTATTTAGTATAGTTTATGAACTTATCAATTCGAATAAGGAAAAGGACAGATTTTATTTACCGGTCTCTTTAATAGTCCCTTTTGCGTCCTCAAAGTTAAAACACGAACTACCCCATCAGGACCATTATGAACACGTTCTACCTTGGCCCGAACCCAATTGAGTGGGCGAGTTAGATCAGATCTAATGAGAACTAAATCGCCAACCATGAGATTTGGAGAATGTGTGTGCCACTTTGCTCTTTGTTGCAATGTATGTAGGTAGTCATCGGACCATTTTTTCCAAAACGTTTGGGAAATCCTTTGAACGTATTGCCAACGTGACAGCCGGTTCACACTCACGTCTTCAACATTGTACTCGGGTACGGCGAGTAAGCTTTGACCTATTAAAAAATGACCCGGTGTTAATGTTTCAAACTCATCGGGACTGTTAGACAATGGACACAGAGGACGTGAATTTAACACTGCTTCGATTTTACAAAAGACAGTAGTGAGCTCCTCGTATGTGAGCACCTTATTTCCTACTGCCTGAAGAAGATGACGCTTGGCTGACTTAATCCCGGCTTCCCACAGTCCGCCCATCGACGCAGCTGTAGGTGGAATATTTTTCCAATCAATAGACCGAGAAGCACAGCCTTCAGCAATCGGGTCATTATATTTATTAAAAAAGATTACCACATTCTTCAAATGTTTTGCAGCGGCGACAAAATTTGTACCGTTATCTGAATGTAGGCACGAGCATAGGCCGCGTCGCGCTACAAACCTATCAAGTGTAGCTAGAAAACAATCAGCTGATAAATCGCTTAAGACTTCAATATGCACGGCCTTTGTGGAAAAGCACACAAAAAGGCACATGTAGCATTTTAGAACCTTTGTGTTGCGTTTATTACTCGATTTAATGAGGAACGGACCACCTAAGTCACAACCGACATGATCAAAAACCTTGTTAGGTATCAATCTTTCGGCGGGTAAAGTACCCATATGGGGTTGAATCGATGTAGGGTTGCATTTAAAGCATACGATGCATTTCGACAACACACTACGGATTACATTGCGCGCGGAAATTATCCAATAACGTTTACACAATATACCTTGTAATGAGCGAGGTCCTACATGTAGGTACATGACGTGAAGATAATTGATTATTAGAAAAGTTACGTGACATTTTTTAGGCAATAGCAGAGGATGTTTGCTATTGTAAGGTAGTTTAGCTTGGGATAACCTACCCCCCACCCTGAGGAAATCATGGGAATCGACGAAGGGTGCTAACTTCCGTAACGACGGAACATATTTGTTATTTTTAAGTTTATCTATTTCGTCACGAAAATAGGTATTTTGTGTAAGTTTAATTATAAGATCGTGCGACACATTCAACTCGCCAATTGATAAGGGTCCAAACAAACGTTCATTTTTTGTGAGTCTGCAGTTTTTTACAAATCGTAAACACCATGCAAGAACACGTTGAAGTTTCGTGAATGAGGAATACCTTTCAAAAAACGTTTTTGAAAAATCGTCAGTTAATGTTTGAGATAGACAGGAGAAAGTATCATTATTTGATTTTAACTCTAATATTTCCGAGTCATCTTTTATGTAAAACGGACTGATTGGCCACTGATGAACGTCATCAGCCAACCAATCTGGTCCGTGAAGCCATTGCTCGTAATCAGCTACGAGCTGAGTCGGCATGGCGCCACGCGAACAAATGTCAGCGGCATTGTTTTCGCTTCTCACGTGATACCAGCTATTCGACGGAACTACCTCCACTACTTGAGTGACACGATTAGACACAAAGGTTTGAAGTTTGTAAGGAGGTGTTTGTAACCAAGCGAGTGCAACACTGGAATCGGTCAAAGCCGTTACTTGAAAGTTTATATTATTTATATTTTTTTGAATGAATAAAATTAATTTAGATAACAAAACAGCTGACATAAGTTCGAGTCGTGGAATCGTAAGAGGTTTGATCGGTGCGACTTTACCTTTACTGATAAGTAGTCTGGTTTTCACCTTATTATTTGGGTCGACACTTCGAGCGTAAACACATGCCGCATAACCACGGGTTGATGCGTCACAAAATGCAATTAAATGTACCTCACAGAATTTCGGCATAAGCAAGTGCCGTTCGATTTTTATAGACGAGAGACTCGATAATGATGTTATATACATTGACCATTTTTCCCGCAATTGAGTTGGGAGGGACTCGTCCCAACCAAGACTAAGTTTCCACAAGTCTTGCATTATACATTTAGCGAGAAATGTGCAGGGAGATAGAAATCCAACAGGATCGAAAATACTTGCAAGAAGTTTTAGCACCGATCGTTTAGTGTAGGTATCGTCCGTCATGTTGTAGTCGAATGAAAAACAATCATCAGAGGGCAGCCATTTCAGTCCTAGTACCTTTAGTGAAGAACACACGGTGTTGTCACCAAAGTTTATAGCGACGGATTGCTCAGCGTCAATTCTTGCGAGTAACTCAGGGGAGTTACTCGCCCATTTGCGCAGGTCAAAGCGGCCGAGTTTCAATAGAGCCACGAGCTCATCCTGTAACGTACAGGCCTCGGCGAGGTCCTGTGTAGACCACAACAGGTCGTCGACAAAAAAACCTTCCATTAAAACCTTAGCAGCGTGAGGGTAATTTTTACCTTCATCTTGAGCTAACTGCTGCAAAGAGCGCACAGCTACGTAACCAGATGAGCGCAAACCGTAGGTATTCGTGAGAAGTTCGTACGTTTTGATTTCTTCAGAGGGAGATTCCCTCCAAAGAATGTGTTGATAACAGCGGTCCTCGGGAATTATAGATATCATTCTATAAAATTTAGCTAAGTATATCAGCTGTTAGGCAAATATCATACAGGCGGAAATTGAAAATAATTTTTAAAATATCGTGATGAAGCTTCCTACCTGTGAGCAATGTGTCATTTAATGACACGCCATTCGAAGTGACCGCTGAACCATCGAATACCACTCGCACGGGCGTAGTAGTACTTGAGCTTTTTACCACACAGTGGTGTGGAATTGTGTACTTACTCGGCTCTGTGCCGGTGTATGGTCGCATATGTCCGAGGTTTTCATACTCGCGCATGAACTCAACATAAGGAGTACGCAACTCAGGGGCTCGAGCGAAACGTCGCTCCAAATGGTGTAGCCTTCGCACGGCTTGGCTACGTGATTCACCGAGGGCAGCACGGTTCGGGTCGAGCAGAATAGGTGATACGTACCTACCACTCTCGTCCCTATAGTGCTGCTTAGAAAAAATCTCCTCGGCTAGTTCGTCGTGTGGGCTGAGCTTAGGGTTGTCGCACGGCGACTCCTCTAATTCCCAAAACGATTTTAAGGATGCATTGATGGTGTCACTGTCATTGGTGTACGACACCAAATTGCAAGATAATGTTGCAATGTTAGTGACATCATCGGAAGTACACGGTACTTCCATTCTTCCACACAATACGAACCCGAAGGCACTACTTAGTGCTACGGGTAGTGTGGGGCTCACGATTATTTTGTTCCCGTCGTAGATGTCAGGGAATATGTCACCTGCGAGAATAATATCAACAGGGGATTTTTTATAAAATGAGGGATCCGCCAGCAAAAGGGTTTTATAATGGTGGGAAACTTCTTCGGAAATTTCCACCGAAGGTAAGTCGGAAGTAATTTTTTGCAAAATAATAGCATCGATTTTAAACGTCGGATTTTCGGAGTGTCTCGGTTTAATGGTACATGAGGTCATGCCAAAATTCTTCACGCTGTTACCGGCTAAGCCGAAAATATTATACGGACATTTTTGTCGTGACAATCCTAATCGTTCTAAACATTCCATTGTAATAAAGTTCGATTGAGCGCCTGAATCGATAAGAACACGGCAAGCTTGCGAATTACCAAACGAGTCAATAACATTAACTATAGCAGTACCAAGTAGAACCATATAGTTCTTTATATTGTTTACGTTCGAGAATGATAGCTTCGTATGCGCGTGCGCACTATGTGTATCTATAGATCGTGCATCGATAGTATTAATTACGGTATCTAGATGCAATAACGCATGATGGCGCTGATTACAAGCAAAGCATTTGAACTGACTACGACAATCGGCAGACGAATGATTTTGTTTGAGGCAGTTGTGGCACAATTTTAAATGATCAGCACGGCTGAGTCGGTTCGCGGGTGTCAATTCACGGAATTGTTCACAGCGAAAAATCATATGATTTTGGCCACAGTGTAAACAAACCGGTTTGTTATTTACAGATTGCGTCTGTGAAGAAAAGGTTTTTCTTATGTAATTCTCACTCGTTCTTTTGTTTGAATTAGCGTTAGGTGTAGAATTCCTATTTTGCGAAACAGTAGAACTAGATTGCGAATGTTCCAAGATTTTAATATGGTTATGTACGTGAGACATCAGCTGTTCGTAAGTAGGTATAGTTTTTTGGTCAATGCTTTGTTCGAACGTCTTTCGGGTATTAGGGTCTAGCCCTTTCAATGCTATATGACAAAGTACATAGCTAGATAAATTATCGATGTTGAGAGCATTTATTGCGCGATATGAATGATCAAAAGTCTCAATAAAATTATTTAAATTGGAAGGTGACTCAGTTTTTAACGCGGGAAAATTCAACATTTTATCTAGATATTTACCTACTAGCATTCTATTGTCCTGATATTTATCAAGCAATGACTGCCATACCACTTCGTAATTACTCGATGTTATAGGCACACTTTTGACGATGCTGAGTGCGGAACCTTTTGTACACGACAGCAAATAATGAAATTTGTCTATATTGGAGATACCTCTTTGATTGTGCACCAAAGAGCAAAATGTTTCATAAAATGTTGTGAAACTTTCAATATTCCCATCAAACGTGAACAATTCTAATTTGGGTAAACGCGGCCGTACTTCGGCGTTAGAATTATCTTTAGCGCATGGAGGAACGTCCGCCATTTTGGAAGCGTGCTTTGATTTACACAGCTTTATGCGAAAGTACAGGTCATCGAAGGCCTTTAGATCGCTGTCATTGAATTGCGCATCGGGATCTAAAGTCAATTTCAAATCATAAATTTCCATGCACGTGCTTTCAAATGAATCGCGTAATGAATCAATCTCTGAGGCACGCAAGAGGAACATAATTTTAACATCCGATTGGGTATCAATTTTATTTGATAAATCAAATATTTGCTGAAGTTGAGAATAAATACGTTGCCTTTTAGCAATGGCTTTATTAATGTAGCGAGCAATTTCTAACTCCTTTTTGGAGGGAGCTTTGTCAGAGGCTTTTTCATCAGAATTAGGCATTTTGAAAACCTAAACAGTTGTGAAACTAAGACAAATGTAAATATTTAATTAAGAAACAAGCACGGCTTGTATGCACAAATTGAATAAATTGGTTACACGGCAACGTGGTTCATTCAAAATGGCGTCCTAACTAACCAACGTGGATAGAAGAACTTGAGTATGAAATTAAGTATGAGATTTACTAAGGTTAAATTATCCGGCTCGAAGGACCAAAATGTGGAGTCTGTTAGGGCTGGGAAGATTCGAAGGACCTAAGTATGTAA
Source organism: Cyclophora punctaria (assembly GCA_951394245.1). Classification (NCBI taxonomy): domain Eukaryota; kingdom Metazoa; phylum Arthropoda; class Insecta; order Lepidoptera; family Geometridae; genus Cyclophora; species Cyclophora punctaria. The sequence continues at coordinate 2,320,780 of OX596196.1, forward strand.
AATTTATGCCTGTACATAAACGATATACCCACTAGAATTTGGAAAAGATCTTTGCTCACAAAAGTAGATAAATCAAGTCCACCACCAACCTTATTGCTTCCACACGTCGTCTGTAAAGATGGATCGGCACAGAGGTTTCTGGATGGCGTGGAGATGATGGAGCAGCGTTGTAAAGTCCAAACACCAGCTAGGTATCGAAAATGGCACAGCACTGTTTGCGAGAACGTCTCACACACACAATATTGTCTGCACGGCAGGAATATGTATGAAATTCGTAATCCTGGCTATCACGGATAGCAGCTCAAGGATGAGATCACGACCGAATCAGGGCGGTCGTCCAAGGACACTGGTGATGCGCGCCCGCGCAGGCAAGGATGATGCGAGGGGGGGGGGGGGTGCCTCCACCACCGATTTCAAACGACGGCAGTCGCAGAAAAAGCGGATGGCAAACACAATTTATCTACCCTTTAGTTAAAAATGAGCAAAGATCGAACACCCCCTGTAACAAGATGAGTGAGTATCACACCCCCTGTAACAAGATGAGTGAGTATCACACCCCCTGTAACAAGATGAGTGAGTATCACACCCCCTGTAACAAGATGAGTGAGTATCACACCCCCTGTAACAAGATGAGTGAGTATCACACCCCCTGTAACAAGATGAGTGAGTATCATAACAGGATAGAATAAAAATAAATTATTTGAGTCTGTATATTAAGTAGAATCAGTTAGTTTACACACACACACACACACACACACACACATTTTGACACATAATTACGTAAACCTGCAATTTATAATTTACCCAAAGGCTAGACAACCCCCTCCCAAATCCCGCCTCACATCTCAGGGAGCTAGGAAGAACTGAAAACCAGCGCTGTGTGGACTCAGTGTCCACACAATTCAAGCTGAGTTCTTTTCCTTTTGCCTACTTCGTTAATAAGTTTTTTTATATCTTTTGTTCTTAATTATTTTCATTGTTTTATATAACTACCATTTTTAATTTTGTATTTTATTAAGTATGGCAATAAATGTCTTTTTATTTTTTTTTTATTTTAGTTAGATTTCGTTACACAAGCTTAGAGCTTACTTTGGGTTAATTGTGTGTGAATTTGTCCGGGTGTTTATAATGTATTATCATTTGTCCCACAGAGGAGCCTATGCCACTTCCTTCCGAGATCCGTCAACGACAGCTCGAGGCCAAGCTCGCGGAGACTCCCGGCGTGTGCTACTGCGTGGAGCATCAGCCTGTGTCTGTGTCCAGAAGTAAGAAAGTCGGTGAGTACAGCTAGGAATTTAGAAAACAAGCACGACACCTCGGTGGTCCAATGGTATGTGCACTCGCCTGTCGAGACTGAGGTCCCGGTTTCAAATCCCAGGTCGAGAGAATACATGTTTTCTGCTTTTCGAACATGGCTCGGGTTTGAGATCACCAACTCGTATAAGGGCGCGTGTCAATTGACGCGGAGCGAGCTGGCGGAGGAGAGAAACGGATAAATATTAACCAATAGGATTGCATTGCAAAGCGGAGAAGTGCGGAGGTCACCAATCACAGCGCATCGAATTTGTCAAAACTTTTCATGATGTGTTGTGATTGGTCAATTGGGCCCCGCTCCGCTTGGAAACGCATCTTTAGGCAAGCGTGGTGATTACGACATCCTCCTCACTGTACTGATATCTTTAGTGAGATGAGAGGCCTTTAGCCATCTGTGGGACATTACATTATCTTGGTGGATTAACCAGATTTTATAAAAGCATTGTTCCTTTTTGGGTTCTATGGTACCTTGTAGTTTGCATTATGGGAAAATTTTTTTATTGGTGAAGGTAGATAGTTTAAGCTTAATCTAAGCTCCTTTAAAAGCTACTGGTTTATTCTTCTGTGACCACGGTTCCCGTAAAAGAGCCGAAACGTCAGACAAAAACGTAAAATGAAAGCGAAGCGTATCCGTAAACGTAGCGTCAGCCGTGCCTGGTGTTACCCGCGTGTTATCCTAATGTATAAACTATATTACTGTAAAGTTTCATCCAAATCCGACCATTAGTTTCTTCGTGAAAGAGTAACAAACATACATAAATATATCCTCACAAATTTTCGCATCACTACATAGTATAAAATAAAGTCGTCTCTTTTTCGTGTCTGTTTAGTCTGTCTGTATGCTTAAATCTTTAAAATTACGCAACGGATTTTGATGCGGTTTTTTGTAATAGGTAGAGTGATTCAAGAGGAAGGTTTTTATGTAAAAAAAATCCCGAAATTCCCACGGGAACGGGCACAACGCGGGTAAAACCGCGGGGCGCTGCTAGTTTATAATATTGGTAGGATTGTTATCTGACGTTTCGGTTCCTTTACATGATCCGTGGTCACAGAGTCTTCCCTGACCACGGTCCCTGTAAAAGGAGATTCAAAATGAGTAGTGTTCGCTTAAGCTTTAGAAACCAGTACATCATGACTACTAATGTGTCTCCAGTGTTGATGGACGTGGATGGAGAGGAGCCTGAGGAAGAGAAGCCTCCTCTGCCGTCCCAGCTCCGCGTCCTAGAGGAGATGCGGCGATGCAAGTGTGACGAATCCAATGCTAGAACCACGCCCTCTGTTACTACTAGTGCGTGATTCCGTACTTATTTTATTTTATATAGTATAAAACAAAGTCGCGTCTGTTTGTCTTCTGTTTGTCTGTCTGTATGCTTAAATCTTTAAAATTACGCAACGGATTTTGATGCGGTTTTTTGTAATAGGTAGAGTGATTCAAGAGGAAGGTTTTTATGTAAAAAAATTCCCGAAATTCCCACGGGAACGGGCACAACGCGGGTAAAACCGCGGGGCGCTGCTAGTATACCTATAATAGGCACGATGACTAATTTCCAAAATCTCTTCTATGATATTCAGAAGTATCTATTATGTCTAAAATATATCATACTAGCTGTGTCCCGTGGTTTCACCCACAGCGCACCCATTCCCGTAGGAAATACGGGATAAAAAATCCTATATCCGTCTCCTGGTTTTAAGGCTACCTCCCACCAATTTTCAGCCAAATCGCTTCAGCCGTTCTCGAGTTATAAATAGTGTAACAAACACGACTTTCTTTTACATATATAGATTTCAGTAGAACCAGCTTTGTACCCTTTCCCGCGGGAATTTCGGGATAAAATGTATCCCATGTGTTATCCTAATGTATAGCCTATATTACTGTAAAGTTTCATCCAAATCCGTCTAGTAGTTTTTTTGTGAATGAGTAACAAACATACATACATCCTCACAAACTTTCACATTTATATTATTAGTAGCATTTTGTGACAGAATACGGTTACCCAAATAATTTATTTCCAGCTTTCGACGACATAGAGCTAACTGGTGGTAGTACCACCCCGGCTCCCACTGGGGAACAGAGCCCCTACGTCGCTGATGAAGACAAACCAACGGATACCTAGCCAGGAACACCGCAGTAAAGGAAAGAGGCCGTAACAGTTACATTCTTAATTTGTTCGTATAATACGGGAAATGTCACATTTGACGTGATGTCATTATGGAAAATATAACGCGGCCAATTTAAGAATGTATTTAAGGAGTTACGTCACATGTTTCATGATGTCACTTTAAGAATATAACGCGACCAATTTGAGAATGAATTTCAGGTCTTTATGCTAAATGTTACATGATGTCACTTTATGAATATAACGCGACCAATTTAAGAAAGTATTTCAGAAGCTACGTCACATGTTTCATGATGTCACTTTGAGAATATAACGCGACCAATTTGAGAATGAATTTCAGGTCTTTATGCTAAATGTTACATGATGTCACTTAGTAAATATAACGCGGCCAATTTAAGAATGTATTTAAGGAGTTACGTCACATGTTTCATGATGTCACTTTGAAAATATAACGCGACCAATTTGAGAATGAATTTCAGAGTTCATGTCATATGTTTCATGATGTCATTTTAGAAAATGTAACGCGACCAATTTGAGAATGTTTTTAAGGAGATACGTCACATGTTTCATGATGTCACTTTGAGAATATAACGCGACCAATTTGAGAATAAATTTCAGAGTTCATGTCATATGTTTCATGATGTCATTTTAGAAAATGTAACGCGACCAATTTGAGAATGTTTTTCAGGAGTTCATGTCATATGTTTCATGATGTCACTTTGTGAATATAACGTAACCAATTTGAGAATGTATTTCAGAAATTATGTCATTTTGGCAGATATAACGCGGCCAATCTGAGAATAAATGAATGAATTTCAGAAGGTTATGTCACATGTTTCATGATGTCAAAAATCATAAATCGCTGATCGCGGATGCTTAAATATCTGCTATTTCTTAGCGGAGTGTTTAATTCATCAGTCAGTATTTTATCAAACTGGCGGCTATTGCCTCAGGCCGATGTTTTCAATCGGTCAGTATTTTATTTACTTAAATGAAATCATTGAAACGCTTATTTATACAAAATATTTTGCGGATAAATCTTACCCGAGATGGTTAAAGAAATTTGGCCACAAAAGAAACGGGTCTAGTCATTCATTATCAATTTATTTAATATTTAAATATACTTGATTAATTTTTAAATCAAAGGTACAAGGAAAGTTAAAAATTTGGATACCCCCTGCGCAAAATAGACGTCAAATTTGAAACACCACTCTTGCGTCGGGGGTTAAAAAAACAACATTTTATGAATATTATAATTTGTTTATTTGCATTTGTTATGTACAATATAATATATTTAGCTTGTGCTTATAAAATTGACTATTACTAATAAATAGAAAAGTTTTTGTTCAAAGCGTGTTTTAAAAGTTTCTTAATTTAAAGTTAAATAAAAGACCATGATGTATAATTACCTTCGATCAACAATACACAACTAGATGTCGGGTCGGGGAAAAAAATACGTCTCGGTGAATAACGCCTCATTTGAAAAGTGAGCTCTTATTCATAAGATTTGCTGCTTTACTGCTAGGTGTCATGGTTGTAATTAGGTTGAACTTCGAGCTGTTTTAAAACTTTTGTTTCAGTTCGGTAGTAAACAAAATAAGCTGTCACACGTCATCCACGCGGACAGTATTTAGCTTTGATTTTGTACGTGACCCGATATCTAGTTGTGTATTGTTGATCGAGGATAATTACCTACACAAGTATGACTCAAGGACGCTCGTGAGTTACATCTAATACACGTCTAGTCTAGTCGTCTTCGGCTGGAAAATTGACGACATTGTTCCACATTTTGGGGCAAGTAAGAAACAGAGTCAATATCCACCAATCTTACAATGCGATTAAAATAAGAATAGGACCGGCCTAGCGCCATGTTGTGACGTCACAACGGGAACTTGGTATAGTGTGCAAAAAAAGCAATGTTAAAAAATATTGGCTTGTACGTACGTACGTAGCACGTACTTTTTTTGCACACTATACCAACATGGCGCTAGGCCGGTCCTATTCTTATTTTAATCGCATTGTACGTAAAAACAGAATATCGCGTAGTTTAGATTGAACATCACTCCTATTGATGCTTTGAGAATAAAAGTAGGACTCTAAGCAACTACAAAAGCTTTAAGGCCATAAGGTTAGTGTATACTAGCAGCGCCCCGCGGTTTTACCCGCGTTCTGTCCATTCCTGTGGGAATTTCGGGATGAAAACTAGCCTATGTTACTCGTGGATAATGTAGCTTTCGAATGGTGAAAGAATTTTTAAAAACGGTCCAGTAGTTTTTGAGCCTATTCATTACAAACAAAGTTTTCCTCTTTATAATATTAGTTTAGACAAAGTAGAAACAAACTCACAGCCAAGCGAAACGAATGAAGACTTAGCCTTATTCATAAATGCTTACTTACAGCATTTTAGCTGTCAAATGGTTCGTCTCTTTCCAACACACGCAATTTTCCCAAGAGCAAAAGAGACAAAACACTTTATAGCGTGTTTTAGGTATAGATTAATAACAGCATTTTAGCTGTCAAATGGTTCGTCTCTTTCCAACACACGCTATTTTTTAAAGAGCAAAAGAGACAAAACACTTTATAGCGTGTTTTAGGTATAGATTAATAACAGCATTTTAGCTGTCAAATGGTTCGTCTCTTTCCAACACACGCTATTTTTTAAAGAGCAAAAGAGACAAAACACTTTATAGCGTGTTTTAGGTATATAGATTAATAACAGCATTTTAGCTGTCAAATGGTTCGTCTCTTTCCGACACACGCTATTTTCCCAAGAGCAAAAGAGACAAAACACTTTATAGCGTGTTTTAGGTATAGATTAATAACAGCATTTTAGCTGTCAAATGGTTCGTCTCTTTCCGACACACGCAATTTTCCCAAGAGCAAAAGAGACAAAACACGTTATAGCGTGTTTTAGGTATAGATTAATAACAGCATTTTAGATGTCAAATGGTTCGTCTCTTTCCAACACACGCAATTTTCCCAAGAGCAAAAGAGACAAAACACTTTATAGCGTGTTTTAGGTATAGATTAATAACAGCATTTTAGCTGTCAAATGGTTCGTCTCTTTCCGACACACGCAATTTTCCCAAGAGCAAAAGAGACAAAACACTTTATAGCGTGTTTTAGGTATAGATTAATAACAGCATTTTAGCTGTCAAATGGTTCGTCTCTTTCCAACACACGCAATTTTCCCAAGAGCAAAAGAGACAAAACACTTTATAGCGTGTTTTAGGTATAGATTAATAACAGCATTTTAGCTGTCAAATGTTTCGTCCCTTTCCGACACACGCTATTTTTTAAAGAGCAAAAGAGACAAAACACTTTATAGCGTGTTTTAGGTATAGATTAATAACAGCATTTTAGCTGTCAAATGGTTCGTCCCTTTCCGACACACGCTATTTTCTCAAGAGCAAAAGAGACAAAACACTTTATAGCGTGTTTTAGGTATAGATTAATAACAGCATTTTAGATGTCAAATGGTTCGTCTCTTTCCAACACACGCTATTTTTTAAAGAGCAAAAGAGACAAAACACTTTATAGCGTGTTTTAGGTATAGATTAATAACAGCATTTTAGCTGTCAAATGGTTCGTCCCTTTCCGACACACGCTATTTTCTCAAGAGCAAAAGAGACAAAACACTTTATAGCGTGTTTTAGGTATAGATTAATAACAGCATTTTAGCTGTCAAATGGTTCGTCCCTTTCCGACACACGCTATTTTCTCAAGAGCAAAAGAGACAAAACACTTTATAGCGTGTTTTAGGTATAGATTAATAACAGCATTTTAGATGTCAAATGGTTCGTCTCTTTCCAACACACGCTATTTTTTAAAGAGCAAAAGAGACAAAACACTTTATAGCGTGTTTTAGGTATAGATTAATAACAGCATTTTAGCTGTCAAATGGTTCGTCTCTTTCCGACACACGCTATTTTCTCAAGAGCAAAAGAGACAAAACACTTTATAGCGTGTTTTAGGTATAGATTAATAACAGCATTTTAGATGTCAAATGGTTCGTCTCTTTCCAACACACGCTATTTTTTAAAGAGCAAAAGAGACAAAACACTTTATAGCGTGTTTTAGGTATAGATTAATAACAGCATTTTAGCAATCAAATGGTTCGTCTCTTTCCGACACACGCAATTTTCCCAAGAGCAAAAGAGACAAAACACTTTATAGCGTGTTTTAGGTATAGATTAATAACAGCATTTTAGATGTCAAATGGTTCGTCTCTTTCCAACACACGCTATTTTTTAAAGAGCAAAAGAGACAAAACACTTTATAGCGTGTTTTAGGTATAGATTAATAACAGCATTTTAGCTGTCAAATGTTTCGTCCCTTTCCGACACACGCTATTTTCCCAAGAGCAAAAGAGACAAAACACTTTATAGCGTGTTTTAGGTATAGATTAATAACAGCATTTTAGCTGTCAAATGGTTCGTCCCTTTCCGACACACGCTATTTTCCCAAGAGCAAAAGAGACAAAACACTTTATAGCGTGTTTTAGGTATAGATTAATAACAGCATTTTAGATGTCAAATGGTTCGTCTCTTTCCAACACACGCTATTTTTTAAAGAGCAAAAGAGACAAAACACTTTATAGCGTGTTTTAGGTATAGATTAATAACAGCATTTTAGCTGTCAAATGTTTCGTCCCTTTCCGACACACGCTATTTTCTCAAGAGCAAAAGAGACAAAACACTTTATAGCGTGTTTTAGGTATAGATTAATAACAGCATTTTAGCTGTCAAATGGTTCGTCCCTTTCCGACACACGCTATTTTCTCAAGAGCAAAAGAGACAAAACACTTTATAGCGTGTTTTAGGTATAGATTAATAACAGCATTTTAGCTGTCAAATGGTTCGTCCCTTTCCGACACACGCTATTTTCTCAAGAGCAAAAGAGACAAAACACTTTATAGCGTGTTTTAGGTATAGATTAATAACAGCATTTTAGATGTCAAATGGTTCGTCTCTTTCCAACACACGCTATTTTTTAAAGAGCAAAAGAGACAAAACACTTTATAGCGTGTTTTAGGTATAGATTAATAACAGCATTTTAGCTGTCAAATGTTTCGTCCCTTTCCGACACACGCTATTTTCTCAAGAGCAAAAGAGACAAAACACTTTATAGCGTGTTTTAGGTATAGATTAATAACAGCATTTTAGCTGTCAAATGGTTCGTCCCTTTCCGACACACGCTATTTTCTCAAGAGCAAAAGAGACAAAACACTTTATAGCGTGTTTTAGGTATAGATTAATAACAGCATTTTAGCTGTCAAATGTTTCGTCCCTTTCCGACACACGCTATTTTCTCAAGAGGAAAAGAGACAAAACACTTTATAGCGTGTTTTAGGTATAGATTAATAACAGCATTTTAGCTGTCAAATGGTTCGTCCCTTTCCGACACACGCTATTTTCTCAAGAGCAAAAGAGACAAAACACTTTATAGCGTGTTTTAGGTATAGATTAATAACAGCATTTTAGATGTCAAATGGTTCGTCTCTTTCCAACACACGCTATTTTTTAAAGAGCAAAAGAGACAAAACACTTTATAGCGTGTTTTAGGTATAGATTAATAACAGCATTTTAGCTGTCAAATGGTTCGTCCCTTTCCGACACACGCTATTTTCTCAAGAGCAAAAGAGACAAAACACTTTATAGCGTGTTTTAGGTATAGATTAATAACAGCATTTTAGATGTCAAATGGTTCGTCTCTTTCCAACACACGCTATTTTTTAAAGAGCAAAAGAGACAAAACACTTTATAGCGTGTTTTAGGTATAGATTAATAACAGCATTTTAGCAATCAAATGGTTCGTCTCTTTCCGACACACGCAATTTTCCCAAGAGCAAAAGAGACAAAACACTTTATAGCGTGTTTTAGGTATAGATTAATAACAGCATTTTAGATGTCAAATGGTTCGTCTCTTTCCAACACACGCTATTTTTTAAAGAGCAAAAGAGACAAAACACTTTATAGCGTGTTTTAGGTATAGATTAATAACAGCATTTTAGCTGTCAAATGTTTCGTCCCTTTCCGACACACGCTATTTTCTCAAGAGCAAAAGAGACAAAACACTTTATAGCGTGTTTTAGGTATAGATTAATAACAGCATTTTAGCTGTCAAATGTTTCGTCCCTTTCCGACACACGCTATTTTCCCAAGAGCAAAAGAGACAAAACACTTTATAGCGTGTTTTAGGTATAGATTAATAACAGCATTTTAGATGTCAAATGGTTCGTCTCTTTCCAACACACGCTATTTTTTAAAGAGCAAAAGAGACAAAACACTTTATAGCGTGTTTTAGGTATAGATTAATAACAGCATTTTAGCTGTCAAATGTTTCGTCCCTTTCCGACACACGCTATTTTCTCAAGAGCAAAAGAGACAAAACACTTTATAGCGTGTTTTAGGTATAGATTAATAACAGCATTTTAGCTGTCAAATGGTTCGTCCCTTTCCGACACACGCTATTTTCTCAAGAGCAAAAGAGACAAAACACTTTATAGCGTGTTTTAGGTATAGATTAATAACAGCATTTTAGCTGTCAAATGGTTCGTCTCTTTCCGACACACGCTATTTTCTCAAGAGCAAAAGAGACAAAACACTTTATAGCGTGTTTTAGGTATAGATTAATAACAGCATTTTAGCTGTCAAATGGTTCGTCTCTTTCCGACACACGCTATTTTCCCAAGAGCAAAAGAGACAAAACACTTTATAGCGTGTTTTAGGTATAGATTAATAACAGCATTTTAGCTGTCAAATGGTTCGTCTCTTTCCAACACACGCTATTTTCTCAAGAGCAAAAGAGACAAAACACTTTATAGCGTGTTTTAGTATATAGCGTTTATCAATAAGGCAGTTAATAATATTACACTTAATTAACGTTATGATAGGACCAATGGAAGGCGCCGGAAAATATTAATCTAATTGAAAAAAACTTGAGAGGTGTCAAGGGACACCCGGATGGAACGAAGTTTATTTATTATCAACAAAAATAATCGTCGCGACACCACACTGTCCAATGCGAAATAGAAAGACGAAACGAAAATATCTAGCTTGCTTTCTATAAGAGAGAGAGAGAGACAGACAGACAGAGAAACATGCGCGGGTGCGCATCTTCTCTGTCTGTCTCTCTCTGGCGTGCACAAGTTTCTCTGTCTGTCTCTCTCGCACATGTTTCTCTCTCTGGCGTGCGCAAGTTTCCCCGTCTGTCCCTCTCTGGCCTAAAAAGTGTCGTTACCTTTTTTTCAGTCTAGCCCCCTTTCGCAACGCGCGATAAGGAACTTCGTTCCAAAAAAATGTGTTTAATATATAAGTTTAAAAAATAGTAATGCCCACACAGCTGGGCAAATTCCTCTGATCACACTGAATGCTATAGTCTGCTTTCATAATTAGGGGTTCGCAATTGGCTAAAGAAGAATAATTTTTCGCTGTTTCGTAGTTATTTATCAAACAAGAATTTATTTTCTGTTATCGTAATCTAATACTTTTTCTTCGTACGTAGTTAATTACAAAAACTCATTCCCTTCTAAATCTCAAAGAAAATACTCAAAGTACTCGTAAATACATGCAATTCGGTAGGTTAGGGTTATTTTTTTTATAGTATCTTAGCATATCAGTACGAAAACAGTAAATAAAATCTTATTTCGTAGTTAATTACGAAACTCAATTACTAAAACAGAAAATGAAGTCTAGTTTGATAATCAATTATGAAACAGTGAAAAATAATTCATCTTTCGTAGCCGAAACTAAAATTACGAAAACGGACTAAACGCAACTGAATAATACAGTAAGAGATGTCACGCAACGCTTGCCAACTGCAGGTTGGTTCACGTCAGCAACCTTGACGTCAGCGGTGAAATAATTAATATAATATAATAATAAAACATATTTATCTGATATAATTTTTAAACTCACACGATTTGCACTCATTATACTAAATGAAACGTATTTTACTAAAATACGTTAAATTATCTAACGGGATACAGACCCGATTCATTTAGTATAATATATTTATCTGGCGACTAACATTGGGCCGCAAAATACAAGTAAAACTAACAAATTTCGTTCATATCTTAATTAATCTATACTAATATTATAAAGCTGAAGAGTTTGTTTTGTTTGTTTGTTTGTTTGTTTGTTTGTTTGTTTGTTTGTTTGTTTGTTTGTTTGTTTGTTTGTTTAAACGCGCTAATTTCAGAAACTACTGAACCGATTTGAATAATTCTTTTTGTAATGGATAACTACATTCAACGGGAAGGTTATAGGCTATTTTTTTATCCCGAAATTCCCACGGGAACGGGCACAGCGCGGGTAAAACCGCGGGGCGCCGCTAGTTAATTATAAATATTTCAAATAACTTAACAATTACATGCAAATTAATTAGTTTAGGCTTTCAAACAGTCAGATGTTTATAATTAAGAAAATTAATAGCGACTTATGAAACATGTACAAATAAGAACCTTAAATAATATACTAGCAGCGCCCCGCGCTTTTACCCTTGTTGTGCCTGTTCCCGTGGGAATTTCGGGATGAAAAATACTCAATAGTCTTCCTGTTGAATGTGGCTATCCATTACAAAAATAATTATTCAAATCGGATTGGTAGTTCTTGAGATAAACGCGTACAAACAAACAAACAAATTAAAAATCTAACTTCTCAGCTTTATTATTTAGTAGGTATATATTTTTTATTATGTTATTGCTCCCTCAACAACTATCATATATTAAACTAGCAGCGCCCCGCGATTTTACCCACTTTGTACCCGTTCCCGCGGGAATTTCGGGATGAAAAATAGCCTATGTTACTCGTGGATAATGTAGCTTTCGAATGGTGAAAGAATTTTTAAAAACGGTCCAGTAGTTTTTGAGCCTATTCATTACAACCAAACAAGCAAAGCTTTCCTCTTTATAATATTAGTGTAGATGAATACTGAAGTTACCAACTTTATTATCTTCGTATTTTTTACGACACTGACGTCAACGGCTCATACTAACAAACACTGTACAAATACAGTAGGAGCGAGTAACTACAGATCTATACTAATATTATAAAGCTGAAGAGTTTGTTTTGTTTGTTTGTTTGTTTGTTTAAACGCGCTAATCTCAGAAACTACTGAACCGATTTGAATAATTCTTTTTGTAATGGATAACTACATTCAACGGGAAGGTTATAGGCTATTTTTTTTATCCCGAAATTCCCACGGGAACGGGCACAGCGCGGGTAAAACCGCGGGGCGCCGCTAGTCAATAAATAAAAATATTTACAAAAAGAAATAGGAAATAATTAAAATAAAACAGACTTATTTTATAAGTAATAATATTACTGAAATACCGCAGTCTCTCAAACTGTTTTACGGAGCAAAGTACAGTGTATATTTTACATCACTGAGAGATCCTGACGTCAGCGGCGTAAAACTTTACCAATAATTACGACATACGTCAGCATAAGCTTATATAAATCCCACCTTTATCCAAAAAATAAAGAATATAGCTACGCTCCTCAGTTTTATCCGCTTATACTCGTTCTCATGCTAATTTCGAGATGAAAAATAGCCTATAACCGGCCCGTTGAATGTGGTAATCCATTGCAAAAAATATTGAAAGGTATTTTCTCAGAATAGCACGCTCAAACAAACAAACTGTTTAACTTCACTACATAGTATAAAACAAAGTTGCTATTTTTGTCTGTTTGTCTGTATGCTTAAATCTTTAAAATTACGCAACGGATTTTGATGCGGTTTTTTGTAATAGGTAGAGTGATTCAAGAGGAAGGTTTTTATGTATAAAAATTCCCGATATTCCCACGGGAACGGGGACAACGCGGGTAAAACCGCGGGGCGCTGCTAGTTATTTTATAAAGAACATTATTTATGTTAGCTCATTAAAATAAGTATTGTGGAGTATATAATGAAAGTTATTAAGCGGGATGGAGTTATATTGCTAGAAGTATTGCAGGCGTCAGCATCGTTGCAGCTTTGTAAGCAACCGTGAACGTATCTGAAAAGGAAACAGACATGAATAAATACACTCATGGTTAATTAGACCCAAACTATCTCTTATCTTGTACTAAGAAATCTAACTCACTGATACTACTACATATACAATACTTTCTATGAATATATAATTGTCACCCAGACGTCGTCAACTACTATGTCTTCACATATTGTTGACTCTGTTGAATCGAACCCGCAACCGACACAGCAAGCGTGAACACATGCCACTGTGACAACGGGTTTGTCTAAGATTAAATATATTTGTAAGGTAGTTTCTAGATTTTAAAACGAAAGCAATAAGATAATATCTTCTTTTGTTTTTGGCCGTGTTTTGATCGAACTGAAATATTGTCTTGGGTGTTGATTTATGCGACACAATTTTCTGTCAATTTTCTGTTTGTGACCATTAAAAAGATATTGTTTCTTTTAGGAGACATGAGTCTAATTAGGTCCTATTAAGGGGCTTGTGAGCGATTACAGATGTTTTTTTTTACAATTCCTGTCTGTCTGTTCCGGCTAATCTATGAAATGACTGGACTTTGACGGGGCTATTAGGGTGCCTGTCTATTGACGCGGAGCGATCTGACGGAGCGGAGAAATGGACAAATGTTAACCAATAGGATTGCGTAAAATATCTGACCGCAGATTTCCTGCAATCCTATTGGTTTATATTTGTCCGTTTCTCCGCTCCGCCAGCCCGGTCTGCGTCAATGGACAGGCACCCTTACTGGCAGCTGATGTAATAAAGAGTAACTTAAAATAAAAACAACATTTTTGTCTAATTCGATGCGGACGAAGACGCGGGCACAAACTAAACAATATAAGAATGAACTGCAAATTATTTACCTGTCATTGTAATAAAACCTGCCACAATGTGACATCCTTATGATTTCTGTATCTGTGGTCGCGGTTCCGGAATCAAGACCGCAGCCTCGCACCGTGATGGACTCACCAGTGTCATCTGGAAATAAATAAAATAAATAAATAAATATACCTGGACAAATTCACTCACGGTTAATTAGACCCAAAGTAAGCAAGCTCTAAGCTTGTGTTATGGAATCTAATTAACTGGTACTACTACATATACATACACAAATATTTTATAAGAATATATAATTGACACCCAGACGTCGTCACCAACAATTATGTCTGCACATATTGTTGACTCCGGGCGGGAATCGAACCCGCAACCCTCGACACAGTAAGCGCTCTCACTGCCACTGTGCCAACGGGCTTGTCATAGGGAAATAGACATGTGTCAACAACCTTACATATTTGTCAGTAAAGAGTTTTAAAGTAAACTCAAGTACCTAGGTTATTGGCCAACCCCGGTGTCGGAGGTTTTAGAAAGGATGACGACATGGTCATGGGATAACGGGAGTTAACCCGTGACCACAAGCGGTGTAATCCGGTCGAAACGTCGGGTACGTATTTTAGTAAAATACGTTAAATTATATAACGCGATACAGACCCGTTTCATCACTACATAGTATAAAACAAAGTCGCTATATTTGTCTGTTTGTCTGTATGCTTAAATCTTTAAAATTACGCAACGGATTTTGATGCGGTTTTTTGTAATAGGTAGAGTGATTCAAGAGGAAGGTTTTTATGTAAAAAAATTCCCGAAATTCCCACGGGAACGGGCACAACGCAGGTAAAACCGCGGGGCGCTGCTAGTAATATTATAAACTGTCGACACATTGTCAAGACTTCACATGATTTTGTGAGAAAGATCTTTTTACTAACATATACCTTAAACCATCTTTAAAAACGTTATTTTCTCCGTTCCAACTCAATTTCTTACATAAACATAATTAACAAGCTCAGAATACAGAAAGTACCAGAACCCGTGAGCGCGCCTAATACTGTAGCTACTCAAACTAGCCTTAAATAGTGTAGTTTGACGCGCAACCGATCAGTCACTTTGTGACCGTCGGAACGCGCTAACGTGTTTTACCCGTGACCAATTTCACGAAACTATGCCGTCTTGTGTCGTTCCTACCTGTAAAAATGCAGTGGGTCTGAAAAAGAAACAGGATGGGATCACAATTCACGTGTAAGTATCGCATTTAGGTATCGTCTTATTTAAATATTTAATTATTTTCTCAGATTTCGATTGTCATAGAGAGTGATGCGTCAATCTATGTTAGTGTTGCCAATATAAGAGTTTTGATTTACCCTTCTTTTTATTACCTACCTTTTGAGGGCTTTAATTCGTTGTAGAATATTAATAAGTAATATAATAAAAATAAACCAACTTTAAAAAAGAAAGTATAAAGCGTAAGTGTGGCTCGTATGTACCTAACCTAACAATCCTATTAAATAGTAAGTATGTTAGGATTTCTAAACAAATTTTTGGTGTGCGTGTGGGAGAAGGGGAGAGGGGGAGCTGGTATTAAATTATGTTTCTATATTAGCCATCTTAAATTTTAGCTTCCCTGCTGATGAGGAAAGGAAAGCGGTGTGGACAAAAATTATACAATGAGCATGGCTAGAACAGTTCTGGAAACCATCGAAGCGAAGCGTAGTTTGCTCGATGCATTTTGACTTAAGTTATTATTCATTTTTTATGTAACTCTTGTACCTAGCTGTAAGTTTTCCGAATACTTTAAAATAAAATAAAAATATATAATTTTTCCATCACCCCTTAAAAGTGTGCAAACATCCACCTTAACACCATGTTTTATTTAATATACATATCTATTTCTTGAGATAAAAAGGTAGGTACATAGTTATATAGAAAAGGACAATTTTTATTCTATTATCATATTACCTCCGAAACTCCCAAAATTTACCCAAAAAGTGGGCAAATAATGCGAGAGCTAACAACACTACGCGAGGGACTTTGTTCTGTTTTTGGACACAGCGTGTAGCTTGTAAATACATTTGAATGCCGTTTCTGGTACTTTCTGTATTCTGAGTTAACAAGCTCGTTCGGTCATAATCCCTCTTGTAAACTCCGTTGAAACGCAATTAGTTCGCGTCCATAGACGTTCGTGCCGTGCACGTTCGTGCCGTCGACACGAGCAGTCGTGTCGTAACTGCTGACTCGATGTTCGACTGAATCAACGTTTTTGCCACCTAATAAAATGGCAGTTACTTATATGAAGGACTTTCTGCCCTCCGCGGCTCTGGATGGGATCGTCCTCAAGGATCTAGTGAGGGATTATTCGCTCCTTAGAGCTGAGGTCACCGCCATTCAAGCCAAACTGGAGGTGTCGGAACGTGTGGTCGCTGAACTAAGGACCGAGGTCGCGGCATTGCAGAATAAGCCAGTGACGTCGATATCACCGCAGTCAACACGCAACGTGACCGTGCTACGCGGTGCAAAGAATGACCGTAATTCGCCGGTCAGCATTTTTAACGCGGACAATACCGATGCGCAGGTGAATGACCGCCCGGGCCAGATGACGTCGGCCCCCCCGGCATGTATGGCAAGTAGGTCACCTCTGGGAGCCTACGTCAACACACGTCGTGGAGCACAAAATGCGTCGACGGCTAGTTTCGAATCAGCGAAACTAGGCTTGTCTCCGGCCCCTGCCCCCGCCCCCCGCTGCGCCTGCCCGTGCGCCGCGCGCCCGGCTCCTCCCTCCGCGGAGGAGTCCCCCCGTGTCGTCACGTCTACTCCTCAGCGTGACTACTCCGCCGCTGTGACCCGCCAGCGACTTACCCCGCGGAACAATTTGAGGATTGAGAGGGAAAGCGAGCACATCCGCACCGAACCCCCTCGCAGTGCGCTGCCCGCTGTGTCAACGAAGGCCCAGCCGGACAAGGATGGCTTCACTAAAGTGGAGAGGAAGAAAAAGAAGCCTCCTTGCCGCAACCAGTGTGGCAGCGCACCGACCGGACCGAGCCATCTCCTGCGTCCCGCCGTGCCTGCGACCTACATATACGTGTCTCGGCTCCACTACACCACGAAGGCTGCTGACGTCGTGGCGTACTTGGAGAAGAGGACTAACTGCCGTCTGCACGTAGAGCAGTTGGAGTCGCGCAACAAAGTGAACTTCAACTCCTTTGTTGTGCGAGTGGCAACCGCCGAGCAGGAGTTGTTCCTGAAGGAGGAGCTGTGGCCTGCGGGAGTTGTGTTCCGCAAGTTCCGCGGGCGCCGCCGACCGCCGGGCGCCGCCGACCCCGCACCGCGCACCGTCTCACGTTGCAGCAACGTGACTCGCGCGTGACCTAGTTTTAGTTTGTTTATATTATGTATGTTAGTCTTTAAGGTATTTGTTGTTTTATATGTATTTAATAATATCAGCTAGTTAGATTCCATAATACAAGCCTAGAGCTTAGTTTGGGTCTAATTAGCCCTGTTATTTAAATAAATGATTTTGATTTTTGATTTTGATAGACTAATCATAGACGCTAAACATAGACAATGTTTACGTAAAGAAGTTCGTTTTAATTATTTATTTATGATCTGTGCGGGCGACTGTGGGTTTGTTTACCCGATCTGTTTGTGAAAAGGTGGGTTTTGTGTTTGTTCCGTGTCGCTTAATTTGATGTTAGTAATCTATAATCTACACTTATAAATAAAATGGGAGTGTCTGTCTGTTTGTGATATTAAAATAACCACTTTTTGAATAAACGGCCTTTGGCGGCTCAATAACTCTGACACCAGGATTGGTCAGGTTGGCCATCCACTCGATGAAGAAGAAGAATATACGGTAGGTACATTACGTATACCAAAATAACATTTTTTACAATTTTTGTCTTTCTATCTGTTTAGTTGACCCGGTTTAATCTCTGAAATGGCTGGACCGATTTTGAGGAGACTTTTACTGGCTGATAAAATAAGAAGTTACGGAAGCTTTTTTTTGAAAAATTTCACGCAAAGTCGCGAGTACTATAATAATAACTGTTAGATAACTCACCAAAAACTCCAGCGATTTTGATGCAAGATGTGGCGGGGAACAAACCATCCCTTCCTTTCCTACCCCCCATGCAGGGCGACTCCAACATCTGCAGTGAATGGTTGTTGTGAAACGGATCGTCACACGCTGCGAACCGCCCGTTCATAGAAACGCATTTGAAGCAGTCGATACCATAGACTGGGGAGGAAAAAGTATACAATTTATTTTATGGTGAAGTTTGACGTTTGACTTAACGTACGACCTGAAATGAAATGATTCATTTAAGCCCGGTTTCCATGCGGTTTCCACTGCAAGCGGAGCGGGCTCATTAATGACTCCGTTTAATTACCATTGCGTTACTTGTATAGACGCATAACACCTCAGTCTTAACAAAAACACGTAATGGCTGCCAAATGGAGTCATTAATGGGTCCGTTCCGCTCGCAGTGGAAACCGGGCTTTAGGGTTAAAAGCGGAGCGCAGCTGTACGAAGCTCAATCGACCAATCAAAACGTAAGTATTAAAATTGTCAAACAACACATTGACATTGTCAAAATCTTTTCGTAATGCGTTGTGATTGGTTGGTTGAGCTCCGCACAGCTCCACTCCGCTTACTGAAACTAACCATAATACTTATTTTTGGGCTCAGGCCTTTGGCGGCTCAATAACTCTGACACCAGGATTGGTCAGGTTGACCATCCACTCGATGAAGATGAAGATTGGTTAGATGAGCTCCGCACGGCTTCAATGGAAACGTACTCTAAGAAAAGGTATATCCTAAGTACCTGTAGCAATCCATGATATCAAAACTAAAGCGACTACCGCAGACTGTTTTCCTTTCATTGAAAGATTCATCCTGAAACAAAAACAATAATTATGTGAGTAAACAAAATTATTCTTACACTGCAACGTTCTGCGGTTGTACCCGCACTGTACCCGTTCCCGCGGGAATTTCGGGATAAAATGTATCCCATGTGTTATTCTGATGTATAATCTATAATACTGTAAAGTTTCTGCCAAATCCGTTTAGTAGTTTTTGCGTGAAAGAGTAACAAACTTACATATATCCATCGTCAGAAACTTTCGTATTTATAACTAGCTGTGCCCTGCGGTTCACCTGCATTTTTTTCCTCATTGCTTACCGTTTAAACCTTCCCTGGACTTTCATGAATATTACAAGACCAAAATAAGCCAAATCGGTTCAGCCGTTCTCGAGTTTTAAGCAGACTAACGAACAGCAATTCATTTTTATTTATACAGGGTGTAATCGTTAAGTGTGCACAGGCGATTATTCCGTAACTATTGCAGATATCAAAAAACTTTAAACTGATATCGAAAGTACTTTACCTAATGAGTAAAATGACATTAATAACTTTTTAAAAATAAAACGAGAAATATCCAAAAAAAATACATTAATCACTCCCATACATTTTATTTCTTAGTAAGTACAAAATTTTGTATTCAAAGCATATGTTCGAAGTGACGTCCTCCTTGTGCAATACAATGACGAGCTCTAATGGCTTAATAGCCAATAATAGTGCAACCCCTTGGCCTGCCAGATCCCCGGATCTCACGCCTTGTGATTTCTTCCTATGGGGATTTGTCAAAGACCACGTGTACGCTGAGAGAGTACACAGCCTAGAAGAGTTACAGAATCGTGTACGTCGTGCAATTGCTTTAATTACTCCGCAAATGTTAAGGAAAGTTCATTTAGAAACTGTAAATAGAGCTCGTCATTGTATTGCACAAGGAGGACGTCACTTCGAACATATGCTTTGAATACAAAATTTTGTACTTACTAAGAAATAAAATGTATGGGAGTGATTAATGTATTTTTTTTGGATATGTCTCGTTTTATTTTTAAAAAGTTATTAATGTCATTTTACTCATTAGGTAAAGTCCTTTCGATATCAGTTTAAAGTTTTTTGATATCTGCAATAGTTACGGAATAATCGCCTGTGCACACTTAACGATTACACCCTGTATAGATATTAGTTTGATTCTTACATTGCAAAGTTCCACGATTTTACCCTAATGTACCCGCTCCCAAGTGAATTTTGGGATAAAAATTAGTTTGTGATATTAGCTGCAAATCCAGTTTCATAATTTTCTTATTTATAGCATTATTGTAGCCCTCGTAGCGAAGTTTGATTAAGCGATGTTAAATCATTGCGATTGCTAAGCAACATGCAGCCCGATCCCTACTAGGATGGGTGGCCGATAGTGGCATTTCTATCTGAGCGCTACCGTGCTTCGGAGGACACGTTAAATTATCGGTCCTGATCGTCAGACCATGTGGAAAGCCTTTAGGCGGTCTAAAAACTCCGTCACCAGGATTGGCCACTTCTTCTTCTTAATCGAGTGGATGGTCACCCTGACCAATCCTGGTGTCAGAGTTATTGAGCCGCCAAAGGCCTCTGACATGGCTCATGTAACGACTACTATCCGTAGAGAGTAACTAACCACTCTCAACTTACTTTCTTTCTTAGCATTATAGAAAACAAAACTATCTTATTGGAGTCGGTTTAAAATGAATAACGAACTCCATAACGTTTTGGCGCCTAAATAAACACATTAGCTAGCGTTTATATAAACATTAAAATGATTGATTTAGCGATCGTTGTATGTTGGTTTGGTTCTGATGAAAAACTCTTTCGTTTATCGATACATGCTATTTACTAGCTCATCCTCGCGGGTTCGCTTAATTAGTTAAAGGAAATTGTGGTATCTATAGTATCTCTATATATAAAAATCAATGCCACATTTCGTTGTAATTAAATTACTAATTTATTATTAATTAAATTAATTGAGTTACATATTAAATTTTAATAACTCAAGAACTCACCTATCCAAACCAAATGTTCGGACTATTTAGTAGATGGTTTATGTGAAGTTTGCACAAAATCGGTCGAGTGGTTCTTAAATTCCTATGGGAACGGGCACAACGCGGGTAAAACCGCGGGGCGCGCTAGTACTAATATATAATAAAGGTGAAGAGTTTGGCTTGTTGTTTGTTTGAACGCTATAATCACAAGAACTACTAATCCGATTTGAATTATTCTTTTTGTATTCGATAGCCATAGTTCAAGAGGAAAGTTTTATCCTGAAATTCCCGCTGTAACGGGTACAACACGTGTAAAACCGCGGGGAAAGCCGGTTTGTAACTAAAATTTAATACAAACAAATGACCGTCCATACACTTTTCTACATCTAAGTACACATTAGTGTACTTATAAAGAGGAATTATAAAGAGGAAAACTTTGTTTGTTTGGTTGTAATGAATAGGCTCAAAAACTGCTGGACCGTTTTTAAAAATTCTTTCACCATTCGAAAGCTACATTATCCACGAGTAACATAGGCTATTTTTCATCCCGAAATTCCCACAGGAATGGACACAACGCGGGTAAAACCGCGGGGCTGCTAGTCATCTATATTATTAGAAAGATTTTTGACGTCATACGCTGTTAGACTTACATAATGTTTATCAAAACCTGTCCATCTTTTGTTTTAAACACGTTACATTTATTTTATCGGTTAGTTGAAGGTTATTTATATCGATAACTAGCAGCGCCCCGCGGTTTTACCCGCGTTGTGCCCGTTCCCGTGGGAATTTCGTGATAAAATGTAGCCTATAGCCTTCCTCGATAAATAGACTAACTAACAGTGAAAGAATTATTCAAATCGGTTCAGTAGTTTCTGAGATTAGCGCGTTTAAACAAACAAACAAACAAACAAACAAACAAACAAACAAACAAACAAACAAACAAACTAAACAAACTCTTCAGCTTTATAATATTAGTATAGAAGTATAGATTTATCACTAGCAACACTCGTGGTGTAGTATGACCACGAAGCTAAAACAACTTTGTTCTAGCTTCGTGAGTATGACTGAGCGATGTTAGGTCATTGGAATTGTTAAGCAACGTGCAGCTCGACCCCTACTTGGATGGGTGGCCGATAGTGGCATTTCTATCTGAGTACTGCAGTGCGAAGGGCACGTTAAATTGTCGGCCACGATAGACCATGTCGGAGGCCTTTAGGCGGTCTAAAAACACTAGGTTTAGCCACTAACTCGAACTTACTTTATTTACTAGCAACGCCCCGCGGTTACCTGCGTTTTACCCATTCCCGTAGGAATTGAATGAATAAAATTACCTATAACCTTACTCCTAGGTGACCTAAGGGTGCGTTTACGTAAAGCGGAGTGGGGCAATGCGGCGCTCAGTTGAGAAAGCATGAAGAAGAGACTTTAACAATTTCAATGTGTTGTGTGTGATTGGGCAATCCGCTTCGCACCGCTCCGAAACGCACCTTCGTACAGTATCTATAGTCCCTAGGTAATAAGTAGTACTTATTGTACACTAGCAGCGCCCCGCGGTTTTACCCGCATTGTGCCCGTTCCCGTGGGAATTTTGGGAATTTTTATACTTAAAAATCTTCGTCTTGAATAACTCTATCTACTTATTTAAAAAAACCGCGTCAAAATCCATGCAGTAGTATTTGAGTTTATCGTGGACAAGCAGACGCGGCCGGGGCTTTGTTTTATAATATGTAGCGATAAAACCTTAATTATTTAGTACCTACTTCTACCAGCATAAATATTTCTCCAGATTAATATATCTCATCTATGTATCAAATTCCGTTTATATTCGTAACCTCATTCGTAACTACGTTTCGACGTAATTCCGTAAAACTAGAAACCTCTTTTCTTGAATACCGATTTGGTCCTAGTTTTATTTTAATAAAAGACCATGAAGTTAAAAGAAATTATAAAACAACACAAAAATAAACAAATATTAAATAAATACTCTACAAATAACCGGTTCTTAATAGCCGGAAATACCCGGTGATAATTACCTAGAAGAAAATTAAATACCTTTTATTTTTTGAAAGTCGAAATGAATACCTTTTATTTTCGAAAGGAAGTCCGAAAAAACTTACCTGTAATTGTTCCACTGTAATCTGTCAAAATCGATCGGCAGAATGCAAAGTAAACCAGGCCAACATTATAAATTAAAAAAAAGCACAACCATAGTCAATAGTTATTATTCCTTTATGTCAAATAGCACTGTTTCGTCAATTATAATAAAAATTGACTTGTATCTATGAGTTTTAGTTTGTAAAAGTAGCAAAAAGCTTATAAAACGTGTATTCTGTACAGCGAAATGATTATCGACTGAAAATAGGACGGGAAGGAAGCGTGCTGAAAGGTCAATGTTGCCAGGTTATTGAGCTTTTCGTTCCCTCGTTTTGGGGAGAATTTGACGCAGCAAATGTTTGCTTGAATAAACTTAAACTTACAATACTTAACTGTTTAAAATTTGATATTGAATTATTTGAAATTAAAATACTTAACAATAAAAATTGCTTTCTTTCAATAATTTTCTCATTTGTTTTCATTTAGTAATCGCCTATTACCACATCAGTGACCAAATGCCTTCCTCTATTATAGTAAAACTGGCATTACCCGCGGTTTCACCTGAGGGAATTTTGGGATAAAAATTAAAGAAATCTTAAGATACTTAGGGGTTAATTCATAATTCAATTTACATCAATAACACTTTTATTATTCGGGGTCCAGCAGTTTGATAAAAATGCTTTTATGAACAGAAAATATATCACATTTGTATAAATATCATATACTAGCAGCACCCAGCGGTTTTACCCGCATTGTGCCCGTTCCCGGGGGAATTTCGGGAATTTTTATACGTATAAGCCTATCTATTAATAAAAACTACATCAAAATCCGTTGCGTAGTTTTAAAGATCTAAGCATACATAGGGACAGACAGACAGCGGAAAGCGACTTTGTTGTGTACTATGTAGTGATTTATGTGAATAAAATTATGTACTAAGTGAATAAAACAATGGTGTAACCATATTCGTTTATTTTCATAGACACACTTCTATCTCTCAATTAAGTCATACTTATAAACATTCAATAAAACATTAAAATTATCAATTTTTAAGAGACTAAAAGGTTTATAAACTTTAATCATAGTATCACATTCATTTATCTTAACTATATAATTTGAACTTATTACAATAACAAAGGAATCTCCATTTTCATCAACAACATTTAACAAGTAGCAGCCATATTGGTTTTCAAAATTTCGAATTCTGAACAATGAATATTCAACTTTAGGAATTACGAAATTTGAATTTGCCGCTAAATATTTTTCATGCTGCCATAAACTGTGACATGAAGTTTCTTTTTTTATTAGTCTATTGAGGCGGTCAGCTAAACCTCCTTTCTTATACTTCTTCCTCTTTTGTTGAAAACTCTCTTGGTTGTCAGAGTTTGTGGAATAACTATTTTCTTTTTTTATAGATACTGCATTGGTCATGGAGGAACAACTTAAGACTTCAATATCTTCGGACCGGGAACTTTCTTTGGGAGTTGATATTTCACTAATAGTATTTTGACTATTACTGTCAGAGCTGAAATGGTTATCAAAAAAGCTTTTAACCTTATTTATTAAGTCTGCTTTAGAAGTGTTTTCTAGTGGTTTTCTTGTAATAATAAAGTCGTTATTTTTCTGTTCCATGTTACATGTATCTTCTGCATATGTGTTAGTTGTAGCACAACTTAAAGGTTCAATTTTTATATCTTCCTCACACTGAGACATATCCAAACTTTTTGTAATGTAGTCTCCATGGTTAAATAACTTCTTCTTCACTTTTACAGCAGATATAGGAGAACCTCTTTTGGGTGCCAATATTGGACTCTTTTGCACTAAACTCCTTGTTTTTATTATTGGTGATTTGACACTTTTGACAGTCATTTTGGCGGGATTTTCTTTTAAAGTTTGTGTTGGAATTAATATGGGAGATTTATTAGTTTCACTTACTTTTTTCTTGCACAATATTGGAGATAGTCTGTTATTTATTTGTTTATTTCTCGATGTGTCTAATATAGTAATACTTAAATTGGAAGTATTTGTAGGTGTTTTACGTTTACGTTTTCTTCGGTTGAATGATGTATTAGCTAGGATATGTTTATCTAAAGGAACTTCATTTTCATAACCACTACTTTCGCTTGACGACCAGTTTATTTCTTCCGAGTGTTCTTGTGAACTTAAAAGACGAAATTTTTGACGGAATCTATTTTCTTTCTGCATTTTTGTTTATATTACACTTAATTTTGTTTTCAAAACGGTATTATGTAATTAATTTCGATCGAATAAACAAGGAATATTGATTTGTTTGAAAAGAAATGAATGATTTTAAAAGTTTTAATGTTTATTGACGTCTTCTGTAAACTTTAATGACATTAATGTTGACATTGACAAATTAATTAAATAATCACTCAAGCTTCAACTTCCGGTCCACTTACTCAGCAAACTGAACTTTTGGTCTGTAATATTTTATTAAACATAATTTCATAACCTATATAATACAGATTTGTTTAGTTTTTACCTTAATTACAAGCCACAGTATTTAACTCTCCATACAAATTAATAAAATTAAAAAGAAAATAGTATGTAATTTAGTAATTTAAAGTATTAGTCGTGTAAACGAGGCATAAAGGTTTTCAATGTTGGTATTTTCCAGCAACGCCAACATTTGAGTTGTAATGTTGGTTTTCCTGTCAAAACCCGGCCCGGCTGCGCCGCCATGTTATTTTACTAACTTCATGCCGGTGTGCTCGCTCTCAAAACAAATAACGTGCGTGCTGCTCTCGGATTCTTGTTTATCAATAATCTCGTTAAATTCTAACTTGAATTTGCCGTTCCATTTCTATGCTTACATTGATTTAAACATTAAAAAAAGAGTAATAAGGTACAGATCTTGAGATAACTAGTAAAAAACCGGTCGTCGTCGGTATGTCGGTCGCCGCAATGGAAGTAGAACGAGTAGCTTCCGATTCGGAAAACGTGGCCGTCGACGCCGAGAAGCCAGCGACCAACGAAGGCGCCGGGGACGCGGCGACTTCCCACTCGGAGCGTCTACGTCGTAAAAATAAGAAATACGCTAGATCCAACAGCAAAGATGGCGTTACCGCGGTCACCCCGCTACCCAAGTATCGCAGCTGGAAGAATAGCCGTAGGCCCCGCAACGGACATGGCAGAGGCCTGCCTAAGAAGGGTACGTATCAACATGTCTATAGACCGGCCTTTCCAAGAATGTTCCAGAATCTGCAGTGTGAATAGAGCTGCATTTACGTAACTTTTGTTTACTACACATATTACGCAGTTACGCTTTTTTTCGGGTGGGCCCTGCCGGTTAGCGAATTAGAAACACAATAATAACTATTGTTTACACGCTAACGTTACTAAAAACGCTGCGATAAGTGCGCAGTAACTTATTATAAACATGTTGCTATGTTCTTAGAAGGTTTTCATTAATTTTATCGCTCTCTGGGTCAATATATGATTTGTTAGTTGAATGACTTATTACGCAATCCTTGATTGTAAACAACTTTCATCATCAACCAAGGCTATTTTTGTCTATGTCTCTTGCTGGCTGAATATAAATAAAACTTGGGGCGTATTACGAAAATAGGTTGAATATCAATAGATATTCGAACTCTTTGTTCGTACTTCGCATATCGCCATTTCCCGCCTCGTTTTAGGTCAAGGTCAATGTTGTTTTGGTTAAAATGGTGGGAAGGCAGTGTGTTTATCGATGAATTGTTGAGTAATACACGCTTTTATGACTAAAACATGATAAATACTAGTTATATTAGGTGTAAAAGCTATTTTATTGTGAATACTAGCAGCGGCCGACGGTTTTAACCGCGTTGTTGCAATTTTCGTGGGAATTTTAGTATGTATAGTAGTAAAGTCAATATAAAACATTGTCTTGCAGATAAGTAAGTAGTTTTATTAAAAAAAATCCAAACCAATTGGTAATTCCAGAGATAAAACAAACAAACAAAAGATAACCTATAAAATTATTGCAATAGTATAGATTATAGATGCAGTTTTTTATGAATAAAATATGCATAATATATTGCTGTATGAGGCGTAAAATCTATCAAATTGCCTTGTTATAAAGGTCACGCATTGATAATATGGTGGAATATGTATAAAATTATTGTTATTGTGATAAAAATATTTAGTAGCGGTCAGGTGCTGATAAATGTAATCTTTTGTGGTTGCTATAATACAAAACAAAATAAGTTTGTTTTGTTTAAGTAAGTATTTTGTTTGTGGCTGTAGAGCAGTTTAAAAATACCTACTTACTTATATTATAAAGAGATAATCTATACTAATATTATTAAGAGGTAAAATTTGTAAGTTTGTTTGTTTGTTCGAGGTAATCTCAGGAATTATCAGTCCGATGTGAATAATTCTTTTTGTAATAGATAGCCACATTCAACGGGAAGGTTATATGCTATTTTTCATCCCGACATTCCCACGGGAACGGGTACAACGCGGGTATAACCGCGGGGCGCTGCTAGTAATAATATATTACCTGGACAAATTCACACATGGTTAATTAAACCCAAACTAAGCTCTAGATGTTTATTTTTGGGTATTAGAAAGTGCTAATCTCTGGTACTACTTATGATTAAACTTGTTTTGTAACCTTTAATGCAAAAGAGGGAAATAAGTCTCTAGTCAGTCGGAAACACATCTTTACAGTCAAACTTATTTGCGCCCCGCGGTTTTACCCGCGTGGTCCTCGTTCCCGTGGGAACTTCGGTATGAAAATAGCCTATACTATAACCTGCCTGTTGAATGTGACAATTTAATACAAAAAGAATTATTGTAATTGCATTGGTATTTTCTTGAATTGACCTTTACAAAGTTATAAACTTCTGGTCATTATAATAATTACAATAATATAGTATCGATTACCGGCTAAGTGCGAGTCGGAATCGCGCACGGAGTGTTCCGTACTTTAAAAAACAGCAAAAGCAAAAGTTGCTCTTGCTTCACCCACCTCCTGATGAAGGTCACCGGACGTGATCGAAACGTGTTGAGGAACTCTCAACAGTAGCGTCCAGAGTACGTAAGTTCCCGTTTAAACAAATAATAATGACATTAACATACATTTCAATTAATAGTAAAATAGCCAACTGAAGTAGCAACAAAATACCTACAACAGTATACTTTCAAGTCTTTGCTTGTGTAATGATAATAATATGAATAACATAGTAACACTTGTTATTTACTTACTATGTATCTATGTAGGTGTGTCTCGTAACGATAAACTTGTGTACATAAGATTATAGTACGTAGGTACAGTTGGCAAATGAAAATGTTACACTCTGAATTCGATATTTGTCATTGTCATGTAACAAGTTATTATAAGTAGTCGTTTCGAATAGACATATAGCATAACTAGCTATATTGATGAACAAGGCTTTAAGGCTACCTTTCATCTTATAACTAGCAGCGCCCCGCGGTTTTACCCGCGTTGTGCCCGTTCCCATGGGAATTTCGGGATTTTTTTTACATAAAAACCTTCCTCTTGAATCACTCTAACTATTACAAAAAACCTCATCAAAATCCGTTGCGTAATTTTAAAGATTTAAGCATACAGACAAACAGACAAACAAACAAACAGACAAAAATAGCGACTTTGTTTTATACTATGTAGTGATTTTGGGATTCTCAATATCAGAAACTTTGAAACATTACATATTTCCATATCAAAAAATGTAAAAGTTATCTTGTTTGTGTCAACATAACATTTTATTTTATCCTTATCTAAAGATTATGCATGTTTTGTAATAATATCACAGTATATGTATTTGGATAATCCTTCTGTAGGTATAATAAAGATATGTATTAACTATCTTGGTAGCCACGGACAACCAAAATAATCACTAGAATGTTAGTTGTAGTTTTTAAGCTATTGCATAGCTTCTATCGCGGGCCTTGAGCGCGGGGACCGAATCCAGAAATTCCGTAACGAAAAAACCTTACGCTCCTCAAACATTGCCTAAGTAGTATATGCCCAGAACACAACGTTAGCGCGATGCAGACACATTCAGCACACTAACGCCATCTAGTGATTAAAAAAATAACTATGCAATAGCTTTACCGCGGCAGTCCCCGAGTGCCACACGTCTTTTTACCTGGACAAATTCACTCGTGATTAATTAGACCAAAACTAAGCTCCAAGCTTGTGTTATGGAATCTAACTAACTGATACTACTACATCATCATCATCATATCATATTGCTTTGGGTGTCCCACTGTTGGGCAAAGGCCTCCTCCCTACTACATATACATACACAAATCTATACTAGCTAATATTATAGAGAGGTAAAATTTGTAAGTTTGTTTGTTTGCATGTTCGATGTAATCTCAGGAATTATACGTCCGATTTGAATAGTTCTTTTTGTAAGATAGCCAAATTCAACGGGAAGGTTATAGGCTATTTTTATCCCGAAATTCCCACAGGAACGGGTACAACGCGGGTAACACCGCGGGGCGCTGCTAGTAACATATAAGAATATATAAAGTACCTATGTATGTGAACGAGATACCTACAGCCACTAAATTACTTTTTAACAATTACTCAATTTAAAACATTTCTTAGTAGTTTAGTGGCATTTTCTTGCCTATACATAGGTGTCAGGTTCAAATCCCAGTCGAGTGATGCTTAAATTCAATTTACTTTAACATGACTGAGTTAGAAATCACCATAGTGTATTTATGATAAGCATGGCGATGACATCCTTCTCAAGCCGTTTTTTAAACGGTTGATTATAGTAACATGCTTTCATTAAAAAGGTGTATTCTAGAACAAAGTGTTGTTACATAACTTTAATGATAGTGTCAAAGTTATTTCGGTTGCCAGTAGAAAGCCACGACTTATAGGGTTCCGTACCCAAAGGGTTAAAACGGGACCCTATTACTGAGACTTCACTGTCCGTCCGTCCGTCCGTCCGTCCGTCCGTCTGTCTGTCTGTCTGTCACCAGGCTGTATCTCAAGAACGGTGATAGCTAGACAGTTGAAATTTTCACAGATGTCGTAATTCTATTGCCGCTATAACAACAAATACTAAAAATAAAATAAAACAAATATTCAAGGGGGCTCCCATGCAACAAACGTGATTTTTTGCCGTTTTTTAAAGTACGGAACCCTCCATGCGCGAGCCCGACTCGCACTTGGCCGGTTTTTTCTTAACGTTTCTTAACTAAACATGACAACGTATACTAGTGCGTAAACATAAATCACCCTTAATACTATTTGTTTCCGTCAGGAGGCGCCGGCGGCAAGGGCGTCTGGGGCCTGCCCGGGTCCGAGCTGGTGGAAGAATACGTGGAGGATGCCAACGATCCCAACTACGACTCGGAGGCGGTCACCAACGGAGACGTGGAGTTCAGCCAGGTGATCGTGGAGCTGCCGTCGGACGAGATCATGGTAATTGGGGCATTGGGAAATTGGGGATATTTAACTAGGAGTTGAGAGATATTGAACTAGCAGAGGGAGGGCGGGGGGTATTAAGAAACCCAGTAAGGACTCGGAAGACGCGCAGTTCAGCCAAGTAAGGCGGCTGAAGTAGCAGGGGTGACGTCAACGAGTCCTACTCAAGGTCACCCTGGCGTGGGACGAAAACGCTTAAAAGGCCTATCTTCTTCTTCATCGAGTGGATGGTCAACCGGACCAATCCTGGTGTCAGAGTTATCGAGCCGCCAAAGGCCTCTGACATGGCTCATGCAACGACTACTATCCGTAGAAAGTAACTGGGACCGACGGTGATTCCGTGCCCTCCGAAGCACGGAATCATCTTACTTTTCGAGCAATCAGGTGATTCAGCTTGCAGTGCCCTAACCAAACTGAGGATTTTTGTGAGATATCCCCACCGGGAATCGAACCCGGAACCTTCGGGTCGTGAGCCGGGCGCTCAAACCACAAGAATAAGAATAAGAATAAAATAAATTTATTGCCAAAAAATTTAAAATACGTACAGAGATAAAATTAAAATATAAGGGACTCGGCAAAAGGCTGCAACTCAGCTGTTGCTGTGCGGAACGAATCCCGCACGGCGCTGGTTTTCAGTTGCCGCCTGGGGGCTGTTAATTCTGTTATTAAGCGTTTATGAATAGGCTCATAATCAAGAGTCCTTTAGGTGGCTTTGTCCAGTCCATATCAAATTCCATTCCATTAGAATTGTATCTTACTAGCAGCGCCCCGCGGTTTTACCCGCGTTGTGCCCGTTCCCGTGGGAATTTCGGGATAAAATGTAGCCTATAGCCTTCCTCGATAAATAGACTATCTAACAGTGAAAGAATTATTCAAATCGGTTCAGTAGTTTCTGAGATTAGCGCGTTTAAACAAACAAACAAACAAACAAAACAAACTCTTCAGCTTTATAATATTAGTATAGATTTCTCAAATGTACTTGAAACTAAAAGAAAAGCATTATTTCTCAGCTGAAACCTTACCCAAACAGCTATAGAAAGGTGATTCATATTGTTTTCGTTCGGTTATCTGCTTGTCCTTGACGTTTATCGGTCTATTTATAAACATACATACTCTGTACAGCACTACTACG
Organism: Cyclophora punctaria; assembly: GCA_951394245.1. NCBI lineage: Eukaryota > Metazoa > Arthropoda > Insecta > Lepidoptera > Geometridae > Cyclophora > Cyclophora punctaria. The sequence continues at coordinate 2,352,517 of OX596196.1, forward strand.
CATTTCGCTTTTAAAATCGACACCTGTGACTAAATTGTGCATTTATAGTTTTTATATTCTTGTAGCGCAGTTATTGATATTTATATGTAGCTGTGCCTGCAACTTCGAACGCGTGGAATTTAATAAAAAAATGAATTTAAAAAAAGTAGGCCAATTTAAACTGTTTATTACATGAGCTACCTGACATTAAAAGTCCCGTCAAAATCGGCCCAGCTATTTCAGAGACTAGCCGGAACTAAGAGACAGATTTTTTTTAAATAAAATGTAATTGTGATATATGCATGTATTAAAAAGCGGTTATTATATTCATCGAGTGGATGGTCACCCTGACCAATCCTGGTGACAGAGTTATTGAGCCGCCAAAGGCCTCTGACATGGCTCATGTAACGACTACTATCCGTAGAGTAGAGAGTAACCGGGACCGACGGCTTAACGTGCCCTCCGAAGCACGGAAAAAGCGGTTATTTAATATTATAAACAGGCACTCCAATCATTTATATGTATGTATATTGAATTGAAAATATCGATATATGTTAATGAACAAGTAACCCCGTAATGTACCCGTTCTGTGGGAGTTTCGGGACCAAAATAAACTTATAACCTTTTGAATGAAGCTATAGCATACAAAAATAATTATTCGAAACGGACTAGTAGTTTCAGAGATTAGCGCGTTCAAACAATCAAAACAATAAAAAATATATAATATTTAGTATTTGTTGTTATAGCGGCAATAGAAATACATCATCTGTGAAAATTTCAACTGTCTAGCTATCACCGTTCTTGAGATACAGCCTGGTGACGGACGGACGGTCCTGTTTTTACCCTTTGGGTACGGAATCCTAAAAAACAACTTCACAATCGTGCAGTAGTATTTTCTTTATCGCGAACAGACAGACAGACGCGGCCGGGACTTGTTTTATAATATCTATACTAATATTATAAAGCTGAAGAGTTTGTTTTGTTTGTTTGTTTGTTTGTTTAAACGCGCTAATCTCAGAAACTACTGAACCGATTTGAATAATTCTTTCACTGTTAGATAGTCTATTTATCGAGGAAGGCTATAGGCTACATTTTACATTCCCGAAATTCCCACGGGAACGGGCACAACGCGGGTAAAACCGCGGGCCGCTGCTAGTGTAGTGATAAGCTTATATGAATAAGGCCCTTACTGAATTTTCATTTGATTGCTACCGAACTCTCATGACCCCTACAATTGTTATGCGACAACATGTGCACCGCACTTGCATTGGCAACACGACTAGAATGTATAAATTGTTTTATTGTTGCACTGCAGATGGCCGCAGAAAAATGTGAGTTCGAGTTACTGTCGTAAGGGTTCAAGGTTGTGGTGGTACTGCGGGAATTTTGAGATAGATATTGACAGGACAAATTCACGCGGTTAATTAGAGACACAAAGTAAGCTCTAAGCTTGTATTATGGAATCTAACTCACTGATACTACTATATACATATACATATACAAAACTATACTAATATTATAAAGTGGTAAAATTTGTTTGTTTGTATGTTCGAGCTAATATCGAGAATTACCAGTCCTATTTGAATAATTCTTATTGTTTTATATAGCCATATTCAACGGGAAGGTTATAGGCTATTTTTCATCCCTAAATTCCCACGGGAACGGGCACAAGGCAGGTAAAACCGCGGGGCGCTGGTAGTGCTTTATATCACTACCACTACATATTATAAAACACAGTACCCAGCCGCGTCTGTCTGTCTGTTCGCGATAAACTCAAATACAGCACGGATTTTGACGCGGTTTTTATTAAATAGATAGAGTGATTCAAGAGGAAGGTTTATATGTGTAAACATTCCCGAAATACCCAGGGAAACGGGCACAACGCGGGTAAAACCGCGAGGCGCTGCTAGTGAATGTATAATTAACACCCAGACGTCGCGTCGTCGCCAACAACTATGTCTGCACACTACAATGTGATCATAAAATTTTATAAATAAAATTCTCGTGTCACAATGTCAGTAACCATACTCCTCCGAAACTGCTCGACCGATTCTCATGAAATTTTGTGTGCATATCGGGTAGGTCTGAGAATCGGACAACATATATTTTTCATCCCGAAATTCCCGCGGGAACGGGTATAACGCGGGTGAAACCGCGGGGCGCAGCTAGTATGTATTATATAAATTTAATAGTTTATGTTTATTAAAAGTGTGTTTGTTTGTTCTAGCGCAAAGCGGAACCAATTATCTTGGAGTATTTCGAGCACGGAGACACGCACGCTGCCTCCGAGGACTTCTTAGAGTTCATCACAGCCAAACGGACGCATCTGGTAAGGATATTAAACAAATAATAAATAAATAAAATAAATAAACATGTTTATTGCCTTTTCAAAATGTTCCAGAAAATAATGAAATCAAAACAAAACTAAATCTAATATTACTTAAAAACTAAATTTGCATAAACTTTAAAAACACAATGATAATAATAAAAAATTAAAAAAGTAATACTAAATAAAAAGGCAAATGGTGGGAGGCTCAGCTTGTGCTGGTCAAAAGTAAAACTTGCCAAACTGTAGGGTAGTTATGGAGTGAACCATGTACTTATTAACCATATTTTATTAGCACTTTAGTTTATATAAATATTATTAATATCATTACTTACCTATGTTACTAACCCTATCTACCAGAGGTTTATCTATACTTCTATACTTCTATACTATCTATACTTCTATACTTCTATACTTCTATACTAATCTATACTATTATTTACTATTATTTACTACTAGCGACCCGCCCTCGCTTCGCTTCGGGTAATCAAGATTTCACGTAGGAAAATCGGGATAAAACATTGCGCAAACATGCGCATTGTCTCCCGCAGGAATATACACAATCAAAATTTCAAGTGGGAAATTGGGGATAAAATATTACATGTCTCGCGCGAGTATATATGTATACACAATCAAGATTTCATGTGAGGAAGAATTCGGGATAATTCCTACATAGCACGTCTTCGTCGTTCGTAGTTCGTAGGTAGGTATATCCCCGCGCGCTTTGACCGCACGAAACAGTAAGTAGCCATAAGAGACCCGCCATCGAGCATTATTATTTTGTAAGCAGCGCCCCACGGTTTTACCCGCGTTGTGCCCGTTCCCGTGGGAATTTCGGGATTTTTTTACATAAAAACCTTCCTCTTGAATCACTCTACCTATTACAAAAAACCGCATCAAAATCCGTTGCGTAATTTTAAAGATTTAAGCATACAGACAAACAGACAAACAGACACGAAACAGAGACGACTTTATTTTATATAGCGACCCGCCCTCGCTTCGCTTCGGGTAATCAAGATTTCATGTAGGAAAATCGGGATAAAACATTGCGTGTCTCCCGCAGGAATATACACAATCAAAATTTCAAGTGGGAATTTGGGGATAAAATATTACATGTCTCGCGCGAGTATATATGTATACACAATCAAGATATCATGTGAGGAAGAATTCGGGATAATACCTACATAGCACGTCTTCGTCGTTCGTAGTTCGTAGGTAGGTATATCCCCGCGCGCTTTGACCGCACGAAACAGTAAGTAGCCATAAGAGACCCGCCATCGAGCATTACTATTTTGTAAGCAGCGCCCCGCGGTTTTACCCGCGTTGTGGCCGTTCCCGTGGGAATTTCGGGATTTTTTTACATAAAAACCTTCCTCTTGAATCACTCTACCTATTACAAAAAACCGCATCAAAATCCGTTGCGTAATTTTAAAGATTTAAGCATACAGACAAACAGACAAACAGACACGAAACAGAGACGACTTTATTTTATATTATGTAGTGATATTTCTCATCATAACTCTGAAACTAACTGTCCGATTTTAATAATTTAAAGAGGTACACAAAGAAACATAATTAAACTTGATTGTAGAGCCATTTATTTTGATGTAGATTCATATCATCATATGAATATCATCAACTTAAAATTACACTCCTTTTTTAACTAATTAATTTTAACTTATAACGGTTATTGTGTCTTAACTATAATAGTTAGACATATGCCCTCGCGAACTTATTTGTTCGCAATGATATGTACTTTGATTGTGTAGAACATTGTTTTTGTGTATCATCAATAGATTTAGTAGCGCACGCCAATAACCAATTTTTTTAGGCATGTTTTTCATACCTTGGGTTACATATACCCGCGTTGTGCCCGTTCCCGTGGGAATTTCGGGAATAAATATAGCCTATGTCACTCAGGGATAGTGTAGCTTTCGAATGGTGAAAGAATGTTTTAATTCGGTGCAGTAGTTTCAGAGCCTATTCGATACAAACAAACAAACAAACAAACAAACAAACAAAAAATCAAACCTTTCCTCTTTATAATATTAGTATAGAAGTATAGATTATAGATTATTTAGATTAATATTATAAAGAGGAAAGGTTTGATTTTTTGTTTGTTTGTTTGTTTCGAATAGGCTCTGAAACTACTGCACCGAATTAAAAAATTCTTTCACCATTCGAAAGCTACACTATCCCTGAGTGACATAGGCTATATTTATTCCCGAAATTCCCACGGGAACGGGCACAACGCGGGTATATGTAACCCAAGGTATGAAAAACATGCCTAAAAAAATTGGTTATTGGCGTGCGCTACTAAATCTATTGATGATACACAAAAACAATGTTCTACACAATCAAATTACATATCATTGCGAACAAATAAGTTCGCGAGGGCATATGTCTAACTATTATAGTTAAGACACAATAACCGTTTTAAGTTAAAATTAATTAGTTAAAAAAGGAGTGTAATTTTAAGTTGATGATATTCATATGATGATATGAATCTACATCAAAATAAATGGCTCTACAATCAAGGTTAATTATGTTTCTTTGTGTACCTCTTTAAATTATTAAAATCGGACAGTTAGTTTCAGAGTTATGATGAGAAATATCACTACATAGTATAAAATAAAGTCGTCTCTGTTTCGTGTCTGTTTGTCTGTATGCTTAAATCTTTAAAATTACGCAACGGATTTTGATGCGGTTTTTTTGTAATAGGTAGAGTGATTCAAGAGGAAGGTTTTTATGTAAAAAAATTCCCAAAATTCCCACGGGAACGGCCACAACGCGGGTAAAACCGCGGGGCGCTGCTTACAAAATAGTAATGCTCGATGGCGGGTCTCTTATGGCTACTTACTGTTTCGTGCGGTCAAAGCGCGCGGGGATATAGGTACCTACCTACGAACGACGAAGACGCGCTATGTAGGTATTATCCCGAATTCTTCCTCACATGAAATCTTGATTGTGTATACATATATACTCGCGCGAGACATGTAATATTTTATCCCCAATTTCCCACTTGAAATTTTGATTGTGTATATTCCTGCGGGAGACACGCAATGTTTTATCCCGATTTCATGTTTCTTTGTGTACCTCTTTAAATTATTAAAATCGGACAGTTAGTTTCAGAGTTATGATGAGAAATATCACTACATAGTATAAAATAAAGTCGTCTCTGTTTCGTGTCTGTTTGTCTGTATGCTTAAATCTTTAAAATTACGCAACGGATTCTGATGCGGTTTTTTTGTAATAGGTAGAGTGATTCAAGAGGAAGGTTTTTATGTAAAAAAATTCCCGAAATTCCCACGGGAACGGCCACAACGCGGGTAAAACCGCGGGGCGCTGCTTACAAAATAGTAATGCTCGATGGCGGGTCTCTTATGGCTACTTACTGTTTCGTGCGGTCAAAGCGCGCGGGGATATAGGTACCTACCTACGAACTACGAACGACGAAGACGTGCTATGTAGGTATTATCCCGAATTCTTCCTCACATGAAACCTTGATTGTGTATACATATATACTCGCGGGAGACATGTAATATGTTATCCCCAATTTCCCACTTGAAATTTTGATTGTGTATATTCCTGCGGGAGACACGCAATGTTTTATCCCGATTTTCCTACATGAAATCTTGATTACCCGAAGCGAAGCGAGGGCGGGTCGCTAGTCTTATATATAAAATTCTCGTGTCACAGTGTTCGTTCGCGTACTCCTCCGAAACGGCTTGACCGATTCTCATGAAATTTTGTGAGCATATTGAGTAGGTCTGAGAATCGGCCAACATCTATTTTTCATCCCGAAATTCCCGCGGGAACGGGTACAACGCGGGTGAAACCGCGGGGAGCAGCTAGTTACAAATATTATTACATTGTTGATATATTAAAGATCTTTAAACCTAAGTAATAGCGTGGTGATCACGCGTAATCCTCCTCACTGTACTGATATCTTCAGTGAGATGAGATGTCTTTGCCCAGCTGTGGGAAATTACAGGCTAAAACTTCACTTTTTTAATAGCGTTTAATGACCCACTGCTGGGCAAAGGGATTTAACTAAATATATCAGTACAGTGAGGAGGAATATGGTCGTAGCACACATATCAACTCGGAAAGGGATCGTCACCGTATCGCCTCGCCGTCAACCAGGCGTCAACCAGGCGTCAACCTATCGTAAGCGCGTCACCGTGCGATCAGCAGCTCCGAATCGACTCGGCTACGGCTAGGCGACGCCGCGCTTACGGCTCGCCGGTCGCTGGTTGACGACGGCCGGGGGCGGGAACGAAGAAACGCAAGCTAGGGTACGGAGAGTCGTAAGACAGCGTACGGAGAGACGTAAGCGCGGGTACGGCAAGTCGACCACGCACCGTACTGCGGTTTGTGAGCTTGTCCCGAGGCGAGGCGATTACGTTACGATTCCGATAAGTGTGCGTTGCAGTAGGGAGTTTCATACAAAGAATACTGAACGGCTCGAGTTGATACGTTTACGTTCCGTTTACGAGTTGATATGTGTGCTACGACCATTAGGCGTAATCACCCAGCTTGCCTAATGAGGGTTGTGGTGATCTCATATTTGTACCATTTTTGAAAAGTAAATAGGAAACTGTTTAATATATCGGAAAATTAATCTGTTGACACGGTAATTGAACCCGAGACCTCAGTTTTAGTAAATTTTCGTTATCACTACATAGTATAAAACAAAGTCGCTATTTTTGTCTGTTTGTTTGTCTGTTTGTCTGTATGCTTAAATCTTTTAAATTACGCAACGGATTTTGATGCGGTTTTTTGTAATAGGTAGAGTGATTCAAGAGGAAGGTTTTTATGTAAAAAAAATCCCGAAATTCCCACGGGAACGGGCACAACGCGGGTAAAACCGCGGGGCGCTGCTAGTTAAATAATATAATATACCCGGACAAATTCACACGCGGTTAATTAGACACAAAGTAAGCTTGTGTTATGGAATCTGACTCACTGATACTACTACATATACATTCATAAATACATTATAAGAATATATAATTGACACCCAGACGTCGTTAGTAAATTAAATATGTCTTCACATATTGTTACTCCGTTGAATCGAGCCCGCAACCCCCGACCCGACACAGTAACCGTTCTGGGTAGGTCCCATTTGTTCTATGGAACATGACGTAATAGAACAATTTGAGTAAATATTGTCCCTATTTGTACTATAGAACAGTTTGTAATTTTTGTCTCAAATTGTTCCATAGAACAAACTAAGTACATAGGTATATAAACTTCTTGAAGTTGATATGTAAACTGGCCACTCGAGAATGATTTGCTACCACTTATATATTATACTAGCAGCGCCCCGCGGTATTACCCGCGTTGTTCCCGTTCCCGTGGGAATTTCGGAATGAAAAGTAGCCTATAACCTTCCCGTTGAATGTGGCTATCCATTACAAAAAGAATTTTTCAAATCGGTTCAGTAGTTTCTGAGATTAGCGCGTTTAAACAAACAAACAAACAAACAAACAAAACAAATTATACTAAATGAAACGGGTCTGTATCGCGTTAGATAATTAAACGTATTTACTAAAATACGTACCCGACGTTTCGAGCGGATTACACCGCTCGTGGTCACGGGAGAACTCCCGTGAGTTCTCCCGTGACCACGAGCGGTGTAATCCGCTCGAAACGTCGGGTACGTATTTTAGTAAATACGTTTAATTATCTAACGCGATACAGACCCGTTTCATTTAGTATAATGAGTGCAAATCGTGTGAGTTTAAAAAGTTTGTAAACAAAACAAACTCTTCAGCTTTATAATATTAGTATAGATTATATTAGCGGTAAGAAAAATTGTTTTTAGTTTGTAAGTAGTTAAAGAAATAAGTATTGTTAAACTGCTGTTTTGTTTTTATTTTGCAAAATAAAAAAATTATGTAGGTAGCGAGTAGTTTCTTTTTTTATAGTGAACTGTACCTGGTATTAACGTCAGTGATTAATGTCATTCACGTCTTATATATCTCATCATGGAAGGTTTTGGGAAAAACTGATTCTCATTTTGTTCTATGACATGAAACTCGGGTGAAAAGGTAATGTAGTTCCATGGAAAAAATAGGGACGAAAATGTGTCATTTTGTACTATGACGTCATGTTCCATAGAACAAATGGGACCTACCCAGCGTTCTCACTGCCACTGTGACAGCGGGCTTGTATAATATATTTAGAAAGTAGATATATAATTAATCGTCCCTTATCTCTTGCAGATATGCGAGATGATAGTAGAAATCGCGCTGGACCACAAGCCGTCGCACTGTGAAATGGCCTCTGTACTCATTTCGGATCTCTATGGACGCATCTTCTCCGCTAAGGATATTGGTTATGGTAAGCATCGCTATACCGGCCCGACTTAAGAAACATAATCGTACAATAAGATTTTAATTTTTGTCTCTGTCACTCGTACACAATACTATTGCTGTTTCAGTAAGTGGCCAACCCTGGTGTCGGAGTTTTTAGACCGCCTAAAGGCCTCCGACATGGTCTAACGATGGAAACACCGGGACCGACAATTAATTAAGTGCCCTCCAAAACATGGTAGTGCTGAAATAGAAATGCCATGTTTGAATATAAAGGCTTATCTCAGGAACCACTGATCTGATTTGAATAATTCTTTTTGTAATGAATAGCCACATTCAATAAGGTGCCTTGCCTTAACAGCCTCCGTGGTCTTGTGGTTTGAGCGCCCGGCTCACGATCCGGAGGTTCCGGGTTCCATTCCCTACAACAATGTCTCTGTGCTTCGGAGGGCACGTTAAGCCGTCGGTCCCGGTTCCTTTCTACGGATAGTAGTCGTTACATGAGCCATGTCAGAGGCCTTTGGCGGCTCTATAACTCTGACACCAGGATTGGTCAGGGTGACCGTCCACTCGGTGAAGAAGACAAACCGTTTGATAGCTAAAGTGTTCTTCCGTGTTAATATAGCCCTGCATGATAATGAGAATGTGCCGGTCCCCTCAGCGTTCGAGCGGCTGCTGGAGAAGCTGCCGGACCTGACGCTGGACACGCCGGACGCGGCCGTGCTGCTGTCGAACTTCATCGCGCGCTGCGTCGCCGACGACTGCCTGCCGCCCAAGTTCGTGCAGCTGCAGGCGCAGAGGGACCTCAACGCGCCCGCCAAGTCAGTATATATCATCTACCCTAATATTATAAATGCACAAGTTTGTGAGGATAGATGTATGTTTGCTGCTCTTTCACGCAAAAACTACTGAACGGATTTGGATGAAAATTTACAGTAATATAGGTTATACATCAGAATAACACATGAGATACGTTTTATCCCAAAATTCCCGCGGGAACGGGTACAACGTGGGTGAAACCGCGGGGCGCGGCTAGTAATATATATAATATACCCAGACAAATTCACTACCGGTTAATTAGACCCAAAGTAAGCTCTAAGCTTGTGTTATGGAATCTAACTCACTGATACTACTACAAATACATACACAAATACTTTACATGAATATATAATTGACACCCAGACATACTCCATCTATACTAATATTATAAAACAGAAGGGTCTGTTTTTTTGTTGCTTTGAATGAGCAAATCTTGAAAACTACCAGTCCGATTTGATTAATTCTTTTTGTAATGGATAGCCACATTCAACGGAAAGGTTATAGGTTCCTTTTTATCCCGCAATTCCCACGGGAACGGGCACAACGCGGGCATAACCACGGGACGCGGCTAGTTTTTATTTCGACACTGCCCGCGACCATTATTTTGTGCCGCGACCTATAGTAATACGTTAATAATGTATTATTATGTTTGTTCCAGACAAGCAATCCACAGAGCCGAGACGCTGCTGTCGATGAAACAAGGACTAGTCAGATTAGATAATATTTGGGGAGTTGGCGGCGGCATCAGGTAAATATTGAACCTCTTACTCACTTGATTCATATTCATCTATACTAATATTATAAAGCTGAAGAGTTGTTTTGTTTGTTTGTTTCTTTGTTTAAACGCGCTAATCTCAGAAACTACTGAACCGATTTGAATAATTCTTTTTGTAATAGATAGCCACATTCAACGGGAAGGTTATAGGCTATTTTTCATCCCGAAATTCCTACGGGAACGGGTACAACGCGGGTAAAACCGCGGGGCGCTGCTAGTGCTTTATAATGATTGAAATGTTCGTTGTAACCGTGTTTATTATGATGTATCCATTGCGCCCCCAGGCCCGTGAAGTCGCTGATCCGTCAGGTGCAGCTGCTGCTGAAGGAGTACCTGACGGCGGGAGACCTGGCCGAGGCGATGCGCTGCGTGCGCGACCTCGAGGTGCCGCACTTCCACCACGAGCTCGTCTACGAGGTCAGCCCACGTTACACTACCAGTGCCCCAGTGTTTTACCCGCCTTGTGCCCGTTCCCGTGGAAATTTTGGGATGAAAAATACCCTATAACCCTCTTATTGAATCTATTACAAAAAGAATTATTCAAATCGGACTGATAATTCCTGAAATTACCTCGAACATACAAACAAATAAACAAACTTACAAATTTAACCTTTTTATAATATTAGTATAGATGATATATAATGTAATAACGTTGTTCACAGACAGTATTACTCGCCCTGGAGACAGTCAACTCCTCGGTGGAGGAGCAGCTGTGCACATTCCTGTATGAGTTGAGGCGGTGTGTCATCGTCTCGCCGGATCAGATGGACCGGGTAAGTCTTATTCACTATTGACGGTTTACATTGTGTATTTATGTATGTATATGTAATGGGATTACTTTGGTTTTGGTATTTGTATGTAGTATATTGATGTATTTATATGTAGGTATATGTATTGTTTTTAATAGTGGCGTACCTCTAGGCCTCGTCTGAAAATCAGCGCTGCCAGGGTCACACGATCGTGGCGGCATTACGCTGAGACGAGGCCTATTCAGACCTCACACAGTAGTTCTGTCCGTGTAATTGTTTTATATGTAATATCTGTTGTTTTCTTTTTGTCTTTGCTTTGTTTTTTCGTTTCTTGTTGTGTGATTCGTCTGAATAAATGTTTTTCTTTCTTCTTTCTTTCTTTCTTTCTTACTTTGGGTTTTTGAGGGTAGACCCTTGCTGGCTGACAAGCCCGTTGGCACAGTGGCAGTGAGAGCGATTAATAAAAGAGATGTGTATCCGTAAACGCAGTTTCAATTCAAAATATCTATCCAAATAGTAAATCTACTACAAGATTCCTTACCGACAAAGAGCTATATTATGTAAGTATATAAGTAACTAGCAGCGCCCCGCAGTTTTACCCGCGTTGTGCCTGTTCCCGTGGGAATTTCGGGAATTTTTTTACATAAAAACCTTCCTCTTGTATCACTCTACCTATTACAAAAAACCGCTTTTAATTCTAATTTTAAAGATTTAAGCATACAGACAAACAGAAGACAAACAGACGTGACTTTGTTTTATACTATGTAGTGATTATATGATTGAGTAATCGATTGCTCCTGAAGAGGAAAAAGGTTTAGTAATTTTATTTCATTCTTACCCTATCTCTAAACCTTTTTCCTCTTCAGAAGCAATCGTCTTCGGCTGGAAAATTGACGACATTTAACCACATTTTGTGCCAATCCAAAAAAAATAGAGTATACAAGTAAGTTCTTTCCCACAGGGTTTCCTGCGAGTGCTGGAAGACATGAGCGACATAGTGCTGGACGTGCCGCTGGCGTACATCATGCTGGACCGGTTCATGGAGCGCTGCCAGCGCCGCTTCCGGCTCGGGCACGATGTGCTGCAGCGCATGCCCACCCGGTACGTGCGCCCCACTGCTGGGCAAAGTGTACTTATATAGCAATAGTCTCACAGCTGGGCAAAGTATAGTTATACAAGCCGCGCCCGCAGTTATACCCGCGTTGTACCCATTCTCGCGGGAATTTCGGGATAAAATGTATTACATGTTTTATTCTGATGTATAACCTATATTACTGTAAAGTTTCATTCAAATCCGTTCAGTAGTTTTTGCGTGAAAGAGCAACTAACATACATACATACATACATACATACATACATACATACATACATACATACATACATCCTCACAAACTTTCGCATTTATAATATGAAATAGGATTGTTAGATTTTATCATTTACAATATCTTTCATCTTTTCAGAGGGCGCAAACGTTTCGTGTCCGAAGGCGACGGCGGTATGATCAAAGATCACGCTTTGAAGCTCAGAGAATAAACGAACATACAGAAGTACATTAACAATAGCCCCGAGAACCGGTGAGGACATCTACAGTACAAACACCATCGGAAATATTGTGTACAAATGTTGCCAACATAGTTTAGACTTCATAGTGTTGCCGCCAGGATATTATAAAGATCGTATTATAAATCTGTGTTGCCAGAAAACGCCGACAAAATTAAATATACTCAACCATCGTTAAAAATATACGCTATGGTATTGGTGTTGCTAATAGAAGACATACTTACGTTAGTGTTGCAAGGATAAAATTGAAAGACCAGGATAAACGCAGAAAATATTGGTGTTGCCAGTAAAAGTGACCAAAAAATGCACTGTGCTGCCTAAATAACACATTTTCTGTGCTACAAGAACTATTACACATTGATTGAAAGGTAATATATAAAATTAATATTTCAATAGTCAATACATGGTAATCTTAAAAATATGTGCCAGTTTTATAGAAATTGTATGACGAATAAAATAAAATACTATTCCCTAAGTTTAATTGTGTAATGAGTGTTGCAATGAAATTCGTAGTACAACAGACTTGAATAATCTTAATTTAGTATTGCCAGAGTAATATTGCTTAGTTGAATAAGTATTGCCACATATATATCTATTTTTACACCACAAAATATAGCTTGTAATGTTTCTATAATGGTTTTTAATTTAAATCTTACAATTATCTAGAATAAAGCCGCTTTTGACAAAGTAGGCTGTCTTTAAGGTTCATGATGTCAAATTGACATGTGTCAAAAATCAACGCGCCATCTTTGGGGCTTAAATGACAGTTTTCATCTGGTGTCTTCATTTTCACTGGTCTTCGTATTATATTTTGTAATTTTGAATACAAATTAACTATTTCTGTGTGTTACAAGTCATGCACATTCATTGAACGGTCTTATTTTACAAAATAATCGTCCCACCACCGTCTCTAGGGGCTAATAATGTTACAGATTATTATTATTATATACTTGATTACTTAATATATATTTATATTATGAATTGATATGTTTACTACTTTTGGGGAATATAAGATACTTTACATTAGTACTCGCTTGTGATCACGTGTACTCCTCGCTGTATTAACATATTCAGTGAGTGAGTTTAATCTGCAGTGTGTTATAGGACGATACTTTACACTAGTACTCGCTTGTGATCACGTGTACTCGCTGTACTAACATCTTCAGTGAGAGGTGTTTGATCTGCAGTGGGGTGTTATAGGACGATACTTTACATTAGTACTCGCTTGTGATCACGTGTACTCCTCACTGTACTAACATGTTCAGTGAGAGGTGTTTGATCTGTAGTGCGGTGTTATGATTCCTTGCCATAATCAAAAGTAGTATTCATATTGATTTCAAATAACTCTTAATAAAAAAATACTATAAAATATATATTAATTCTAAGTCTTGAACACTATGTTTGAATATAATGTCATTTTTTACCATCAATGCCCTTACTTATAAAACAAGGTTAATTTAATCATTGTCTGTAACGCTAACATTAAATAAAAACTCATATATATGGTCGAATTGAGATACCTACTCCGTTAATAAATAAATACACCCGGACAAGTTCACTCACGTTTAATCAGACCCAAACCAAGCTCTAAGCTTGTATTATGGAATCTAACTCACTGATACTACTACATATACATACACAAATACTTTATATGAATATACTTGACACCCAGACGTTGTCAACAACTATATCTTATTATTGTATAATACATGCATAGATTAAATTAATCGCATTTTATAAGTAAGGGTACTTTTTTAAACTTTGGTAATTAATGTATTAAAAATGCAATGATATTCATTTTTTCTATTAAATAATAAATAGATTACTACGCTTCGTGGCGTGATTTAGTGTACACTCTTGTTTGTATGAAATGAGAAGATTAATTTTGGGATTGTAACAAATATTGGATCATTTTGCTATAAACATTAAACATACTCTAAATAATAGTGTCCTGTCGGAATCATAGGATGATTAAACATATCCTTTGCTATCTCTTGGTAAAAACCATATGAAAATCCATTCAGTAGTTTTTTATAGCTCGAACATACAAATAATAATTACAACCGGACAATTTCACACAAGGTTAATTAGACCCAAACCAAGCTCTGAGCTTGTGTTATGCAATCTAATGGATACTATCACATATATAATTGGGCTTTTGAAAAAAACAATTTTTTGTTATAAATGGAAAGATTATATATTAGTTTTATAACAAAACTGTTTTTTTTTTTCGCAATAATTCAAAAGTTATTTCAAATTAAAAATTAATTTATTATAATTAAACCGAAGACACTCCGACAACTCCCGAACAAACCCGAGCGCGTGTGACGTCATAATGTTAGTTAATGTTAATGAAAAGAGGTTCGGTTACATCGCAAACTTTTTATATGTTTATGAAAAGAGGTTCGGTTACATCGCAAACTTTTGGAGGGAAAGAGAATAAAAGAGCGGGAACACTGACCTGTACTATAATCTTGATTGTAAACGCTGTACGTACTTATGGTTAAATAGCTATAACATTATGACGTCACAACTACGGTGACCAATCTTGGCGCGTTTATAGTCACGTGATTTTTATTTAAATTTCATCAATTTTAAATTGTTTATAATTAATTGAATAAATATATTTTTTAAGATTTTTGCATTAAATATCAATATTATTAACGATAAAGTTTTAAAATACATAAAAAAATCAATATATTTTTTTTTTCAAAAGCCCAATTGACTTTATGAATATATAATTGACCCAGACTTTGAAAAGAATGAAACAATAGTCCACATTTTAAAAAATCCAATATTCATTACACATCCCAAAATATATTTTTTATAAACGGTGTGATGATGGTACAACAACGATTCGAACGTTATTATTCAATGTGTCTTTTAGTTTGGATTTAATTCGAGTATTTTTAATATTCATTTTATCTATACAGGGTTATTGGATGAAAATTGTCGATGTGAAAAGTAGTTTACGTCAAAGAATCGGTACATTAGCCCTCTGAGCACAACGCACGTGTGGGAAGACGACAAAACATTAACATAAACTGACAGCGCCCCTCGGTCTTACCTATATTGTGCCTAATTATTTGTTAAAACGGGAACTTACGTACTCTGGAGGTTACTGTTGAGTGTCCCTCAACACGTGTCGGTCACGTACGGTGACCTTCATCAGGAGGTGAGTGCAGCGAGAGCGACAGCGTCTCACCCCGCACTCACGTACGTAAGTTCCCGTTTTAACAAATAATTATGACATTAACGTACGTTTCAATGAATAGTAAAATATATATTGTGCCTGTAACTGTAGTAATTTATAACTTTCCTCTTGAATCGGGCTATCCAATGCATAAATAATTATTCGAATGGGATAGGTAGATTAGTCCTCACATACAAACTTGAAGATTTTACCTCTTCATAATATTAGTGTCGATAATGTATGTAGTTATAGATTAAATATTTTGAGTTTCCCACAAATTTATCACCAAACTTTTTAAGTATATATCATACTAGCTGCGCCCCGCGGTTTTACCCGCGTTGTGCCCGTTCCCGTGGGAATTTCGGGAATTTTTTTACATAAAAACCTTCTTGAATCACTCTACCTATTACAAAAAACCGCATCAAAATCCGTTGCGTAATTTTAAAGATTTAAGCATACAGACAAACAGACGCGACTTTGTTTTATACTATGTTATGATCATGTCTTGTCGCCTTCTCTAACGTTCGTTAAACTAGACGGGCATTACGGTCTACGAACATGATAAGAGGCCTTTCAAACACTTATTATAAGAAGATTTTAATACATCTGTAAACAGAGGCCCAAATCTAATTTTGCCTTTAATTTGAATATCCTAAAGCAACCTAATTTTGCTCAAAGGGATTTCAATATAAAAGCTATAGTAACCCTGTATATATAGAATTGAAATAATTTTCTATAATAATTTTGCAATTAATTTAGTTTCGCGCATATTAAAAGGTGCCTGTTTTTTGCGAGCAATCTATTAAATATATTGTATAAGACTGCGTTATTGGCTAGCTCATTTGGTTTAAAATCAACAAAATATGATGTATATTTATTCTCCTGTCAGCATACTTCGTTTCTTTACTACGCTGACGCCAGTCGCGCGAGAATTATCTTAAAAATATTATATTTAAATATAATAACAGGATTATTGAAATAGCTTATGGTACTAGTAAGTAAAGTAAGCCCCCCAGGCTTGCTACCGATGTTGTCGGGAAGTAAAAATTGTAATGTTAGGATAACTATCTCAATATCTATTATTTGTTATAGCAGCTGACGTCAGTGTAAAATTAAATTGGGTTTAAGACAAAATTATAAAATTTGTGTCGCTTTCGTAGAGTTTATTATAACAGCTGTCAAATTGACAGCCACGACAGGAGACGTCAAAATGACAATTATATGTAAAATGGCGGGAGCCGTTACAAATTTTAAGTGCATTTTTTTAATACGGATTTTTTTCTTTTTTTGTATTATTTTTTTAGATGGGATTGCATGACAGTGGAATTTTGAATTGAATAATAGAAAGAGATGCAATTTTACGTACTTTAAGTTGTCTTGTTCCACTGTCGTGCGGTTCTATATGGCTGTATTTACACGGATCTACTGTCGAGTCTGGTTTAAAATAATCCGGATTTTGGATGAAAATAACCGGTTTTATATTCTTCCCTGGAAAATATGGCAGTCGTATAAAACAGAAAACGGATGTTTTGGTAATAAATGTTTGTAAGTCAAAGACAATCTTTGAATGTTTGGATAACCGGATAAAACTTAAAAACCGGACGAGACCGGATAATGTAGCGTCTGCCATAGACTAAGTTGTATTTTTTCATTTGCATAGAGTAGTGAGAGACAGGAGGCATGTAAATAAATAAAGCAGAAATTATGTTAAAAACACGATTTAGAATTTGATTGTTTTATTGTTGCCTTGTATTCAGTATCTTCTATTTTTCTTACTAGAGTAAAAATACAAACTCAAATAGTTGATTTCCCAACCTTACACAACTTACACCCAATACGGAAAAGGGTACAGTGATGGCTTAAGAATGGAATGAAGTTCAAAGACCTTTTTCCTCTTCAGAAGGCTGGAACATTGACTTTAGTCCAAATTTTATCCCTCTTAAAAAAATAGTGGGGACCTATGTGTGTTGAATGTGGTGTTACAAGAAGCTATGGAATCGATATGCCAAGCGTTCGTTTCAAGGTACTAAATAATGAGTTTTGAGGGTTCCGTACCCAAAGTTTAAAAACGGGACCCTATTACTGAGACTTCGCTGTCCGTCCGTCCGTCACCAGGCTGTATCTAAGAAACCCTGATAGCTAGACAGTTGACATTTTCACTGACGATGTAAGTATTGTTATTGCAGCTATAACAACAGATACTAAAAATTAAATAAAACTGTTAAGTACGAGCCACACATAGAATATGCAGATTAAGGAAACTACATTTATTTAACAACGAGGATTGCATCAGCCCAACGACAATGAAGCGCTGCTGACTCCGCATTTGGTGACGCACATCGACGAGCGACGTGCCACATTCATTCCGTAATAAGTATCACTTTTGGTTCTGACATCGAACAATTGTCATCTACTTAGTACATAATATAATTGTAATTAATTCAATAAATTTTGTTCTAGTAATCTCGGTTTTTTTTGCAACCGGCCTGCCGACCTGACTTAATTGGCGCAGTCGGTAGGATCCTCGAGGACTGCCCTGCAAGACATCAGACCCTGCGGAGCTGTTCCTGTGGTTCTCAAGCCACGTGTTCAAGGATCCGAATCTACACGTCGGAAGGCAGCCGGAGTATCCAGCCATCGATACAGCAGAGAGAATGCAGATACTGTGAGTACATTAAAATTGTTTAATGTGTTGCTCTCCCTTTACCTTTTAAGCTATAATTTTAATATCCTTTCACGATTTTCCATCCAAGGAATTCGGGAAACCCTAGGTTAGGCGATTGTAATAAAGGTAGGAATAATTATCACGATTTTAATCGAGACTTAGTGTTAGATTGTAGTTTAAATTCAGATACGAGTTCGGATATATCTAAAATGGCTGATTTGGACCAAATTTTCAAGGCTCTTAGATTAGTACCCGAATTTGATGGCAATGTAAACGTGCTTACACGATTTGTTCATTTGTGCGACCAACTGGTAGAGGAAATTGTTAATAGAGATCCGTCAAATAAGTTATCTGAGGTTGCTTTAATCAATGGCATTTTAAACAAGGTTACGGGGCCCGCCGCCCGATTGATAAACGCAAACGGTATACCATCAGATTGGGCAGGTATTCGCAATGCATTGATTAATAATTTCGCAGACCAGCGCGATGAAACAGCGCTATACAATGACCTCGCGTTGCTAACCCAGGGGTCGGGTACACCCCAAGAGTTTTATGAGAGATGCCAAACCTTGTTCAGTACCATAATGACCTATGTGTCTCTACATGAAAGTGTTCAGACCACTATTGACGCTAAACGAGACCTATACAAAAAGTTAACCCTTCAGGCTTATTTACGGGGTCTAAAAGACCCATTAGGTTCACGTGTCCGATGCATGCGTCCCGTATCAATAGAGAAGGCTCTAGAATATGTACATGAAGAGCAAAATACCCTCTACTTACAATCTAAAAATGAGAATTATAGTGCAGATAAGAAGTCGCAAAGTTTTATTCATCATAAAATGATAGGCCAGCCTCCTCAAGGCTTTAGTATGGCCCTGCCGAAATTACCATTTAACATGCCTATGCCTAACCCTCCTAGGCCGCCCATGATGCACAATCAAGGTCCCCAATGGAGATCAAATAATAACTTCTACAACCAACCCGGTCCTTCCCGCACACAACAAATATTCCGGGCCGCACCACCTAATTACAATAATAATACATTTAGAATGCCTGTACGTAATAATACATATACTGCACCACAGTTCGGTTCACAGCCAGCTCGCCCGATGAGCGGAGTTAGTCACTTTGTGCCCAGAAACTTACCCCCAACTATTAAAGGTCACGATTGGTCAAAATCAGGCAATCCTCCCCCAAGTAATTATTTCAAAACGAGGGAGATGAATTTTAATGATTGCTATAACTATGATGATTCACATGACTATTATCATAATGAATATCCTTATTACGAAAGCATGGAAAACATACTCCATGAATACTACTGTAGCGATTTCGTGGACCCCCAAATTGCTTACGAGCAAGGTGAAATAAGTAACGAGAGTCATAATGATGTTAATGAATCAAGTCCCACTCCCAGTCCCACTAGTGGGCAAAATTTTCAGAGAACCCCCAGGTCCGACAAACCAAAATAGAACTCAATCTGCATACCCAACGCCAACTTCCCTACATACAGACAGACAACCCTCCGTTAAAATTATTAATAGATACCGGGGCGAACCAATCGTTTTTAAGCCCTGACGCAGTTAGTAATTATTTCAATAACATAAAATTAAATTACGATCCATTTGAAGTTTGCAATGTACATGCGGTAACCCGAAGCGACTATTCTATTACCGTGCCATGTTTCTCGGAATTCAATGACGATAATGATGTGACTTTCTTTGTTTATAAATTCCACGATTATTTCGATGGTTTAATAGGTTCAGATTTATTAGATAAATGGGAAGCTACAATTGATTTTAAAACAAAGTCGTTAACCACTAGTAATGCCACCAACCCTATCCAGATTTATGACTCACGTAACGCGAACTTATATGAGGATGTTATACCGGCCGGCACCTCAAAATTAGTTAGATTACCGATTAATGTTCAGAAAGGGGATGCATATGTTAATGAACAGATAGTATCGAATTGCCACATAGTAGAATGTTTAACAAACGTTAAGAATAGCCGCGGATTTGTACAAGTGTACAACCCTAGTAAAAATGACATAATTTTTTCAATGGATAGACCCATACAGGCCGAGTTACATAACGTCCAGTGCTCTGAGGCCACTCACTCACACTTAAACGATCGTGCTAAAAAGGTCCTTTCTAGACTGCGGACCAAACATATGAATAAAGAGGAACGTATTAATATAGAAAACTTGTGTTCTCAGTACGCTGATATATTTTACCTGGAAGGTGAAAAGTTAACCTTCACTAACCAAATTAAACATTCCATTAAAACCACCGATGAGCAACCCGTGTATACTAAGAGCTACCGCTATCCTTTCATACATAGACAAGAAGTACAAGATCAAATGAATAAAATGTTAGAACAGGGAATAATTAGGCCGTCTGACTCAGCTTGGAGCTCCCCCATTTGGGTTGTGCCAAAAAAATCAGACGCATCAGGTAAAACCAAGTGGCGCATTGTGGTAGATTTCCGTAAATTAAATGAAAAAACAATAGACGATAAATATCCCATACCCAATATTGCTGACGTGTTAGATAAATTAGGCAACTGTCAATATTTTTCCGTGCTAGATTTAGCCAGTGGCTTCCATCAAGTGGAAATGGACCCTGCTGACATTGCGAAAACAGCGTTTAATGTTGAGCACGGCCATTTCGAATTTTTGAGAATGCCCATGGGCCTCAAAAATAGTCCTTCAACTTTCCAAAGGGTAATGGATAATGTGCTTCGAGGTCTCCAAAATGTCATCTGTTTGGTTTATTTAGATGATATTATTATATTTAGCACTTCACTCCAAGAACACATCGTTAATCTTGAAAAGGTTTTCAAAAGACTACGTGAATCGAATTTCAAAGTCCAAATGGATAAATCGGAATTCCTTAAATTAGAGACAGCTTACCTTGGTCATATCATTAGTAAGGATGGAGTGAAACCTAACCCCGATAAAATTTCAGCTATTAAAGACTACCCTTTACCAAAAACCCCTACAGAAATTAAAAGATTTTTAGGACTTCTAGGTTATTACAGAAAGTTTATACCCGATTTCGCTAAGATCACTAAACCGATGACTCAATGCTTAAAAAAGGGCTCGAAAATTAGTCTCGATCCGCTTTATATTGAATGTTTTGACAAATGCAAAACTCTGTTAACAAATGACCCCATACTTCAGTACCCGGATTTTTCAAAAGAATTCATTTTGACAACGGACGCCTCTAATTTAGCAATAGGTGCTGTCCTTTCACAAGGCCCTATTGGATCTGACAAACCAATAGCTTACGCCTCTAGGACACTCAATAGTAGCGAAATAAATTATAGCACTATTGAAAAAGAACTATTGGCAATTGTATGGGCAACCAAATATTTTAGGCCTTATCTATTCGGTAGAAAATTCAAAATTGTTACTGATCATAGACCCCTCCAATGGGTCATGAACTTAAAGGAACCCAACTCACGGCTTACTAGGTGGAGGCTTAAGTTAAGTGAGTACGATTATAGTGTTATATACAAGCAAGGCAAATTCAACACAAACGCCGACGCACTTTCCCGTGTACAGCTGCACAATGAGGAAACTAACTCTTTAATAGCTAATCCTTCCGAAAACCCTCCTCATATAGGAGAAAACTCGGATACTGCTACGATACACACTGACGCAGAAAACCCAATATTAGAAGTTCCTATTTCAGACTATCCACTCAATAAATTCAATAGGCAAGTCATATTTACCATCGTAGACGAGATTAAAAGTAGACCTTCCGTCTCTAAGCCCTTCGAATCACACATAAGAACTCACATACAGATATCTAAAACTAATATGAGACAAGATGTAGTAGATGCAATAAAAGAATTCGTTAACCCTAAGGTAAAAACAGGTATACTTATTAACCCTCCGTTAGGAATGTACTCTATTATTCCAATTATTCAAGACGCATTTAAATGTTCGGCTATGGACTTAGTATTAACAAAGGTAGAATTGGAAAATGTCAAAGATTACTTAAAACAGCAGGAAATCATTCGAAATTACCACGAAGGAAAAACCAACCATCGTGGAATAAACGAATGTTATTTGTCATTATCTCATAAATACTTCTGGCCTAAGATGAAAGATCAGATAACTAAGTATATTAATGAATGCAATATATGTGGTAAAGCAAAATATGATAGAAATCCCATAAAACAAAAGTTTCATATTGTACCACCGCCCACTAAACCTTTCGATATAGTACATTTAGATTTATTGAGTATAGAAGGTCATAAATATCTAACTATAATTGATTCTTTTTCTAAGTACGCACAAGCGTATCAGTTGCAAGATTCAACAGCAGTCAGCGTAGTCCAAGCTCTTCTCATATTCGCTACACACCACGGGGTACCTATGACGGTAGTTACTGACCGTGGCCCCGAGTTCACAAATCAGATCTTTTTAGAATTCGTCAGGTTGCACAGAATACAGCATCATAAGATCTTAGCATGTACACCCAATGAGAATGGTATGGTTGAGAGATTACACTCGACCTTACTTGAACATTTAAGATTGCTCAAGTTAGAACGCCGCGGAGACTCTGTAACTAATTTAACACCCTATGCACTTCTAGCGTATAACAGCTCAATTCACAGTTTTACAAAATGTAGACCCCTTGATATTATTACCGGACATCTAGACCCACGCGATCCGCTAGATATAAATTTATCCGAGAATACTCTTCAACAATATATGCAAGAACACAAAAGTAAAATGCAAAAAGTTTTTGACATGATAAATGAGACTTCATTGCATAACAGGACTCAAATTACAGAAAACATTAATAAAAATCGCGAATCTGAGCAAGAATATTCACCCGATCAAAAGGTTTTTATACGGAATCCTTTAGCGTCACGTCAAAAACTAGCCCCTCGCTACACGGAAGATGTAGTATTAGCCGATTTACCGATACATATTTACACTAGAAAGAAACGCGGACCGATTGCTAAATCCCGTTTAAAGAGAGTACCTCATAGTTCACGGTTGTTACAGGATTCTACTCCCACTCCTGAGCCTGGTTCAAGCGCAAGAGATAACACTTGACAGCCTAGACGATGGGCCTGGCTTATTACCATTTAACCTTGGTACTACTAAAATCATCTCCCATTACCATTCCTTTATACAACCTATAAACTTAGATATATTACGCTATAATATTAATATAATCCGAGATCAGTTAAATAAAATTTCATCTGAATTTCATAATAAAACGCTTTCATTATATAGACCACATGTTCAATACTTACAGAGTAAAATTAATAGTTTATCCAGTCAATTAGACACTTTCGAGCCAACCCGATTTAAAAGAGGTCTGGTTGATGGACTAGGTTCAGTTATCAAAAGCATTTCAGGCAACTTAGACTATACAGACGCGATAAGGTACGATAACGCTATTAAGATATTACAGGAAAACGATAATAAAATAGTTGCAGAAATTAATAATCGTGTCAGCATTAATAAAAATTGGATGTTTAAAAGTTCAGAAATATTATCAGATTTGGTCCATAATCAAAAAGAAATTGAGACAACTATTAATAAAATAATACGTAGCGATTTAACGCGGGAAACAGATATAATAAAGTACGCCCATCTGGCACAGTTCTTAGTCATATTATCAGACAATATAGAGGTCCTAGCGAATGAGCTTTTTAGATTAGAAAATTTATTAGCTTTTGTTCGCGCGAAAAGTACGCATCATCTTATGTTTAAGGTAGAAACTCTTAAGGACATGAAAAGTAGGTTAAGCAGTCTCTATAACAGAGACCAAATTCTAGATATTAGTATTAGAGAATATTTCGAAGTAATTAAATTAGGTTACTACTATAGTAACAGAGAGTTAGTATTAGTTTTCAAGTTCCCTGTCATTTTTCCCGTTACCTACAACTTATACAAACTTTCCATCGTACCTAACAAGAACAAGAAGGTCCTTATCCCTACACATCCCTTCCTAGCAACACATGATAATGATTTTAAGTACATTGAGGCAGAATGCCCGAAGGTCAGCTTCGGTTACATTTGCGAGAGTAACCCTAATCTCCACTCGAGCAACCACGTGGACTGCATCCAGCGCCTAGTCAGCACACAGGCTATCGACGAGTCCTGCCAGTTCATCACCGCCGAGCTGAACCATGAAGCAGTAGACCAACTTGACGACCGACATTATGTCATCAGCTTTCCAGAACAGACCAAAATTCGCCTATCCTGCACACAGAACCAGTACAGCCTAATACAAGGTAGTTACATAGCCACTGTTCCGAAAGGATGTTTCATTCAAACGAAGCTATTCATCGTGACCAACAACGACGACCGAGTAAGAGGACAAGCCCTTAAAATTACGAGCCTACCGAAGGGAGATAACGAGGACTCCGCCACCACCGAGAGGAAGATAAAGTTAAACACAATAAATCTACAAAGTCTGCATCAAAGTAATACCGAGATATCTATGCTAACACCCCTAGCTATAGATAAGGTCAAAATTGAACCCATCTACACAATTATACCTATATATGTTCTACTACTCGGAGCATGTATACTTGGTATTAGAATAGTATTGCGGAGGCATATCAAGAACAGACATCAAGTCAAAATTCCACAAAATCCTCCGACCGAAGAGACATCTCAAAGTCACTATGCCGAAATTGGAAAACGAGGTCATCCCGAACCTTCAAGCATCTCAGCGCTATTTCAAACTAAAGTTCACCAATAGTCGCTGAACTTCGGGAGGGAGATGTTAAGTACGAGCCACACATAGAATATGCAGATTAAGGAAACTACATTTATTTAACAACGAGGATTGCATCAGCCCAACGACAATGAAGCGCTGCTGACTCCGCATTTGGTGACGCACATCGACGAGCGACGTGCCACATTCATTCCGTAATAAGTATCACTTTTGGTTCTGACATCGAACAATTGTCATCTACTTAGTACATAATATAATTGTAATTAATTCAATAAATTTTGTTCTAGTAATCTCGGTTTTTTTTGCAACCGGCCTGCCGACCTGACTTAATTAAACAAATATTTAAGGGGGGCTCCCATACAATAAACACGATATTTTTGCCGTTTTTTAAATTACGGAACATACCGTGCGCGAGTCCGACTCGCACTTGGCCGGTTTTTAAACAGTTCCTTTATATAAAGTAGACGCAAATAACATTACTTATATGGTAAGTGCATACACATTATAATAATATCTATTATTAAATTAGTCACGATATATTAATTCATTTGTTAATGACTTATCGCCTCCTTAACTAAACACTGTTATAAAATGTTTTCCGTCTTATTCATAAACACTAATAAATCACTGTTAAACAGTGCTTTGTCTTTTTTGCTCTTCGGATAACAGCGTATGTCGGAAAGGGACATACTATTTGATAGATAAATCTTATACACGGTGAGCCTTAATAACCCGAAAGATTTAAACGACGTATTTGTGACGACAGTACGAGTAAATAATGCTAAATCAACATGGGTCCAATTATGTGTCTTAATTAAACTACTATTTCAGTACAAATTAAATCATACTTTATATACTCTAATTGGGCTCTAAAATCGTTGGTTTAAATCTTTCGGGTTATTCAGGCTCACCGTGTATATAAAATTCTCGTGTCACAGTGTTCGTTCGCGTACTCCTCCGAAACGGCTTGACCGATTCTCATGAAATTTTGTGAGCATATTGAGTAGGTCTGAGAATCGGCCAACATCTATTTTTCATCCCGAAATTCCTGCGGGAACGGGTACAACGCGGGTGAAACCGCGGGGCGCAGCTAGTGTTATTATATTAGTAATAATTTTCTAAATAAGACCCTTCTATGTAAGTGAAGAATTCGGCATAGGTACATATGAGGAATATTAGATAGGATAGCCATATTCAAAGAGGAAAGCTTTATTGCGTTGTATCCCGAAAATCCGCGCTACTCGCACCTCGCGTTGTAACCGTTCCCGCGGGAATTTCAGGATAAAATGTATCCCATGTGTTATTCTGATATATTACCTATATTACTTTAAAGTTTCATCCAAATCCGTCCAGTAGTTTTTTCGTGAACGAATAACAAGCATATGTACATGCATGTATACTCGTACATAAAATCGTAAGCAATATTTTAACCGAGTGGCGCTAACAACATCACACGCACACATTATTATTATAGGATCTTTTCTTGCGATAGTTAAAATCTAGCTAATGTGATCGATTTTCCAGCCGAAGACTATTCCTTCTGAAGAGGTTAAAGGTTTAATGACTTCATTCCTTCTTAATTCATCCCTAAACCATTTTCTCTCAATGAAAGCAGCCGTCTTGGGTTGATAGATCATTATGGTTTCAATATGAACTCTAATGTAAAATTAACATAGCATAGGTAAGTACAGATAATTAATCTCACATTAAACCAAAAACCTTATTTTTGTAATCTGTCATCGGTAGGTAGGTACCTAAATAATGTCATCGTATTTCACAAGTTCCGTACAGATTACCGTTAGTTGTTAGCAGTGGTTCGAGAGAATCACTCGGTTTTACAACGTAATTTTATTTATTTTAGTTAAATTATAGCGAACATTTTATTATATTTTTAATGATTTTATATATTATGTGAAGTTATTTTTAGTCTGACATTTTGTTCCATTTGACGTGAAAATGCGCGGGAAAGTGCTGACGTTTCTTATTTTGTTTATTTTTAAAATAAAAGGCGTTTTGTGTGGTAAGTCATTGTTTACATTATTCCTTGTTTTTTATAAAATTACTAGCTGTGCCCCGCGGTTTTACCCACAGCGCACCCGTTCCCGTAGGAAATACGGGATAAAAAATCCTATATCCGTCTCCTAGTTTTATGCTACCTCCCCACCAGTTTTCAGCCAAATCGGTTCAGCCGTTCTCGAGTTATAAATAGTGTAAAGTTTAACTAACACGACTTTCATTTATAATATATAAGATTCCGAACATTATTCCTTAAAAATATAACAATCGGAAAAACAGATTTTCTAAATTATTTTATGGTTATCTGGTCTCAATAACGATTAATAAAATCCAATTTTAAATATTGAAATAAGTGTTTCGTTTTAAAAATCTCACGACAAAATTCAAGGTTATTCAAATAGGTTTTTATGTTTTTCAGTTTCTTTGCACTGTTCTCTTCATTACCATGTTTATTCCGGGATTAAATTAACAAAGGAGTAAAGAGTTTGCATATGCATCAAATTACTTCGTACATTCCGTACATCCCACATACTTGCAATCTTTATACAGTGATTGTGTACATAATCACATCACTACATAGTATAAAACAAAGTCGCTTTCCGCTGTCTGTCCCTATGAATGCATAGATCTTTAAAACTACGCAACGAATTTTGATGCGGTTTTTTTAAATAGATAGAGTGATTCAAGAGGAAGGTTTATGTGTATAAAAGTCCTCGAAATTCCCACGGGAACGGGCACAACGCGGGTAAAACCGCAGGGCCTTGCTAGTTTGTAAGATAAACATTATCTTAGTTAAATATTTGAACTAAATATTTATCAATTTGTTTTTTATCATTAAGTATCATGCACTGTGAGGAAAATACAATGTTATAATTAAATAAATAAATGAAATACCTACTCCTTTTTGATTAGTTTTCTGCCAATTTATCAAAATCAATCGATTTCTATTTATGATAAACTAGCAGCGCCCCGCGGTTTTACTCGCATTGTGCCCGTTCCTGTAGGAATTCCGGGATGAAAATAGCCTATGACCTTCCCGTTAAATGTGGCTATCCATTACAAAAAGAATTATGAAAATAGGATTAGTAGTTTTTGAGATTAGCGCGTTCAAACAAACTCTTCAGTTTTATATTATTAGTATATACAAATGTAAGTGTATTGCAATTTCTTTTCAGACTGCAAATTGAACTTCCAAGACTTAAAAAACCCAGTCTACATACGTGATAACAGATTCATAACTCCAGATAGTGAAGGGACATTCATATTTTCAAGATCGGAAACTGTCACTATAGCGTGTCCCGGAGCCCACGGACGAAGTAACCACGTGGCGGTCAATAAATATTCCACGGGCTATGATGTTGTGGTAATTAATATAAAATCATTACTTATTTACTTTCCGATATACTTACGCTATTTTCCAAAGTGCAAGTGTCAATACACTTCAAAATAATGTTTTAATTACCTATATAGTTGAATAACGCGGTACTACTTTTTGTGTTATTTTAAAACTCTTCTAACGAATTGCCTGTTGATTTTCAGGAAGCATCGTGTATACACAACCAGACGTTTCGTGTGAACAGACGTTTTGCTAACTTCTCTGATATTCAGTGTAAGGTCAGACCAGCGATCAGCGCTGTCAAACAAGACTCGCGCTGTTTGAACGGAGGAGAGATATACAAGTACGTATAACAGATGGGGTACCTCCCTAAATGATGAAACTCAAAATCTCTTTCTCTTCATCGAGTGGATGGTCAACCTGACCGATCCTGGTATCAGAGTTATTGAGCCGCTGAAGGCCTCTGACATGGCTCATGTAACGACTACTATCCACAGAGAGTAACCGGGACCGACGGCTTAACGTGCCCTCCGAAACACGGAATCATCTCACATTTCGGGAAATCAGGTGATTCAGCCTGTAATGCCCTAACCAAATTGAGGACAGTCTCACAGAGATTTTTGAGAGATATTGTTGTCCCCACCGGGAATCGAACCCGGAACCTCCGGATCGTGAGCCGGGCGCTCAAATCACATGACCACGGAGGCTGTTAATATATATTAAAATTGGAATAATGTTCATGTATTATTCCAGAATCGGCTACACAATCAACAGCAAACTGTATGCTCTGTACGAATCGTGCTACTTTGAGGATGCCGTACGGACGGTGTTTAGTAAACACAGCATCTCGCCTACTGTGTACAAGTACTCGCAGACAAACCAGAAAAGGCCTAATTTTTATCGTAAGTTCATTCAAACAATGATATAATCTTTATATATAAAAACTAGCAGCGCCCCGCGGCTCTGCCCGCGTTGAGCCCGTTCCCGTAGGAATTTTCGAAAATCCTTTCTTAGTGTACACTTACGCCACTTGAAGAACCTTCCTGCCAAATTTCATGTTTCTGGGTGTAGCGGTTGAGGCTGTGCGTTGATTATCAGTCAGTCAGGACTTTGAATTTTATATTATACGAGTAGATAACAACGTTTGCCGGTCAGCTAGTATAAAGAGGTAAAGTTTGTTTGTAAGGGCTCATCTCAGAAATTACCCATCCGATTTGAATAATATTTTTTTTAATGGATTGTCGGTTTGTTGCGGGAAGGTAAAGGCTATTTTTATGTCACAATTCCTACGGGTATTGGCATAACGTGAGTAAAACCGCGGGGCGCTGCTACTCCTGATTCGAGTGATAAACTGACAACTGAATCCATCAAATGTTTCAGAGGGCGACGTGTTTGGCAAATTGAATATGTATGATATCTACAAAGTAGCTAACCAGAAGAAGAGAATAGATGCAGACGTAGGCACCAACATGTCTTCAAAATATATTACCAAAAGTCAGGTAAGGTGATTCAATTAAATTTTTGTGTGATGGTTTCTGCTGGCACTACGTAACAATGCCGCCAGTGTCACTCAGGTAAGTTAGTTTGCTAATTACCAACTTGACACGATGACAAGATGACAAGACATGATATTATCATGACATGATATTATCATGTCTTGTCATCTTCTCGAATTATTATTTATCATTTAATGAATTAGTATTTATCATATTATGATAAATACTGTGAGTTGATTGGTGGATTTAAAATTCGACATTTCCGCCAATGTGTCACAAATGACACGTTTGTCTCTTCTCTTTAAAGTTCAAATGTAAGGACAGTTGTCACTTCAGCATTTTACATTTTACAAGAGAAGAGAAGTCTTTGCCCAGAATTGGGATATCGCAGACTAAAACTTTCCTCCCTGTTCGGCGCCAGTCGCTGTCGCGCGGACACCTGGCGCCGCGCGGCGACTTCGCGCTGGCGGCGACGCGCGACGCCTCCTTCCACTACCTCAACGCGGCGCCGCAGTGGCAGCGCCTCAACTCGGGCGACTGGAAGATGTTGGAAAATGTAAGACTGATAGAAAAATAGATTTTAAACACTAACCTAACCTTATGTCAACCTTAAGTACCATTGTGAATTCTGCACTTAAATTGTATACCACCGTAACACTTTAAATTATTTGGTAATGAAAAAACACTACCTCTCCAAATCAGACAGACACGTCAAATAGGACAGATGCGACAAATTTGACACTTAGGACATAAGAGCTAATGGGACGGATAGGAAAAATGAGGTAAATGAGACACTCTAAAACCTAATAAAAATACGCCCATTAGGATTAACGGCCATTTTGTTGTTTCTGTCATTCGCAGAGCATCCGGTTGCGCGCGACGCAGCTGTCGCGCGCGCTGCGCGTGTGGACGGGCACGCACGGCGAGCTCACGCTGGCGGACGCGGCGGGCGCGCCGCGCGCGCTGGCGCTGCGAGCCGACCACAACGGCAACCACGCCGTGCCCGTGCCGCTCTACTTCTACAAGGCGAGTGGTCTGATACACGTCGTGTTCACAGTGACCTACCGCACTACGACACAACTTGTTGGGGGCGATGCGCGACCAAGACTCTATTGGTCCGTGCCTCGTGCTCTGAGTCGGCTAGTCTCGTTAGTCGGTAGTAGCCCCCGCCTGACGCGCCCGTCTCCTTCCAGCTGGTGTACGACGAGCCCACCAAACAAGCGACCGCCTTCGTGAGCATCAACTCCCCGTACTACTCGCGCGCCGCGCTCGCGGACCTGGTGTTCTGCTCCGACGTCTGCCCCGCGGGCTGGCTCAAGTGGAAGACTGACGACGGCTTCACCAGCTTCTGCTGCGAGTACGACGAGTTCGTGGAGAAAGTGGGAGTTATTGAGACGTTGGAGGTGGAAAGTCTTTTGGATTAAAGTTTTGTAGTGGTATTTGTATATTTTTTTCATTATCCTGTATATATTCTTTTTATATTCTATCGTGTAGAGGTCTTATTAACTTAACTTTGTCAATCTCACACCTAATACAATCTGTGGAGTATGAGTCTTTGTAAATGCAATACTTTATGTCAATGTCATGTTATGTCATTTTTAGTTTAAAAAAAAGTCAAAACAAATCCAAGCTTATTTTTTGAGGTTATGTTTTTAAAGTAAGTAAAAATGTTGAAAAATCTCAGATTATCTCAGTTTTCCTTCATCTACGCTAATTATTCAACAAGAGTAGCAATCGATGCGTCTTTAAAAGAACAATTTGAAACTAAACAGTTCAAACCTCGCAACCATCCCGGCACAAATCGTATAAAAGTTGCATCGATCCCTCAAGAAATTCAAAAGGCAATAAAAATAGTACTAGAGGATGGAAAAGCGAAAACTATGCTGCAGGAGAGCGAGAAACTCTCAAACTATCTCCATTCCCGCCATTTACCGCCAGAAGAAAGAGAAATAGATATGAAAGCTCAACGATTCTTCAAAGCTATATCGAAATCAGTACTAAACAAAGTAAGTGATTTGACCGAGAAAGAGGCCCACGAATACGATACGAAGATCAAAAACAAAGTGTACAGTGCTTTAAAAAAGAATATTTACCACTGGGGAAGCATTAACTACGATAAACCTACGAGTATGCAGTATTTAATGT
This sequence comes from Cyclophora punctaria, assembly GCA_951394245.1. NCBI lineage: Eukaryota > Metazoa > Arthropoda > Insecta > Lepidoptera > Geometridae > Cyclophora > Cyclophora punctaria. The sequence continues at coordinate 2,384,612 of OX596196.1, forward strand.
GCCGCGCTGCTCCCGAATATGCTATACTCGTTAGAATATTCGACGAGATTCAACGAAGTTTTCCCGACTTTAAACCAAGGAGTTTCTTCGATTTCGGCTCTGGCGTAGGCACAGGAACTTGGGCGGTAAACACATACTGGAAAAAACACATTTTTGAATACTTCTGCGTAGACACTTCACCATCAATGCATGATCTGGCAAGACTAATACTTTGCAACGGCAAAGACAATGTAGAGATGCCATTAAAAGCATATTATCAAAGACAATTTCTTCCCGCCTCCACAGATTTAAAATACAGCATAGTTCTATCAGCGTTTTCTTTATTTGAACTTCCTGACATCAAATCAAGAATGGAAACTATACAAAAACTATGGAATAAGACTGAAGAATACCTCATAATCGTCGAACAAGGCACTAACGCAGGCTTCCAAGTTATAAACGAGGCAAGAGAGTTCATATTAAACATGACAGATGACCAAAAAGGTTACGCTTTTTCACCCTGTCCGAACGACACAGTATGTCCCCGATATATGGAACACCAAACTCCTTGCAATTTCTTAATGAAATACGAAAGCATTTTTCCCAAACAGGAGACGTTAGCCGAGTTATTCTCCTATGCTGTTCTAAGGAAAGGGCAGAGGCCTGAAAGTGACCCACAGTGGCCTAGAGTTGTGAGAGCCCCAGTAGTAAGATCGGGACACACTATATGTCGATTATGTACAGCTCAAGGTGATTTAAAAGAGGTTATATTTTCAAAAGCAAAGTATGATCAGGTTACGTATAGGTGTGCTCGGTCTTGTAACTGGGGAGACTTGTTGCCAGTGAAATAAATTAATTTGTATCTGTTTTAATTGTTTTAATTACTTGGAATAATAAAGTTAAGATAGCTAGATAATGGATTAAAAATATGGGTTACTGAACTGACGAGATATTGGAGAATTTTTACAATCTGATCATCACTACAATATAATGTAGTATAAAACACAGTTGCTTTCCGCTGTCGGTCTGTCCCTATGTATGCTTAGGTCTTTAAAATTATGTAATTGATTTTGATGCAGTTTTTATTAATACATAGAGTAATTCAACAGGAAGGTTTATATTATGTATAAAAATTCCCGAAATTCCCACAGGAACGGGCACAACGCTGGCTGGTAAAACCGCGGGGCGCTGCTAGTGTACTATAAAAACAACAATTTTAAAACTAGAACAATTTATTACTCAACAACAAATAAATACAAAGTACCTAACTTAATGTGTAATATATATTATCTGTTTAATTTACTGGTTTCGTTCTTGTGTCTGTTAATACAGTCCTTAAACTCTTCCACTTCGTTTTGACATTTTCTCCAATCCTTTGTTGTGTTTATGCATTCCTGAAAAATTAAATATAACAAACTACAGTAAGTTGGAGAAAGTAATTTGTTATTATTTATTTAAACGGGAACTTATTACGACGCTACTGTTGAGAGTTGAGAGACGCTGTCGCGAGCTCTTCGCCCACCTCCTGATGAAGGTCACCGTATGTGACCGAAACGTGTTGAGGGAGACTCAACTGTAGCCTCTGTCGTACGTAAGTTCCCGTTATATAATGACATTAACATATGTTTCAATTAATGGTAAAGTAATTTGTTGTGGTGTTTTTTCTTTTATGATCTAACTAGCTGCATTATTTATTATCCTGTTCCTGACGAAGATAACTCGACTTATATATGGTGTAACTACCATGACTTTCTATTATCTATAATATACAAATGAACCGCTGAATCTGTTGGTAAGCGCATAACTTCAGAACGACTGCACCAAAGTGGATGATTCTTTTTTAATGTGTTCTTTATTGTCAGGACAAGGTTTTTATATAAGAAAAATAAGGAATAAAAATCTCAAAATTCCCACGGAAACGGGGGCGCTGCGGGTGAAACCGCGGGGCACAGCTAGTTTATATATAAAATAGATTATTATATCGATTGTAAACAAATGGCCTAATATCCCTGTATTGGGCAAAGAGATAGAAGATTTTGAAAAATTGTTCATTTGGGAAAAATCTAGGCCAGTACAGCACAGATGTTAGACGTGCCTTGCCTTTGAATAAAAATACTAAATCATGAACATAATTCATTTATGTATATCTCCGAAAGTACGGATTGAATCTGGATGAAATTTAGCACAAATATAGTTTAAATACTGATATAGCACATAGAATTGTAATGTACTGAACTTCCTATGGGATAAACTAAAATTAATATATAATTTTAAAAGACGTATATTACGAAGTTTATTTTACCTGCACTTTATAATGTAAATCTATGCATCCAGTTTTCTTCAGCATATTCTCTACTGGGTCTTCATCGCTGTCGGCTGGTTTTTCACGAGGTTTTACAGTCATTATAAGTACTATTATTTTACCTCGAAATCTTACGAATTTATTTATTTACAGAAAAATATATAACCATTAAACTGTTTACTTTTCGATCCAATGAGACGTCAAATAATGTCATTATGTCAATGTCATTTCTTAGTGTTATTATTATGAAATTGACAGAAAAGCGAGAGGCAACTGCAATCTTTGATTTTTTAATGGATATACCCTCGTACGTGGTCTGTGAATCTACCTCCTCGCGCCATTTTTAACGAATTCAGTGACACGATGTTCGCAGTATACAGTTAAATCAGTTATTAAAGGGTACTAGAGCTTCGCTTCACGCAGGTAAGAATGAAACAAACGCATTAAAAGACAACAATAATAGGTAATTTAATCCAAAGGAGCCTCGACCTCCAACGTCTCAATAACTCCCACTTTCTCCACGAACTCGTCGTACTCGCAGCAGAAGCTGGTGAAGCCGTCGTCAGTCTTCCACTTGAGCCAGCCCGCGGGGCAGACGTCGGAGCAGAACACCAGGTCCGCGAGCGCGGCGCGCGAGTAGTACGGGGAGTTGATGCTCACGAAGGCGGTCGCTTGTTTGGTGGGCTCGTCGTACACCAGCTGGAAGGAGACGGGCGCGTCAGGCGGGGGCTCTACCGACTAACGAGACTAGCCGACTCAGAGCACGAGGCGCGGACCAATAGAGTCTTGGTCGCGCATCGCCCCCAACAAGTTGTGTCGTAGTGCGGTAGGTCACTGTGAACACGACGTGTATCAGACCACTCGCCTTGTAGAAGTAGAGCGGCACGGGCACGGCGTGGTTGCCGTTGTGGTCGGCTCGCAGCGCCAGCGCGCGCGGCGCGCCCGCCGCGTCCGCCAGCGTGAGCTCGCCGTGCGTGCCCGTCCACACGCGCAGCGCGCGCGACAGCTGCGTCGCGCGCAACCGGATGCTCTGCGAATGACAGAAACAACAAAATGGCCGTTAATCGCTATGGTTCTAAATAAATTTGTCTCTTTTTTCCTTCGGAAAATTGCGTAACTTTGTCGGAAAATGACAAGTTTGTCTCTTTCCGACACACGCTATTTTTCAAAAAGCAAAAGAGACAAAACACTTTTGAACAGTGCTTTAGCGATATGCCTGAAACTGAGATTAGTTTATTGTTACCTCTTCTAATTCCTTCCAGTCGCCGGAGTTGAGGCGCTGCCACTGCGGCGCCGCGTTGAGGTAGTGGAAGGAGGCGTCGCGCGTCGCCGCCAGCGCGAAGTCGCCGCGCGGCGCCAGGTGCCCGCGCGACAGCGACTGGCGCCGAACAGGTAACACTTTAGTTACTTCAAATTATGCTATAGTAAACTTTAGACAACTAGCGGTTTGGGATGAAAAATAGCCTATAACCTTCCCGTTGAATGTGGCTGTCTATTACAAAAAGAATTATTCAAATCGGATTGATAGTTTCTGAGAACAAACAAACAAACAAACATACAAAGTTAGAAACTTTACCACTTTATAATATTAATATAGACTAGCCGCGCACCGCGGTTTCACCCACGTTGTACCCGTTCCCGCGGGAATTTCGGGATAAACTGTATCCCATATGTTATTCTGATGTATAACCTATATTATTGTAAAGTTTCATCCTATTCCGTTCAGTAGTTTTTGCGTGAAAGAGCAACAAACATACATCCATACATCCATACATACATCCATCCTCACAAAGTTTCGCATTTATAATATTAGTAGGAAGTAGGATAGGATAGTAGGATATAAAAAAATGTCTACTCAATTTGGGGGTTACCCTCTGAAAAGTGCTTGGTTGTGTCATGTTAGTCATTAAGAAATCATGTCAATGCGTTGTTTGACAGCCGCACTGCGCTGTGATTGGTGCATAACACCTCACCATCGCAGGTCGCTTGTTACGTTGCTATACTATTGTTAAATCATTGGTGGAAACTAAACGTAGAACAGCGTAGCTCTGGGGAGAGTATGTTGTTAAATTCAGGGTGCGTCCACATCTGACGAATATGCCGCGAATGCGCAGGTCGCGAACCGTTTGTGAGCTGCCCGCGAGCTGCGCGCGTGCATTTTTGTTCGTGCGCCGCTCTTGCGCCGCTCGCGCGCAGTTCGCTCGCAACCTAAGCGCCGTATGCGATCAGCGCGCGGGCGGCGCGCGGGCGGCGCGCTAGCGGCTCGCGTCTGCCTACCGCCCGGGCCTCAATAAGCGCGATAATTGAGCGCGCGCAGATCGCGGGCCGCGCGCGCGCCTTTTACGAGCCTTGCATAAGTTGCACTAAAGAGGCGCACCAAACCATTGCCGTGACTGCACGCGCGCGGCTTGCGGGCAGCTCGCACATGGCTGGCGAGCTGCACATTCGCGGCGCATTCGCCAGATGTGGACGCACCCTAGGTTTAATCGAACACTACTCATGTTGAATTGAAACTACAATTACGGATACACTTCGCTTTTCGTATCCGTAAACTGTGGTCACTCACCTGAAATTTCGTTATATATTTTGAGCTCGAGTTAGGGCCGACGACTTCGTCTATTCTCCGCTTCTGGTTCTGGACATTGTATATATTTGACATTTGTAAATTTCCAAACACGTCTCCTTCTGAAAAATACATTTAGGGTGAGTTTCCGTTGAAGCGGAGCGGAGTGGAGTCCGTTTGACCAATCACAACGCGTTACGAAGAGATTTTGACAGTTTCAATGCGTCGTGATTGGTCAATTTGAATTCTATCACTAGTGTCCGACCGAAGAACGAACTGTTACGAAAGACTGAGTGAAATCAACTTCTGAGACAGTCAATTTATAATATTTACTAGCAGCGCCCCGCGGTTTTACCCGCGTTGTGCCCGTCCCCGTGGGAATATCGGGAATTTTTATACCTAAAAACCTTCCTCTTGAATCACTCTACCTATTACAAAAAACCGCATCAAAATCCGTTGCGTAATTTTAAAGATTTAAGCATACAGACAAACAGACAAACAAACAGACAAAAATAGCGACTTTGTTTTATACTATGTAGTGATTGTACCTTGTAGACAATATTGAACAAAATTACTAAGAGCTTACAAACCTTCGGCTTCGTCTTGAGCCGAAGGTTCTAGCGATTGCCTATTAATCAGCATTGCACATCTCTGGTGGAAAAGCACCCTTAGGACGGGCTAAACGATGCCGACATGCTGTAACGATTGAAATAACCGGGACCGACTGCTTAATGTCCCTTCGAAGCACGGTATCGCTCACAATGAAATGCCACTTGGCCACCCATCCCAGTAAGCGCCGAGCGTTGAACGTCGCTTATCAATCATCTAACATCGCTTACCGTCTACGCCACTAGCGCTACATAATGCGGGATTTACATTACGAAACTGTCATGCATGATGAAACTAGATTCGTGAAACTAATTTCAGCACATGTGAAACTACTTTCGTTGAAATTATAGTGTCGTGAAATTATCAGTATCGCGGAGATAATGGCCTTGTCAATATCATAGCTATTGGTGCTGCTGTCTCTGAAATGCTGTCGCGACACTAGTTTCGCGTTGCATCTACACTATGACATTAGTTGCATGACACTAATTTCACCTAAAAATCGCGCAGGGCACGAAACTAATTTAGTTTCACGAAAGAATGCATGCATAGTGAAACTGAACGTTTACACGTGAAATTACTGGTGAAATTAGTTGCATGCCACTAATTTCATAATGTAAATCCGGCTTAAGAACCAGGCTTACTTACGTACGAATTTAGACCTCTTTTGCTTGCCCCCGAGCGACGTCTCGGCCATCGGCATCAGATGGTGTTTGCTATACAAGGTCCTCAGACTACACTCGTCGAAACATGACTCGTATGCAGTGATCAAATTGCCGTTTACTTTGTAGCCGACTCTGAAAATAAAAACATGCATTTTGAGAAAATTTGTGGCGAACTTGTGTGGGAATTTTTGAGTTTAAGACCGCCTATGCCAGGTGCGCTTGGTGGTCAACTGGGCCCGCAGAGCACTGAGCCCGCAGGTTCAGTTACCCACTCCGTTTTTTTTCATAGGTGACTCGACCCACACTAATCGGATAACTCGACCCGCGGGTTCAGACGACTACTATTTACCGATAAGGGCCTGCTTAGCCCACAGGTTCAGTCGATGTCAAGTATATTGTAGTTAAATAAAAAAAAAATAACCCTAACCTACCGAATAGTACCTACGCCCGCAAGAAAAAAAAATGGTCAACTTAGCCCGTGGGCTCAGTGCTCTGCGGGCCCAGTTGACCACCAAGGTGCCAGGTGCGGTCCTAGGATTTGTTTTTAAGGGAGCCCCCCCCACCCTCTTAGCTAAAATCTATCGAAGTTGCCACTCATAGCTAAAATCTATCGAAGTTGAACATTACTATAATCTCAGTGTTCTATCTGTAAAGGGGCCGAAACATCATATAACAATCCTTCCTACTAATATTATAAATGCGAAAGTTTGTGAGGATGGATGTATACAGTATGTTTGTTGCTCTCTCACGCAAAAACTACTGAACGGATTTGGATGAAACTTTACAGTAATATAGGTTACACATCAGAATAACACACGGGATACATTTTATACCGAAATTCCCGCGGGAACGGGTACAACGTGGGTAAAACCGCGAGGCTAGTGTAGAATATAAGCGAAGTGTATTCTTAAGCGTAGTTTCAATTCAAAATGAGTAGTGTTCGCTTAAAGTTAAGAAACCAGACTTATTTCAGTTTTCAAAAGATTTCTATACTAAAATCTTCAACAATACACAACTAGATATCGGGTCACGTACAAAATCAAAGCTAAATACTGTCCGCGTGGATGACGTGTGACAGCTTATTTTGTTTACTACCGAACTGAAACAAAAGTTTACAAAACAGTTCGAAGTTCAACCTAATTACAACCATGACACCTAGCAATAAAGTAGCAAATGTTATGAATAAAATAAGAGCTCACTTTTCAAATGAGGCCTTATTCACCGAGACCGCATTTTTTGCGCCGACCCGACATCTAGTTGTGTATGGTGATCGAAGACTAAAATGGTACTTACCTATACACCCAACCCACATCCAGACACTCGCGGTTCTGCTTGACAGCACTGATGGACGGCCGCCGGTAACACCTGATGTCAGTGAAGTTAGCGAACTTACCACTGACGCGGAAGGTCTGGTTGTAGACACACGAAACTTGCTAAAAGACAACGGGATGGGGTGTTCAGATTGGAAAATAATCTAGACAAGCCAAGCCAAGTTCAAGCCAAGGAACTGCTAGCCAGCGCCGAGTGTAATATTACACGAACCACTTGGTGCCACTTGTGACCAGTTTTTATCAGAATTAAAATATAATATACACCTCTATGTTGAATAACTTTTTAAAATTACTGATGTAATGAAAACTGGTCAAGTCAAATCGAACCCACTTCAAGATCTCACATTTTTTAAAAACAGCAATTGTGAAAGGTGTCCAATAAAGAGAAGGAATACGTTTTAATACTTGTTCATAATGTTATTTTGTTCCTATATATATACATATTGAGATTTTGCCTAGAACTTGGCACTCTTTTAGATCTCCATACTTTTTGCGGAGAAGCCCATAGCCAAGCATTATTTTTGAATTGAACTTGGCTCTCCTTTTTTACAATTATATTTTTGGTGGGATAATATACCCGGATATAATCACACGGTTAAATAATAAATAAATATACCCGGACAAATTCACTCACGGTTAATTAGAAACTAAGCTCTAAGCTTGTTATGGAATCTAATTAACTGATACTACTACTTATACATTCACAAATACTTTACAAGAATATATAATTGACACCCAGACGTCGTCGCCAACAACTATGTCTTCACATATTGTCGACTCCGTCGATCGACCCCGCAACCCCCGACACAGTAAGCGCTCTCACTGCCACTGTGCCAAGTGGGATGTGATCGTTCTTACTAAGTCGGGGGTTGCAGGTTCGATTCAATTGTCAATAAGATGTAGAGACGATGTTTTTGGCGACGACGCGGTCTGGGTGTCAATTATATATTCATATAAAGTTACACACACACACACGCACGCACATGCACGCAGAGAAACATGCGCACGCCAGAGAGAGACAAACATAGAAACATGCTGTCTCTCTCTAACGCAAAAAGTGTCGTTACATCTTTTCGTCTTAATTTTTCCGTCTAGCCCCCTTTCGCAACGCGCGATAAGGAACTTCGTTCCAAAACTTCGTTCCAATAAGTATACTAACCACAACATCGTAGCCCGTGGAATATTTATTGAGCACCACATAGTTGCCTCGTCCAGGACAAGCGATTGTTATCATACGTGCCCTCTTAAACGTGAATGTCCCATCACTATCAGGTGCTATGAAATTTGCATAGGTAATGTAGACTGGATTGTTGAAGTCTTTTAAGGTTAGCGTACAGTCTGCAACATAATAGGTAGATTAGATATCATGACTAATTATCATGATGAAAAATAGCCTATGTTACTCGTGGATAATGTAGCTTTCGAATGGTGAAAGAATTTTTAAAAACGGTCCAGTAGTTTTTGAGCCTATTCATTACAACCAAACAAATAAAGTTTTCCTCTTTATAATATTAGTGTAGATAAGTGATAACTAGCAGCGCCCCGCGGTTTTACCCGCGTTGTGCCTGTTCCCGTGGGAATTCCGGGAATGTTTATACATACAAACCTTCCTCTTGAATCACTCTATCTATTTAAAAAAACCGCGTCATAATCCGTTGCGTATTTTAAAGATCTAAGCATACATAGGTACAGACAGACAGCGGAAAGCGACTTTATTCTATACTATGTTTGTTTGAAGATAATGAGTGAGTTTTGTTTTCATAATATTGAAACAACATCAATTAGTTAATGAATTAGATTTATTTGTCTTCTCAGTACCACAGAATGTGTATAGTTTACGTTCATTTGTTTATTATTTGGATTTGTACACATACTATTATATTATTATTATTATATTACATACTTGTAGCATCGAAGTTTCACCCGCATTGTACACGTTCCCGTGGGAATTTTGGGATAAAAAGGTACCTATAACCTTTCTTTTGAATGGGACTATCCAATACAATAAAAACTTGAGAGGTGTCAAGGGACACCCGGGTGGAACGAAATTTATTTATTATCAACAAAAATAATCGTCGCGACACCACACTGTTCAATGCGAAATAGAAAGACGAAACGAAAATATCTGGCTTGCTTTCTATAAGAGAGAGAGAGAGAGAGAGACAGACAGACAGACAGAGAAATATGCGCACGCCAGAGACGCATGTTTCTCTCTGTCTCTCTCTCTGGCATGCGCATGTTTCTCTGTCTGTCTCTCTCTAACGCAAAAAGTGTCGTACAACTATTCGTCTTAATTTTTTCCCCCTTTCGCAACGCGCGATAAGGAACTTCGTTCCAATAATTATTCGATTCGGACTGGCAGTTCCTGAGGTTAGTGCGTTCAAAAAAAAAACCGGCCGAGTGCGATTCGTACTCGCGCACGGAGAGTTCCGTACTTTAAAAAACGGCAAAAAATCACGTTTGTTGTATGGGAGCCCCCTGAATATTTGATTTATTTTATTTTTGTTGTTATAGCGGCAATAGAAATACCTACATCATCTGTGAAAATTTCAACTGTCCAGCTATCACCGTTCTTGAGATACAGCCTGGTGACAGACGGACGGACGGACAGCGAAGTCTCAGTAATAGGGTCCCGTTTTTACCCTTTGGGTACGGAATATTTCTTTCAAAATAAACTGTGCCTGTGCCTGAGAAAGGACATAGGCTACTTTTTATCGAGAAATTCCTGTGGGAACGGGTACAACGCGGGTGAAACCGCGGGGCGCTGCCAGTTTACCATAAATTAATTTCGTGTAAACATCTCGCAACACAATTATCTTAAATTGTAATAATACATTAGTTGTAGTATTCATATTAACAACAATACATTGTTGATTTTATGTAATGGAGGCTGTATATAAACATTAAACACTTACCGCACTCCACGTCCATTGTCTTCAAAATAAACAAAACAAAAAACTTAAGAACTTTCCCGCGCATTTTCACGTCAAATTTAACAAAATGGCTGACGTTCACCTTTGACCGCTTGGACTATAAATAAATCACAAATACACCCGAAAATATATTTAATTTTGTTTTGTATTTATAGTTAATTAATGAAATTAATTAATAATTGATTCCTTGCTGTTGAACCGAGCGAGTCTCGTGGATCACTACACGCTACTAACGGTAGGTACCTACCTTATTGATCAGACTGGTATGTGAAATAAAATAAGGTTGAATGGTATTTGGTGTATGTTCGCACATAATTATTTTTATTTACAAGCATCGTTCGGCGGTTTTCCCACTGTTGTAATAGTTTTCATGGGAATTTTTTGATACAAAATTAAGTACTTACCCTTGTACCCTTGTACTTGTAAATTTATCTGAAAATAGTTATGTAGGTCTTATCTAAAAAACAAAAATGTGCTACCAAATTTGAATCTTATTGGTAGCTTGTAATGATTAGGGCGTACGCGTACCTTCATGTATAAAAACTCTTTTAAATAAACCCTATCCTATCCTACTAATCACTACATAGTATAAAACAAAGTCGCTATTTTTGTCTGTTTGTTTGTCTGTTTGTCTGTATGCTTAAATCTATAAAATTACGCAATGGATTTTGATGCGGTTTTTTGTAATAGGTAGAGTGATTCAAGAGGAAGGTTTTTATGTAAAAAAATTCCCGAAATTCCCGCACAACGCGGGTAAAACCGCGGGGCGCTGCTAGTATTATAAATGAGAATGTTTGTGAGGATGGATGTACGTACGTGTTTGTTGCTCTTTCACACAAAAACTTCTGAACGTATCTGAAAGCAACTTTACAGTAATATAGGTTATACATCAGAATAACACATGGGATACATTTTATACCGAAATTCCCGCGGGAACCGATACAACGCGGGTAACACCGCGGGGCGCGGCTAGTAAGATCTACTTGGGTTAGGTTAGCTCCCTGGCGCCATCTAGTGGTACTGACTGTTAGGAACTAAGGAACGTATTCAAAAATGCTTGTTATCATTTTAGCTATCAAATGGTTTGTCTCTTTCAAAATACGCTATTTTCCGAAGTGTGAAAGAGAAATTAAAACAGTGCTTTAGACCGTTTATGAATAACTAGCCGCGCCCCGTGTTCCCGCAGGAATTTCGGGATAAAATGTATCCCATGTGTTATTCTGATGTATAACCTATATTACTGTAAAGTTTCAACCAAATCCGTTCAGTAGTTTTTTTTGTGAAAGAGCAACAAACATACATGCATACATACATCCATCCTCACAAACGTTCGCATTAATAATATCGGTTAGTTGCGGCGACATTCCTTGTATTTTTTTACGTAACCCCTCTGTCCCACTGCTGGGCAAAGGTCTCCCTAATTCCTTCCATGTATCTCTTTCCATAGCCAACTCCTTCCAATCCCTATCAAAATCGTCAGGGTTGGCCACTGACCCTGCAGTTGGGAGTTTGAACTCCACCTGAAGGCCTCTGATATGGTCGAGTTTATCAAAAGGTCTAGAGACCATCTCTGTCTACACTCTAGACAGCCGCAGTGTCCCCTGGCCTTGCTGTCAGCAGCCAAATCTGGTAATTCGAATTACCTTTCCACAATCTAAGTAAGTCAAAGGAAAATAAAACACCCAAACTATAATTTATCCATAAAGGCCTATATTTATTTATTTATATGACATAATCCGTGTGCCCTTGCGCCGTGTGTCCTGGCGGCGCGCCGTCAGTGTCAGCTGTCAGCGGGCTGTCAGTGTCAGCCGTGCCGGCGGGCCGCCAGCGTGCGGAGGGCGGTCAGTGGTTGCCGGGCGGCGTCTTGGCGGGCGAGGCGGGCGGCGGCGCGCTCCAGTCGCCGTCGCCCTCGTACTGCGTGTTCTCGAGCCGCGTGATGAGGCGCTCGTCCTCGTCCCCGAACTCGCCGCCCATCAGGGAGGGCTCGCCCACCACCATCACGTCCTGGAAATGATGCGGCATGTCAGTTATTGCACCGTAGCATGTATATTAATTTTTTAAACGAGTTCCAAAAAAAGAGTTTCTCAATTCGGATGTTTGTATCTTTTTATGTATGTTCGGGTAACTTCGTCGAATATAGACGGGCTTGCAAATTTTTTTTGTTCGAAAGGGGTTTTTTGGTTTTGCAGTTAGCCAGGCAGGTCCGCAAGTTATTAGGGGGCAAATTTTTTTAACGAGTTCCAAAAAAAGAGTTTCTCAATTCGGATGTTTGTATCTTTTTATGTATGTTCGGGTAACTTCGTCGAATATAGACGGGCTTGCAAATTTTTTTTGTTCGAAAGGGGTTTTTTGGTTTTGCAGTTAGCCAGGCAGGTCCGCAAGTTATTAGGGGGCAATCTTAGGTTTAGGACGCAGGTCAGCAGACCCCCCCTTTAAACCAAAGATTGTGACTTAGATTCAAGGAAAGTAATTTTGATTCAGCGGGAAAAGGGGGGTAACTTGGGTTAAGAGGGGGCTAAATTTAGAGAAGGGGTAAATATTAGACTCACGGGGAGGAATCTTAGCTTATTTCTTCAAAAAGTGAAATGTGCTGAAGTGGCAATCCCCTTTGGGGCTTATAGAGCAAAGGCAAAGGTTACCCCCTTTGGGGCTTATAGGGGATATCTGTAGACTACTCTGATGTGTAATGATGTGTCCTATGTCCTGTATTGCTACAGGCCGCACTGACCTGCGAGGCGAGGCTGAAGTTGGGTCCGGGAGATCGTTTCTTGGCGGGGGCGGGCGGCGCGGCGTTGGCGCCGGCGCTGCCCTTGCGTTTACGCCGCTTACTCGCCGGCCGCTGCGATTCTGCTGGCAAATGGTAAGTTGTATTGATGATATATTAATTATAAAAAACTAGTAGTGTCTCGGGATATTACCCGCGTTTTACTCGTTCCCGCGGGAATTTCTGGATAAATTTTATCCCGTGAATTATTCTTATGTATAAACCTACTTGTGGATAAGAGCCTATTGAAGCGTAGCGGAGCTCAACTGACCAATCACAAAAATATTGTGCTGTGATTCGTGAATCGGTCTCCGCACAGCTGCGCTCCGCTTCAAAGGCAACGCTCTCTAAAGTAGCAGTCTTGTACAACGCTAACTAAAGTAGCAGTCTTGTACAACGCTATCTAAAGTAGCAGTCTTGTACAACGCTCTCTCAACTAGCAATCTTGTACAACGCTATCTAAAGTAGCAGTCTTGTACAACGCTCTCTAAAGTAGCACTCTTGTACAACGCTCTCTAAAATAGCAGTTTTGTACAACGCTCTCTCAACTAGCAGTCTTGTACAACGCTATCTAAAGTAGCAGTCTTGTACAACGCTAACTAAAATAGCAGTCTTGTACAACGCTCTCTAAAGTAGCAGTCTTGTACAACACTATCTAAAGTAGCAGTCTTGTACAACGCTATCTAAAGTAGCAGTCTTGTGCAACTGACCTGGCGGCGCGACCATCCGCTGCCACTTCTGGAAAAGCGTCGTCTTGAGGCAGTCGCGCGGCGACAGCGCGTACGCCTTGTGACGCGACATCAACTCTTGCATCGGCTCCAGTATCACACATAACTGGAAAGAAATACGACACGTTCATTTAGGCGAAAAGGATATTATGTAGGCTAAATATAGGCTTCTTCTTCTTCATCGAGTGGATGGTCAACCTGACCAATCCTGGTGTCAGAGTTATTGAGCCGCCAAAGGTCTCTGACATGGCTCATGTAACGACTACTATCTGTAGAAAGGAACCGGGACCGACGGCTTAACGTGCCCTCCGAATAAAAGCTAAAGTCTAATTCTCTCTCATTTTTCTCTTTCTCTCTCATTCTCGCTCATTCGAAAATAGCGAATGTCCGAAAGGGACAAACCATTTGATAGGCAAAATACTTTTAATGAGCCTTTATGAATAAAGCCCTTATTTATTTTAAAAAGCTATGAATCTATTCTATACTAATATTATAAAGCTGAAGAGTTTGTTTTGTTTGTTTGTTTGTTTAAACGCGCTAATCTCAGAAACTACTGAACCGATTTGAATAATTCTTTCACTGTTAGATAGTCTATTTATCGAGGAAGGCTATAGGCTACATTTTATCCCGAAATTCCCACGGGAACGGGCACAACGCGGGTAAAACCGCGGGGCGCTGCTAGTGTAAGCTAAAGTCTAAAAAGGAACTGGATCGGATGTTGGTGTTGTGTTGTGTCGTGTCGTGTTGTGAGTCCACTCACCCGCAAGTAGTTGAGCGTGGAGTTGGTGATGCCCTGGCGCGTGATGTTCTTGGCGAGCTGGTCGAGCGCCGCGTGCTCGGGCGGCAGCACGGCGGCGCGCGGGATGAGTTGTTGTGTTGTGTTGTGTCGTGTCGTGTTGTGAGTCCACTCACCCGCAAGTAGTTGAGCGTGGAGTTGGTGATGCCCTGGCGCGTGATGTTCTTGGCGAGCTGGTCGAGCGCCGCGTGCTCGGGCGGCAGCACGGCGGCGCGCGGGATGAGTTGTTGTGTTGTGTTGTGTCGTGTCGTGTTGTGAGTCCACTCACCCGCAAGTAGTTGAGCGTGGAGTTGGTGATGCCCTGGCGCGTGATGTTCTTGGCGAGCTGGTCGAGCGCCGCGTGCTCGGGCGGCAGCACGGCGGCGCGCGGGATGAGTTGTTGTGTTGTGTTGTGTCGTGTCGTGTTGTGAGTCCACTCACCCGCAAGTAGTTGAGCGTGGAGTTGGTGATGCCCTGGCGCGTGATGTTCTTGGCGAGCTGGTCGAGCGCCGCGTGCTCGGGCGGCAGCACGGCGGCGCGCGGGATGAGTTGTTGTGTTGTGTTGTGTCGTGTCGTGTTGTGAGTCCACTCACCCGCAAGTAGTTGAGCGTGGAGTTGGTGATGCCCTGGCGCGTGATGTTCTTGGCGAGCTGGTCGAGCGCCGCGTGCTCGGGCGGCAGCACGGCGGCGCGCGGGATGAGTTGTTGTGTTGTGTTGTGTCGTGTCGTATTGTGAGTCCACTCACCCGCAAGTAGTTGAGCGTGGAGTTGGTGATGCCCTGGCGCGTGATGTTCTTGGCGAGCTGGTCGAGCGCCGCGTGCTCGGGCGGCAGCACGGCGGCGCGCGGGATGAGTTGTTGTGTTGTGTTGTGTCGTGTCGTGTTGTGAGTCCACTCACCCGCAAGTAGTTGAGCGTGGAGTTGGTGATGCCCTGGCGCGTGATGTTCTTGGCGAGCTGGTCGAGCGCCGCGTGCTCGGGCGGCAGCACGGCGGCGCGCGGGATGAGTTGTTATGTTGTGTTGTGTCGTGTCGTGTTGTGAGTCCACTCACCCGCAAGTAGTTGAGCGTGGAGTTGGTGATGCCCTGGCGCGTGATGTTCTTGGCGAGCTGGTCGAGCGCCGCGTGCTCGGGCGGCAGCACGGCGGCGCGCGGGATGAGTTGTTGTGTTGTGTTGTGTCGTGTCGTGTTGTGAGTCCACTCACCCGCAAGTAGTTGAGCGTGGAGTTGGTGATGCCCTGGCGCGTGATGTTCTTGGCGAGCTGGTCGAGCGCCGCGTGCTCGGGCGGCAGCACGGCGGCGCGCGGGATGAGTTGTTGTGTTGTGTTGTGTCGTGTCGTGTTGTGAGTCCACTCACCCGCAAGTAGTTGAGCGTGGAGTTGGTGATGCCCTGGCGCGTGATGTTCTTGGCGAGCTGGTCGAGCGCCGCGTGCTCGGGCGGCAGCACGGCGGCGCGCGGGATGAGTTGTTGTGTTGTGTTGTGTCGTGTCGTGTTGTGAGTCCACTCACCCGCAAGTAGTTGAGCGTGGAGTTGGTGATGCCCTGGCGCGTGATGTTCTTGGCGAGCTGGTCGAGCGCCGCGTGCTCGGGCGGCAGCACGGCGGCGCGCGGGATGAGTTGTTGTGTTGTGTTGTGTCGTGTCGTGTTGTGAGTCCACTCACCCGCAAGTAGTTGAGCGTGGAGTTGGTGATGCCCTGGCGCGTGATGTTCTTGGCGAGCTGGTCGAGCGCCGCGTGCTCGGGCGGCAGCACGGCGGCGCGCGGGATGAGTTGTTGTGTTGTGTTGTGTCGTGTCGTGTTGTGAGTCCACTCACCCGCAAGTAGTTGAGCGTGGAGTTGGTGATGCCCTGGCGCGTGATGTTCTTGGCGAGCTGGTCGAGCGCCGCGTGCTCGGGCGGCAGCACGGCGGCGCGCGGGATGAGTTGTTGTGTTGTGTTGTGTCGTGTCGTGTTGTGAGTCCACTCACCCGCAAGTAGTTGAGCGTGGAGTTGGTGATGCCCTGGCGCGTGATGTTCTTGGCGAGCTGGTCGAGCGCCGCGTGCTCGGGCGGCAGCACGGCGGCGCGCGGGATGAGTTGTTGTGTTGTGTTGTGTCGTGTCGTGTTGTGAGTCCACTCACCCGCAAGTAGTTGAGCGTGGAGTTGGTGATGCCCTGGCGCGTGATGTTCTTGGCGAGCTGGTCGAGCGCCGCGTGCTCGGGCGGCAGCACGGCGGCGCGCGGGATGAGCTCGCGGTGCGCGCGCACGGCCAGGTGCCACGACTTGATGCGCATCAGGTCGTCGAACGTGAACTCCAGGATCAGCCGCCCCTCCGTGCACACCTGGAACACGCGGTGGGGGTGAGCCGAGCTTACGGTGCAAGGGTCGGTAGTATAAGAGCGACACTGCGTTAGGCGTGCGCACGCCGCGGTTTCATACAAAAGTGAACCGCCGCGTACGCCCGCTGCGTGTGGCTTCATACAAAAGTTACCCGTCGCGTGCGGGGTCATAGAAAATGTCAACCGACGCAGTGTTGATCCTATAATTTATTTTTTTGGATTGGCACAAAATGTGGTTAAATGTCTAAACCTTTTTCCTCTTCAGGAGCAATCGTCTTCGGCTGGAAAATTGACGACATTGGTCCAAATTTTGTGCCAATCCAAAAAAAATAAAGGATAAAGGTGTTGCCCTGATTTTCGACCAAGTTATCACGTCTATCACCGACATCAGTGGCCGTGTTCCGATACAATATTCTTATTAACTTATAGTATTTTACTATTAATTGAAACGTACGTTAATATCATTATTATTTGCTGTGCGGGGAGAGACGCTGTCGCTCTCGCTTCACCCACCTCCTGATGAAGGTCACCGTGCGTGACCGAAACGTGTTGAGGGACAACTCAACAGTAACCTCCGTCGTACGCACTGACCTCTATTATTGACACACTGGACTGGCTGTTACCATACAAATGACAACTAATTTTGTGTGGCAATTTGAAGCGCCCCTGCGAGAGTCCCGAGAACTAATTCTGACGTTACAGTCGACTTAAGACATAACAAATTTTAGTTCCATGGACATTCGTATCTGCCTACAGTGGCCTACAGCGCCAAAATGGCGACACTCAAATAGGCACAAAATTATTATGACAGCAGCCTGTCCAGTGTATATAATAGAGGTCAGTGGTCGTACGTAAGTTCCCGTTTAAACAAATAATTACTTATTATATACGCTCCTGTTCCTTACCTTAGTGAACATAGGCTTGCCATGGTGCGTGACCATGGTACAGTGGTCGCAGTCCAGCGTGATGCTGGTGTTGTGAAACGACTCCTTGGGCTGCCGCATGGTGTAGTACAGCTCGGAGACTCCGCCCTCGTATATACTGCGGAAGTACCGCGGGATTAACGTCCTGCCTATCGCTGGAATGGACAAAGAATAGTATTAGTTGGTGAATATATATATACTAGCAGTGGCCCGCGTTGTACCCGTTCCCGCGGGAATTTCGCGATAAAAAGTAGCCTATGTCCTTTCTCAGGCTCTGGACTAACTGTGTACCAAATTTCATTCAAATCGGTTCAGTAATTTTGGCGTGAAAGCGTAACAGACAGAGTTACTTTCGCATTTATAATATTAGGTAGGATTGGAACGTGGAAAACCCCGTCTATTAATCACGTGGTTTCTATTTTTGTCATTTTAAAGTGACATATCTGACAACGCCTCTGTGCTCTGATACATGCACACGCCTGCCAAGACTGAGGGTCCTAGGTTCGATTCCCAGGTCAAGCGAATACATGTTTCCTATTTTTCAAACATAGCTCGGGTATGAAATCACCCACAGTAGGCAAGTATGGTGATTACGACATCCTCCTCACTGTACTGATATCTTCAGTGAGACGAGAGAGGCCTTTGCCCAGCAGTGGGACATTACAGGCTACTACTTTTACTGATACTTTTACTTTTTTTCTACGTGGTTACTTTCTACGGATAGTAGTCGTTACATGAGCCATGTCAGAGGCCTTCGGCGGCTCAATAACTATGACACCAGGATTGGTCAGGGTGACCATCCACTCGATGAAGAAGAAGCTTTATGGCACTCAACTTACTGTATCTTTTGGGTCCATCTTCGAGGCAAAATGTGAGTGTAAGCGTCGCGTCGTCCTCGAAGAATTCCGTCGCGAACGCGTCCCACCATAAATTATCAGAGTCCTGGAAACATACACGGAATATGTTCAGTATTTCATTAAATATAGATTTAGGTCTGCTCTCTATGCCCTGTTAGATGTACAATCACGAGCATTAATTTGGGACCCACCTAAGGTTGAATATCGTGTAGCAAACTTACGCTATTTAGAGCTAATATTGTAATATCAATGTCATAATGTTTACCATCGATAACTTTACGTTTCTATCAAACTAAAGTTTCGACCTTATTGCATTATGAATGTTCTAACAATATTTGATGGAAATGGGTCCCAAATTAACGCTCGTGACTGTAGGTACTACATCCGACCTCAACAGGGCTACAGTCACCCTGGCCAAGTTCTGGTTTAATTTAGTGCCAGTGACACGTAAAGAAGAAGGAGGTCTAGTTGTACAGTCACGAGCTTTAATTTGGGACCCATCTTCATTAAATTTTGTAATGCAATAAGGTCGAATTTGATTCGAAGTCGATTTACTAGCCGAAGATAATTTTTTCAAAGAGATTTCAATAATTATTTTTGTAGCCACATTCAACGGAAAGGTTATAGGATATTTTTCATCCCGAAATTCTTACGGGAACGCGCACAATAAAGGCAATACCGCGGGGAGCTGCCAGTGTTCATAAACATTATATTAATAGTAGTTTATGCAACTGTCATATAAGGAAGGGTATTAAAACACGAGTGTGAGTTTATGAAACGAGCGCAGCGAGTTTCATAATAGTAACGAGTGTTTTAATACCCGTGTTATATGCAGTTGCATACACTACTTTATCTTCACTAATGCAATTAATCAAACAACAAGAGTAAAAGCTGACAATAGTTTTTCACGCGTACGTGTATTGTCACAGTGAACTTGCCGCCATTAAAATCTAACCAATGAGAGCGCAGCTGCGCGTAGGGCCAATCAGGAGCGAGCGAGATCTTACCAAAGAGTTTTGTGTATGTAGTTTCGACGAAGTTTTCACGTATAACCCAACTGTTTTCAAAAGCCAGCCTAATATCAAAATTTGATACAACTTGTATGAGGATTTTGACATAAGGCTCGCCAGGTTAATTGGTCGCGTTTTATTGATGTTATAATGAGATTTTACGATATCGATATCGATGTTTTAGGATATTATACCATCATGTGAAATTGCTTAAATTGATTGTTTTGTTGTCTGCGCTATAACAGTAGTAATTATAAGTCAAGTATTGGAAACATAAGTAGAATGTTACAACATTAGTGTAGATAAAAAGTATTACAGCCGAGATAGTGATGTGTAAACATTGTACAAATAGAAAAACTTTCATTTAACAAAACTTATAACAACGCCATCTAGCGAAAAACGTCGGAACTAAATCAAACGTATTGAGTTAACAACCAAAATGTTATGCACCGATTACGCCAAACGGGGGTTGTGTTATACGCTGATTTGAGCTTTTAGGTCAATTTCCAATAAGTTTTAAATTCGCTATTTAATGTCTGTAGTTAGAGAATATTCGATTTTGGGAAAGAGATCGAAAAAAATAGTGCTCAATGAACAAGCTGTATCGAAGAAGGTACAAGGGAATTCCGTAAATTCTCCTCGTTGTATAGTAAACTAGCAGCACCCCGCGGTTTTACCCGTTCCTTTGGGAATTTCGGGATGAAAAGTAGCCTACTTATAACATTCCCGTTGAATGTGACTATCCGTTACAAGAAGAATTTTTCAAATCGGACCAGTAGTTCCTGAGATTAGCGCGTTCAAACAAACAAACTCTGCAGCTTTATAATATTAAAAACCAGCAGCGCCCGCGGTTTTACCCGCGTTATACCCGTTCCCGTGGGAATTTCGGGATGAAAAATAGCCTATAACCTTCCCGTTGAATGCGGCTATCCATTACAAAAAGAATTATTCAAATCGGTTCAGTAGTTTCTGAGATTAGCGCGTTTAAACAAACAAACAAAACAAACTCTTCAGCTTTATAATATTAGTATAGCAACAAGTAATGTTATTTACCTCTGTTCTTTGTTGTAAGCGTTTGTTGAGTTCATACACTCTGTAATCGGGCTGGCCGAAGTAAGGTGCGTGCCTCCTGAAATGATACAACAAAACATATTGAAAAAACTACGCGGTTTTACCCGCGTTGTGCCCGTTCCCGTGGGAATATCGGGATGAAATGTAGCCTATAGCCTTCCTCGATAAATAGACTATCTAACAGTGAAAGAATTATTCAAATCGGTTCAGTAGTTTCTGAGATTAGCGCGTTTAAACAAACAAACAAACAAACAAACAAAACAAACTCTTCAGCTTTATAATATTAGTATAGATTGAAAAAATGTTTCATTCCAGTGGGAATTTCGGGATTTTTTATACATATAAACCTTCCTCTTGAATCACTGTACCCATTTAAAAAAACCGCGTCAAAATTCGTGCAGCAGTATTTTAGTTTATCGCGAAAAGACTAGGTACATAAAAAATTATAAAAAAGTCCCCGGCCGCGTCTGTCTCTGTCTGTCAAATACTACTGCACGGATTTTGACGCGGTTTTTTAAAATAGGTACAGTGATTCAAGAGGAAGGTTTATATGTATAAAAAATCCCGAAATTCCCACGGGAACGGGCACAACGCGGGTAAAACCGCGGGGCGCTGCTAGAGTACATATAACATGGTAACGACAGGTCAGCAACTTTAAAACTATACAGAGATTTGGGAATCTGTATTTGGCATGGCTGAAGGCATAGGGCTGTATGGGATAATGCATAAATGACCTTTATCAAAGTACATGGTACGTTCAAAAGAGCCTCTATGGGGCCAAAACTGAATAAAAATATTTGACTTTGACTTTGTACCGAAACTCTCACAGACAAGGCTGATACTCGTACGTCTTCTTCTTAAATCTACCAGTATGTACAAGTCTACAACTATGATCTATTTCTTTTGGATTGGCACAAAATTTGGTTAAATGTCGTCAATTTTCCAGCCGAAGACGATTGCTCCTGAAGAGGAAAAAGGTTTAGTGATTTTATTTCATTCTTACCCTATCTCTAAACCTTTTTCCTCTTCAGAAGCAATCGTCTTCGGGCTGGGAAAGTGACGACATTTAACCAAAATGTTGTGCCAATCCAAAAAAAAATTGATTATACGATGATCTTTTCAGCAACCGTGTCGCCAAAGATCTTCGTATGTTTTATAGTTACAGATTTGCCCCTACTGGCAGATTCAAAAAGTCCTGTAAGATCAGATGCTTTAACAGTTGTCTGTAAAGTCTGATAAAATTCTCTAAAAACGCCAATATTATCACCTAAGTACGTGAGTAAGTTCGTTTTGGTTAGTGGCCTACCCTGATTTTGACCGCGTCAAGGCTTCCGGCATGGTCTAACGATTGAAACAACCGGGACCGACAGTTTAACGTGCCATCCGAAGCACTGTAGCGCTCAGATAGGAATGTTACTATCAGCTACCCAAGTAGGGGCCGAGCTGTACGTAGCTAAATAGCAATAAGTGAGCATCGCTTAGCCAGACTAAGCAACGAGCGCTTCATCACCCATAAAAAACGCCACTATGACCTACACAAAAAACGCCACTATGACCAAAAAATGCCACTATGACCAAAAAATGCCACTATGACCTACACAAAAAACGCCACTAAGACCTACACAAAAAACGCCACTATGACCAAAAAACGCCGCTATGACCTACACAAAAAACGCCACTATGACCTAAAAACGCCAACATTACCTAAAATAGGGCTCCGGCACCGCATGGTACATAGGCGGCGGTGGCGGCGCATATTCATGGTACTCCACTGGCGTGTGGGCCTGGTACTGATACTCGCCCCCGCCGACGAGCGAGCCCAGGGCAACAGGCATGTATGCCACGTTGTCAGTCACCGATACATCTCCTTAGGAACTCTTGCTAGCTTATAGACCCCTGGTACTTTGGGTACATGTACGACTGTTCAATAGATTCATGTACAGTTCAATAGTACTTTTGATTCATGTGTGGGTATCTCTTGGTAAGTTATGTGAGCCTGGTACTTTCATATAAAAGTCAGCTAAGTTCTTAGTTCTATTCAGGCGTGTTTTATTCGTATTATGCTCGCCTGGTACTTTGGATATGCTCACTTGGTCTTTTTAGATAAATTGTCCGTTCTTTGGAGTTCTTTTCGTGTGATACTTCTTAAGCTGTTATGGCAGCCTAGTACATTTCGTAGTGCAACACTAAATTATGTTCGCCTGGTACTTTTGAAGCACAAACTAACACTAAGTTCAATTCTTATACGATTTTCTGGTCCTTTAGTTTTGAAATCACTAAAACTTCTATATTTTTATGGTAGCCTAGTACTTCAACAACAAAAAATCACTTTAAATACACAATTTAAATGCTCATACACTCATGTACCCCTGGTACTTCAAATTCTCACTTCTCTTTTTCATATCAATTTAGTTCATAACACGCTCACCTACCTACAAATTTTATTACACTTTTTGCTATAAAATGTATACTATTCATACGTTAAAACACTTAGGTATATACATTTGGTTTAGTTTTCTTTGAAAAACGCACGAAACAGTCTTTATTTACTGAGAAAATATGAAAATATCGTCACTTCGAATGCTAAGAGCACTTTTTGCGTAAAAATTTCACTTTTTAGCCTCATGTAACCTTAAAAAAATATATTACAACTTTGAATTAAATAAAAAAATAATTTAAGAACACAATTTTAAAATTTGAAATAAAGAATAACACATTTTTAAACCCGCTATTCACTAACCACTCTTTATATTTCCAAAAGACAATCGATCGATTAATGTCCCATCACTTTTAAAAAAAGAAAATTGATTCGAAATACGAAACACCATTCTGCGTCAAGTCTAGAACACGACTGATAAAAACCTATTCAAATTCGCGCGGGAAGTCGCTTAGTACCGTAACCGAAAGGACCTATCGTCATTATATACTTTTCACTGATACGGGATAATGGTTCTTGTGCGATGATGTTAGAGGCGATAAGCGTAGTATACTGTTTTATACGGCCGGGCGAAGCGGCAACGTCGCGTCAGCTGGCCGCTAGCTAAGCTAGTAACGAGAAAGGTCAACCACGGTTACAATTTTTTTCAACATCAGCTATTTTAGTTTGAAGCATTGTTTGTTTTTTTATCACCGATGTGTTGGCATTATTGATTTTTTCCCTCCAACCTTCTTAATTCAACTTGTGCTCTATTGCTCACCGAATTTGAAATGCAAATTCGATCGCTATCTTTACATACCTACAAGAAATTATTTGGTACAGTTATCATAATTTTGTACTCCAACAGAGCATCTAGATCTGAAAAAATCTCATTTATTTACGTTGTTTTAGTATTTTATTGAGGTAAGGTACTTTTTTGTACATAATAATTGTGTGATGATCGCTGTGCGCGATACCAAGTGACTATTGTATTGTTTTCACCGCAGCAAGGTCTCCCGTCGAACGCACGCGACGTTGCCGCTCTTACCGTACGCGCCATACTTTTTACTGTTTCTCCGGCACATAGAAGCGCTCATTACGTTGGCACGCACACATAGACACCGTATATTGTTGTATCCGCCGTACATACAGTCTACTTAATGCAAGATGTACATAATATACATTCCACGGCGCGAGATATGTAGGTAAACTACGTTTCACTCAAATGTCTATAAATAAAGAGGCGATGTGTCTGCGAAAATTTTATTATTATCGATTTGAATTTCCCGCGTTTGGCATCGAATCGAACGTCATAGGGAGGTGACGTTTGCCCCGAATTTGCAATTCGCCAATTAGTCGAATGATTGAGGGAAATGGAACGCGATGCGCGCGGCGAATTATTGCCGATATCATTTTTATGTACACAAATAATCGATAAACTATCTTTTTTTAAAAGTTTTTTTGCACTTGAATTTTTTTTCCAAAAAAAACCCGCCTAAATCAGCAGTAACGAAGCCGGTTCCTTACACACTGGAAAAACAATTATAAAAACACGGTATTTTCGTAATAAATGCAAAATCCAAGGCCTAAACTAGCACGATATCACAGATAACACAGCGTCAACACACCCGATAACAAAATACACTACAATAGTTCAACTTTAACTAAAAAAAAAGCCACACGTCTGTCACACGAATGTATGTCATCTCCAGTCAATGACTTTAGCATTCGACCCGTAAACACACGGCCATGTGCGTTCGGAAAACTCCGGAAAAATGCCGAGAAAATTCACTTTAAAAACCGCGATTTAGCCGCCAAAAACACGTCTTGCCGAGCGGTTTTTTGGTTCAGCGATAGTTTCTCAGCAACGTATAGTTTACTGCACCTATGTATGTAATCAAATACATAATAGAAGTGTGTCGTTGTGACGTTGGTGACGAACTGTCAAAGGCTCGGGAAAGTTCGGCGGTGCTCGTGTCGGCTCGGCTAGGGTGCGTGCAACGTTAGGTGGATAACATACATTTGTTTGGTATTGAAGATATTTTCATTGAGCGCTTTTTCTGTTGAGATAAAACTTTTTTGCATGTAGGTCATTCTTGGTGGACGTGTTTGGAGGGCACGTTTTACTGTCGGGCCCGGTTTTATCGTTAAATGTTTTATGTTGAGCTAGTTTAAAAAAATAATAGATACCTAGTTTAGGACATATTTCAACTTTGAATTTGTCTTTAAAATTCGTAAAGCCGCAGCTTGTAAAATATCGCAGTAAAAAGAATACTATAGACCATGTCGAAGGTCTTTAAGCGGTCTAAAAACTTGAAAAACCGGGGTCGACTAAGGTGATTCAGTAAAAAAGCATATAAGTATGTAAAATTTAGCTTGACTTTACTGGGTAATACTTTTTAAAGATTTTTTCTCTCGAATCAAACCTAGATACCACAACCTCACACATCAAACAAATAAAATAGAGTGCGTATTTTTTTGTGCGTATTTTATTGTAAAAAAACTGTTTTTTATTGAAATATTAATATAAAAAAACCTCTTTTTGCATCGAGGGTCACAAAAATTACTAAAAATTGAATCCACCTGTCCGTCTGTCCTAAGGTTAAAACCAATATGATTATGTCAGCGTGATTAATAGGCGACCGAAACCAGTCCGCGCGGGTCAATCACATCAACAATATTTGAATCTAGTCTCGCCGGACCAGTCTTGAGGCACCTTCGTGATATATGAACGGTTTACGGATTCACCTGTTTTGATAATCCTGTGGGAGTTTCGGGATAGAATTATGGATTACGTCGTATTTAAATAGTTATGCCCTTGAGACATTAGTTAGATTTGTAAAAGCCTTTGAGACAGTAGTAGTGAGAAAAATTTACATAAAACGTCTGTCCTAAAGTGATGGTTGTGTCTTTCTGCTATGGTTTTTATAAAGTGGGACATGACAGGCTAATGTACAGTCGGCCAAGAAAGTGGTCTACCACTTTTGACAAAAGTTTCTGCGAGATGTAACGATCGCTAAGGTTGACTTTTCTATGCACAATTATGTTATGACGTTTTGTCTGTTATCTGAGATGCCTGACATTTGACATCATTGGGTGACTTAATTGGACCTCTATTATTAAATGAAAATTGACCTTGTTGTTTCATGACGTTCAAATGAATCTCAACCGTAGGGTGGTAGACCACATTTTTGGCTGACTGTACTACTTATATACATTTGATGATAATATACAATAATAATATTTTTTTTATTTTTACTTACAATAGTCCCTACTTCTGCAGGTACACATTCCCGGACATGTTGTACTGATGTGGTCGGGAGTGTGTCCTTGCAGTTGTAATCCATTATATTAAACATCTCCAAAGGGCCTCTACGAGTTGGATCTGTATCCCCTCGTATGCCTCTCAAAAAGAACGGGCTTATCCCGTGACTCCGAGGAGAAACACTATAATAGTAGTTTATGCAACTGTCATATAAAGAAGGGTATTAAAATACGAGTGTGAGTTTATGAAACGAGCGCAGCGAGTTTCATAATAGTAACGAGTGTTTTAATACCCGTGTTATATGCAATTGCATACACTACTTTATCTTCACTAATGCAATTAATCAAACAAAATTTTAAAAACAAAACACTTTGCGAAACATTAAATTCACGCGTACGTGTATTGCCACAGTGAACTTGCCGCCATTAAAATCTAACGAATGAGAGCGCAGCTGCGCGCGCAGGGCCGCAGGGCGCGCGCCGCGCAGGCCGCGATGTTATAATGAGATTTTACGATATCGATGTGGATATTATAACATCATGTGCAATTGCTTAAATTGAGTTTTTTAGTTGTCTGCGCTATAACAGTAGTAATTATAAGTCAAGTATTGGAAACATAAGTAGAATGTTACAACATTAGTGTAGATAATAATTATTTATGATATTACAAAAGCCTAGGATGTGTTTTGCCTAGCATTAGTTTCAAAATGGTATCAAAATTTAAAATTCAAATTTTAACCTAGAGAAGAGGCCAATCAGAGGATCAATAAAATAATTGTTTTAATTAAAATATTTTACTGCCACACTCAGTGAGGTTTACACTTCACTAATTGACGTTATTTTTCATACATTACATGTCAAAATCACTCATTAGATCTCTACTGAGGTACCTTTTGCCATCTCTGGGCATGGGCGTTAAAGTAGAAATTCTCTACAAACACATTTATATACACCGTTGTATATTTATAACTAGCAGCGCCCTGCGGTTTTACCCGCGTTTTGCCCGTTTCCTTAGGAATTTCGAGAAGCACCAACTGTTGTATATTTATAACTAGCAGCGCCCTGCGGTTCTACCTGCGTATTGCCCGTTTCCGTAGGAATTTCTGGATGAAAAATAGCCCATAACCTTCCTGTTGAATGTGGCTATCTATTGGAAAAATAATTATTCGAATCGGATTAGAAGTTAATGAGGTTAGCGCGTTCAAACAAACAAACTCTTCAGCTTTACCATATTAGTATAGATATCGTTGAATAAAATATTTGATTTGAATTGAAAATTTATGCAGTTTTCCGTGTTTATGTAAACTCAAGGTCGATAGTCGAGTTTTTGCGATTTGATGAATGTTTTTAATGATTTCTTATGTTTTCTGGACTAACTATACTATCTATACTAATCTATAATATAAAAATGAATCGCTGAATCTGTTGCTAAGCTCATAACTTCAGAACGACTGCAGTCGTTACATGAGCCATGTCAGAGGCCTTTGGCGGCTCAATTACTCTGAAACCAGGATTGGTCAGGGTGACCATCCACTCGATGAAAGAAATAAAATAAAATAATATAACGAGGTATAACGTCGAGACCCAGCCAATATTGGCATGAACCTAGAATGTCTAACCAATAACAATTGTAGAGAAAGTTTGTGAAAGCATAGTTTGATGCATCAGTGCCACAGATGATTCGCTGACTGCACTCTGACAGATCTCTATGGTTGGAGGAGAATGTTTAGCACACTATCTTATTGTCTATGGTTGAGGAAGTTTACTACCCTATCTATTCCTCTCTCTTTTCTTGTCTATGGTTGTCTATGGTTGGAAGATGTATTACCTTCGCTACATTACTGTGATAGTATGATCCTATAAACAATCAAAGGATTATACTACATATTTGGACACGTTAAGCAGTCGGTCCCGGATGTTTCAATCGTCAGACCATGTCGGCGGCCTTTAGGCGGTCTTAAAAGTCCGTCGCCAGGGTTGGCCACTGACCTACTCGTCAAAGAAGAATTTACTTATGAAAGAAGATTAATTCCAACTTAGAGTCTGTATGTAAGCTTTTTTTCCTTCGATTACTTCCAGAAGTTTTTGCTTAAAAACAAAAATATTCAACTTTAAAATAAAAATAAATCAATTTTAAATGAGAGAATTGCACATAAATAATTTCAAAAAATTGTTCACGAATATATTAAACAATTTATTTTCGTAATTAAATCGATTGATTTAGATAAATTAAAGTGTCCCAACACTAAACAAGAAAATAATTCGTAAAATTAATAAAAATAAGTTTGATTTAAAATTGGAACCCATTTTTCTGTTCTATAAAACAAATGAATACTTACACAAATATTTTAAAAATAAAGAAAAGAACACATTTCCGACATTAAATAAATAAATAATTTGATCAATATTGTTCTAGAATGTTGTACTTAGATTCCAGCGTATAAAATAGTAGAAATTATAGCAAAACCCAAAACACAGGGTAGAATAAATCATAAATGCATTGCCTAAAATAATAAGACAAGAAAAAAAAATACTCGACACAAAATCAAATTCCTATTTCGAATCATCGCGAGAGAGCGAGCGTTGTTGATTCAATTCATTAGAGCGAAAGGGACGGCGAGTGCGAGGCGGCACGATACGTTTACAGCTAGTCTGAATGAGACGGAGTTACCGGCGTGTGAGCGGGACGGATGGATGCGTAATTAGTCGGATGCGAGCGGGATAGACGTATTGTGTTGACGTAGTTGTAGATGAGATAAGGGGCTATCAGCAGGTGCCTCGTTTGAACGGATTTTGCACTTGAATGGCAATGACCTCTATATTTATTTTTTACTTTTTTTGTATGCTTTTTATCGAAGTGAATATATAAAAGTGAAGCTGGCAAGATAAAAAGTGGAGTCGCATTTTTATACAAAAGACATTACCGTATATGATAAATCCTCTTTATAATGATAAATCTGTTGAAATTAAAATATATTGAAACAGAAACAATTATTCAATACTTATTACACAGGGTGATTTTTTCTAGGGCTGCACAAAGACGAAACTATGAGGAATATAGAAAGTATTAAAAGTAGTCCAGGGGCGAATTTAATTAAATACTGAAACTACAAATACGATTTTGAAAAATAAAAACACCTTGTATTATATTATTATACCATTCAATAACGCCAATAAATAGAAACAAAATCTGGTAAATTACGAAACTTTACTTACGGACAGTTTCTTACAGCTATTATCAACTTACAAGTGCAAATGTTTGTCAGTGACACTTTAACACTCGAACTGAATTGGTTTCGATGGTTTTTTTTAATGATTTTCATAGACTAGAAGAGTCGGATATAGAATAAAATTTACACCAAAACTACGATTTATGGGTACGGGTATTGTAACTGCGACGGAAAGCTTATCATTCGAATGATTATAGATGCAACAAAAAAAATTAGGCAATCATTCGAATGATTATTCATAATTTTAATGATTATTTGAAATTAGAATGACGTTTTTCACGCGGTTTTTTTCATTGGGCGCGAAATAAGAAGTTTTATATTTTTGTTGTGTTGTCTGTCATTGTATGTGACATCGTAACTAATTGCCCGATTTTGCCTTAACAGTGAGTGTTTGTAGTAAAAAAAATGGGTAGTAGCAAAAAAAAAATTATGATAAAAATAGTTTTTATGGGTAGTTACTTCAAATTAAAATAAATCGATTTGACTTTGGTTTTGATAAGTGTCAAACGTTCATCCCTTATGGTTTTAAATTAGTTAATTTTGTTTTTTTTACTTTACTCTAACATTTCAGGGAGGTACCGTAACAACAGTTTCTATCAAATAAAAAAAATGACAATTGAACATTAATTCTTGCACAATTATTTAGCGTCATAAAAAAAATTAGTCGCCGTCAACGTCTACTGCTCTTTGGCACTCCCTAAAATAATATTAAAGATTTTTAAGAACACTTTAAAAGCTAGAACCACATATCGTACAAGTCGGCCATAATAAAATCAAAGTAACAGGTGCATCATTCCAGTAACTCGCCTCGCTCACCTTCCATTCACATCCATTCAAACGAGGCACCACCCACTACCACAAGCGCAGGTAGAACGCACACACACACACAGTTTTATGTTATTACTCCACACAGATAGAAGGCGTTCGGAAAACGAAGAAGTTGGTCTGTTTAAATTCTTTTTTTAAAAATTTGTTGTTTTTTTGTGACAATTGTTTTTGGTACTTACCACAAAATAAATACTATTTTGTGTTCGTACTTCGTGCTCGAATTTTTGACACAATTTAAGGCCAGTATTCATTTAAACCGACTTAAAAAAGAGGTTATACATTTATCAAAAATATTTACTAGCTGATCCGGCAAACGTTGTTTTGCCATATATAAATTAAGGGGTGGTAAAAGTTAAGGGTATTAACATGTAAGGGGATGAAGAATAAGTAGATTTCTGATTCTCAGAACTACCCGATATGCACACAAAATTTCATGAGAATCGGTCGAGCCGTTTCGGAGGAGTTTAACTACAAACACCGCGACACGATTATATATTCATATATTAGATTACTTTATATATTTTTTACAAATAGTTTTTCCAAATGCCCTTAAGTAGTTTTCCAAAAAACAATCTTATATATAAAACTAGCTGTGCCCCGCGGTCTCACCCACAGCGCACCCGCACCCGTAGGAAATACGGGATAAATAGTATCCTATATCCGTCTCCTGGTTCTAAGCTACTTCCCCACCAATTTTCAGCCAAATCGGTTTAGCCGTTCTCGAGTTATAAATAGTGTAACTAACACGACTTTCTTTTATATTATAGACTAGCAGCGCCCCGCGGTTTTACCCGCGTTGTGCCCGTTCCCGTGGGAATTTCGGGATAAAATGTAGCCTATAGCCTTCCTCGATAAATAGACTATCTAACAGTGAAAGAATTATTCAAATTGGTTCAGTAGTTTCTGAGATTAGCGCGTTTAAACAAACAAACAAACAAACAAACAAACAAACAAAACAAACTCTTCAGCTTTATAATATTAGTATAGATTCTCGTGTCTCAGTGTTCGTTCGCGTACTCCTCCGAAACGGCTCGACCGATTCTCATGAAATTTTGTGGGCATATTGAGTAGGTCTGAGAATCGGCCAACATCTATTTTCCATCCCGAAATTCCCGCGGGAACGGGTACAACGCGGGTGAAACCGCGGGGCGCAGCTAGTATGTGCATAAAATTTATTTTTCAAAATGTCTATCCAATGACCCGTTACTAAGAATTTCTGGGTAATAATAAGTACTGATATTATCAGTGACATGAGGGGCCTTTGCCCAACAGTGGGACATTACAGGCGAATACTTTTACTTTTTAATAAGTAACCATAATAATTTGAAATTTCTAAGTCCTACAAATATTATAAATATGATGTGTGTATGTTTGTTACTCTTTCACGCAACAACTACTGAACGGATTTGGATGAAACTTTACAGTAATATAGGTTATACATCGGAATAATAGTCTAGAACATTAAATCAGTCAGTAGCAACGCCCTGCGGTTTTACCCGCGTTGTATCCGTTCCCGTGGGAATTTCGGGATGAAAAATAGCCTATAACCTTCCCGTTGAATGTTGCTATAACAAAAATATTTTTTTAAATCAGATTTGTAGATTTTTAACGCCTCTGTGGTCTAGTGGTATGTGCGCTCGCCTGCCAAGACTGAGGTCCCGGGTTCAATTCGAAAACATGTTTCCTACTTATCAAACATGGCTCGGGTTTGAGATCACCAACCCGCATTTGGCAAGCGTGGTGATTATGCCTGATCCTCCTCACTGTACTGATAACTTCAGTGAGACGAGAGGCCTGTAAATACATCATCTGTGAACATTTCAACTGTCTAGCTATCACCGTTCTTGAGATACAGCCTGGTGACAGACGGACGGACGGACAGCGAAGTCTCAGTAATAGGATCCTGTTTTTACCCTTTGGGTACGGAACCCTAAAAATTAAAGCCCCTATTTTGGATTCGTAATTAATATATTATTTTCAAAATTAAACAGTAATTTAAAGTTTATTATCCTGTAATGTCCTCTCACTGAAGATATCAGTACAGTGAGGGAGAAAATAAAACAATAAAATAATATATTTATGAATGAATATACCCCATTGATTTCTAATTATCATAAAGAGCGAGACAGCTACATCTATCTCTTGTGTGCGAGGGAGACGCAAGACAAGGGTAAGCCACCCCAACTTTGACATGAGTGTAAAGATGTCGAAATTTATTGATATTTTTCGAAATTTTATACATTTCATTATTATAATATGAATTCGTACTAATTTAGTGATTTATTAAATTAATTTCGAATAGGTCAGTGGTCAACCCTGGTGTCGGAGTGGTTAGACCGCCCAAAGGCCTCCGACATGGTCTGACGATTGAAACAACCGAGACCGACTGCTTAAGGCTTGGATACCCCAGCCATTTCGACATTTGAGGGGGTGAAGCAGGCGGTGAAGCCGGGGAGGAATAGTACGCGCAGCGGCCGTCGCGGCGGCGCGGCGCTGACGTCACTCTATGAGATACGGGGCCCGCGTGCGGTCGTTTTGTAACAGAAGATTGCGAAGCGCTTAATTATCTAATTCACATAATAAAAATCAGTAGTAGATATTGAATTGGGTAGAATAGTCATCACATTGATAAAATAGATTCTAACAATCAACATTTTATCGCATTTTGTATTTATCTAAATTACCAATATACAAAAATAGTGACCATACCAATTGCAGTAACTATCGACCTATAGCTCTACTTTCGACATTTTCTAAAATAATTGAAAACGCAATGTCAACTCGTCTTTACTCTTTCTGCGAAAAATTTAAAATCTTTCACGAAAGTCAAAATGGATTCAGGAAAAATAGATCAACCACTTTGGCTGTTTATAGGTACATAGATAATATACTAAAAATGATAAATAATAAACAATATGCTATTGGTCTCCTCCTCGATATGAGTAAAGCCTATGATAGAGTACTATATAACATTCTATTAGATAAATTGTACGGTATAGGTGTGAGGGGTACACCCCACAAGTGGTTTACCTCTTTCTTGTCATCGAGGGTGCAGTACGTAGAGATCGAGTACTATGATAAAGAGACTGGACAAATATTAAGAATCAGATCGGATAAAAAAGACGTACACAAATCGATACCTCAAGGTAGTGTCTTAGGCTGTTTACTATTTCTCATCTATATAAACGATCTTGCAAAAATAATTTATGCAATTAGTATATTATTTGCCGATGATATTTCAGTACTGTTACCCTACAAAAATAAAGATAACTTTAATTTGGAAAGCGAATTACATAAAATCTTAGACACAATAGTAAAATGGCTAGAATCTCACAACTTAGAATTAAATTTACAAAAAACTAAAATTATGCAATTTCATCCCCACCAAAAAAAACCATTACAAATAAATTTTTCATACAATAATAATAAATTAGAATGCGCTAAAGGCTTCAAATTGTTAGGTCTCCACATAGACTCGTGTATCAACTGGAAAACCCACGTAAACCAAATATGTAGTAAATTGTCTAGTTTCACATATTATAAATACTTGAATTAAAAAAGACCACTAACACCAAAACAACTATTAGTGCATACTACGCTTACGCCCACTCGTGGATCCGCTATGGAATCCTACTTTGGGGTAATAGCACAGACGCACACAAAATATTTAAATTACAAAAAAAATGCATTAGAGTTATAACAAACATAAAAAATACAGACAGTGCAAAACCTCAATTCATAAAATTAAATATCCCTACCTTAACCAGCTTATATATATATGAAATATCAGTATTTGTTAAGAACAATTTATCAATGTTTCCTCAATCTAAAGATTGTTATACCAAACATCTTAATTTAAGGCATGGAGATAGGTTAGCTTTACCAACCTCTAATTTATCAATTTATAGTTCAGGTCCTTATGTAATGGCAATCAAAATTTACAATAAAATTCCTAAACTCATCAAACAAGAAGTCAACATAAACAAATTTAAACAAAAATTGAAAAGTTATTTAATAGGCAAAGCCTATTACAATCTTAATGACTACTTTGATGAAAAGAGTGTATAAGTGTATTTTGTTATTTAAGCCCTGATATGTATGCTATATATTGTTCCTGTATTTTTATTTTATTATTTTATTAGTTGCAACATTTTATATTAAGTACTATTCATTCTTAAGTTAGTTTTTTAAGTTATTTTAAATATTTTTAAGTTTGCAGTGCCCTAACAGGGTGTGATGTATTTAGGTACATTATGGCAAATAAATAAATTTGAATTTGAATTTGAATTACGTACATATCCTATCCTACTAATATTATAAATGCGAAAGTTTGTGAGGATGGATGTATGTATGGATGGATGTATGGATGTATGTATGTTTGTTGCTCTTTCACGCAAAAACTACTGAACAGGTTATATAAGCTACAATTTATAATGAATTTGTGTAATTTTGGTCGTAATAAATAAGTATTTGTAAAGCAAGTCGGAGAAAAATCACCACCGTACTGGTTTGACACATGTGACATGGTCGCCATGCGACGGCCTCCGTATGAGCACGAAGCATCGCCGAGTAGTTCCGATATACGTATGTCTTATATTTTAGTCGTTAATTTCAACGTGTGACGTGTCGTTACGATAGCATAACATTGCAATTAGTGAATGAAACCTAAGTACAGGAAGAATCATTTTGCTTATCTCGAAGGCCGCGGGTTCGAATCCGAACATTACGATTCATTTTTATTTTCTCACATTAGTTTATCAAAACTCTTTTTCATTTGAGGTTGTGTAAAGTACCTTAATATTTTAGAAAAAATCTTAAAAAATATGCTGTATAAAATAAATTATCAAAATCGAAACACCTATTATAGGTATTTTTCGTTTAATTAATTTACCACTTTATCTATTGACTACTTTTGGAAATAAACCGTCTTATAAAATTTTATCCTACTAACCTACTAATCCTACTTCCTACTTCCTACTAATATTATAAATGCGAATGTTTGTGAGGATGGATGTATGGATGGAAAAAAATCTGCCCTCTAAGAGCTATCTTGGCGTGCGCTGCCTAAACTATTGGAGTTACACAAAGATGATGTACTCGTTTGTCTTTCGCATTAAGTCAGTGGTCGGCAACCTTTTGACAGGCAAGGGCCACAAAGTAGCCAAATAAAGTAAGACGGGCCGCTTTTGTGACATAGGGGTATATGCGGAACCAAGAGAGTGCTACAATACGCAGGTGGGAGTGTGCTACGACGCGGAGGTAGCTACGATGCGGAGGTAGGAGTGCGCTACGTTGTGGAGGCGGAAGTGTGAAGAATATTAGACACATAATGTCGTTGGCCAAATGATAGTTTGTTGCTAATGGTGGTTCTACCTACTATGTTTACTTCTTTAAGATATTTTTATATTGCCACAAGTGACGGCCACAAGTGACGTGTACGTGCGGGCGAGCAAGTAGTAACTAAAATAGAATAGTAAATTAAAGGAACTTGGGATACTATGGACCCTGGCCCAATGCACAACAGTGGCATGACTTATTTACAAGTCACTCTTTGACGGTCATATCGAAATCGACGGCCAACTCGGTGTTATGGCTACCGAAGAATAGAGTTGGGCTATGTTATGGACCATAACCGTGTTGCTCAACAGTAACATGACCCATGTCATTTGAAAGCAAAAGGCGCCTCTTTTTGCTTCGGTTTAATAAAAAAATGTTTTAAACCATAAACATATCACCAAACTTAATGTGGCAGACTAAATTCCATGCGAGCGAAGCCGCGGGCAAAAGCTAGTGTTTTATAATAACCTATTTTGAAAAAAGTTTATTTTTATTATAATGTCACAATAATCACATTTTAGGCGGCCCCTAGACCTACAATAACATTGTACAATATATTTAATTGTGCAATAAGATTGAATTGCGTTTGGATCCAAACGGTCAATTATATTGCACAATAAGAAAATCGTGCAATGTTTTCTTGTTCAGTCGAAGGATAGTTTGATCCCGAGCAACATATCAAATATTGCGCAATACTGACCCTACACGAAGCAATAAAAAATATGATGCAATAAAAATTAAACTCGCTCAAACTTTCGTTCAATCATTGCGCAGTCTTCAATATTAGCCCAAGACGATCAATTATATTGCACAATATTCAATATAATTGATCGTTTAGGGGCCGCCTTAATAAAATATAGAAAAAAAAGACGTGTGGCACTCGGGGACTGCCGCGGTAAAGCTATTGCATAGTTATTTTTTCTATCACTAGATGGCGTTAGTGGGGAGCGATAGGTTTTTTTTTCTATCATTAGATGGCGTTAGTGGGGAGCCTTAGGTTTTTTGCGCGAGGTTTTTTCGTTACGGAATTTCTGGATTCGGTCCCCGCGCTCAAGGCCCGCGATAGAAGCTATGCAATAGCTTAAAATATAGAAAAAAACAATAAGATCTCAATGAGAAAACACTATGAAGTTTCGTAGCACTGGAATGAAAAAAGCGACACACGTCCGACTAGCACGGCGCCTCAGCGCATACTGTCACTCTGGGTACAAAAGAGCGAGAAACACTACGGCGCGGAAATTGTAATGGCGACTCATTCGCAAGAATCTACCACCTTTCGTTGGAAATTTATTTTAATTACAAATATAATATTGAAACAAAAATTTTACTCCAACAGTCCTGCGTCATAGTTTATTTTACATCACTCAAATTAATTTTAGAAATATGCGTTTGAAATTGTTTAACAAACTAAGTGTTTAAAATTCACAAAGTAAGGTATAAAAGACCCAACTTTGTGATTATTTTCTATCGAGGAAATTAATAGTCAACGTGTTTCGGAAACAGTAGTCTCATTAAACATATGATCAAGATTAAAAACAAACAAAAATTGTTCTTGTAACGTTAAGACTTTTGGCTAAAAAATTGTTTAAAGTAGCCCGTTTTAGGAACTCATAGGCCCTTAACGTGTAATGAAGCACGGCAGCGCTCAGATAGAAATGCCGCTATCGGCCACCCATCCCAGTAGGGGTCGAGCTGCACGTTGCTTTACAATCGCGATTAGTTTACATCGCTTAACCGACTTCATAAAAAGAGGTTTCTTAATTCGACCGTTATTTTATTTAACATTTTTTTCTGAGGTTTCGGCCCGTCAGGTAAAAATCACTACATATTATAAAACAAAGTCCCCGGCCGTGTCTGTCTGTTCGCGATAACTCAAATACTACTGCACGGTTTTTGACGCGGCTGTTTTTAATAGATAGAGTGATTCAAGAGGAAGGTTTATGTGTATAAAAATTCCCAAAATTCCCACGGGAACGGGCACAATGGGAGTAAAACCGCGGGGCGCTGTTAGTGTAAAATAAAAGCGAAGTGTATCCGTAAACGATTTAGTTTCAGGTCAAAATGAATCGTTTAAACTAAGAAACTAGTAATATTCAGTATCTTAGCACATTATTAGTGCTTCGGAGGGCACGTTAAGCCGTCGGTCCCGGTTACTCTCTACGATAGTAGTCGTTACATGAGCCACGGCAGAGGCCTTTGGCGGCTCAATAACTCTGACACCAGGATTGGTCAGGTTGACCATCCACTTGATGAAGAAGTGACTAACCTAGTTTATGAATATTTTTTGTGTCGATCGTTTTTTGCTGACGGTACGAAGGGTACGCGAGGGGGTGCCGTATACAGCGACCCAGCCATCTTGATACTTGATTAATTATATATAATTTTGTTCAGATTTTATTTTGATGCAAAAATGTTTACATTGTACATAATAAAAAAAAAATGTTATTTTTTCTTAATTTTTTTGAGAAACTAGCAGCGCCCCGCTGCTTCACCCGCGTTGTACCCGTTCCCGCAGGAATTTCGCGATAAAAAGTAGCCTATGTCCTTTCTCTGGCTCTGGACTGTGTACCAAATTTCATTCAAATCGGTACAGTAGATTTGGCGTGAAAGTGTAACAGACAGACAGACAGACAGACATACAGACAGGCCAACATACAGACAGACAGACAGACAGACTGACAGACAGAGTTACTTTTGCATTTACAATATTGATTGAAATTTATTCAAAACATCAGCTCTATCGGATCTCGAGAAGTGGATCAAAACCCAGTAAGATTCAGTACCATACAGGACAGATGCAGCTCGTAAAAACCACTAGCAGCGCCCCGCGGTTTTACCCGCGTTGTTCCTTTTCCCGTGGGAATGTCGGGAATTTTTATACATATAACCTTCCTCTGGAATCACTCTATCTATTTAAAAAAACCACGTCAAAATCCGTGCAGTAGTATTTGAGTTTATAGCGAACAGACAGACAGACAGGGACTTTGTTTTCTACATTAATATTATAAAGAGGAAAACTTTGTTTGTTTGGTTGTAATGAATAGGATCAAAAACAACTGGACCGTTTTTAAAAATTCTCTCACCATTCGAAAGCTACATTATCCACGAGTAACATAGGCTATTTTTCATCCCGAAATTCCCACAGGAACGGACACAACGCAGGTAAAACCGCGGGGCGCTGCTAGTATAATATGTAGTGATTACCTCAAAAAACATTACCTTCTCAAAAATCTTAATTAAATCAACAACTAAATAATCGACAACCATACTTAAAACACAACTCATCATCATCCTTTGCCGAAGTCGGTCAACCCCCAAGCTCCGCGCCATGCCACCCCTGTAGCCACGTGCGCCCCTCACAACTCGACCGCAGATATACATACAGGAATGTAGGTTAACCTGTCTGTCACGGGCGGCGGGGGCGGAGTGCTTTATATTGTGAGGCGGGAGGTTTTACCCGCGACCCGCGTTGTACCCGCATTTTGAGATAAAGAAGTATGTTTTGTATTGTGAGTTATGGTGGGTTTTACTCGCGTTTTACCGCGCTGTTCTCGTTAACGGGTTAAAAAATATCCTACTTTATATTATACTAGCAGTGGCCACGCGGTTTTACCCGCGTTGTGTCCATTCCTATGGGAATTTCGGGATGAAAAATAGCCTATGTTACTCATGGATAATGTAGCTTTCGAATGGTGAAATAATTTTTAAAAACGGTCCAGTAGTTTTTGAGCCTATTCATTACAACCAAACAAACAAAGTTTTCCTCTTTATAATATTAGTGTAGAAATGCGAAAGTTTGTGAGGTCGATGGATGTATGGATCTATGGATGTATGTATGTATGTATACGTATACCTACATCAGAATAACACATGGGATATAGTTTATCCCGAAATTCCCACAGGAACTGGTACAACGCGGGTAAAACCACGGGGCGCAATTAGTCAAAAATAAATTTAATTTATTGAGAGTTATTCTTAATTTTAATAATTAAATACATTATTAATTTAAAACAAATAAATAAAATAAATATTTCAATCATGTTCGTACTATAATGAACGATCAAAAAACAAACACATGACATTTCATATGTCATTGTCAATGTCACAGATGTCACAACAATAGTGAGTCACGTCAGTGAACTATACTTGTAGTAACTGGACTAATTAAATCTATACTAATATTAAAACTATATACGATTTTTATAAGCTTAGGATTTTTTGTTTATTTCAAAAATTACCAGTCCGATTTGAATATTTTTTATTGTAATGTATAGGCCCATTCAAGGCGCAGCTTATAGGCTATTTTTAATCCCCAAATTCCCACAGGAACTGCCACACTGCAGGCCAAAGCGCAGCTGCCATACCATGACCTCTTAGCGCGATACAAATGCGGACCTAAACTGATTCGCTGTCAGTTTTCGTACCATGACATCAATAAGTGACAAATTGTAGTTGCTTTGCAGATTACCTAAACTGATTCGCTATTTGTCATACTAAAGATGTTTTCGTTCATTCATTTGGTACCATGAGCGTCTATTGCGGCTTTGGTAAAGCGTCTCAGCTGTCAAAATTAGCAATTCAATAAAAGATACCTTTTTCTAACATAAATTGAACCATTGTTGATATTTTTAACAACAATAAGTATGTACTTTAGTTAATTATTAATGTTTAATTGTTCCTTACTATAAACAATGCATTTTTGCAAATAACTTAACGATATTCTACTGAAAGAATTGATTAAAATGTGCGAATTTACACTTTATAAATTAAATTATTTTTTATAAAATACGAGCGCGGGTTGTAGTACTGTATAGTGTGGGTTGAGCGCAGGGATGTACGAGTAGAGTACCAACTCGTACATCCCTGCGCTCAACCTACCTAGGTATTTACGAGGGTAAACATGACTATCAATATAAATATGCTTTGTTTTATCCCGAATTTCCCCAATGAAGCGAGAGCGACAAGGCTCTAGAATTCTGAGACTTAACTTATAAATCCTGGTAAATTCCTGGTAAATCCATAATAGAAATAAATCTTTAACAATCGCAATGTATATCAAACGAGCTTGAAGGTAATAATTTAAATGCTCAAAAAATATACCTATTATAATATATTTAATCTATGTCTGTATTATAAATTATAATCTATGTCTATTTTTTAATCTATGTCTATTTTATATTCTATGAATTTTATGATCTTTGCCAGTGACATTCCGAACACTTAAATCGTAATTTTATTTTGGATATCTGTTTAAAATTATAAATAATATTGGTTTCTGGAGCAACAAATACTTTATAGTTCCAACATTTTATGATTACAAATTAGATAACAATAATTATCGTGTGTATAAACAAACCAATGTTCGTTTTGAATAATACTTATGATTTTTAAGAGGTTCTCTTAAAAACCGTAACTTTCCGTCATTTTAATTATTAAGGTTTTCGAACGCACCTTAATAACTTCTCTTAGAGGAAGTGACGCAATTAGCCGATCAGCAAAATGGTTTGTTCATTCATTCAAAGAGATGGCGATTCAAGTGCGATATTGTTTAAATAAGGTCACGGTACGAATTGAAACGCTAACCTAAACTGATCTGCTTGGATCTTGAGACGCTATCTAAGAGGTCATGGTATGGCTACAGGGCACTGCTAGTACTTATATAAAAAAGCTGAAGAATTAGATTTTTGTTTGCTTGAACGCTAAACTCTGAAACTACCAATCCGATTCGAATAATTCGTTTTGTAATGGATAGCCACATAAAAGCCCGTCACAGACTTAGCTATAATATATATTAATATTTTTATAGCTAGGCATATTACTATATATTTTCTATACTGATTTTCGCGTGACCGCACACTCAGCTATAATATTATATTTCTGTGAAGTACGGTATATAAATATATATTATAGCTAAGTCTGTGACGGGCATCAAGGCGTCGATTACAGGTTACTTTCATCCTGAAATTCCCACAGGAACGGGCACAACGTGGGTAAAACCGCAGGGACCAGCTAGTTAAATTATAATAAAAACTATCTGATACATAACACGGAAAAAAGTGAAAGTTGAACACACGTGGCGATGCGTCGCCACAGTGATAGCCCTCAGCATCGAGTCAATGACATTGAGAGTAAGTTACGAGACGGCGACTTCACAAACCAACCAAACTAGCACGCTTGTCACTACAGCTAGTAAACTCGACTGCTTGCATTCGCGGGATCAGATGTAATTGCCAACTGATCCCGCTAACTTGTATCAGCCGATACCAGGATTCTTTGCAAAAAAAAACCAAGTAAATAATTTTATCCGCTAATCACGGAAAAAAATAGTAGAATAGTTTTACACCCGTACCCAAAGAGACGTCAAATGCTACCTGAGTACAGATTAAACTTGTGATTTTGATATCTACACTAATCTATACTTCTACACTAATATTATAAAGAGGAAAACTTTTTTTGTTTGTTTGTAATGAATAGGCTCAAAAACTACTGGACCGTTTTTAAAAATTCTTTCACCACTCGAAAGCTACATTATCCACGAGTAACATAGGCTATTTTTCATCCCGAAATTCTTACAGGAATGGACACAACGCGGGTAAAACCGCGGGCGCTGCTAGTACTAAATAATGTATGAAAAAATTCGTCAATTAGTTAAGGATCGGTTTAATAGACGTATCTGAGTACTGCAAGTAAAATCCCAATATACATCGACACAACGACAGAATTAAATTTAATTTTAAAATTAAATATTATTTATTTTTTTATCTTCCTCACTGTACATATCTTCAGTGAGAAGCCTATGCCCAGCATTGGAACACAGGCTAATACATTACTTTTGAATAAAATTATAATCCAAATTTCATCACAACCAAAAACTACAAAAATATCAATTTTCGAAAAAATTTCAAAATGTCTCTTCGCAGACGACTCTCAAACTGGGGCCACTCATACAACCTCACACCCGTCCAGTTGACAGAGACCTCTGTAATGTCACTTGAGTGCGCGCGGGTCGGTGCGGGGTTACGCGGCGCGCGGGACTCGGCGGACCAAGATACGGTGGTCGTGGTGTAGGTAGGTATACGGTACGGGTACTGATGGTAGAGAAAGTTGGGGGTAATTTTTAATTGTTTTTTGTGAGATTTTTTTTTGTATTTTTTTTTAACTTTTTCTCTTCATCGAGTGGATGGTCAACCTGACCAATCCTGGTGTCAGAGTTATTGAGCCGCCAAAGGCTTCTGACATGGCTCATGTAACGACTACTATCCGTAGAAGGTTTTTGTACTGATACCTATGTTTAGCGAGGTTATTTGTCTGCGCTAAAGATGTCAATGTACTGATATCTTCAGTGAGGCGATTAATCTTTTATTAGATGACAATGTTGATTGATATGTAAGCAAAGAACGGATGAACAGACTGAGTGGTGACGATGTTCCAAATAAATTTTCCCAAAATCTATACATCAATACTAATACTAGCTGCGCCCCGCGGTTTCACTCGCGTTGTACCCGTTCCCGCGGGAATTTCGGGATGAAAAATAGACGCTATCCAATTCTCAGGCCTACCCGATATGTACACAAAATATCATGAGAATCGGTCGAGCCGTTTCAGAGGAGTTCAATTACGCACAACGTGACACGAGAATTTTATATATTAGAAGATTATAAAGAGGTTAAATTTGTAAGTTTGTTTGTATGTTCGAGCTTATTTACCTGTCCTATTTGAATAATTCTTTTTGTAATAGATAGCTACATTCAACGGGAAGGTTATAGGCTATTTTTCATCCTAAAATTCCCACGGGAACGGGCACAACGCGGGTCAAACCGCGAGGCACTGCTATGTTTGACTTGCTATCCGATTTGAATAATTCTTTTTTAATGGATACCTATATTTAACGGAAATTGTAAGCTGATTTTCATCCCTTTATTCCCACGGGAACGGGCACAACTTATACGTTTAAGTAGACATATTATGTCTTTCTTTCACGCAAGAACTACTGAACGGATTTGGATGAAACTTTACATTAATATAGTTTACACATCAGAATAACACATGGGATACAGTTTATCCCGAAATTCCCACAACCCAACTTTTATAAAAAATAAAATAATTAATTAAGTTAATACGTTAATTAAGTCTGTAAATTTTTTCTTGAAAAAGGCAATAAACATGTTTTTTATTTATTTATTTTATTTAATACTTAAGGTAACCGCTTCACCTGCGAAC
This sequence comes from Cyclophora punctaria, assembly GCA_951394245.1. Taxonomy (NCBI): domain Eukaryota; kingdom Metazoa; phylum Arthropoda; class Insecta; order Lepidoptera; family Geometridae; genus Cyclophora; species Cyclophora punctaria. The sequence continues at coordinate 2,428,725 of OX596196.1, forward strand.
GGTACTAGACAGAGCTATATTACAAGTATAGCTTACCTACATTTATTTGTATACCCACACAGTCAAGTTTTATAGCGGAGTAGACGAACATCGCCCTAATGTAAAGAATCTATACTATGTATAGCATAATCAAACATTATTTTAAATTATGTATTTATCACTAGCAGCGCCCCGCGGTTTTACCCTCATTGTGCCCGTTTGAGTGGGAATTTTGGTATACGAAATGTGGCTATCTATTACAAAAAGAATTATTCAAATCGGATTGGTAGTTTTTTAGATTAGTGCATTGATATAAACATAAAACTGTTTAGCTTTATATGACTACTAGCAGCGCCCCGCGGTTTTACCCGCGTTGTGCCCGTTCCCGTGGGAATTTCGGGAATTTTTTTACATAAAAACCTTCCTCTTGAATCACTCTACCTATTACAAAAAACCGCATCAAAATCCGTTGCGTAATTTTAAAGATTTAAGCATACAGACAAACAGACAAAAATAGCGCCTTTGTTTTATACTATGTAGTTATATACTTGTATATAATTCTACTGTACGTGTGTATGTCACTGAACTCCTCCTAAACGGCTGGACCGATTTGAATGAATGTATGCGTTTGGGTGGCACCCTGGATGGTTTAGATTGACACTAGCGACATCTATTGTGTCGCGGGTGGAACCACCGCGCGGGACAGCTAGTATTAGTATAGATTGAAGATACTCGTAGATAGATAGAGGAGCTAAGATATACTCCATTTTTTTTGGTTTGGTACAAAATGTGGACCAATGTCATCAATTTTCCAGCCGAAGACGATTGCTCCTGAAGAGGAAAAAGGTTTAGTGATTTTATTTCATTATTACCCTATCTCTAAACCTTTTTCCTCTTCAGAAGCAATCGTCTTTGGGTGGAAAATTGACGACATTCAACCACATTTTGTGCCAATCCAAAAAAAAATATATTATAAGGAGATACTTTTCTTGACATCCCCGGTGTCCAAAATACTATTTTCATAAAGTTGCTGATCTGTTGTAATATAATATGCGTAATAAATACTATTCTATACACAAGCGCGTTGGCACAGTGGCAGTGAGAGCGCTTACTGTGTCGGGGGTTGCGGGCTCGATTCAACGGAGTAACAATATGTGAAGACATAGTTGTTGACGACGTCTGGGTGTCAATTATATATTCTTATAAAGTATTTGTGTTTGTATATGTAGTAGTATCAGTGAGTTAGATTTCATAACACAAGCTTAGAGCTTACTTTGGGTCTTATAATAGTTGCCAACGTATGTCGTATGCGGTTGTCGACCAAAATTGCGTTCTTAATAACTTAGCAATATTTTTTTAACATATTTAATTAGAAAAACTGGTATCCGTAAACGTAGTTTCAATTTAAATAGATTTTTTTAAAATCTTTTATTAGTTGCCAACGCAAATTGCTTTCAGTTGCCGACCTGTAATTAGGGTGCTTTCAAATTATGCGTTTCGTGTCGGACCGCTGCGGTGCCGAAGCCGTGCGTTTGTCGTATTGTGAACGTACGATCGTGTGTTTTCATACAAATCGAGCAGTGCGGCAACAGTGCGGCGTCGGTACCGCGAAATAATTTTAGTACGCACTGTTGCCGCACTGCTCGATTTGTATGAAAACACACGATCGTACGTTCACAATACGACAAACGCACGGCTTCGGCACCGCAGCGGTCCGACACGAAACGCATAATTTGAAAGCACCCTTAGCGTTTTTAATAACTAATAAAACATATTTAAATCAAAATTCAAACTGACCTGTCAACAGGAGGCGGTAAAGGTGCCATCATATGTGGATGAGGAGGCATAGGCGGATGAGGGGCGTGTGGATGAAAAGGGGAGCCGGGGGGCGCGAACCCGGGGCCCGGGAAGTGCTGCTGCGGCGGAGGCCCCGGGGGGAACCCGCCGCCCGAGCCGGGGCGCGCCGACGGGCTGCCGAAGGGCCCCGGCGCCGCGTACGGGGGCCCCGCGAACCCCGGGCCGGGCGTGGAGGGCGCGGGCGAGGCGGCGAACGCGGGCCCCGCGGGCGACCCCGCCGGGGGCGCGAATGTGGGGAACGGGGGCTCCGCGTTGCCGCTCTTCCACGCTGGAGGGACGCCGCCCGCAGCCTCGTCCAGCGCCGGCACGCGACGCTGTAGCCCCACCGACATCTGTAAAGAAAAGACAATTACTACAGGTACAGTACTTCTTCTTCTTCATCGAGTGGATGGCCAACCTGACCAATCCTGGTGTCAGAGTTATTGAGCCGCCAAAGGCCTCTGACATGGCTCATGTAACGACTACTATCCGTAGAAAGTAACCGGGACCGACGGCTTAACGTGCCCTCCGAAGCACGGAATCATCTTACTTTTCGAGCAATCAGGTGATTCAGCCTGCAATGCGCTAACCAAACTGAGGACAGTCTCACAAAGAGATTTTTGTACAGGTACAGTACTGATTTCTTGGGTATGAGCTAACACATTGTGAATGGCAACTACGTATGAACTACTACTACTACGAAATTCCCACGGGAACGAGCACAACGCGGGTAAAACCGAAGCACGTTGGTAGTTGATTGCAATCCGATAATGTTGTTAGAGTTCCGTACCCAAAGGGTGAAAACGGGACCCTATTACTGAGACTTCGCTGTCCGTCCGTCCGTCGGTCAGCAGGCTGTATCTCAAGAACGGTGATAGCTAGACAGTTGAAATGTTCACAGATGATGTATTTCTATTGCCGCATAACAACAAATACTAAAAATAAAATAAAACAAATATTCAAGGGGGCTCCCATACAACGTGATTTTTTTACCGTTTCTTGCTCAATACAACAGCGACAGGTAGACGCTTAAACTATTCACAGAATATTTCGTTTTAAGTTGTTTTTAAATATAATTCATTAAAATAAACGCCTCGGCGGTCTAGTGGTATGTGCACTCGCCTGCCAAGACTGAGGTCCCGGGTTCAATTCCCAGGTCGAGCGAAAACATGTTTCCTACTTTTCAAATATAGCTCGGGTTTGAGATCACCAACCCGCATTAGGCAAGCGTGGTGATTACGCCTGAAACCTCCTCACTGTACTGATATCTTCAGTGAGACGAGAGGCCTTTGCCCAACAAGTGGGACATTAATACTTTACTTTACTTTCATTAAAATAAAATAAATTGACAAGCCCGTTGTCACAGTGGCAGTGAGAGCGCTTACTGTGTCGGGGGTTGCGGGCTCGATTCAAAGGAGTAACAATATGTGCAGACATAGTTGTTGACGACGACTGGGTGACAATTATATATTGTTATAATGTATTTGTGAATGTATATGTAGTAGTATCAGTGAGTCAGATTCCATATTGCAAACTTAGAGCTTAGTTTGGGTCTAATTAAACGTGAGTGAATTTGTCCGGGTGTATTTATTTACTAGCAGCGCCCAGTGTCCATTCCTGTGGGAATTTCGGGATAAAAAATAGCCTATGTTACTCGTAATGTAGCTTTCGAATGGTGAAAGAATTTTTAAAAACGGTCCAGTAGTTTTTGAGCCTATTCATTACAACCAAACAAACAAAGTTTTCCTCTTTATAATATTAGTGTAGATTTAAGTAAATAATGGCACGGAATTCTTCGTGCGTGAGTTCGACTCGCACTTGGCCGGTTTTTTTTAATTTTACATGTAACATACTTTCGAAGCTCAATTATAAAATACCGCGCAGATTATTTCAATATCCATAGAAATAAATAGAAAGTAAAAAGATATTAAATTGAAGACACACATCTATATTATACTAGCTGTGCCCCGCGGTTTCACCCGCAGCGCCCCCGTTCCCGTGGGAATTTTGAGATTTTTATTCCCTACTAGCAGTGCCCCGCGGTTTCACCCGCGTTGTACCCGTTCCCGCAGGAATTTCGCGATAAAAAGTAGCCTATGTCCTTTCTCAGGCTCTGGACTAACTGCGTACCAAATTTCATTCAAATCGGTTCAGTAGTATTAGCGTGAAAGCGTAACAGACAGATAGACAGACAGAGTTACTTTCGCATTTATAATATTAGTTAGGAAGTTAGGATAGTTAGGATAAACCTCACGGAGCCCGAGACCTTTCCAACGAATGCAAAACCGTGGAAATCGGTCCAGCCATTCACGCGTGATGCCTTGACCAAGGAAAACGGGTTTCATTTTTATCTATTAGACTACTCGCCCCGCCGCGCCGCGCGGTTTCACCCGCGTTGTTCCAGTTCCCGCCGGAATTTCGATTCCCGCGGGAACGGGCACATCGCGGGTAAAACCGCGGGGCGCTGCTAGTATCTACTTAAAATAAAAATAAAATAAAATTGTATGTATTTTTTTGCCGCTATAATTTAAATTCGCCATTTTTCTTATTATAAACAATTATTGTATTTACGCTAGACAGTTGAGATTTTCGCAGATAATGTATTTCTATTGCCGCTATAACAACAAATACTGAAAATAAAATGAAACAAATATTCAATTTTTGCCGTTTTTTAAAGTACGGAACCCTCCGTGCGAGTCCGACTCGAACTTGGCCGGTTTTATACATAACTAGCAGCGCCCCGCGGTTTTACCCGCGTTGTGCCCGTTCCCGTGGGAATATCGGGAATTTTTATACCTAAAAACCTTCCTCTTGAATCACTCTACATATTACAAAAAACCGCATCAAAATCCGTTGTGTAATTTTAAAGATTTAAGCATACAGACAAACAGACAAACAAACAGACAAAAATAGCGACTTTGTTTTATACTATGTAGTGAAGATTGATATATAGGTATAGTTAAATATTATTGAATAAAGAAAACCAAAGCAACTTAAAATATAATAACAATAATTGTCTACTCGTTCGTGCCAACCACCGTCCAAGAATAGCCATGAACTTTAAGCTCCCAAATTACGGTTGCGTGCAACGAACTACTAAACTTGAATCAACATGATAAATTGACGTTTGATCGGATGCATTCTTAATTTAGTCGGGTAATACATGTGCATTCTTTGAGAAGTTGAAATATCATTTTACTAGCTTTAGCAGTTAAAGATTCCTTTGGGAATTTCGGGATAAAATGTAGCCTATAGCCTTCCTCGATAAATAGACTATCTAACAGTGAAAGAATTATTCAAATCGGTTCAGTAGTTTCTGAGATTAGCGCGTTTAAACAAACAAACAAACAAACAAACAAACAAACAAACAAAACAAACTCTTCAGCTTTATAATATTACTAGCAGCGCCCCGCGGTTTTACCCGCGTTGTACCCGTTCCCGTAGGAATTTCGGGATGAAAAATAGCCTATAACCTTCCCGTTGAATGTGGCTATCTATTACAAAAAGAATTATTCAAATCGGTTCAGTAGTTTCTGAGATTAGCGCGTTTAAACAAACAAACAAACAAACAAACAAACAAACAAACAAACAAACAAAACAAACTCTTCAGCTTTATAATATTAGTATAGATAATATAATATAATATAATAGTATAGATATAATTGTCACCCAGACGTCGTCAACAACGATGTCTTCACATATTGTTACTCCGTTGAATCGAGTCCGCAACCCCCGACACAGTAAGCGCTCTCACTGCCACTGTGACAACGGGCTTGTCAAATATAGGATAGAGTATCCTATAAGTAACTTGGAGTAGGTTACTGGCCAACCCTGGTGTCGGTTAGACCGCCTAAAGACCACCGATATGGTCTAAAGATTGATACACCGGGACCGACTGCTTCACGTGCCCTCCGAAGCACGGTAGCGCTCAGATAGAAATGCCACTATCGGCCACCCATCCAAGTAAGGGTCGACCTGCACGTTGCTTAACAACCGCAATGATCTAACATCGCTTGGTCAAACTACGTCACGAGTATCCTATGTGTTCATAAGAGTGTAATTTATTGCTGTGGCAATTATTATCAAAATCGGTTTAAGCGTGAATTATTATTATTCGGATGTGTACCGAAACTATTTGAACAGATTCGAATGAAACATTACAGTAATATAGTAAAAACCGGCCAAGTGCGAGTCGGACTCGCGCACGGAAGGTTCCGTACTTTAAAACACGGCAAAGATCACGTTTGTTGTATGGGAGCCCCCCTTGAATATTTGTTTTATTTTATTTTTAGTATTTTTTGTTATTACATCATCTGTGAAAATTTCCACTGTCTAGCTATCACCGTTCTTGAGATACAGCCTGGTGACTGACGGACGGACGGACAGCGAAGTCTCAGTAATAGGGTCCCGTTTTTACCCTTTGGGTACGGAACCCTAATAGATTAGAAAAACACATTTGATACACTTCATCCCGAAATTCCCGCAGGAACGTGTACAACGGGGGTATGACTACGAAGCGCTATAAGAAGTTATTATAAAATCCCTAATCCTCCTCTCTATACTGATATCTTCAGTAAGATGAGACTCCTTTACCTACTTTTCAAACATGCCACGGGTTTGAGATCACCAACCCGCAGTAGACAAGCGTGGTGATTACGACATCCTCCTGATATCTTCATCGCTTGCCTACTGCGGGTTGGTGATCTCAAACCCGAGCCATGTTTGAAAAGTAGGAAACATGTTTTCGCTCGACCTGAGAATTGAACCCAGGACCTCAGTCTTAGCAGGCGAGTGAATGCCACTAGACCACCGAGGCGTTAGATGTAACCTATTGAAGTATAATTAATTAATTGGCGATTTAATCGAAGTCTCTAAATTTAGCTTTAGAGCGTGGAAACTTGGAAAATTATTATAATTGTTGTTATATATAAACTGTAAGAAGCCATACAAAGTATTTTCCCTCAACAGACGAGTTATATCACGAGAGCAAGGAAATGCATAATTTCATCAAAAAGCTTTAAGTTTTGTATAACTACTAGCAGTGGTCCGCGGTTTTGCCCGCATTGTGCCCTTTCCCGTGGGAATTTTGGGATGAAAAATAGCCTATATCGTTCCCGTTGAATGTGGCTATCTATTAAAAAAAGAATTATACAAATCGGTCAAGTGGTTTTTGAGTTTATTCATCACAAACATACACACAAAAATACAAATCTTTCTTCTTTATAATAGTAGTGTTATGTTAGCAGCGCCCGTGGTTTTTCCCGCGCTGTGCCCGTTCCCGTGGGAATTTTAGGATGAAAAATAGCCTATAACATTCCCGTTGAATGTGGTTATCTACACTAATATTATAAAGAGGAAAACTTTGTTTGTTTGTAATGAATAGGCTCAAAAACTACTGGACCATTTTTAAAAATTCTTTCACCATTCGAAAGCTACATTATCCACGAGTAACATAGGCTATTTTTCATCCCGAAATTCCCACAGGAATGGACACAACGCGGGTAAAACCGCGGGGCGCTGCTAGTCTATTACTAAAACAATTATTTAAATCGCGCACGTTGAAGTGTCGGTCCCGGTTGTGTCAATTGGTAGGCCATAGTCAGAGGTCTTGAGGCGGTCTCAAAATCCGACACCACTAGTAGATGGATGGATGTTTGACTGTCGTTTAAGGGTTGGATGTTTTTAAACGGGTAGTTGCAAAAATACCTGGATAAACATATATAATCTATTTTTTTTTTAATTGGCACAAAATGTGGTTAAATGTCGTCAATTTTCCAGCCGAAGACGATTGCTTCTGAAGAGGAAAAAGGTTTAGAGATAGGGTAACAATGAAATAAAATTACTAAACCTTTTTCCTCTTCAGGAGCAATTGTCTTCGGCTGGAAAATTGACGACATTGGTCCACATTTTTTGCCAATTAAAAAAAAATAGAGTATACACGGTTTAGCTCTCAAATGGTTTGTCACTTTCTGACATAAGCAATTTCCCGAAGAGCAAAAGAGACAAAACACAGTGTTTTATTTACATAGGGTTTACTAATAAAGGCCATAGGGTACATAATTATTATACCAAAATTCTTGTAGAAAACGTTTTAAAAGCGAGATTGGTTGTAGTAGAATAACTATCTATTGGAATGCGATTGCCTGCCCCTCAAGACTTATAAATGAATGTACAATCTTTGTTTTATTTCTATTTATAGTAGGAATTTGAGTTGTAAACGTCCATCAATGCACTGGGGTGTTATAGGACGATATTTTACATTAGTACTCGCGTGTGATCACGTGTACTCCTCGCTGTACTAACATCTTCAGTGAGAGGTGTTTGATCTGCAGTGGGGTGTTATAGGACGATACTTTACATTAGTACTCGCTTGTGATCACGTGTACTCCTCGCTGTACTAACATCTTCAGTGAGAGGTGTTTGATCTGCAGTGGGGTGTTATAGGACGATACTTTACATTAGTACTCGCTTGTGATCACGTGTACTCCTCGCTGTACTAACATCTTCAGTGAGAGGTGTTTGATTTGCAGTGGGGTGTTATAGGACGATACTTTACATTAGTACTCGCTTGTGATCACGGGGAGTTATAGGACGATAGTTACAGACATACCTACTTTATTTCGTAGACAAAACATATAATTTGATAATGCTTCTTTTGATGTTGTTATGACCTTCACTAGGTCATGATAAAGTAACGGAAATATTAAAATAATTTGAGATAGTTTTTTGTAAACACTTTGTTTATTAGATGTCCTACTAATATGTATTATAAATATTCACCCGCGTTGTACAGTTCCCGCAGGAATTTCGCGATAAAAAGTAGCCTATGTCCTTTCTCAGGCTCTGTACTAACTGTGTGCCAAATTTCATTCAAATCGGTACAGTAGTTTTGGCGTGAAAGCGTAACAGACAGAGTTACTTTCGCATTTATAATATTAAGTTAGGAACACCCCCCTTTTTTACATCAGATCAAAATTATCAAAATGTAAAACTCATGAGGATGTATGTTTGTTACTTTTTCACGAAAAAACTACTGGACGGATTTGGATTAAACTTTACAGTAACATACATCAGAATAACATTTTAACCCCAAATTCCCACGGGAACGGGTACAACGCGGGTAACACCGCGGGGCGCGGCTAGTCCTACATGATCCATCGATTGATACAGCGGGACCGACAACTTAACGTGCCCTCCGAAGCACGGTAGCGCTCAGATAGAAATGCCACTATCGGCCACCCATCCGAGTAGGGGTCGAGATGCACGTTGCTTAACAATCGCAATGAGCTTACATCGTTTAGTCAAACTCCACGAGCGCTACTACGCAGTTACGTTGAGTTTGTGTTGACGTTTACTGATACCCATCAGTAAACGTCAAGCGTAACCTGAAGCATCCCTTATTGTTAAACCCTACATGGTTGGCATGGAAACACTGGTTGAAGGGCGTCTTTCCACCAGGTTTTGGTTCGGGATATAAGTAACTAATATTATAAACTAGCAGCGCCCCGCGGTTTTACCTGCGTTGTGCCCGTTCCCGTGGGAATATCGGGAATTTTTATACATAAAAACCTTCCTCTTGAATCACTCTACCTATTACAAAAAACCGCATCAAAAACGTTGCGTAATTTTAAAGATTTAAGCATACAGACAAACAGACAAACAAACAGACAAAAAATAGCGACTTTGTTTTATACTATGTAGTGATGCGAAAGTTTGTGAGGATGGATGTATGATTGTTACTCTTTCACGGAAAAACTACTGAACGGATTTGGATGAAACTTTACAGTAATATAGGTTATACATCAGAATAACACATGGGATACATTTTATCCCGAAATTCCCGCGGGAACTGGTACACCGCGGGGTGCGGCTAGTAAGTAATATATTACGAAAATATATAAAAAAGCTTAGCTATGAAGTTTTGTGACTATTTCTAATAGCGCTATGCTATCTAATGGATATGATTTGGTAGATATAAAACGTAGTAAAGCATCGCATCGTAGCATAACACAGGTGGAAAGGCCCTAAAGCGAATAAGACCCGATACGAGTTTGTTTTTGTATTGTACATTCGGATTTATACTAGGAACGCTCTCGACTATTCCTTCTGCAGAGGAAAATAGCGATGGGGTATGAACGGAATAAATAAATGAACCAAACAAAAAACATAAACCTTTTTTTACAGAATAAATTGTCTTTGGTTATAAATTATAAAATCTGCCGTTTGTTTACATTTAGGACTCGAAATAGACTAGATACCTGCTAACGACTTCTTCAAGGCTATCCCAACATTACCACGGGAAAATTATAGGTAAATAACGTGTAGGTTACCCTTGAGAAACTAAATATAATGAGTGGCACAATAATGTGTACATACATTGTTTCGGATGAAGGAATAATAACTAACTATACTTAGACCGTACTATTGAAAAAAAATGCATTCGTATTCCATGGCCATCTTGTTTTGTTATTCCGATTTCGTTTGTTATTGTTTACAAAAAACGTGTTCACGTAAGATATGTCAATATTCACGTTATTTTAGTTCAAACTCCTGTATTTATAAGACTAGCACTACATCCAATAGTTGCCAACGCATAAATTAACTGTATTTTTTTTTGTTTACATACAAAAAACACCATTAAACTTTTATTCTAAAATCGATTTAGTTCCAACAATCACTGCTCGATTCATGAATCATTATTATTTATAGCCCACAGACCCCAAAAACGGGTTTTTTATCACTACAGTACCAGGCGAGTATAACCTAAACGCAATTCATAACATTAAACATTCCCTCCAAAAAAATTGTATGCGGCAACAAAAAGGGGTTTTAAGACCTGCCCGGGCGAAAAAAAACATTGAGAATACGAGGGATATTAGACCTCCGTAGTTCGTACCTCCGTGGTACGACCGCCCTACTCGAAACCAACTCAACGTTGTGGGGTAGAATCACCCCACATATTTCTGGCACATTTTAAAACACACAGGGTACACTTTACACTTACAATGTTCCGGTTGCTTTTCTTCCTCATACGAACATTGCACGACTTTTATCCATCTAACTATTATTATAAAACTACACTACACAAGAGTTCTCTCGCTCACTGACATCGAGTATTTTAGTTTTTTTTTTAGAAGCGTTGTCGCTAGCGGCGTCTGCCGGCCGGCGGGTTTGGAACGCCGCGATCGCGTTCCACGACGCGTTTTTCAACACAACACTAATGATTTTGTTACATTATTTCACTGATAAATTGAGGAAAATGTAAGCGTTCGTTTCATAACAGCGTTGATGCGTGCATTTTTTTGTGTCGGATGTAGGTACGCGCTGGCCCGGGCGCTCGATCGCACTGGTCGGCTCGGCGCGGCGGCGGGGGGCGGGGCGCTCTGCCGCGCCGACGCGGCCCGCTACGTGCGCTGCCCTACCGACGCAGCGCCGTCGGACAGGTGGCGACTGGTTCTCTTGATACAAGTTTACGCGATGAAAATTATTATCTTGATCTTGAAATAGTCACGAACCTACGATTAATACTAGTAGCGCCATCTATTAGTTTAACGAAATATTAATTAAACGCTTGCGTTGCATTTTGTTTTAATTCGGCCTGTGTTTGTTTTCATAATATTTGTTTGGATTGGCCGCTATGGAAAGTTATTGTTCAGGGCAGGTACGAATTTGTAAATGGGAAACAGATTATTATTGATCATTATTATGAACATTAACAAAACAGCAATGCATAAGTTATAAAATAGATGTATATTTTTGGTAAATGGTATAATTATATGTAAGTACCTAAGTAGATATAGAGGTCATTGCTTCATAGATGAATATTTATACATATTATATTTTAACTGATAAGTTATAATTTCAAATTCAAAAAATTAAATACTAAATACAGTACTAATTTATTCCTAATCTATTGGTTCATGGTCTATATTCCTTCCTACCTATATATTTGTTATTATTCAAATTAAATAAGTAGTGTAGGTACCTAAAGGTGACAGAAATCGTTACCTAAAAATAACCGTTAATAGATATAATGTATTTTTATAATGTCTAGGCATTACTATTATGCCACCCCAAAATGTATTATAATAGTAGTTTATGCAACTGTCATATAAGGAAGGGTATTAAAACACGAGTGTGAGTTTATGAAACGAGCGCAGCGAGTTTCATAATAGTAACGAGTGTTTTAATACCCGTGTTATATGCAGTTGCATACACTACTTTATCTTCACTAATGCAATTAATCAAACAACAAGAGTAAAAGCTGACAATAGTTTTTCACGCGTACGTGTATTGTCACAGTGAACACAGACCAAGAAACTAAAAGAAAGACTGACAACTCCATACATTCTGAGTGACGCGATAGGCGGCCATTGATTTGGGGGCAGCCGAGGGAGATGACTGTCACCCGTCTCACTTCACCCACACACGCAAACAAATCTCACTCACACATGCTTATGCTGGGGCCACACCTATGCCATATGCCATAGAATATGACATTAGCCGTAGGTATAGCCACGACTATGCGTCATAATTTGACAATAGCATTGACAATGCCATATGGCGTATGCGATAGCTCGAGTGGCGGTACATCAAAGAGATTAATGCGAGAGTTAAATGCATGAAGCGGCCACACTACGTATTGTCAGTGTGCGACGAGAGCGCAACGAGTTCAGACGTATTTGTTTTTTAGGACGGAATATACACACATACTATGGCCACAGAGTGGAGTAACGACAAAGTATATATAGATCCCATTTAAACAAAATTAAAAAAACTTTTAAGTCCGGAGCTGGCAAAGATGACGTTTATACAACTAATTGGTTTGCATTCGAAACGATGGATAATTTCCTGCGAGGAGTATATGATAGTGGTCGCACATTAAATACAGAGGTAAGTAATACAAGTCATACATTATGTCAATGATATAGTTATTAAATGTTTGGTATAAGTAGTATAGTAAATTAGCTCTCATGAAATATAGAGCTCTGTCGACGTCCATTTTGCCTGAATTGAAGTAAATTCAATGCCGTTGTCAATGACAAATTTAAAACATTGACATTGACAGTTTAAGTCTAGCCATCCACTATATTGCATTGAAAATTATTGCATTCAATGGGCATTGACATTGAGCGTAGGTGTGGCCCCAGCATTAGGCCTTAGCTCACTGTGGTGGTGGTAGCACAAAAACTAATGATGCTGAATTTCAGTTAAATCGGTAATAGTACTTACCGATTTTTTGGTAATAAAAAAAATCATGACACGTTAAATTATGTTTATTATTATATTGGTACATAACATCATTTTTTATTTATTCAACTACATACTACAAGTACAATATTAAATATTATTTATACAATACCAATTCTCTAAAAATTACCGGTTATTTGAGACAGGAAATAAAAAAGTTTACATTGGATTAATGCCAATTTCCTTAAATTAACCGCCCAAACATTTAATCACTACAGCAGTCACCAGTGCTGTGGGGTGTAACAACCCCATAGCATACATGTTGTTCTGTTTGTCTCGCTGCCTAGCTGCCTGCTGGAAGCTTTTCAGTTTTTTTAATGTCTTGTCTGTTTTCCACCTGAAGCAAACATATTTATTTTTTATTTAATGAACACATAAATACTTATTTGTTAGACGGCCCCTAGACCTACAATAACATTGTACAATAAATTTAATTGTGCAATAAGATTGAATTGCGTTTTGAATCCAAACGGTCCCGTTCCCGTGGGAATTTCGGAATGAAAAGTAGCCTATAACCTTCCCGTTGAATGTGGCTATCCATTACAAAAAGAATTTTTCAAATCGGTTCAGTAGTTTCTGAGATTAGCGCGTTTAAACAAACAAACAAACAAACAAACAAAACAAACTCTTCAGCTTTATAATATTAGTATAGATATTCAATATTGCGCAATATAATTGATCGTCTAGAGGCCGCCTTATGATTAAGATAATGTTATGGTACATATTTGATTTTTCTATATTCCTCATTTCTTATAAAAAAATTAATACTACTAATATACTAACACTCTCTTTATACATGTCCATTGTTCTTTGTTTAAAATAAATGTATATTTATTTATTTATTTATTTATTTATTTATTTATTAGACACTACAACAATATAATCACTTTGCACTTACAATTAACTTATAAATAATGTATGTTCTGAGTGACATATCTTTACAGTAGCGTACAACATTCTATGCTTTACAAATCAAACTAACAAAAGAAAAAAACTGAATAAACATTAAAAAAGTAAACAGATAAAATATAAATAGAATTGTGCATACCTGCATAGACATCAAGCTCAGTATAGTAGTCCATCGCCCCATCTTGTTTGGTCTCGAGTACTGCTCTACAATTGACATGAACTTCCACAGGAATGTATCTGCAATATACAAGAAATAAACAATTATTTAACTACATACGGTGAATTTGGAGATGCGACTCCCTTATAATTCATATATATGTTAAGAGGTCTTTCATATGATGTATGTATATGTTATTCTTATTGGAGGTGGGCTCATTTATACTTGTCCATTTTTCTCTATTTTTATAAATGTACTAGCATCGCCCCGCGGTATTACCCGCGTTGTTCCCGTTCCCGTGGGAATTTCGGAATGAAAAGTAGCCTATAACCTTCCCGTTGAATGTGGCTATCCATTACAAATAGAATTTTTCAAATCGGTTCAGTAGTTTCTGAGATTAGCGCGTTTAAACAAACAAACAAACAAACAAACAAACACACAAAACAAACTCTTCAGCTTTATAATATTAGTATAGATAGTAGGAATTGTGCATACCTGCATAGACATCATAATAGAATAGTACAGTAGTCCATCGCCGCTTCTTGTTTGGCCTCGAGTACTGCTCTACAATTGACACGAACCTCCACATGGAGAAAGTATCTGCAATAAACAAGGAATTAACAATTATTTAACTACATACCGTGAATTTGGAGATGCGACTCCCTAATAATTCATATATATGTTAAGAGGTCTTTCATATGATGAAAATGAAAATATTTATTTCAGCAAAACAATTTTCCTTAAATATAACGCACTTATGTTCTGCTGTTATCTTAAAATTATTAAGGTACATAATAAGCAGGTATACAAACGAAACATATTACAACAAATAATAATTTTACAATATTGATATGTTTTGCTGTGAGGATGTGTCAAGGAGACATAACGATGATACCCACACTAGAAATAATCTGTATCGTGGGTACCTATACGATTAACAATACAATTTTTTGAGCCTCAACTAACAATACATTGAGTTAACTAATTGTGAATTAACTAATGATGTATGTATATGTTATTCTTATTGGAGGTGGGCTCATTTATACTTGTCCATTGTTCTCTATTTTTATAAATGTATAGTAGGAATTGTGCATACCTGCATAGACATCATAATAGAATAGTACAGTAGTCCATCGCCACTTCTTGTTTGGTCTCGAGTACTGCTCTACAATTGACACGAACTTCCACATGAAGAATGTATCTGCAATAAATAAAAAATGAATAATTATTTAATGAATAAACCCTGAGCAAAACAAAGATTTAAAACGACATTGCAAGTTATCATCCCGTAGCAAATCAGCGTGCGGGGTTTCACCCCCGTTGTATAAATAGGCGAGGTTTCTCTCGCGTTAAAAAACCGACTTAGCCTAGGCTATATTTCAAAATCTTATCCATTGTACTAAATAATGTACCAATTTTAATCCAAATCAGTTCAGTAATTATTGGGTGAAAGAGGAACATCCATAAAGTAAAGTAAAGTAAAGTATTAGCCTGTAATGTCCCACTTGTTGGGCAAAGGCCTCTCGTCTCACTGAAGATATCAGTACAGTGAGGAGGTTTCAGGCGTAATCACCACGCTTGCCTAATGCGGGTTGGTGATCTCAAACCCGAGCTATGTTTGAAAAGTAGGAAACATGTTTTCGCTCGACCTGGGAATTGAACCCGGGACCTCAGTCTTGGCAGGCGAGTGCACATACAATTAGACCACCGAGGCGTTACATACATCCATAAAAAAATTAAAATATTACATACCTAATAATTGTAACAAAACAGCTATGTACTACGCCTTCGCGTTGATCTGTAGCTCGCTCCCTTAGTGACCTTGTTCTGGATCAACGCCTCCATTTCAGCATCTTTGGGTCTGGAATCAGAATGATGAATTCGGCTATTAAAATTAATGCACCACTGTTTAACTTGCATTCGTATAACAAAAAGCCAAAATGCTTTAAAAAATGTTTCCTTGTGGAGCGAACAATTATACCAAGAAGTATCAATTTTTTGCTCCAAACGCCTGGATCAAAGGTGGATAAATGTGGACATTACACATGGATGGAAGGGCTCTATCAATAATATAAATGGACTGCCAAACAATCTGGCTTAAAGTACTAGAAGGATAAAATAATCTACGGACATCTGAATTATACTCTCTCAACACTATCAATGAATGGGAAGCGTCATTTTCAGCAATCAAGGCCTGAAGACAAGACATAAATTATTCTACATTAATTGTAACACCCATCACATTAAAAAACCCCCAGATATTGAAACCGCCTTCTGCTTTTTGAAATCTGTTAGTGTTTGCTAGCTAAGTACATAGATAGTACAGGTAGTCAAATGTCTGAAAATACATATTATTGGAGGATTGTAACCAATCCTTCATTATTATGTGTTTATCAATTGTTTGTGATTGTTTACCTTCATCTTGTCATATGATGTTGGGTTTATATGTCTGTCCGTTAGTTTTGTACAACGGGCTCGTCCTCCAGCTCCATCTACTTGGTATAGGGAATTGATAAATTCCAATTTGGCTCTCTGGTCACCTAAAAGTAGATCTTTTTTAAAAAAGTTGTTACGTACACATTTCAATAGGTGAGGGACATCATAGATGTGATAAAGTTTGCTATTATCAATGTAATAAAAAATATTATCGGAAATTTGGCTATTACAACGAAGAAGATCTGCTCTGGACATTATCGTCTTGAGTAGAAAATGTACTACCACTACGGAGAGATGGCATTATAAGATCGAAATTCAGAACAGGAGTACTAGTGCTAAGGGGATGTGAAGAAATGTCCGTCTGTATGTTAGGCACAATATGCGAAGGCCGGATGACTGTGAAATTGAAAGACGTAATAATTTCTAACAGCATATTACTGTGTACCTGACTGTGTTGTGTATAGTTGTTACAGGTACAGGTGGTAAATTTAACATGGGGACAGCGTCTACAGTCAACCGTTGAAATGAGGAGTTAGCAATGATAATATGGTTTGGAATAAAATGTAAATGACATATACGCAAATTCTTATACTGTACTTATGAATAATCTCTTAATTTCGGACATACCTTCAACCATTTTACCATAATCGGCTTCGAGTATGGAACACAACACAAAAAAACTTTAACTGGGAGCCCCTGCTGTAGCACCCAGGGACAAAACAGTAGCAAACCATTTTGTAACACTTATACACAACACAATAAAATGTTTACGACGGATTTGCAGATTTTGCATACGGAAAAAAACCGACTACATAGCAAAAAGACCGGCAAAACAAAACAGAAGTGAAACTGAAAAATTAAAGATGGATGACTTGATGTGACGCTTTAAATTATTTTATTATTTATACAATAATACACTCAGTCGTCTGTGTGAGTACTTTTGCATGTTTCACTCACACATGCCGTTGCCCCTGAATCGTGTTGTCCTTCTTAGATTTTCAAACAAAAGAAAGAGATAGATATAGGATCACTATAGAGTTAAGCTTTCCATCGAAGTTGCCTCGCGCTGACAGTGAACTTGCCGCCATTAAAATCTAACCAATGAGAGCGCAGCTGCGCGTAGGGCCAATCAGGAGCGAGCGAGATCTTACCAAAGAGTTTTGTGTATGTAGTTTCGACGAAGTTTTCACGTATAACCCAACTGTTTTCAAAAGTCAGCCTAATATCAAAATTTGATACAACTTGTACGAGGATTTTGACATAAGGCTCGCCAGGTTAATTGGTCGCGTTTTATTGATGTTATAATGAGATTTTACGATATCGATATCGATGTTTTAGGATATTATACCATCATGTGAATTGATTGTTTTGTTGTCTGCGCTATAACAGTAGTAATTATAAGTCAAGTATTGGAAACATAAGTAGAATGTTACAACATTAGTGTAGATAAAAAACTATAAACAATAGATGAATGGAATATGAACGCATCATTAAAATAATAATAGTTCTTGAACGCATCCGAATCGCGGTGGCATTTTGATCACACGTCATCGCTGACGTTTAGAAATGCGTTCGAAACATACGAATATATAATTTTTTAGCATTCTGTTGATAAATTGAACTTATATATTTTATTTGCATTTAGCATAATCCGGATGATTCATGTTATGTTTTATTCAAATATAATACAACTTTATTACATGGAATTTTGTCTAGTAATTATAAAGTCGTAAATAATAATTGAATTAAAAAATATATTTATATACCGAACGTCATCACTCGACATGCAGAATGTAAATCGAGTTTCCGAACGTCACTCATTTATACGTGGATATCCAAACGAAGAGGGTGAATGTAAAATTAAATTTTATAAATTAAAATAACTATTTCAAGTCACAAATTGTAACAAAATGGTCACAAAAATTTTATTCTCTCTATTCGCTCTGGGGGTTATCGGTGGTTCTTTCGCCGATAGTTGCAAAAACCCGCAAGTTGAGGCTTCCTTTTTCACAAGCCTTGATGCTACTATAGTGACACAAATAGCTTATATCACTGAATTTACCCTGAAATGTGATAACCCGTTGCCTGAAAACTACGCTCTGTACGCTGAGGTTGAAGGAAAGGCCCTGAGCGCCGCCAGGACTGGAGACAACAGATATCAGGTGAGTAAATAACATTTCGAAAAGAAAGATAACCTTTTCCCGAACTAAATGAGTGACAATTAACAAATATAGCTTTTTAAATAATAAATTATTATATGGGGCTCTCTCTTCTTCTTTGTGGTGTGTCTTATTGATATTTTTAACCCAATAGATGGACCATCACCATCAGTAACTAAATTAATTATTGGATTTAGAAAACCCCACTTCAATCAAGACTATATTTTGGTATGCACCATGCAAAACTCAATTCAAGTAAATTCCATTATTGTTCTGGTGGTGAATTTTGGAGACCCAGTGGTGTCAGTTTACTTAAAGGGATTTCTCCAATAATTTTGTAATTAACATAAGTTTTTTGTTAACGAAATAAAGTATTAGCCTGTAATGTCCCACTGCTGGTCAAAGGCCTCTAGTCTCACTGAAGATATCAGTACAGTGAGGAGGTTTCAGGCGTAATCACCACGCTTGCCTAATGCGGATTGGTGATCTCAAACCCGAGCCATGTTTGAAAAGTAGGAAACATGTTTTCCCTCGACCTGGGAATTGAACCCGGGACCTCAGTCTTGGCAGGCGAGTGCACATACCACTAGACCACCGAGGCGTTTGTTAACGAAATAAATGAATTTTATTATTATTCATTTATTAAGTGATTCCAAAGTGTCTACATTTTATCTTGGAAATCCTATTGGAGCTTAACAAACTCTAGATTAAGTAAAACACTGAGGAAACTGATGCAAGCTTTTCCATTTGGTTCTATAATCTGCATGTTCCTAAATATTTTTACACATAAACACACTTTCCTCAATTCATTTATACATATGTAAACATAAAGAGAAGCCTGTAAGTGTAAACGTAAATCTTCTTCTTCATCGAGTGGATGGTCACCCTGACCAATCCTGGTGTCAGAGTTATTGAGCCGCCAAAGGCCTCTGACGTGGCTCATGTAACGACTACTATCCGTAGAGAGTAGCCGGGACCGACGGCTTAACGTGCCCTCCGAAGCACGGAATCATCTTACTTTTCGGGCAATCAGGTGATTCAGGCTGCAATGCCCTAACCAAACTGAGGACAGTCTCAAAGTGATTTTTGTGAGATATCCCCACCGGGAATCGAACCCGGAACCTCCGGATCGTGAGCCGAGCGCTCAAACCACTAGACCACGGAGGCTGTTAACGTAAATTAAAAGCCTGTCATTTTTTACTATTAATAGAAATGTATGTTAATGTCATTATTATTTGTTTAAACGGGAACTTATGTACGGTGGAGGCTACTGTTTGCACTGCTGGGCAAATGCCTCTCATCTTTTATATGCGAAAACATAATTAATGGTGTTTTAGATTTATTCTTTGTTTTTTCCTAAGTTTAAGTTACACTGTTTGTTTTCCGAATAAAATAAAATAAAATAAAATAAAATAAAATCTTACCGAAGATATCAGTACAGCGAGAATACAGATCAATACATAATCTAGTGATCTCTGTTTTCAGGTATCATGGACTGAAGAGCTTGGTAAAGCTCGTTCCGGAGTCCATGAGATCCAGATCCTCGATGAAGAAGGCTGGGCAAACCTCCGCCGCGCGCGCCGTTCCGACCCTCAGGCTACCGGCACCCCTCTGCTGGCCATCCAGCTCAACCATCCCGGCAGTAAGTTATTTTATATTTTTCATAAGTTAATAGAACATAGGAAGATGAAAAATGATAGGATAGGACATCTCATATGACATGACATATACACAAACAACTAGCCGCGCCTCGCGGTTTCAACCGCGCTGTACCCGTTCCCGCGGGAATTTCGGGATAAAATATAACCTATGTGTTATTCTGATGTATATAACCTATATTACTGTTAAGTTTCATTCAAATCCGTTAAGTAGTTTTTGCGTGAAAGAGGAACAAACATACATCCTTACAAACTGTCACATTTATAATAGTAGGATATCATGGTAGGTACAAGTCGAAGGAAAGAAAGCGAGAGAAGTGTGGAAGTGTCTGTCATGTCGTATAGAGATGTGAAGGAGCTTTCACTGAACAGGAATAGATGGAGAAGTCTGCATCGGACTCACCGACAAGAGACAAGCTCTTAAACAGCCTAAAAGGCCTCTAACGATTGAAACAACCAGGACCAAAGACTCAAACTTTATTGAAACTTAAGAAACCAGTATATATTTTTCTAATGAAACCTCTTTTCAGGCTACTCCGGCCCCTGGGTGAACTCTGAGATACTGGCCACGGTGCTGTCCATCCTGATTGCGTACACTGCGCTGCGCAACAAGAGCAAGATCTTAGCCTAACTTGTTATTTAATTAATTAGAAATAAATGAGTTATTTATAATTTTTTATATGGTCTTTTTATTTTGGTGATGCCATTTTTTTTATGTTATCATATCAACTATAAGTACATTTTTCTTGGAAGTGCTTATGAGTAACGAGCGTTTTTTTAACAAATGAAACGCAATTGTATTTGAATGTTGAACGAAAATAGACATTTATTATTTTTTGGGAAAAGGGAAATACTTACTGCAATAACTACATCTCTCTTCTCTATTTCTTGATTATTATTGACGCTCCTGTGTTTAAAAAGTGCTTTTGCAAATTAGATCGTATCGTATAGGAATTAAGGATCTAACAACGCCGTTGTTAGATCCATGTTAAATGTTACAGTGTTAATGATATTGCTGTAACATTTAACATGAACTTTGTTGTAAAACTTCTTAAAGCTTTGATTGCAGTAGAAGGTTATGTAGTTCGACATGATTGTAAAGGTTCCTTATTATTTGCACTCGTTGTAAGTTATTGAACAATGAATGTAGTAGAGGTTTAATACAAAAAATGTAAGTAAAGCAAATAGGTTTATTGAAAAGGAGGGAATAATGAACAATAACATTTCAGGCGAAACTGGCGTAAGTTGATTTCATGTCCAATTTGTTTATAACTTTATAAACAAAATGTTTGATACATTTAGTCGATTTTATGTTAGCAAGCAGTATGTTATCGTATCATCCCATTACTACAACTGTCAAAATTGATTGACCTTTTGTTTGACAGTTCTGACATTTCAGTGAGCTGTGGAGAAAAACACGAATCTAAACGCCGATTAGAAAATAAACAGAAAAATTATCGATAAATCAATAACTAAGTCAATTAAATATATATTAACTCAAATGTTATAATATTAGTAATAAGTAAAGATGGTTAGGCATAGAAAAACCGTTAAGATTAATACAAACCATGGTAATAATGAGACCGCGAGTAGCAGTTCTTGCAGTAGTGAAATTTCAGCACCCGCAAAAAGAGGTTTTAAGTACTTATCTGTATGGAAAACTGTTGCTGGAGTGTTGTGTCTTCTAGTAGCTGTGTATATCAGTATTTTAGGGTACCTAGAGACTAGAGTTAACACGCCTTTTGATGATGAAAAGGTAAGTGTATGGTGACTCAATAAATCCATGTTTTTATTTATATTAACGTAATTGGGCCGTTTATTTTAAGCTGTATTTACCTGTACGTAGTTATTATAGCCCTCTGCCAGGTGGAGGTGTGAAATAATGGTATAGTTGTGAAGATATTTAGTAAAAACATTTACCTACTGTTAAATGCTGCTTGCTTTTACTATATCTCGACTAAATATATTGCTATTTGGAATTGAATAAAATTTCCTACTAATAATCTATTTCATGGTTTAAAAATAATTTATTCATATATTTATTTATTTACTTATCTATGTAAAAAGGGCTGCCAACAGCTGCAACACCTTAATGATGACTACAGCATCGTGAAAGTTCACATTCAAATGTGTACCACTTACACACATCCACAGCAACATGCACAAATTTTACAAGAACAGTATTACAAATCCTTGTAACATGGTTACATGTGATAACCTGTATTCCTTCTCCCTATATAAATATCTTCAAAATCATTTAAATGTACCGATAAGTGTAGCTCCCTACAAGTCTTATAAGACCCTACCTACATAATATTATATAAATAATAAAATAAATAAAATAATCATTTATTGCCACAATCACAAGAAAAATAAAACATACAAATTACAACTAACAATACAGCTATAGGAGACGTCTCAGCTGATGCTGTACCGAGGCCGAAGTCTCGGTACAGCGCTGGTTTTCAGACACCCCCTCCCTTTCAGATTATAGGTACCCTCTTTATTTCTGTTATCTATCTATATCTCTCCTTTAGCCTTCTCCCATCTGGGGTCAGCTCTCCTTGTCTGTCTTCCATGTTTCTCTATCTTTTCTGTTATTTATGGTGTGTCTAATATATAAGTAATACAAATGTCAGGTGGTCAAAGACTCCGGCATGGCCGTCCCTGACCGGTACTGGGGGACGTACCGACCCGGAGTCTACATGGGCATGAAGAGTCGAGAGCCTCATTCCATGGTCTTCGGGCTCATGTGGTACGAGCCGACAGGGGCTGCTCATAAAGGGATCAGGTATGTTTGAAAAGAATCTTCGGATTTCATGGAATGGTATTTATTTTGACGTAATCATTCTTATTCAATTAGAATCTATACTCTATCTATATAAATAAAAAAGAATTGCTGTTCGTTAGTCTGCTTAAAACTCGGGACGGCTGAACCGATTTGGCTAATTTTGGGCTTGAAATATTTATCAAAGTCCAGGGAAGGTTTAAACGGTAAGCATTGACTGAATAAATGCGGGTGAAACCGCAGGGCGCGGTTAGTTCTATCTAGATAGACTCTTTTCAGACACTTCTCTTCACGCCGCTGTTATCCACAGACACTGGTGCTCTCAAGGCGACAACCTGCCGTCGTATGGATGGACGCATCATGACGGCGCGTCGTTCGGGCGGCAGGAGGTGGCGGACCCGCCGCACGAGCTCGTCACCAGCTTCGTGAAGCCTGGAGACGATCCTCATCACTGGACCGTGCGGATCAATGTTACTATGCAGGTATGTTCTATTAAAGAAGATGTAGTACTCAACAAAAACTTTACTTTAACAGCCTCCGTGGTCTTGTGGTTTGAGCGCTCAGCTCACGATCCGGAGGTTCCGGGTTCGATTCCCGGTGCGGACAATATCTCACAAAAATCTCTTCATGAGACTGCCCTCAGTTTGGTTAGGGTATTGCAGGCTGAATCACCTGATTGCCCGAAAAGTAAGATGATTCCGTGCTTCGGAGGGCACGTTAAAGGTCGTAGCACACATATCAACTCGGAAAGGGATCGTCACCGTATCGCCTCGCCGTCAACCAGGCGTCAACCTATCGTAAGCGCGTCACCGTGCGATCAGCAGCTCCGAATCGACTCGGCTACGGCTAGGCGACGCCGCGCTTACGGCTCGCCGGTCGCTGGTTGACGCTGGGGCCGGGGGCGGGAACGAAGAAACGCAAGCTAGGGTACGGAGAGTCGTAAGACAGCGTACGGAGAGACGTAAGCGCGGGTACGGCAAGTCGACCACGCACCGTACTGCGGTTTGTGAGCTTGTCCCGAGGCGAGGCGATTACGTTACGATTCCGATAAGTGTGCGTTGCAGTAGGGAGTTTCATAGAAAGAATACTGAACGGCTCGAGTTGATACGTTTACGTTCCGTTTACGAGTTGATATGTGTGCTACGACCATAAGCCGTCGGCCCCGGTTACTCTCTACGGATAGTAGACATTTTTGACTTTGTAGCATGCGGCCTTGTGTCACATTCCCACGGACACGGGCACAACGCGGGTAAAACCGCGGGGCGCTGCTAGTTTTTATATATAAGGATATAGGTCAAATAAAACCTTTTAAACACCATTGGTTCTAGGATAAAGTGAAGTCCCCTCTGGTCCTCATCTGGTACGCAGCCCTAGATGAGCAGCGGAGCCCCGCCACGTCTCAGGCGACGCTCCGCGCTCAACGCGGCGTCATTTTTGGCACCACCGACCAGAACAGACAGTTCACAGTCAAGACTCATACTATACATGGTAAGTAAGCAAGTTAACAGCCTCCGTGGTCTTGTGGTTTGAGCGTTCGGCTCACGATCCAGAGGTTCCGGGTTCGATTCTTAGACTTTTTCATTTGGAGTAGATCAGTGGCC
Source organism: Cyclophora punctaria (assembly GCA_951394245.1). NCBI lineage: Eukaryota > Metazoa > Arthropoda > Insecta > Lepidoptera > Geometridae > Cyclophora > Cyclophora punctaria. The sequence goes on from OX596196.1 coordinate 2,453,498, forward strand.
AACCCTGGTGTCGGCGTTTTTAGACCGCCTAAAGGCCTTTGAAATAGTCTATCGATTGAAACAAGCGGGACTGACAATTTGACGTGCCCTCCGACGCACGGTAGCGCTCAGATAGAAATGCCACTACCGGCCACCCATCCAAGTAGGGGTCGAGTTGCACGTTGCTTAACAATCGCAATGAATTAACACTCCTCAGTCAAACTAAGCTACGAGCGCTTCAAAAACTCCCTATACTTCACTACATAGTATAAAACAAAGTCGCATTCCGCTGTCTGTCCCTATGTATGCTTAGATCTTCAAAACTACGCAACGGATTTTGATGCGGTTTATTTAAATAGATACAGCGATTCAGGCGGAAGGTTTATATGTATAACAATTCCCGAAATTCCCACGGGAACGGGCACGTGCTGCTAGAAAGTCCAAAGTTAAAATCGTGTTTCCACCCCTAGGGCGGGTGCTCCACGAGTCCTACACAGAGGCCCACGCCGGCGGCCTCAACATCCTCAAGGAGAAGCTGTTCTCTCTGCTGAAGGTGGAGAGGCATCCTGAGCTCGGAAGACTGGCTGTTCTAGGTCCTGACGACACTCTTAATGAAAAGGTAGGCTTTGAACATTTTGACACTTCTGACACTGGGCCATCTTAACACTCCGCCATTTTGTTTCCGCTTAATTTTTGACATATCTAAATACATATCATTCAAAGTCAAATATGTATTTCTATTTAGTTTTAGCTTCGATCAACAATACACAACTAGATGTCGGGTCGGCGCAAAAAATACGTCTCGGTGAATAACGCCTCATTTGAAAAGTGAGCTCTTATTTTATTCATGAGATTTGCTACTTTATTGCTAGGTGTCATGGTTGTAATTAGGTTGAACTTCGAACTGTTTTAAAACTTTCGTTTCAGTTCGGTAGTAAACAAATTAAGCTGTCACACGTCATCCCCGCGGACAGTATTTAGCTTTGTTGTACGTGGCCCGATATCTAGTTGTGTATTGTTGATCGAGGAGTTTTGGCCTTAAACAGGCTCTTTTGAGCGTACTCCACAGAATAATAAGTACGTACTACTCTCAGAGTGTAAAGCCCGGTACCAACGGAGAGGAGACGAGAGATGTATTTGAATAAACCAATCCGATTTCATTATTTCCACATTTCTTCTCTTAGCGGGAATGGTTCAAGCGAAGATGAGAGATGTGTAATTTTTATATAGCATTTTGTCGGCGAGCGAGCAAGCCAGCGGCGGAGCGGGGGAGTGTCTAATATGGCGAATGTTTAATTAAAGTTTTTCTGCTAAGAAAAGCTTACATCTCCTCTCCGCTTTCGTGGACCTACCGGCAGAACTGCAGTGGGGTGTTATAGGACGATACTTTACATTAGTACTCGCTTGTGATCACGTGTACTGCTCGCTGTACTAACATCTTCAGTGAGAGGTGTTTGATCTGCAGTGGGGTGTTATAGGACGATACTTTACATTAGTACTCGCTTGTGATCACGTGTACTCCTCGCTGTACTAACATCTTCAGTGAGAGGTGTTTGATCTGCAGTGGGGTGTTATAGGACGATACTTTACATTAGTACTCGCTTGTGATCACGTGTACTCCTCGCTGTACTAACATCTTCAGTGAGAGGTGTTTGATCTACAGTGGGGTGTTATAGGACGATACTTTACATTAGTACTCGCTTGTGATCACGTGTACTCCTCGCTGTACTAACATCTTCAGTGAGAGGTGTTTGATCTGCAGTGGGGTGTTATAGGACGATACTTAACATTTTTACAGGACGATTCTTTATTTACAGGACAAAGAAGTTAACTTTGTGCCCATACAACTGTTGATTGAGCCGCCTTATGTGTTGGACATTGTGTTTTCGTCTGCTAACACCAGAAAAACGCCGTTCAAAGGAGAAGTTTATACAAAAATGTTGAAACAAAAAATGCAAGACTTTGAAGAAGATTTTGAGACCCAATTTAATTTGAGTAGCAAAGGGTGAGTTTTAAATGTAATAATTGATATTTGTATTTTATTTGACAAGCCCGTTGTCACAGGGGCAGTGAGAGCGCTTACTGTGTCGGGGGTTGCGGGCTCGATTCAACGGAGTAACAATATGTGAAGACATAGTTGTTGACGACGTCTGGGTGACAATTATATATTCATATAAAGTATTTGTGAAGTATATGTAGTAGCATCAGTGAGTTAGATTCCATAATACAAGCTTAGATCTTAGTTTAGGTCTAATTAACCGTGAGTGAATTTGTCGGGGTAGATATACATATATTCATATATTTATCAAATAACCCCCTCTTCTCACCTCACACAATAACCCCCTCTCTCCCTGTAAAGATACCCCCCCGCGGCCGTATCGACGGCCCGTAACGCGCTCGCGAACATGCTCGGCGGCGTGGGCTACATGTTCGGCGCGGGGCGCGTGCGCTCGCCGCACACGCGCGACGCCGTGCCCTACTGGCGGGCGCCGCTATACACCGCTGTGCCTAGTCGGTGAGTTTCATCACGAACTATATAGGCTTTTGACTTCTATTCAAATCAGTTTAAACGTAGTCTACTTACAGACTTAGATTTTATTTCAAAATTTATGTCTAGACTAGCAGCGCCCCGCGGTTTTACCCGCGTTGTGCCCGCTCCCGTGGGAATATCGGGAATTTTTTAAAATAAAAACCTTCCACTTGAATCACTCTACCTATTACAAAAAACCGCATCAAAATCCGTTGCGTAATTTTAAAGATTTAAGCATACAGACAAACAGACAAACAAACAGACAAAAATAGAGACTTTGTTTTATACTATGTATGAAGTGATATATCTATACTAGACATAGTTTTAAATATACTAATTTTTCTTACTTGTCTTAAAATGTGGACCAATGTCGTCAATTTTCCAGCCGAAGACGAGTACTGCTGAAGAGGAAAAAGGTTTAGAGATAGGGTCAGAATGAAATAAAATCACTAAACTTATTCCTCTTCAGGAGCAATCGTCTTCGGCTGGAAAATTGACGACATTGGTCCACATTATGGAACAAACAAGAAAAAATATAGGGTCTTTGCCCATCACTGGTACATTTTTAATTATTAACAGCCTCCGTGGTCTTGTGGCTTGAGCGCCCGGCTCACGATCCGGAGGTTCCGGGTTCGATTCCCGGTGGGGATATCTCACAAAAATCTCCTCAGTTTGTTTAGGGCATTGCAGGCTGAATCACCTGATTGCTCGAAAAGTAAGACGATTCCGTGCTTCGGAGGGCACGTTAAGCCGTCGGTCCCGGTTACTTTCTACGGATAGTAGTCGTTACATGAGCCATGTCGGAGGCCTTTGGCGGCTCAATAACTCTGACACCAGGATTGGTCAGGGTGACCATCCACTCGATGAAGAAGAAAAAGACTGGTACATTACAGGCTAACCCCCCCTCTCCCCCCAGCTCGTTCTTCCCCCGCGGCTTCCTGTGGGACGAGGGCTTCCACTCGCTGCTGACGGGCCGCTGGTCTCCCGCCATCATGATGGACATCGCGGCGCACTGGATGGACCTCATCAACGTGGAGGGGTGGATCCCGCGCGAGCAGATACTGGGTACGGGGCGGGGCTTGGGACGGGGGTGTTCACTTGATGGACTTGATGATGACTTGATGGTCTTGATGATGACTTGATGGACTTGATGATGACTTGATGGTCTTGATGATGACTTGATGGACTTGATGATGACTTGATGGTCTTGATGATGACTTGATGGACTTGATGATGACTTGATGGTCTTGATGATGACTTGATGGACTTGATGATGACTTGAGGGACTTGATGATGACTTGATGGACTTGATGATGACTTGATGGTCTTGATGATGACTTGATGGACTTGATGATGACTTGATGGACTTGATGATGACTTGATGGTCTTGATGATGACTTGATGGTCTTGATGATGACTTGATGGACTTGATGATGACTTGATGGACTTGATGATGACTTGATGGACTTGATGATGACTTGATGGACTTGATGATGACTTGAGGGACTTGATGATGACTTGATGGTCTTGATGATGACTTGATGGTCTTGATGATGACTTGATGGTCTTGATGATGACTTGAGGGACTTGATGATGACTTGATGGTCTTGATGATGACTTGATGGACTTGATGATGACTTGATGGTCTTGATGATGACTTGATGGACTTGATGATGACTTGATGGACTTGATGATGACTTGATGGTCTTGATGATGACTTGATGGTCTTGATGATGACTTGATGGACTTGATGATGACTTGATGGACTTAATGATGACTTGATGGACTTGATGGTCTTGATGATGACTTGATGGACTTGATGATGACTTGATAGACTTGATGATGACTTGATGGTCTTGATGATGACTTGATGGTCTTGATGATGACTTGATGGTCTTGATGATGACTTGATGGTCTTGATGATGACTTGATGGTCTTGATGATGACTTGATGGTCTTGATGATGACTTGATGGACTTGATGATGACTTGATGGACTTGATGATGACTTGATGGACTTAATGATGACTTGATGGACTTGATGGTCTTGATGATGACTTGATGGACTTGATGATGACTTGATAGACTTGATGATGACTTGATGGACTTGATGATGACTTGATGGACTTGATGATGACTTGAAAGACTTGATGATGACTTGATAGACTTGATGATGACTTGATAGACTTGATTATGACTTGATAGACTTGATTATGACTTGATAGACTTGATTATGACTTGATAGACTTGATGATGATTTGATAGACTTGATGAACTTGATGTTGAATTGATGATGGCTTGATATAGACTTGATGAAGTTGACATTGACTTGATGAATTTGGTGTTTACTTGATGGACTTGATACTCTAATATACTACAATATGACAACTCTAACATAGTACTCGTAACATAGTTCTCCAAAATGACTCCACTCTACCATGACTGTATCATGACTCTAACTCGACTCTACCACGACTCCCCAGGCTCGGAGGCAGTAGCCCGCGTGCCCAAGGAGTTCATAGTGCAGTCGAACGCGGCGGCCAACCCGCCGATGCTGCTGGTGACGTTGGGGTCCATGGTTCGAAGCCGGCCCGAGTTGTTCCAGCCTTATTCACCGCATAGAGCCACATTGTCGAGGATGTATCCTAGGTTACAGGTAAATAAATATTTCTAGATTTTTTTTGTATTGTTGACTCCGGGCGGGAACGAACCCGCAACCCCCGACATAGTAAGCGCTCTCACTGCCACTGTCACAACGGGCTTGTCTTGAATGAATGAATGACAGCCCGCCTGCAATTTACAATGTAATTTTTTTCATGTGACATTTGTATTAAAGTGTCATTCGTATCCCCAGGCGTGGTACAACTGGTTCTTGAGCACTCAGAGAGGCGACGTGGCCAGCTCGTTCCGCTGGCGCGGGCGCGAGGACGACGACCGACAACTCAACCCGAAGAGCTTGAGTTCAGGCTTGGACGACTACCCGCGGTGAGCACTAGTTTAATACAGGACTTGGTTTTATGGAGGACTTGGTTTAATAGAAGACTTGGTTTAATAAAAGACTTGGTTTAATAGAAGACTTGGTTTAATAGAAGACTTGGTTTTATAGAGGACTTGGTTTTTATAGAAGACTTTGTTTAATAGAAGACTTGGTTTTATAGAGGACTTGATTTTATTAGACATGTAAATATTAAAGAATATTGGGTTCATAGAGCAGATTACTTGGATTTATGGAGCACTTGGTTTTACAAGACACTTATACACATATGACTGATATTTATAAGATCTAGGTTTTATAAGACACTTTTAGTCATAGGAAACTTATAGCTATTTAATATTTATAGATGACTTGGTTTATACAGGACTTGGGTTTATAGAGGACTTGGGTTTATAGAGGACTAGAGACATCAAACATACTTATTTAATTTTATAAATGACTTGTTATATTTATTAAAGACTTGTTAATTTTATGTAAGACTTGTTTCATTAACGAAAGACTTGTTAATTTTATGTAAGACTTGTTTCATTAACGAAAGACTTGTTAATTTTATGTAAGACTTGTTTCATTAACGAAAGACTTGTTTCATTTAATTACAGCGCCTCTCACCCTTCGGACATCGAGCGGCACCTGGACCTCCGTTGCTGGATGTACGCGGCGGCCGACGCGCTCGTAGCTATAGCTAATATACTACAATTAGATCCTAACAAGTATGTAATGTTGAACACTAGCGTTGCCCCGCAGTTTAACCCGCGTTGTACCCGTTCCCGTGGGAATTTCGGGATGAAAAATAGCCTATAACCTTCCCGTTGAATGTGGCTATCCATTACAAAAAGAATTATTTAAATCGGGTCGGTAGTTTCTGAGATTAGCGCGTTCAAACAAACAAACTCTGCAGCTTTATAATATTAGTATAGATTAAAAAGATATTTTGTTTGTTTGTTTGACTGCGCTTATCTCAGAAACTACCAATCCGATTTTAATAATTCTTTCTGTAACAGATAGCTACGTTCAACGGGAAGGTTACAGGCTATTTTACATCCCGTAATTCCCACGGGAACGGGTACAACGCGAGTAAAACAGCGGGTATGTAACACAGTTGATATGTTTCCAGGTTTGAAGACATTCGTTCTCAGTTGTCAGATGAAGAGCAATTGAATGAGTTACATTGGTCGCCAGTGACGCAGACATACGCCGACTACGGTATGTTATATAACATACTAGCTGCGCCCCGCGGTTTCACCCGATATGTACACAAAATTTCATGAGAATCGGTCGAGCCGTTTCAGAGGAGTTCACCACGCACCCCGTGACACGAGAATTTTAATTTTATACTAGCTGCGCCCCACGGTTTCACCCGCTTTGTACCCGTTCCCGCGGGAATTTCGGGATGATAAATAGATGTTGTCCGATTCTCAGGCCTGACCGATATGTACACAAAATTTCATGGGAATCGGTCGAGCCGGTTCAGAGGAGTTCAACCACGGTACCCGTGACACGAGAATTTTAATTTTATATCTATGTATAAAAATGAATCGCAAAATGTGTTGGTAAGCGCATAACTTCAGAACGACTGCACCAAATTGGATGATTCTTTTTTTAATGTGTTCCTTATTGTCAGGACAAGGTTTTTATATAAGAAAAATAAGGAATAAAAATCTCAAAATTCCCACGGGAACGGGGGCGCTGCGGGTGAAACCGCGGGGCACAGCTAGTATTAGAATAGAAATAAATTATAAAATTCAGATGTTATAAGATGTTAAAAACAAGTAAAATGAATTCTAACTAGTATATTATATAATAATATTATAAATGCGAAAGTAACTCTGTCTGTCTGTTACGCTTTCACGCCAAAACTACTGAACCGATTTGAATGAAATTTGGTACACAGTTAGTCCAGAGCCTGAGAAAGGACATAGGCTACTTTTTATCCCGAAATTCCCGCGGGAACTGGTACAACGCGGGTGAAACCGCAGGGTGCAGCTAGTAATGTTATAAAATTAACTTTTTATAAAACAATAAATTTAAATATTCTTTAAAATATGTAAACACTCATAGACAGGGTTACAAATTTTGAATATATAATCCCTTCTCTCACCTATGTTATCCTTTTTCTCTATATATAAATCATTTAGGCCTGCACTCCGACGGCGTACGCCTCGTCCGGACCAAACCTAAGAACCCGTCGGAGCAGCCTAAAGTTGTCAGAAGTGTAAGCGTGCCGCCTCAGCCCAGACTAGTCACTTCTGCTTTCGGTAAGTTAAGAATTAATTTAACCTGTCCCACAGCTGGGCAAACGCCTCTCGTCTCACTGAAGATATCAGTACAGTGACGAGGATTAAGGTGTCGGAACGTCAGATAAAAATCAATACTAGTATTATGAAGATATTTTTTTTTTTAGTTTGTTTGTTTGTATGTTCGTAATCTTGGGAATTACCAGTCTAACTTGAATGATTATTTTTCCAACGGTTAAAAGTTATTAAAAATAAGAAGGTAATAAGATATTTTTCATCCCGAAATTCCCATGGGAAAGGGCAAAACGCGGGTAAATCCGCGGGTCGCCGCTAGTCTAAAATAAAAGCGAAGTGTATCTGTAAACGTTGCTTCAATTCAGAATGAGTAGTCGCTTAAACTTAATATAACCAGTACCTTTAAGGCCTATAAATAACCGCTCTGTAACTAAAACACTGTTATAAATTGTTTTGTCTCTTTCACTCTTCGAAAAATTGCGTACGTCAGAAAGTGACAAACCATTTGATAGCTTGTTTTTCTTCATCGAGCGGATGGTCCGAACGAATCCTGGTGTCAGAGTTATTGAGCCGCCGAAGGCCTCCGACATGGCTCATGTAACGACTACTATCCGTGGAAAGTAACCGGGACCGACGGCTTAACGTGCCCTCCGAAGCACGGAATCATCTTACTTTTCGGGCAATCAGGTGATTCAGCCTGCAATGCCCTAACCAAACTGAGGGCAGTCTCACGAAGAGATTTTTGTGAGATATTGTCCCCACCGGGAATCGAACCCGACCCGGAACCTCCGGATCGTGAGCCGAGCGCTCAAACCACAAGACCACGGAGGCTGTTATAAACAAAACACTGTTAGTGAGTGTTTTGTCTCTTTCACTCTTCGGAAAATTGCGTATGTCAGAAAGTGACAAACCATGTGATAGCTAAACTGTTCTTAAAGTAAAGTAGTAAAGTATTAGCCTGTAATGTCCCACTGTTGGGCAAAGGCCTCTCGTCTCACTGAAGATATCAGTACAGTGAGGAGGATGTCGTAATCACCACGCTTGCCTAATGCGGGTTGGTGATCTCAAACCCGAGCCTTGTTTGAAAAGTAGGAAACATGTTTTTGCTCTTAATACGAGTTTATTAATAGATCCCTTATCGTTTATATTTCCAGGCTACTTATCTCTCTTCCCGATGCTTCTCAAGGTGCTCAAGCCCGGCAGCGAGAAGTTGGGCAAGATTTTGGAGACGTTGGACAATCCGGAGTTGCTGTGGTCACCGTACGGGCTGAGGTAGATATCGCGGATATCGCGTTTATTAACAACTAGCTGACCCGGCGAACTTCGTACCGCCTTAGCGTAGCAATGATGCAATACTTTCCGAACAAACAATGCTCTTTCAATATAGTCTATGGCTGGGAATGACATTGACATTCGTTACGCGTGTTTTTTTAAATATGCAAAATTAAATGTATATTTTTCAATATTTCTGAGAGATTTTCTTAATATTTTTTTCTGTAAGAACCTTCTCCTAATAATAACAAATACAACAAAAAAAGAATTTGTGAAATCGGTCCAGCCATTCACGCGTGATGCGACGACAACAAAAAACGGGTTTCATTTTTATATATATAGACTAGCAGCGCCCCGCGGTTTTACCCGCGTTGTGCCCGTTCCCGTGGGAATTTCGGGATTTTTTTTACATAAAAACGTTCCTCTTGAATCACTCTACCTATTACAAATAACCGCATCAAAATCAGTTGCGTAATTTTAAAGATTTAAGCATACAGACAAACAGAAGACAAACAGACGCGACTTTGTTTTATACTATGTAATAATGGCTTATAGGGCCATTATTAATAACAATAAGTTATGGCCCTGTGAGTTACCGTAAGTATAAGTAAGAAGTTGCTGAAAGTATGTTACAGTGGGAAAAGAAAAGCTTTACTTACTATAACTTACCTTAGCTTAGTTTTAGTCACTCATACTTACTATAACTTACTCTAACATACCCTTACTTACTCTACCTTACCTTTCCCTACTCTAACTTACCTTTCCCTACTCTAACCTACATTTCCCTACTCTAACTTACCTTTCCCTACTCTAACTTACATTTCCCTACTATAACTTACCTTTCCCTACTCTACCTTACCTTTCCCTACTCTACCTTACCTTTCCCTACTCTACCTTACCTTTCCCTACTCTACCTTACCTTTCCCTACTCTACCTTACCTTTCCCTACTCTACCTTACCTTTCCCTACTCTACCTTACCTTTCCCTACTCTACCTTACCTTTCCCTACTCTACCTTACCTTTCCCTACTCTACCTTACCTTTCCCTACTCTAACTTACATTTCCCTACTATAACTTACCCTTACTTACTGTAACTTACATTTCCCTACTCTAATTTACCCTTTCATAATCTAACTTACCTTTCCCTACTCTACCTTACCCTAACTTACTTACGCTAACTTACACTTACAGATCTCTCTCCAAATCCTCTCCATTCTACATGAAACGCAACACCGAACACGACCCGCCCTACTGGCGCGGTCAAGTGTGGATCAACATCAACTATTTGGCGTTGCGAGCGCTGAAATATTACGCCGCCAGCGACAGCGTTAACGCCGCGTTGGCGGGGCGGCTGCACGATCGGTTGAGGGAGAATGTTGTCAGTAAGTATTGTATACTACTAGTTGATACCGCGACTTCGCAGATTTTTTCTAAAATTAAGTTACTCTTTATTACATA